>JAMPIV010015304.1:0-639857 GCA_024509875.1 Oreohelix idahoensis
CCCAGGAGACAGAGAGTTCTTTACATATCGGTTCTTGTCTTTTGGTTGTGATCTCATTACATTCTATAGGATGTATGTGGTAAGGCTCCAATCTCTTCCACGTTGGCTAGCCGTTGTCTTTTTCTAGGCCCTACATGCCTCTAGTGCGCCACACACTTTGCTGTTCCGCTTTATGAGCCATTGATCTTCCTAGATTCCTCCGCCTCACTCACCATCTCAGTCTTTGTGTACTAGGGATGGACATTCCCTTGAGTAAAATTACTCCTACTCCACTCATGTAGTTTAGCCAGTCAGCCAAAACTGTTGCCTGGGATGTGGCCACCGCCGTACACAAGCGGTATTCGTGGAGCCATACATGAGCTAGATAAAGAGAGGAGAACCAAATAGGATCCTGACTATCCTAAAAAGGACATGGCTGTCTCTCACCGTGAGGTACTATCCCTCTCTCTTTATCCTACATCCCAACACAGCTAGAAAGTACTAAAATAGAAAAATATTTTTCAAAGTTGGAATGTTGACGCATATAATAACCACTATGCCTGGGTGTTTTAAAATAAACTCCAAATGCCACACATATCCTCACGTCTCAAACACCAGCAAACAACTGCCTGTTCACATCTCAAAGTCTTTCCTTAAACTAAGTCATGCTTGACTACTCAAAAGTGTCCAAATGTCACAACATCAGACTCACTCACAATAAACGCTACAACACTGACTTACTACAACCCAGGTAAACTTCAGGTAAAAACATTTTGTTTGTAACAGAGTGTTACCTGTGTCACAGTCAGCACGACATGGCTTTCAGCAGAGCACACGTCCTTCACTTCACTTCTTCTTCTTCTACCGTCCTTAGCCACCGACCGTCAAAGCAGTCAGTGGCCATTACGCCTAGTGGCGTCTTAGGGCAACAGCAGATAGGTTTTCTTTGCCATTGTTTCCCATCACGCCTATTGGCGTCTTTAGGGCAACGGCAAATCAATCCATTTGCTGTTGTTTCCGTAATCGAAGTGACTGGCAAACGGGTGATCAGCCCGTTGGTTCACTTCACTTAGTTGTTCTCTTCTACCCTGGGGTGTAGAGGCTAGCCAGAGAGAGAGCATCATGCTATCCTTTCAGTTGTCTTTCTTTTGGCCTGGTTCCAGTTCAGTCTTCTGTCCCTCAGAAACTTTCTGATGTTCTGGATCCCTGGCTTTTGGTTTTCCATGTTTGTTGTGGTAGCCGATCTTCCCACATTCTGCAGACATGGCCAAACCATCGCAACTGGGACTGTTCCGCTCGGATCTGCAAGGGCAGGGACAGGTCCTTAACAACCATGTTATTCATTCTAACCCACTCAGAACATCCCTTGACGCGCAGATTAATCAAATTGATATTTCTTGTATAAATGCTGTGTTTCTTGTATTCTGTGTTTCTCTTATTTTTCATGTAGAATGAGAAGAGATCAGGGGACACTACCCAACCTTATTATATACCTCCTTTTATCTCTTGGTATATTGTATTTGGTTTTCAACTCTGCTGTTGATTATGGCAGAACATGCCTTTAATAATTCTTAGGTCATTTTCATATACACACATGCACACGTATACGTACACCTTAGTTGTTATGACAGGCCTGAGTTTGCAGTCCTTTTCTTTCTTTGTCTTCGCATAGACCCTTGAGTTGGTACCTTGTTAAGAATAATAGGGTGATTTGTTTTAAAAAAACAAACATTAATCTTAATAAGATTACGTTTATTATTGAAAATGTTTTTTGGTTTCACATTTGTCTTTAAGCCTGAGTTTGTCACTGCAGTCACTTTTTTATTTTTTTCTCAGCATGAAAAGTCACTGAAGGATGGTATCAGCCATCAAACTGAAGACATAGAAGAGACTGCTGAAGTTTCTTCTGTAGATGAGTTGAGTAGAATCAAACACTTGGCGACTGCTGCAGCAAACACCACAGCTCTTTACATTTCTGCTTTGGATATTCAAAAACAGCTGAGGAGTTCTTCAGCTGTTGTAAGACCAGTACTACTTAGAAAAATTCTTCATGAGTGGGCAACAGAATTTACCTTAGCCATGTGTCGATATCATGAAGAGTTCTTAAAGAGAACAAATGCTATTCAGGTGAAGGAGAAGGAATTACAGACTTCTCTGTTAGGGAATACTGATAACATTGAACAAGTTGGAAGTGACCAAGAAAGTAATGAGCATAAGAGTAAAAAAGATTTAATTACTGACTCTTTTGTGCGGAATTCCAAACCAGTGACCTCAAAGGAAGGTCAAAATATTACCCCCAGCTATTCAATAGGAGTTTTTAGTGAATCAAGTTCTGCATCTACTCAACCTGTTTCTTCAGCCCAGACCCTTCCAAAGCATAAGAGTCCCTCAGCCTCATACTGGGCTTGTGTCATACATTCTACTGACCTATTTCAATTGCCCACCAAACATCTGGATCTGTTTAGAACACTTACCACCATGTGTTTTGTGTGTGGAGTGAGTGGGGACATTCTTAGTCACTTAAATTTTACAGAGGAGGCTCATTACAGAACTTTTGTGAAAGCGGTTTTACCACCCCACCTTTACTCTTCGTTCAACCCAAACTGTGATTGTCTCATGTCATTGCTTCCTGACTCACATAATTCATCATCAAAACCTAGTCACCATTTGAACAGTAGGAGTTATCTGAGCATAGAATCCATAGAAAAAAATGCCCAAATTCCATCATCTGTTGCTTCAGATGAAACCGTTTCTGGAACCAGCAGTTGGAAAACTACACAAGTTGGTCAGAATTACATTGCTCAAGAAAATTCGGAACGCTCCAGCTCAATTTTGAATGACCCACCACCACTTATTGAGACTAAGAATGAAAATGGACATGTGAGGGAAATGGGGTCAACAGTTTGTTCCTGCAAATGTAACTCAAACTGGAACAGAAATGAAAGAGTTAAACATGATGTGAGCTTGGCTTTGTTCATTCGTCTGTTCTTCTTTGCTCTGGACTGCGAGAAAGTCAAGCAAGCATTAGATAACCAGAATAGTCTGATGTTCATTACATGGAGTAGTCTTGTGCTGTCTTCTATAGGTAAGTCAGCTATGTAACGTTGATGTTTTTTTTTTTTTTTTTTTTTTTTTTTTTTTTGAGGGGGGGGGGGGGGGGGGGGGGGGGGCGGGGGGGGGGGGGTGGGGGGGGGGGGGGGTGGGGGGTGGGGGGGGGGGGTGGGGGGGGATGTGGGGGTCCAGGTTATTATTAATCATTGTAATGCAGAGGCTTACATATCTTCTAGTAATCAAAGAGGTGACTTCCAAAATTTAACCTTTTCACAAATTTAGCTGTTCACACTTTTCTTAGAAAAGGTAGCCCCAGAACAGAAGTGTTAATGAAAGAGAAACTAATAATAATATATTACCTTAATTTTTTTCATAAATAATTTTATAATGGTTTATTTCAGATAGCTCGGCCACCTTTGGTCCAAACCTGGCATCCAGCTCTCACCTGTGGCTCCTCGTAGCTGTCAGCATGCGACAGCGGCCACCCCCCGGGCAACGGCTTTGACAGGCCGGCTAAACTAGGTGAGGGTAGCCGAATGGTTATAAACCTTCGGTGAGTTAGGGTCTGCCTACCCATGCATGCGAAGACTGGATTCGATAGACTGCGCGGAAGAAACCACCTGTTGGTTCAACGGGCATGACGGCGATTACCAGCAACGCGCTGTGGAGCGTAAGGAGCACGGCGAGGCACGTAGAAAGCCCTGGTCATCCACTGCACCTGACTTCATCTCCAGTCGTCTTGACTTGTCTTGCCACTGGATTGAGATGGACCCAGGCGAGAGAGTGAGGTCGACGAATTGCGCAACTCTTCCTCACTTTAATCCAAATCACCGCGCAAGTCACTCTTTCATCCATTCATCCATTCATCCATCCACTCACAACAAGTCCTGTGGCGATGGGCGAGCGGCGAAGCGGCAGGCGTGGGTACGCTGGCAGTCGTAGTCGCAGACCTACACACAGGCGGCTCAGGCCATATGGTCGTCTTCCACTGATCGGAGCAGCAGTGGGATTCGGCAGCCCCCTGAGTGACTGAGCAGCCCTCTTTAGGAAAGCACTGCTCACCTCCATGGCATGAGGAAGGGGCTAGAAAAGGTGCCCTAAACATTGCCTGCTCCACCATTACCTAACCAGCTTACCGCGGTTGGTGGGTACCCTACTTCGGCGGGCGACATATAAGAAAAAGAAAGGACAGATTTTTCCCCCTCATTCTAGGCGCATGGAATGTGCGCACTCTCCTTGACAAAGACTTTAAAGCAAACAGACCTGAGAGACGAACTGCCCTGATTGGGAGAGAACTGGCCAGGTACAACATTGACATAGCAGCACTGAGTGAAACTCGACTTGCAGGTGAGGGCCAACTTTGCGAAAAGGGTGCAGGTTATACATTCTTTTGGAGCGGAAGAGGAACTGAAGAAAGACGAGAAGCAGGGGTTGGATTTGCAATCAAAACAGCAATTGTCAGCAAGTTAGCGGGGCCCCCAAAGGGAATAAATGACCGACTGATGACGGTCAAGATCCCCCTGTTCTATGGAAGAAAACATGCCACCATCATTAGCGCGTATGCACCAACTATGACAAACCAGGATGACGTCAAAGATAAGTTTTACGAAGAACTACATGCAGTCATTGCATCAGTTCCTAAAGCAGATAAGCTCATCATTCTTGGTGACTTTAATGCAAGAGTAGGCTCAGATAACATCTCCTGGAATGGCACTATTGGAAGGTACGGCGTGGGTCGCTGTAACAGCAATGGACTTCTTCTCCTCCAGACTTGCGCAGAACATGACCTCCTTGTCACCAACACCATTTTTCGACTTCCTACCCGCAACAGGACCTCCTGGATGCACCCTCGCTCAAAGCATTGGCACTTAATTGACTATGTAATTGTTAGGAAGAAGGACAGGCAAGATGTCCGGGTGACCAAGTCCATGTGTGGTGCCGAATGTTGGACTGATCATCGCCTCATTGTATCTAAACTTAAAATTCGTATCCAACCAGCCAGGCGCCCTCAGGGGAAGAAAACTCAAAAGAGGCTGGATGTCACCAAACTAAAGAAGACAAAAATCAAACAGTCATTTACTGACACCTTAGAAGACCGTCTCAAATCTATCTCGCTAGACGGCCAAAGTGTGGAAACAAATTGGGCAGCCCTAAGTGAGCAGATCTACAACACTGCTACAGAGGTCCTGGGTCCTTCCATCAAGAAACAAAATGACTGGTTTGATGAGAACTCAGATGATATAAAGCAGATGTTGGCTGAGAAACACCATCTCCATAAAGCATATTTAAATGATCCAAAATCTACATCCAAGAAAGACGCTTTCAACAACATGCGTAGAATCGTCCAACATAAACTACGCCAGATGCGGGATTCATGGCTGAGTAATAAAGCAGATGAGCTCCAAGGCTTTGCTGACAGCCATGACTTGAAAAATTTTTACCTTGCACTCAAAGCGGTCTATGGTCCAACATCATCAGGATCATTTCCCCTCCTTAATGCAGATGGAAAAACACTAATTACAGACAAGGAAAAAATGCTCCAACGCTGGGCTGAACATTTTAATAATATTCTGAACCAGCCATCATCTATAAACGACGAAGCCATCATCCGCCTGCCCCAAATTCCTATAAATGAAGCATTAGATGATGTACCAACTCTGGAGGAAACTAAGAAAGCGATTCGTCAACTGTCTAGTGGAAAGGCCCCCGGCTCCGATTCAATTCCTGTTGAGGTTTATAAAGATGGCGGTGCAGTTCTGATAGAGAAACTTCACATGATCTTCCAGCAAATGTGGCAGAGTGAAACCATCCCACACGATCTCAAAGATGCGTCAATTATACATCTATATAAACGTAATTTAATCGCCAAGACTGTAACAATCATCGAGGCATCTCTCTTTTATCAATCGCTGGGAAGATATTCGCCAGAATCCTTTTGAATCGCCTTATGGCTCATTTTGACAAAGGTCTTTTACCTGAAAGTCAGTGTGGATTCCGGAAAGAACGTGGAACCACAGATATGGTGTTCGCTGCAAGACAGCTACAAGAAAAATGCCAAGAACAGCACTGTGACCTGTACACAGCTTTCATCGACTTGACAAAGGCGTTCGACACGGTCAGTAGAGAGGGTCTGTGGAAGATCATGGCAAAATATGGCTGCCCAAAGAAATTTATCACAATAGTGCAGCAACTGCATGATGGAATGCAGGCTAGAGTTCAGGAAAACGGTGAGCTATCAGAGCCTTTCCCCATCTCAAATGGAGTTAAACAACGGTGCGTACTTGCACCGACTCTGTTCAGTATCATGTTTTCTGCTATGCTGACTGATGCTTTTAGAGACGGGGACACAGGAATCGACATTAGTTATCGTATTGATGGAAAATTGTTTAACCTTAGGAGGCTTCAAGCAAAAACCAAGGTCAAATCACACACCATCAGAGATCTTCTGTTTGCTGATGATTGTGCCCTCAATGCTGGCTCAGAGGCTGATCTGCAGCATAGTGTGGATAGATTCTCCGAAGCCTGCGCCAACTTTGGGCTTACCATCAACACGAAGAAAACAGAAATCATGTACCAACCAGCTCCTGCCACAGTTTATACTGAGCCAATCATCAAGGTTAATGGTGAGAAACTGAATGTTGTGAACAGATTCACATACCTTGGTAGCACACTATCCCAGAACATTGTCATTGATGATGAGGTGAACACCAGGATCTCCAAAGCCAGCAGCACATTTGACAGATTATACACCAACGTTTGGCATCGAAGTGGCATTAGTCTACAGACAAAGCTGAAGGTGTACAGAGCTGCGGTGCTTCCAGTGCTGCTATATGCAAGTGAAACATGGACTGTATACAGGCGCCACATAAAGAAGCTAAACCACTTCCATACAGTCTGTCTCAGGAAGATAATGAACATCAAATGGCAAGACAAGATCCCGGATACCGCTGTTCTTGACAGAGCTGGTATCCCTAGTATTGATACTATTCTGATGCAGTCACAGATTCGCTGGGCAGGTCATGTAGTCAGCATGCCAGACCATCGACTGCCAAAGATACTCTTTTATGGTGAGATACAGAAGGGTAAACGCTCCCATGGTGGCCAAAAGAAGCGCTTCAAAGACACGTTAAAGACGTCATTGAAAACCTTTGACATAAACCCAGACACATGGGAAGCTGCTGCGCAAGACCGAACTGCTTGGCGCACATCTCTTCGTAAAGGTGCAGCGGCATGCGAATCATCCAGAAGAGCAGCAGCGGAACAGCAGAGACAAGCTAGAAAGGACCGTGTAATAAAACCTTCATATGAAGCAAACATTCCCTGCCCACACTGTCCGAGATCTTTCCAGGCCCGCATCGGGCTCATCAGTCACCTTCGTACCCATAGACTAACCTAACATATTCCTAAATAATTGGATGAACAGAGTGGTCTTCATCACCCGTGATGGACGAACAACAACATCTTGCGTACTATATCCTTTCATTCCCTCATATTACTTTACGCATTAATTTAAAGGCATGCAACATTATAAAGGTAATATAACAGCATACATTTACAATATCCAATCATAATCAAAATTAAGTATGTTTTTAAAAACAAGCAAGAGCATAATGAAAAAAAAAAAGCAAACAAATCCAAAACATCCATACAGTAAATCAGACAATAATTCAAGTATAATCACATTAAAATGAGAACTCCTGAAATATTTGGACAGTTCTATTGAATCAGTAGGGACTTCATGTATTTTTCTTTGCCCTCCCTAACTCGAGCAGAATCAGATAGATAGAAAGAACGAATAAACTTTATCTTCAAATGGGGTAGAATTGAACACACATGCCAGTCTAACATTCTGCACATTTTTTCTCTCGTCACCCAAACTGAACCCATTTATCCTACACATGCATTTTAAAAATTATTTTTAAAATAATAAAATAAACAAATTAAAATACAATAAAACAAAGTAAAATTCCAACATTGTAACAGTTCGATAACAGACAGTTACACACATTTACAGGACCTTATCATAATCAATATTGAACAGGGCAAAAAAATGCTTAAAACTTGCACAATATATTAGGTAATGATTTGGGAACATAACTAAATTGGGGCGACATATAATCTGCACTCATTATATATTTGAAAAGTCTGAGATTGTATGAATATGGACTATGGGTGCTTTTTAGGTCACGTGGAAGATTGTTTCACAGGTGAGCAGCAGAAAAAGCTAAACTTTTCTTAAATATAGGTTATTAACCGGTTATGTGCAGCTTTAGGCTGATTAGCCACCATTTGGTTCCCATGAATCTCTGAGGAGATGACCAGAGAACAGGACTACTATTCCGTCAAGGCATGTTGTAAGAGATGGCTAATATGAGGCTGTGCTGGCATCTTGTAGGGATGTTTATTCAAGTGTGACCTTGTTATCATCATTACCATTTTCCTTTGAGCTGCTTACGGAGCATGGAGCCACCATTGTAACTGGTCCCCATTGCAGAAAGTCTACACCAAGTATTCACATGCTCTTGTAGCGATGGTTTCTGTGGCAATTTGTTTTACTTGATGAGGTTGCCAACCCCATGCACAACCTGATATTAGTTGCCATGTATGACATGCTTACGAATGCTGTAGTCCTGTTATTGTCGCTTCAGAGACATCTGGGACTATGTGAGTCAATCTTGTTATTTGTCTGTTCTCTTTGTATGTTCTAACAAAATTGCTGTGACTTCTCATTGAACATTTTAATTTTGTTGTGCCTTTGGTTACGACTGTGGGATAGCAGATCCATGTCATCAGGAAAATCTAGACTGTCAGGTTGTTTTGTTATAGTTGACTGAATTCTATTTCTGTTGGTTGATGTCATACCTTTCATAATCTAATTTATAATCAGTAAGAAGAGAAGTAGTGAAAAGAGGCATCCCTGCCTCATTACTGATCGTATCTCGAAGGATTCTGTAATTTGTCCTTCATGAACAGTTTTGCATTTCATGTCTTTATGTTGTCCTTATTAGGTTAACGAACTAACGCGGAACTCAACAATGCCTCATCAGTTTCCAAAGTGATTGTCTCAGTTGTCACTGGTATTTTCATAGTTTACAGATCCAGTGTTGAGTGTACTGTTTTGTGCAGTGTGACTGTCTGATCTGTACATGATCTAGTTTTGTCAGAACCTGTTTGTTCTTCTCTCACTTGTCTGTCTGTGGCCTCCTTTATTCTGTCTAGCATGGTCCTGCTTACTCAGCCACCCAAGACAGAAGAAGGTCCTCTGGAAAGGAGGCGCATGAAGCCACCTAGAGAAAGCCGAAAGGAGTCTGGGTTGCCAACTAACCTTTTTTCGTCTAGGAAAATCTCCAGGATTGGCACCTGGAATGTTCGCACTCTGTGAACAAGGGAAAACTGCACAGGTAGCAGCAGAAATGGCAAATTACAGGATTCATATCCTGGGTCTTTGCGAGACACGGTGGAAAGGCATAGAGAAGAGGAGATTGATCACAGGAGAAATGGTGTTGTCCTCAGGACATGAGGAGGAAAGAGCCCACCACAGTGAAGGGGTGGCTCTGATGCTGTCCAAGGAAGCACAGAAGGCACTTATAGAATGGGAAGCAATGGGACCCTGAAATATAACAGCAAGGTTTAAATCAGCCAAAAAGAAAGTAAATATAAACATCATTGAGTGTTATACACCAACAAACAATAAAGAAGAATCTGTGAAAGAAGACTTTTACACCAGAATACAAAGTGTCTTGGACAA
The DNA here is from genome assembly GCA_024509875.1 of Oreohelix idahoensis. Taxonomy (NCBI): domain Eukaryota; kingdom Metazoa; phylum Mollusca; class Gastropoda; order Stylommatophora; family Oreohelicidae; genus Oreohelix; species Oreohelix idahoensis. The sequence continues at coordinate 9,779 of JAMPIV010015304.1, forward strand.
TAAGAAAAGAAAGGACATCACAATTTTGATGTGGGACCTAAATGCGAAAATAGGAACAGACAACACCGTTTTGAAGAAATCATGGGAAAGCAGGGATTAGGTATAATGAACGAGAATGGGGAACTATTAGCAAACTTCTGTGCTTCAAATCAACTAGCTATAGGAGGAAGCATATTTCCACATAAAAGAATACATAAAGCAACATGGATATCACCAGACCACAGAACTGAGAATCAGATTGATCACATATGCATAAGCAAGAAGTTTAGGTCATCATTGCATGATGTGAAAGTATGCAGAGGAGCAGATGTTGTATCAGACCACCATCTTCTGTTGGCTAAAACAAAATTAAAACTCAAGAAATTTACAACTGCATATAGCTATAGACAACAGTATAATGTAGGATATCTAAGAAATCAGGAAATAAGAGAAAAATTTTCAATCACAGCCCAACAAATACCAAGTACTCGAACAGCTGGAAGATGAAACAGATACAGAAGACCACTGGCCACCAGTAAAAAATATATGGAACGAGACATGTGAAGAAGTACTGAGACAGAGAACAGCACAAAGCATGGATAACAACAGAAACCATTAGTAAGATAGAAGACAGGAAAAACAAGAAAGCAGATTTAAACAGAAGCAAAACCAGAAGCTCCAAAGCCAAGGCTCATGAAGTGTACATAGATGCAAACAAAGAACTAAGAAGAAACATCAAAAGAGACAAGATGAAATATATTGATGATTTGGCAAGGGAAGCAGAGGAAGCTGCAGCAAAAGGAAATATGAGGGACCTGTACAACAACACAAAGAAGCTAACAGGGAAATATAAGCAAGCAAATGGCCTAATAAAAGATAAGAATGGAAAATTGCTTAGTAATATACAAGAACAAATGAAGAGATGGACAGAACATTTTGAGGAACTTCTCAATAGACCATCTCCAACTAATCCCCCAGACATCCAGCCAGCAGAAGAGGAGCTACAAATCAGCTGTGAACGACCAAGTAGAGAAGAAATAAAGAAAGCTACAAAGCTTCTGAAAGATGGAAAAGCAGCTGGTCCAGATTGCATTCCAGCAGAGGCCATCAAAACAGATATTGATACCTCTACAGAGATATTATACAAACTACTTGGCAAAGTCTGGGAGAGAGAGGAAATACCAGCAAAATGGAAGGAAGGTTATCTGGTCAAGTTGCCTAAGAAGGGAAACTTACAAGAGTGCACAAATTATAGAGGAATAATGTTACTATCAGTGCCAGGAAAAGTATTAAACAGAATCATCCTGGAGAGATTAAAAGAGTCCATAGACAAGCAACTGAGAGATGAACAAGCAGGTTTTCGACAAAATAGATCCTGTACAGACCAGATAGCCACATTGAGAATAATAGTTGAACAAAGACTAGAATGGAATTCACCGCTATACATCGGATTCGTGGACTATGAAAAGGCATTTGACAGTGTAGACAGAGAATCGCTTTGGAAATTGATGAGGCATTATGGAGTTCCCAGGAAGATCATTAACTTAATAAAGAAGACCTATGAAGATATGACATGTAGAGTTCTTCATGAAGGACAACTTACAGAACCGTTTAGGATTAGAACGGGAGTCAGACAGGGATGCCTCTTGTCTCCATTTCTTTTCTTACTAGCAATAGATTGGGTTATGAAAACATCGACATCACACAACAGAAATGGAATCCAGTGGAATCTGACTAAACAGCTTGATGATCTGGATTTTGCAGATGACTTGGCTCTTCTGTCCCCTAACCATAATCAGATGCAAGAGAAAATGAAAATTCTCGATGAGAGGTCACAACAAGTGGGCCTGAAAATACACAGGGAAAAGACAAAGATTATGAGAATAAATGCAAGAAATGATAACAAGGTTGAACTTGAAGAAAAACCACTAAAAGATGTAGAATCTTACACACATCTTGGAAGTAATATAGACAAAGTTGGAGGGACAGACAGTGATATCAAAATAAGAATACAAAAAGCAAGAGGAGCTTTCATTGCATTGGGAAACATATGGAGAACAAGAGAAATCAAGTCCAACACGAAAATAATAATCTTTAACTCAAATGTGAAGTCAGTCCTATTGTATGGCTCTGAGACATGCAGAACAACAAAAACAACAACCAAAAAGCTACAGACTTTTATAAACGGGTGCTTGCGTAGAATAGAAGGACTGAAATGGTAGGACAAAGTCACAAATGTGGAATTGATGACAAGAACCAGACAAGTGCCAGTGGAACAAGAGTTGAGAAGAAGACGCTGGCGATGGATAGGACACACATTGAGGAAACCTGTTGATAGCATAACAAGGCAGTCCTTGTTCTGGAATCCACAGGGAAAGAGAGGCAGAGGTAGACCAAAAAACACATGGAGAAGAGAACTGGAAACAGAGGTGAAAATGATGAGGAAAACATGGAAAGAACTTGAGCGGATGGCACAGGACAGGAAGACTTGGCATGTGTTTGTTGAAGGCCTATGCTCCTTGGGGAGCTAAAGGGTATTGATTGATTGATGGTCCTGCTTAATATTGTTCCTGGTGCCGAGAGTAACATTACTCCTGCAATTTGTGCACTCTTGCAAATCTCTCTTCTTTGGCAGCTTGACCACATACCCAGTCCAAAGGGTCTGTCTGTTAATACTGATAGTTTTCTGAGGGTATGTCCTGTCCATTTTTTGTGTGATTTTCAGTCTTATTGGTTGATGTGCAGTTCATTTCCACAGGAACTAAATTGATGGCAATATGGATCTCAGATTTATGAAGTGTGAAGAACAAAAAGGGGTAATTTTAATACGATTATATAACAATTCTTATGTACCACAAAGAATGGTAAGAAAGATTTAAGTGATAACAAAGACACTAAGAACAGACTTTTCTGTTATCCAAGCTTCCATCAGGAATATGAGATGCATAAAGTGAAAACAAATGTAAAACAGATGGGAATGGGCGAGTGTGAGGGAAAAGAAATGAAGTTTTATGTAGTTTCCATCCACTCTGTTCCATCTGTTTCTGTCATATTTGCTTTACTTTCCTTTCAGGTGATTATTTTAAGAATATGAACTCATCCCATGTTTTAAAATTCTGCAGAGATATACGGATTGACTATAAATAAACCTCCAATCAAAATTAAATGCATACCAGTATAGACACTACGCTGGAGCTGGGTTGGCCATGTCCTCAGAAGAGACCCTGATGCCATCACAAGAACAGCTATGCTATTGACCCCTGAAGAAAAACGAAAGAGAGGCCGACCGAAAACAGCTTGGCGGAGGACTGTGGAGGCTAAGATGCAAAGAATGAACCAGAGTTGGGGCACTGTACGAAAGATGGCCACCGACCGAGCAAAGTGAAATCAATTTGTTGTTGCCCTACAAGATGCCACTAGGCGTGATGGCCACTGACTGCTTTGACGGTCAGCGGCTAAGGATCAAAGAAGTATAGACACTACCATTTTTCTGAACAATAAAACAATATGAACTGTAACTAAAGTGTAAAAATACCTATGAGAGAAATAATACAGCATAGAGCATAAAATAAATACAAACAAGAAAATATTTCAATAAATGAAATGCATCCTGATATAACCAACAGCTCCATGTATATGGTAGATGGTTGAAAGAGGTATGCTACAAAGAAAAGTAGTAATCACAATAAAAAAATATAAAAAATTCTGACAGAATTTGTGTCTTGTCTGTTGCCTAGGAGGGAGAATAAAAAGTTTAATAGCTTGTAATGAGACACTAAATCAGCACCAGTGCAAAGCATCATGCAGGCTCAAACAAGAGTGCACTAGCTTAAATGAAAATCCGTTATGTATAAAATCAGAAAGAATGAAATTCAACTAGCAATGGTACAGTTGGTGTAGTGCAATCAGGACAGTTGGCATGGTGATGTAATGCATGTTGCCATGAAGTGTCTAGTATTGCAGACCACATGTGCTAAAAATATAGTTGTTTATGGGTGAATAAGCTGGCGTTCCAGATTTATATTTTACGATACAAAATTATGAAATGTGGAATTATCATCAATCTAGTTAATATGTATGCAAGACATTTTTTTTTTCATCTTATCATCCTTAAATGTTGGAAATACCACATATACAGGATGCCTGGTAATTGTAGGAAGTAGGGATATTTTTAATAAAATACTTTCAGTATTTTTGTACAGAAATACTAAGTAGAATCTTGAATAGAAATACTGAAAAAATAAATTTTATAATTGAATAGAAATACTATAAATGATGTATTTGTTAGCAGGTATTAAGATGATTGATGGATTAGTAAACAATTATTGATTAATTCAGTTTTGCACAAAGTTTGAAATAACATCATGGAATTATTTCACTTTATGATTGTACTTTCACCTTTGCTATAGTTTGTTCAAACTGGCTCCATCAAAAACAAGTGAATTTTGTGGTGAGATTTGGAAAGCCATCACACCAGTTGACGTTGTGCAGTTTAGCTGCCTGTCTTCAAAACCTCCATCAGCATATCTCCTGAGATACTTCAAGCAAGCAATGATAAACTTATCAACATCAATGAGGTATATTAATATCCCTGTGTGGTGGTATTTAACTTTTTTCTATAGGATTAAAAATTGTCATGCTACCCAGAAACTGCAATTTTCTACAGCTTATACAGGGTGTTTCAAAAAGAATATCGGTATTTTAGATGCATATAACTTTGGTTATTGAACACTTAAAAATATACAGTCTAGCGGCTGAAATGAAAAACATTTCTTTTTATCGGGTAACTGTCCAAACTCTGACAGTTTACCTATCGTTTAGTGCAAACCAAACATGTTTAAGTTTGCAATTACCAAAACTATACACCTTCAAAATACCGATATTCTTTTTGAAACACCCTGTATATATATATATGTGTGTGTGTGTCAGCATGCATGTGTGTATATATGTGTATATAAATCCATGTATGTGGGCATGTGTGAATATACAAATGTGTATATATATTATCATTCACCATTTCCCTTTTCGCTCCTTATGGAACCACCACATGTAGTGGATTTTGATGGTATTGTATGGTGGTGTTATCACCTAGTGTGATGCGTGAGGTCAGCTGTGAAGGCTCCTGAGATAATTGTAGCTGTGAATATACAGAAGGCCCTTTCGTGCTACCACTTTATGACCTCACACATATCTTTTTTTACTAATGAATGTGGCTACGTTAAAATCTAGGGTACTGAATTTGTTCTGAACCAAGGTTTTATTTTGGCCAGAACTTATGCAAAGATTTTAACGTAGTAATGAATGTGGCTACATTAAAATCTAGGGTACTGAATGCAATGTGTTGTATGGACATATACAAACACACACAGATATTAATTAAGCCTAATACTATCAATAAAATTTATAACACAATGAACTAAATTCAGCTGGTTAAATTTAGAATAGAAAATCTTTTTTAAATTTATTTGTTCTGAACCAAGGTTTTATTTTGGCCAGAACTTATGCAAAGATTTTGAAATTTATGAATGAATGGCATGAATAAATGGCATGTTAAATGAAAGATGTTTACATATGCAATCTTCAAGATTAATTATAGTATTCCTGTTCGTAATGTTAATTTTTCTGGGAAAACGATGAATGGATGTGCTGTTGGGGTGGCTTCATCCCTCACTGTTTATGCCTACAAAACATTGTCCATTAATGATGGAAGGAAATGGGATGCTTCAGTAGTAAATTCTCTTGGGTGCTAGTTTTATGAAGTTGGTGTAGGTTCAGCAGGCCAGCTAGCCTACTTAACTTTAATAGATTTGTTCTGGTGCTGGAATCTGATGGCCCCACCTCTCCGTGCTTGAACAATACAAAGATGTTCTGCCGAAATGTACACTGCACGGGTCCTCACTTCAATTATTAATCAGCATTTGACACCACCTTAGTGTCAAGATCGAACTCACAGCTCAGATTATGAATAAAGAACACAGAAATGCTAGCAAAACTCAGCTGAGCTGCTGGCTATAGTATGGCGTCCCTGAACTTATTTCAATTTATTTCATTTGGAAATCACCACACTTGAAATTTACTGTGTCTATCACTGGACAACTATTGAGGAATGGCAAAAAAGCTCGTCTGAGCGCGGATAATATGATTGTCTGTGGCCAATCAATGCCTTGGTTTTTTTAAATTCAAATTTCCTACACTAAAGTCATTTCAGTCATGCTTCAGTCAAGTATGGATTTTTATCTGTTAGTCTGTCCATCTCTACTTGCGTTTTTACAAAAACGTACTTGATTTTTGAACCAACCTTTCTCTCCCCTCCAAAATTTTGTCGTTAAAAGTTATTTTTAGACACAGCTCCCACCAATATCCCTTCTCTTCCATGCTAATTAGATTTGAACACCTGCGTCTCAAGGTCGCGATTTTTTGTGCAAATAGCGACACTTTTGATTCAATGCAGTCTTTCGCTGCTGTGAACAACACTGTCTTTTGTCATTATCTTCATTATTATCTATCCGTCTGTAAAATTAAAAACATATTATTTCACTGCTCAGAATGGGCCATCCGGCCAGCTAATTTTTATATTCCTAACATTAATATTAAGAAAAAGTTACTTTTTAAATTTTGTAATATTTCAAGCATCTGCGTTTAGCCGCTGAATTCAAATCAAAGGCTTGGTATCGCAAAAGCGTCCGTTTCCGTACCTCGTGTCAATTTGGGGACGTGAATTTTTTCCTCCATTCCCCCCCCCCAATTGCGTCTCCTTAGCCTTGCTAGTCTCACGCAATTTTTTTCAGTCATATATTTTTTTCCTTTTGATCCGCCGTTCTCATCCCTCCAAATGGTAACCGTTTTGATTTCCCGTCTAACAAGTCAATTTTTATGGAGGGTGATGACCCGCGGTCAGGGCGATCATGTACTATCAGCAGCTTACGCGTTATGTTTTTATCCTTACATTTTATCCTTTGGAGATATTTTTACGTTGTATCACTTGTTAATTTTATGACACCACAGCAAATGGTTCCCATGCAGGAACCCTGCACTAAAGCAAACATGTGCTTTTTTGCATTGGTAGTTTCTGCAGCAAGTTGTTGGACATGATGAGGTTGCTAACTTCACGGACAACCTCATATTATTCACCTCTTATGACATGCTTGAGAAAGTAGTAGGCCTATTCTTTGCTTGTCTCCTTAGAGACCCTTGAGAACAACACAGGGCATGTGTGTATATACATCATCATCATTTTCCTTTGCACTTCTGATGGAGCATGGAGCAACCTCTACAGCTGGTCCCTTGCAGGAAGCCTGCACCAAGCAGCAATATGCTCTTGCTGTGGTGGTTTCTATGGTAATTTGTTTTACGTGATGAAGTTGCAACTTTACATATCTAGGGAGAAGCATTGACAAAGGAGGGGGAACTTCTGGTGACGTCTACTCAAAGATAAATAAAGCCAGATGTGCTTTTAATGCCCTTCGACCAATATGGAACTCCTCAGCGATATCCAGAGGGAACAAAATTATAATTTTTAACTCAAATGTGAAGTCAGTCTTGCTGTATGGCTCAGAGACATGGCATGTCTCAAAGAGTATCACCGCCAAGCTACAGACATTTGTAAATAGATGTCTCTGATGGATCCTTCGTATAAGATGGCCAGATGTAATAACAAATATAGAGCTAAGGAAAAGATGCTGACAATAGCCAATACAGACGGAAATTAAGGTAAGAAAGTGGGGATGGATAGGGACATACACTCAGAAGAGAAAAATCAAGCATATCCAGAGTTGCCCTTGACTGGAACCCACAGGGGAAAAGAAAGTCGGGAGGCCAAAGAGAACTTGGAGAAGAACTGTTGAAGAGGAGGCTAGGGAAATTGGAATGACTTGGGCACAGATGAAAAAGACAGCACAGAATAGAAATCGATGGAGAGCAACTGTTTCTGCCCTGTGTTCCACAGGGAGCAAAAAGAAATGATGATGATGATGATGAAGTTGCCAGCGCCATGCACAACTTCATATTAGTTGCCTTGTAGGACATGCCCGAGGGCGGAATAATCGTATTCTTTCTTTGTCTCATCAGAGACCCCTGGCATCTACACAGGGCACATACATACATCAATCAATACCCTTTAGCTCCATGAGGAGCATAGGCTTTCAACAAACACGTGCCAAGTCTTCCTGTCCTGTGCCATCCGCTCAAGCTCTTTCCATGTTTTCCTCATCATTTTCACCTCTGTTTCCAGTTCTCTTCATGTATTTTTTTGGTCTACCTCTGCCTCTCTTTCCCTGTAGATTCCAGAATAAGGACACATATATACATACACACCTGTTAATTAAATACTGCAACCAAGCCACATATATTGTCACAGTCACAATATATGTCAGTTTTTTTTATTTCATAACATTACCATTTTGGCAGGCAGTAAGATACAAAAATGATAAATGTAATGTTGTTTTTAAATGTAATGTTGTTTATTATGTCCACCTGTCACGAAGTGGGTTTATGACTAGAGGTTGTCTACATATAGTGACAAGACACTAGTGAGAAGAAAGACTGAAAAGATAGATTTAGATGAAAATGATAGGGAAAATGTGAACAGTTGAAACTATTGGCTCCGAGGTTAAGAACCAAAGTTGACTCTTCCCTCGCCACTCTGGACGTCTTAGATTGCTATAGCTTCAACCACCTCTAACTACCCTAAGGGTATAAGATATTATATAAGATTCACATACACCACGATACAGACAACAGATAGCTACTGTACGTAAATAAAGTGACTGATCCAGACTATAATGTACAAGTTTTATTTACATATAGAAAACTCAAATACATGTCAAAAGAAATAAATTGCGTGGGTGTGCACCTGGAAACCAAATCAAGTACAGTTACAATGATTTTTCATCAACCAAACCCTTCACCCACAATTGCCACCTGTATGGGAAAAGAAGTTAAGATTACACACAACCCACACTGACTTGGTGGGGTCTCGGATTTCGAGCCTCCACTCCAACTTCTTCTTCTTCTTCTTCCGTCCTTAGCCACCGACCGTCAAAGCAGTCAGTGGCCATTACGCCTAGTGGCGTCTTAGGGCAACAGCAGATAGGTTTTCTTTGCCATTGTTTCCCATCACGCCTATTGGCGTCTTTAGGGCAATGGCAAATCAATCCATTTGCTGTTGTTTCCGTAATCGAAGTGACTGGCAAACGGGTGATCAGCTATTCTAAATTCTAATGTTACTTCTAATTTCACAGTCAGCTGGAACTATATGATTTGTCTACACAATCTCTGCACAGACTTCGTTACTACACAGCCTATCCTGAAATCTCCTGAACACTGCTACACAGCTAACTGCACCTCTAACACTTCAGCACCTGTCCTCGGCTATACTCTACAACAAAACGTGCTCTCAGTTCTGTCTATCTGCTATAGCAACTGTAGAGGGTATTGTAACCCTTTTTCCCTCCACAACTTCTGTAAGTGACAACTAGGTTTAAAATACTGGATTCTGGAACTGGAATAGGTAGCTATTTCACTGTTACCAAATCTGGAATCACCTGCCCGGTTACCCCTCTCTGGGTTCAGGGCCTTCAGTTTTATTATGACCGGAACTAAGCGAACGAATTACGACAACGCTGGCAGCATGCCAATTTACAAGATCGAGCATCAGAGCTCAGGATTTATCCACCAAATCCTATTCCACTGGAGAACTGTCTTCCCCTGCCGTGGGAAAATGTATGTTCTATTCTTCTTCCACCTCTGGCAATTAACGCAAAACTCCGCGTTCCTGCGATGCCAACCCTTGCTGTGGGGAAATTGGTGGTGCCAATTTCGCCCTCTCTCCCACAAAGCTGCTACCCGCTGTAGACAATAGAAACAATGCACAGCTGAACAACACATCAATAATACATTCCTATATAACAAATAACTCCCTTACTCTATTCCCGTTATGCACCACCATACCAATTAATCCTGCCAGACTTTTTTTGTGGACAGAATTTTATAGAGTGAAGTGTTCATCTTTCAGTCTAAATTTGTTTGTGAATTTTCCTTTGAACATGTACTTATTATATACCAAACTGTAGGGAAATTGATAGAGAATTCAAATATATAATGTCTTTGGTAGTATTAACACAAGTATGTTCGGTATACTTAAAACATTTTGCATGTAAAATTGAAAAACGCTAAAAAGTTGACTGTAGAATACGATCTAACCAAAGACAAATTACTGTTGTAGACAATAAAACTTTCTTTTTAGTCTTCAAACATCAAGTTAATCCATATACAAGTAAAAGAAAACATGCTTATGGCCACAATTAGTACATTTAGTGTTATTCACACCAGTTTTTCCGTGGTCCTTTGTAAGAAAAACGCAAATTATGCAATCGTGCATTACGTAATTTTCAAACAAATAAAGGAGAATAACGTTATATAAAAACTTTTTTACTCTTGTTTAATGTTTTAATAGTATCCCTAGCTTCATCTTCTACCAAGAACTAGTGATTAGATGTTACGGTAGGTGTAGTTTTGTTGCTTTTTGATCAGCCAGAATACGACTACGCCAACTCATCAACTAAACCTAGTGTGTCTAGCTTTTCTGCACAGATTCCGTATTTTGACAACAAACTGTGACTACCAAACAATCATCATCAATGTCAGCAATGTTTCAAAGTAGTTTTGACACAATTATTTGCTTAGGAGACTTAGAAAATGTAAATATAAAGCGTGACATATTTCTCTAGCAATAACGACGAAAAACGCAAACACGCAAATCTTCACAAAAATTGTGATAATAACATCAAAACACGCACACGTGCTGATTAACTAGTCAAATTAGTTGTTTAGATAGTAGCGGAAGTCATTCTACGAATTTCAATATATGAACTGCATTAAACGGATGATTTTTAAGGTTTATGCGTGATAAACTAAAAACCACGCTGTGAGCGTTGTTGTGGCACGGCGTGTTAAATTTTGCAACGTTCAGAGCGTTGCTGTGGAGTCAAAGAGTTAAAGAGAAGGAAACTGGTGAAAATCTGAACCTAGGCTCTACCGTCCTCCCTATAGAAAAATACTGCAACAATTCTCTACACAACAACACTAGACACCACCTACCATTCATAGAGACGAAATATAATGCAGATAAGATATAACTCCATCTTAATCCCTCCTTCTGAAAAACGAAAGTAATAGAAGGAGAAGAACCATGGGGTTGATTACCTGTAATCCCTCCTAGAAATAGTGCAAGTAATGCAAGGAGAAAAAGACATGGGGCCTATTAAAAAAATAAATTACATTACAGTATCACACCACCTTACATTAATTTGGTATCATTTTTTCAGACATATTCCTTATCTGTTACAGAAAAATCTGTCTGACCTTTGTTCTTTATGACAGCCGCACTTAAGTAAATCTGGTCATTCTTCTAACAAATTTATCTTGTTTCATTTTAATCTTTGTGCCCCAACTCAATCGCTGTGATGTTCAGATCAGCAATCTTCCGCCAGTTGTGTAAGCACAGAGGTGTGAGGTATTTACTGCTGGAAACTCTTCTGCCATCACAACCAGCAGACGTGTCTGCCGATGGAATTAAAAGGTAATCTGTTTAGCCAGTTTTCTTCATAACTGTGTACTGTTTATATATTTTCTGTACATAATCTAATGACAGGCCAGAAGTTCTGTAATTCATTTCTGAAGAGATAGACTAAACAAACACATGCGTATGCATGTATGTGAAGTAGACAGATGAAATGAACACATCTGTGTAGGGTGAAAAACAAAACAAACATCTGCAATTGGAGTATGAATTGACAGACAGACAAAAGAAACATTTGTGATGGGAGTATGAACTGACAGACAGATAAAACAAACATCTGTGATGGGAGTATGAACTGACATACAGAGAAAACAAACATCTATGATGTGAGTATGAACAGACAGACAGAGAAAACAAACATCTATGATGTGAGTATGAACAGACAGACAGAGAAAACAAACATCTGTGATGGGAGTATGAACTGACAGACAGGCAAAACAAACATCTGTGATGGGAGTATGAACTGACAAACTAAACAAACATCTGCAATTTTGGGTATGAACTAACAGACAGACAAAACAAACATCTGTGATGGGAGTATGAACTGCCAGACAGAGAAAACAAACATCTGTGATGGGAGTATGAAGTGACAGACAGACAAAACAAACATCTGTGATGGGAGTATGCACTGACAGACAGACAAAATAAACAACTTCTGGTAGGATGTGAATTGAACACAGTCAATATATTGACATCTCCAAAGGGTTTTAAAATGAATAAACAGACCTCAAAAAAAAAAAAAAAAAAACAGCATCATTGGCTGGCGAGTGAGTGAATCAAGTAGGAAGAAAGATCAGATTTGTTCTTCAAGGAAAGAGTAAAACATGTGCAAAGATGGAATATGTGTGAGCGTGTGAGAGGGAAAGACAGAACGAGAACTAAACAGACAGGATCAAGATCATATGTAGAAGGGTCATTTGATCAGATAGACAGAAAGATTGTCTGATGGTGGTAAGTTGCAAAAGCAAAAAAATTAATGATCTCTCTTTCTCCTTGTGTGTATATATGTGTGAGTGGATGTATTTGTGCATGCATGATGTGTGTATGCATGCATGGATGATGTGTATGTATGTATGCATGGATGATGTGTGTGTATGTATGCATGAGGTGTATGTGTATGCATGCATGTTGTGTGTGTATGCATGCATGATGTGTATTTGTGTGCACGATGTATATGTGTATAAAAAATATGTATGATGTGTGTGTATGTGTGCATGCATATGAGCATGTTTGTTTCTATGTTCGTTGTGGAAGGGACATAAATTTACCAAGGAGAAGTCTGCAGTAACCAGAAAAAAAGTCTGTTCTGCATGTTTTATGTTAATAAAAAAATGTAAATAAAAATTATCAAGTGTACCTGAAAACTGTAATTATTAAATAAAGTAAATAGTGCAGAATACCAGATGCTTGACAAACTTAATTGTTTCGTGTTACTCACAGAAAATGTTTCAGTATCTTTTGACCAACAACAATCCTCCAAATCATGATAATTTCAGTTGTGCAGCCATCTGTGTGAAATTGTTAACCGAGGTTGACCAGTGGCAGAGGTTGCTTCAGTTAATTGTGAATTTAAGTGACATCAGTTTGTTAACAGGACGACAGGGTGAAGGTGAGCTGTCTTTTGTTTTACACAGTGATGAATGCTTGAGAGCACTGAGAAGCATTTAATCATATTCCCTGCTATTAATGTATGACAAAGTTTATTTCCGACTGACAATGATAAGAGCGCTGGTCTCTCCGGCAAAGGTGTCGGGTTCGAATCACGGTACCGGCACTCTCCAGTCTTCCCAGCTGTAAATGGGTACCTGACTTTAAGTTAGGGAAGTAAAAGGTAGCGAGAAAGGGAACTGATCACCCCCCCATCTCTCAATGCTGGGTTTATTAACCTAAAGTCAAAAGAAAATGCATCTAAATTTTTTATGTGAAATGCAAGAATTCCCGTTAGAGTTCATGCAGGACTAACTTGGCAAAAGGACTGAACTTTTGACGATTAAGAAGTTGGCTTGTTTGCCATGGCTTCCTAATACAGTGCTGCCTTCTAAAGATGTGAAATGCAGAATTCTTCATGCAGGACAACTTGGAGAACTCTTTGAGACAAGAAGTTGTGTGTGGCAGTGCTGCCTTCTGTCACCATTTTTCTTTTTACTGGCTATAGATTGGATTATAAAAGTGGCAAAATCAACCCACAGAGATGGATTTCAGTGGATGAAATGTCTTGACGATTCAGATTTTGTTGATGACCTGGCCGCTCTTTTCCATAACTTCAACCAGTTACACAAGAGGCGAATAAAATAGGCTGGCAAATGGGTAGGGCACACACAGATGAAGCCAGTTGTAGCATTGTAAGGTAGTCTTTTGTTCTGAAATCCCCAGGTTAAAAGAAGTAGAGGGAGACTTAAAAACAGATGGAGACGGGATTTGGAGACAGCAATGAAGTGGATAAAGAAAACACAGAAAGATCTTGTGCGGATGGCACAGGACAGAAAGGCTTGGCAGGAATTTATTGAAAGCCTATGCTACGCTGTTCGATCCCCAGTTGAGGTGGGTTCGATCCCCAGTTGAGGTGGGATTTATTTTAGACCACAAACGGCTCCTAGGGTCAACCCAGCCTCATGAATTGGGTACCAGAGCAACCCTGGGAAGGTTAAGGCGGCGGGCGTGATGCTGACCACATCACCCCTAGTGTGCCGATGGTTAAAAAAATGTGGGCCTAACACCTTATTCCCATTATGCCATAATGGGTGTGTAACGGGATCATTTTATGCCACACAGGGAGCTAAAGTGTAATGAGTAAATGAAAAGACATGCCATTTATACTCTGCAGTTATTGTTTCATTGTTTTGATCTAAGTAAGAATAATCATCCTTTTCCTTTTTGCTCCTTATGGAGCATGGAGCAAGCACTGCAGCTAATCCTTTTTTGCAGGAAGCCTGCACCAAGCTGTTGGGGACTGTTTATAGACAGCTTTATCTATCTTCAGTTCATACACAGCTGTTTGCGCCTTCTAAAAAGTCGCTACTTTAGTTTCGCGCCCTTTCTCCTGACCTGAAGGCAATAAATCTTGTTTACGGGCGAACACGGGATCGTTTACGTTGGCGGGAAATATCAGCTGACTTTGGCATGAAAAAGTGTGAAATGTAAACCAGTTTAATCGCATTCCTAATAATTGCAGGACTAAAGTTATTAGCTAGAAAATAACTTCCTGCAAAATACTATCGCTCTGTGGATTTTCGTTGCTTTTTTCATATTATTTGCTTTGTAGCAGCCGTTACAAAACAGCACCATCATTTGTGGAAAATATTACCGAGGGTAACGGACTTTCTAATTAAATATCTTAAACTCTAAACAGCCTAGACAGTTTTAAATTATAAAAAAATGTTGAGGAGAAATTAAAGATTTTCTCCACCTAATTTCATCTTTGCAGCGCGCCACGTTAATATAGGGTAGTCAATTTCATAGGTCAGAGATGACAAAAACAGAAACATGAAGGGGCAGAAAAAAATATTGACAAGAGAGATTGGGCATGAATGGGTGCATGTGGATATGAAAGAGTTTGTGGGAGATGATGGACAAGGGCTAGAGACACCATTGGTAAGTTTTAACGATTTATGTGGTTTTGTTTGTGGGCTCTTATTGATAGAGAACAGTTTAACTAGCTCAATTAAGCTTTTGAGAAATTACACAACATTTCTCACAGCAAATCTATATGTCAAGAATCAGCCTCATTATTACAAACATCAATACAGACATACATGATTTTGTTCAAAAAGCTCTTCCCCAATAGGACAATTCCTAAACAGCGTATATCAGAAAGACAATGTTCGAACTGGATCAGAACTCATAGCTATGGAATGGACATGCATGGCGAACAAGGTGGAGAATTTGTATATTCAACAGTATCCAAGATACCTAGTACATAAAAAGAAAAAATGGATGAGAGAAGATACTTGGGATAAAATACAAGAAAGGAAAACAGCAAAACTTAAACTACTAGCGGCAAGTACACATAATGCAGTTGAATCTTGCAAACTAACTTATAACTTGTTAAATAAAGAAGTGAAGACAAAAACTCGAAGAGATAAAAGACATTTCATCAATGAACTGGCCGTAGAAGCTGAAAATGCTGCAAGAACTGGTAATAGTAGGTGCCTTTATCAAATTACAAAACAACTATGTCACCAGCCTACTGCTATGGAAACACCTGTTAAAGGTAAATTAGGGAATTCAATACCAACAGAAAAAGAACAAATGAAGAGATGGGCTGAGCACTTCATGGAGGTGCTAAACAGACCACCACCAACAGTAACACCTGATTTTAATAATGAAACACCCACAACCACCTTGCCAATAACTTGCGATGAATTCACGCTGGACGAGATCAAACAAGCCGTTAAAAGATTAAAAAATTTTAAAGCTGCTGGAGTTGACGAAATTTCAGGGGAAATGATTAAAGCAGTTAATGACAACAACCTCTTGAGAATTTTAGATATTATAAATGAAGTATGGAGAGAAGAACAACCACCACAACAATGAAAAGACAGTATTATTGTAAAGTTACCGAAGAAAGGTGATCTATCAGACTGTAATAACTGGCGTGGTATATCTCTATTATCAGTACCTGGAAAATTATTATGTTGCATGATGTTAGAAAGAATTAAATTGCATGCTGACGAAAAGATCAGAGAAGAACAAGCGGGTTTCAGGCCGAAACGATCATGTATTGATCAAATATTCACACTAAGAACAATTATAGAAGAATCAGTGGAAAGGCAATCGCCACTTATTATCACCTTCGTCGATTTTCAAAAAGCCTTTGATAGTCTACACCGCCCATCATTGTGGAAGATACTTACAATCTATGGTTTTCCAACAAAATATGTGAATATAATCAAAGCTCTATATGACAATGCAAGATGTTGTGTTAGAACAAATAAAGGGAATACAGAATGGTTTACAGTAGAAACAGGGGTGAAACAAGGCTGTATTATGTCACCACTACTTTTTGGAATAGCTATTGATTGGGTTATGAGAAACTATACCCACAATGAACAATTAGGTATAAAATGGACAAATGGAAAATTCCTGGGGGACCTGGATTTCGCAGATGATGTAGCATTCTTAAGTTCAACACCAAGACAATCCCAAGAAGCAATAAATAATTTGTGTCATCTCTCGGTTAAAATAGGTCTCCAAATAAATGCCTCTAAAACTAAAGCTATGAACTTTTCTAACGAGACCTTTGATATGATCTTGAACGGGGAAAAACTACAGAAAGTTGAAAGTTTCAATTATTTAGGCAGTAAAATGACTCAGGATGGTGACACAACAAGAGAAATCCATACTAGAATTGCTTTGGCAGCTAGCGCCTTCAATAGATTATCTAACATTTGGAAATTACGATCATTGAATATACATACCAAGCTTCGTCTGTTTAATTCAAATGTTATCTCAGTGTTAACATACGGCTGTGAGAGTTAGAAAATAACAAAATCATTGGAGAACAAGCTGAATACATTCGAGAACAAATGTCTTAGAAAACTCATGAACATCAGTTGGAAAGAATTCAAGACTAATCGACAAATAAGAGAAGACTCTAGGCAGAAATATGTCTCCGACTATATAAGGAAAAGACGATGGTCATATATCGGTCATGTCCTACGAATGCAAAACAACAGAATACCACTACAGGCGCTCACTTGGGTTCCTGAGGGTAAGAGGAAAAAAGGAAGACCAAAAGAAACACTCAGAAGAACAATAATAAGAGAAGGAAGAACGTTGGGCCTAAATAATGTGCAAGAGCTAAGAGGAGTGGCGTCACAACGAACAACCTGGAGAGCACTGGTTTCTGCCTTATGCGCCGTGTTTGGTGCTTAAAGAATTTATTATTATTATTATTATTATTATCCAAGATTGAAAGACGAGCGTGCTGTAATAGAAACATAAGTTCACAGTTGAAATTTATAATGGAAATGCATTTGCATTTCTCCATCTGTCAGTTTACAAATTCCCCCCAGGAAAAAACGAAAATGTGAATGATATATGAAAGAAATTTTGGGGCCAGGGCAGATTTATGTATATTCAGCGTTTTTGTGTATATAATATTGTGAATGGCAATAGTCATATCTCACATATTTTGTGCATATTCATTTCATTTCATAACCCTCCACTCCCAAAGGAGCATAGGCCTTCAACAAACACATGCCAAGTCCTCCTGTCACGTGCCATCATAAGTTCTTTCCACATTCTCCTCATCATTTTCACCTCTATTTCCAACTCTCTTCTTCATGGGCTTCTTGGTCTACCTCTGCCTCTCTTGCCCTAGGGGTTCCAGAACAAGGACTGCCTTGTAATGCTATCAACAGGTTTCCTCAGTGTGTGTCCTATCCATCTCTATTTTGTGCATATAAATATAATAAATTATATCATTATTTTGTTTTAACATAATATTTTCACATTTTTATTTAAATGTACAGCATCAACAGTGTTACTTTAAAAAAAATATCAGTATTAGTTTATGCCTACGCACTCTTTATAGTACAAGTAATAGAAATTTAGCCAAGGTTAATTACTTCTCAGTTCATCTTTTAATAATTCCTATTTGAAGCATGCTGCTAAACATTTTCAGCAATGTCCATTTTCTATAACATATCTATTTTATATTAATGTATACATTGAATACAGTTCTGTATTCTGTTAATGTCATTGCATAACAATGATGACATATAAAAGCTAGAAAAAAATTACTTTTTGCACTTTTTCAAACTCTCCAATCTTTTGTTGTAATTATAGTACAATGTTAGTTTTTAAACAGAAACTTAGAGTAACATACTAACTATCACAAAAGCCACTTTAAAACTGGAGTTTCCAATGATAACTTTGTAGCGAAGGTTTTAATTACCCCCTATCGAGTGTTTAGTGCGCTAGGACTGGAATTCCCAAACGCCGGTAAGAATTTGACCCTGTGACCGAACGGTAGCAGAAAAGAACGCGGGTAACTAAAAGCGTGCTGACAAACAGCTGTGCATAGTTCCCCCATCGAGTTCATGAAAGTATTTCATGACCATTATTATTTATTAAATAAGTTCATTCTGACTTTTCTTGAGTTCTTGTGTTATTATTTATTATAATCGTTTGATTCTCATTCTGAAAACTTGAGCCAAGGTTTATTAGGGGTTTGTATTCATTTATGGTAAAAACGTTCTTACATGAATGCCAAAGGCAATATCAACGAAGGTCAAAATTAACGGTCAAAGTCACTCAAGACGTTGCAATGAACTAAATTCAGTAAGAAGAACTCCAGTGATGATGACTGACCACGAATTTAATAAAAGATCACATTTCTTGTGCAGCATGAAACACTAGAACTAAACTCTGTTACTGTCTTCCACAATCTTGACTGGGATTACGATTTATAAACTTGCACATATACTTGTGCCTTCATTATCATTGTCAGAATACATAGATTTCTATAACTCTGCTGTCATTGCATCAAACATTCTTCAATTCTAATCTTACACATTATTTACTTTATGTCTGCAAACTCATTACTAGTCTGGCTAGTTTAATTAACTTCTGAATTCGTATTTATTTGTACAGTTGACATTCAAAAATCCGGCAACCTCCGGACCTGAGGAGTGCCGGATTGTTGAAAATGCCGGATTTTTTATGGTTATATATGCTGTATATATTCAACAGAAAATGACTACCTGTACAGTCCTTTAAAGAAAGAAAATTAAAAACTAAATGAAAAGCAAATGAAATTTTAATGTTCATCAACTAAATAAAACAGTTCTACAGAATTTTAGTTCAACAGCTGCATCAAAACATAAACGGCTCCAGAAAACAGTGGCGCGCCAACGCTGTAAATTAAAAAATGCGCTCCGAAATCCATGCCGGAAATCTGAAAAACTGGATTATCGATGGCCAGATTTTTGAATGTCAACTGTATTTGGCTTACCACGCTATATTTACTTGTCACACGTTATTTACTAGTTATTCTGGCAATGTTGCCATTACACAATGTCATTCCATAATTAACGAATTATCAATAAAGCTAAGGGGTGCCGCCACACTTTACTCTATGCTGTCGTGTGGTTAAAACCACATTAATATAACACACTGTTACTTGGCCCGAAGGGCATAACGCAAACTTTATCTACACTTATATTAGTGGACAAGCCACATATTCTAAAACACATACGATAGGCACTAAGGCCACATGCAGACTGATTTGTAACTATGTCTAACGCGTCATCATACTCTACTTGAAATGTCTAAGTAGTCTTTAGTTGGGGGTGCCACATGGTGCAATCATCCCGACCGAAAATAAACCCGCCAAGATGATTACACACCATGGAGAAACCCCCAACACAAGCGTTCACGTTCTCTAGCGGTGGTGATTTCTGCAGCAGTTAGTTTTACTTGATGAGATTGCCAGCCCCAAACTCATTTTAGTCGTCTTGTGAGACATCTACGAGGGAGCAGTAGTCATATTCTTTATTTGTCTCATCAGAGACCCCCCCAGGAACTACACTGAGCAAGTAGGAATAATATTCAAAAATATAATCCATCATAGTTATAACATTAGTTCTTAACTCTTTAACAGTTTGTCATTTGGAATAAAGTACGATTTTTAGCTTACTCTGACTGAGGAAGTTAATTATTGTTTCTTGAATGTTTGAATCTTCAGATGGCTTTATTCCAAGAAATGAGCAAGAATGGAAGTTCTTGTTGAAGTGTTTCCATGAAAAATGGTCTGCTGAAAATTCTTCACAAGCCTCACAGAAGAAGATTGCTGGTGATGAAGGTGAAATTCTTGAAGCACAAAATGCTCCGCTACGACAATCTGATAGTAAGCTTCCTTCCTCTGGAAGTCATGTGACAGACAGTGGCACAAAAGACATTATGAACAAAGCTGCACATCACATCACTGCAGAACAGCAAAAAGAACCAATGCCCGCTGAAATGGCTAGAAGTGGTATTCACAGGGAAGATGATTTGTCACTCCGTTATGAGTCTTTCTCATCAGAGCCTAGCCAGGATGATTTTAGTCAGGACAGCCCTATTACCTGGAACTCACTGGGTTATTTGCTCTTGAAACATGTAGGGGGAGCTGCTGCTATTGATCTACTTATGGAACACTTTAATGACCCAATGGTTGCCAAGAACTGTCTGAAGACAGAGTTTCTCAAAGCCTGCTACATGGATTTCAGCGTAAAGATGAAGCAGAAGTGAGTTTTTGTTGTTGTTATTTTAATGATAAGCTGTTGTTGTAATTTTCATATTTACTGTTGCAATTGTTTATTGTGATATAATGGATTGACAGTGATCATAGTATCACTGTTTGATTGATAGATGCCGTTATGTGTCTGGTGGTTCTTAAAGGTAGCAAATGCAGACTCAGTTATGGACAGGTTGTTTGTAGTGTATTATTAGTGGCCTTGGCATTAGTGATGGATCAGTTGCAAAGTCATAATGATTGATTGGTAATATTGGATTGCTTGTGTCATCTTGATATATATTTTGGTGTTGAGCTGTTTGTAGTGACAATGATTTTGCAGTAGTTGTGGTGTTTGTAGCAACAGTGGTGGGATTGTAGTGGTCATGACTTGGCAGTGGTTGTAGTGTTTGTGGTGACGACATTGGGGTTGTAGTGGTCATAATTTTACAGTGATGGGGTTGTAGTGGTCATAATTTTACAGTGATGGGGTTGCAGTGGTCATAATTTTACACAGTGATGGGGTTGTGGTGGTCATAATTTTACACAGTGATAGGGTTGTAGTGGTCATAATTTGGCAGTGGTAATGGTGTTAGTGGCATCAGTTATTGTTATTGTTGTTAAACTAGGGCGGCCAAGCTTGTGACTCACAACCAATGCTAAGTTGAAGAATTTGCATATGTTTGTTAGATGTTGAGTTGTACTGTATAAGAGTATTTGTGGTTATTGGGGAGCCCGAAAATAGCTTTGTTCTTTCTGTAGAAAATCTGTGGCATCAGTGATGAGGTTGTAGTGATCATAATTTGGCAGCAGTTGTGCTGTTTGCTGCAACAGTGATTGGGTTGTAGTCATAGTGATGATTGCTTTGATAATATGTTTATTGTTAATTAGGCTACAGACAATGATATCAAAATAAGAATACAAAAAGCAAGAGGAGCTTTCATTGCACTGGGAAACATAAGTCCAACACGAAAATAAGAATCTTCAACTCAGATGTGAAGTCAGTCCTATTGTATGTCTCTGAGACATGGAGAGCAACAAAAACAACAACTAAAAAGCTACAGACTTTTATAAACGGGTGCTTGCGTAGAATAGAAGGACTGAAATGGTATGACAAAGTCACAAATGTGGAATTGATGACAAGAACCAGACAATTGCCAGTGGAACAAGAGCTGAGAAGAAGACGCTGGCGATGGATAGGATACATTGAGGAAACCTGTTGATAATATTACAAGGCAGTCCTTGTTCTGGAATCCACAGGGAAAGAGAGGCAGAGGTAGACCAAAGAACACATGGAGAAGAAAACTGGATACAGAGGTGAAAATGATGAGGAAAACATGGAAAGAATGAGCGGATGGCACAGGACAGGAAGACTTGGCATGTGTTTGTTGAAGGCCTATGCTCCTTGGGGAGCTAAAGGGTCATCATCATCTCAACCCGTAACCCGTCATGGGTCGTAGGGGTGCCATGGTGGAAGCATCAGCAGACAGGGTCCTCCACTGCTCTCTATCCTCAGCAATGCGTACAAGTGTGGAAAAACCGTGTCCTGCCCATTCTTTGATGTTATCAGCCCAGGATTTTCTTTGCCTTCCTCTTCTCCGTTTACCTTCGACTGTTCCCTGGAGGATCGTTTTCGAAAGGGAGTCATGAAGAGTTACATGCCCAAACCAGGCAAGCTTTCGACGTTTCACTACTGACAAAAGTGGTTCTTGGTGGCCTGCATAGGTGTTTATCTTCTCTCTAACATAGACATTTGTTTTGTGCTCTTTATAGCAAATGCGCAAAATTCTTCTATAACATTTATGCTCGAAAGCCTGAATCCTTCGCTCCATATCTGCAGTGAGTGTCCAGCCCTCACACCCATACAAGAGAATAGATAATACGAGTGATTTGTATAATTTGATCTTCACAGGAAAACTGATGTTACTTTTCCAGATCACATTCAGCCTTGTCATGGCAGCTGAGGCCATCTCAAGTCTTGTCTTGATTTCTTTACTTGATCTTCGTTACTACATATAGTGGACCCGAGATATTTAAAGGTGTTAACTTCTTCTAACGTTTGCCCATTTAACATAATGTTGGTCGGAACATGTTTCTTATGGCTATTCACCAGTATCTTGCTTTTTTCTATATTAATTTCCATCCCATACGTTCTTGTTACTTTCTCCAGTCTAGAGGTAAGGTCTTGAAGTTCTGATTCTGTTCCAGCTATCAGATCGATATCATCAGCAAAACGTAGATTGCAAAGAGGTCGGCCTCCAATTGATATGGTTGTTTTATAATCGTAGAGAGCCTCCTGCATAATATGTTCTAGATATATATTAAAGAGCACTGGAGACAGGATACATCCCTGGCGAACTCCTACAGTTGTTTTGAAAAATTCTCCAATGTCATTGCTTGCAAAAACAGCACTGCTTGCGTCCTTGTATAGTGCTTCAATGATATCTATGATGTTGGTATCAAAATTAAATTTTCTCATTATTTGCCATAAGCCTTCATGCCAGACTCGATCGAAGGCTTTTGTGAAATCGATGAAGTTATGGTATAAATCATGTTGATGCTGGAGATGTTTTCGATCAGTAATCTAATATTGAAGATTTGTTCTGATGTACTTCTTTTTGGTCTAAAGCCAGCCTGTTCCTCGGACAAGATTTCTTCTGATTTCTGTTTTATTCTGTTCAAAAGTATCTTTAACATCACCTTACTTGGATGACTAATAAGACTAATGGTTCTGTAGTTCTTGCACATTTTTAGATTTCCTTTCTTTGGAAGCGGTATTACTAATGATTGCGTCCACTCTTTTGGCCATTTTTTAAGCTAAAGGGTATTGATTGACTATTTTTGTCTCTTAAAAAAAAAAAAAACTATAATGAACCTTCCCTTAGTGACTTATAGTTTCATGGGTCATTTACTACACAAGTACACGCGATATATATTAAGTTGGTAGCCATGCATCTGTTTTAATCATCAGCAGCATTTATTTGTATCCCCCCCAAAAAAGCAAAGGGTTATAACTATTGATCTCTACTGCATTACATTTTTTAGTTCTGTCAGCGAGATCTTTGGTTTCCTCTTCCACTGCCCTTCTCTAGGTTTATTTTTTGGCTTTCCCATTATTTCTTCCCCTTTGCCAGTGGCGTGTCTAGTTATACTGCTTGGTTGTTTCCTGAAGGTGTGTTCTATGCATTTACTTTTTGTCTGTTTAATCTCTAGCTGTGTTTGCTGTTGTGTCATTCTCTTCTACATTTTGAATTTATTTGTACATCTGGCCATTTAATTTAGAGGATGAGAAGGAAGCGTATGTTTGTAAATGTCTGGAGTTTGTACAAGATATTCTTGGTGGCATGATGCTGCATTTCCAAGCCAAAGAGTAGGACACATTCTGCATTTGTGTTAAACAACCCATTCTGGTTTTTATGAGGGGAAAAAACCAGAGTTCTGTATTGCTGTGATTGAGTTGCAGACAAATCTGTTTATCCTGACATTGACTCCTGGTTTGTTCCTCCCTTATTGTCAGTGACACTTACCCCACATCGTTAAAGCAGTGCACCTCTTCAGTCATTTGATCATTGATCTTTATTGGATCTGTTTGCTTTTTATTTATTCTCATTTCCTTAGTTTTATTGACAACGATGTGTAGCCTTTTTTTTTTTTTTTTTTTGTGTGGCTTCTATTTGTCACGAAGTGGATTTAAGACTAGAGGCTGCCTACATATAGTGACAGGACACTAGAGGGAAGAAAGTCTAAGAAGATAGATTTTAGAAGAAAATGACAGTGGCTGTGGAAGATGAGGCTATTGGCGTCAAGGGCGAGAACCTAGATTGACTCTCCCTTGCCACTTGGCGATGTATTGTGTTGCTATATCTCAACACCTCTAACTACCAAGACAGAATAAGGTTTAACTAAATACCACAGGCACCACATATAGATAACGTATAGTTTAACGAAAGTGACTGATCCAGACTAAAGTTTAAATAGTTTTATTTACACAACAAAATTCAGATAACATACAAACTCAAATAAAGCGCGAGTTAGCACACCTGGAAAGAACATAACAATCAATTGCAGTGATTACGTAAGGTAACCCCACAATGTCGCCCTCCCCTCCACCTGTAAGGAAGAAAGGAAGAAAGGTAAGAAAATACAACAACCTGTTAAGTGGGATCTCTAACATCAGATCCACCTTACTCCTAATCAACCTGATATTCTGTAACCACAATCTAAATCCTACTGTCTGTCTGTCTGCAGACGTCACTAACTTGAAGGGCCTACACAGCTTCTCCTCTTTAGGCAAATTACCCTTCACTAGCTAACACTATGTCCACCGAAAAGAACTGGTGTTATCACATTCCTACACAAACTAACCAACGAATTGCTGAATTCTATCTATGTTCACTGTCTGTAAGACACTCCTGGTTTCTACTAAGAGTCTCCTCCACTACTCTCCTTCTCTCTCTCTGGTGCAGTTAAGAGGTATTTTGACCCTCTTTCCTCTAACCGCCTGTTGTAGCTGCTGACTTTGGTTGGTAGACTGGATACGTGACTTGGACTATCTCTGCTTCACAAAAATGACGAATCTTAATTCGTATGCCCGGTTACCCCTCTTTGGGTTTAGGGCCGTCGGTTTTATTATGACAGAATTTCACGACACCTCTAGGCCCTGTGCCTAGGTTCAGTGTGCGCGTAAATGAGCGTGGCGCTCAGGATTTGTTAAGAAAATCCGTTCTTTCTGGAGAAGGCTTCGCTTCCAGCGACCTGTGCTTTCTCTCTGGTGCAAAACCGAATTTGCGCCGGTGACTACCGCGTCACCACTCCTCTTTCTCTTCTGGCTCTGCCTCGACTCGTCTTCTCCTGAGAAGGCCGACAACTTCTGGCAAGCGGTAGGACAAACTGATGGCCCTAGCTGCCAGCCGTGAAAATATTTGCTGTGGAACAAACAATAACATCAGCTATACCACACATCAAATTTACATATCTTTAACACTTAACTCCCATAATTGAACACCTCCCCCCTTCTCTATCATCGCGCAGCGATTCATAAATATGGCTACCCCTACTTGCCCTCAAATACTGTCCTATCGGAAAACCCCTATCTGCAGACTCAGCTGACTTAATTTATTACATGCCGGCTTCCCAGTTAGCCGTCAAACATATCGCCGGTAAAATTCCTGGCCCTACTTATTTAACAGTGATCGAGGTGAGTCCTCGCTAAACCAAAATAAAATAGACTCTCTAGAGAAAATAACCTCCCGTCTCCATGAATTTCACCACTATAAATATATATCTCTATTAAAGGACTAATTAAATCCCATCTAGACCTGTAACTGCTGACTTCAAAATGTATGATTTACCCACACATAGTAAATACACAATTCTTTATGCTCTATCAGAACTGTTAAATACACTTTCTCTTATTCAACAGCGTTACCCAAAATAGCCCGCAGGTAATCTACACACACTTAAAAACATTTGAATAACTCACAAATACCTAGCGTTATAAATCAAATATTGGGAAATCTTCATCCCCATGCCGGTAATATTATTTACACCCGATTCATATAAAGTTATATATATATATCTTTTAAGGAACTGAAATCCTATCTCACAAAATACCTACCCCTATCTCCCCTGTTCCTGCCACTACATGATCAAAGTAGCCCCGCTAGAAAAATACACATACACCCGCTCCCTATAATTAAAAATCACAGTGAAGTTACATGCATCGTACCTCACGATTGTGACACTTTAAATATCTCAAATCTTTACACACTCCTAAAGATTTCTCTTTCTATCATAGAAAGAATTTATGCCCCCTTACAATATTATTATTTCATTAAGATGGCACTTCTGTTACGAAATATAATTAAAACTTCCTGAAGAAACCTATACTACAATTTTCTGAAATCTTACAGACTATCTTAGCTTAATTAACTTTATATTTACCCAAGTCGAATTTCTCCGTAGAGCAGACAACTATGTATATTGAATACAGGCATTGATTTTCATGGCATGAAGGTTTTTTTTTTTTTTAAATCAGAGAGCGTTCTGCATTATTAGACGCGCGTATTTATTACAGAAATTGAGGCCGACCCACGCCAAATGTGAGTCATTGCATGGCTTCTTTCTTTATCGGGTCACTCTCTAATCCAATCATCATGCCGCGAAATCTAAAAATAGCCCGCGGTCATAATCTAAATTTAGAACAAAAGAGTAACCGGAATAATTCCATTACTTACTGAGCTACACGCTTAAATCACACCCACCCCCAACTATTGCATTGCGTAGATGCGGGTTTCGTGAACTTTTCCCCGTCTTAGAATTACCCCTCCTAATAATTACGGACGCACTCACTGCTACAGAAATAAAATGCCCCACCATTGTTACACTAGAAATTCCTACATGAACGCGATTTCTTCATGGGAAAGAAAACTGGTGCGAGTCTAGAATCTAAAACCTACTGTCCCTCTTGAAAACGTAAAAATTATCTACAGAAAAAGACCAAACACCACCATTATTATTCACAGAGAAGGAAAAAAACCGAATACGGTAAAAATCCCACTGTCTTCCCCATCTTCTGAAAAATACGGAAACTACTACAAGGAGAAGAAACCTGGGATGGATTACATGTAATCCCTCCTAGAAAAAAAACGTAAATAATGCAATGAGAAGAGACATGGGGCCTGTTGCAAATCAAATCACAGTAACTCCTCACACTATTGTTATTCTTTTGTAACCTCCCTGTAAGCTAATTTTTAAACAAACTGTAGTCATTAATGCCGTCAAGTTTGGACCTGTGAGAGCTGTTATACCACCATCATTAATGTCCCCTTTAGCTTCAATGGAGCCACCACTGCGACTGCCTGCACCAAATCATTCATGTGTTCATGCAGCAGTGGTTTCTATAGCGATTGATTTAATAAGTTGAGGTTGCCAACCACATGCACATTAGTTGCCTTGTACAACATGTCTGAGGAAGCAGTAATCCTATTCTTTTTATGTCTTCTCAGAGACCACCTCGAACTTTACAGGTCAGTGGTGTTATACAGGGCAGGCTTTACAGGTGAATGGTGTTATACAGGGCAGGCTTTACAGGTCAATGGTGTTATACAGGGCAGGCTTTACAGGTCAATGGTGTTATACAGGGCAGGCTTTTACAGGTCAATGGTGTTATACAGGGCAGGCTTTACAGGTCAATGGTGTTATACAGGGCGGACTTTACAGGTCAATGGTGTTATACAGGGCGGACTTTACAGGTCAATAGTGTTATACAGTGCAGGCTTTACAGGTCAATAGTGTTATACAGGGCAGGCTTTACAGGTCAATGGTGTTATACAGGGCAGGCTTTACAAGGTCAGTGGTGTTATACAGGGCAGGCTTTACAGGTCAGTGGTGTTATACAGGGCAGGCTTTACAGGTCAATGGTGTTATACAGGGCGGACTTTACAGGTCAATGGTGTTATACAGTGCAGGCTTTACAGGTCAATGGTGTTATACAGTACAGGCTTTACAGGTCAATGGTGTTATACAGGGCAGGCTTTACAGGTCAATGGTGTTATACAGGGCAGACTTTACAGGTCAATGGTGTTATACAGGGCAGGCTTTACAGGTCAATGGTGTTATACATGGCGGACTTTACAGGTCAATGGTGTTATACAGGGCAGGCTTTACAAGGTCAATGGTGTTATACAGGGCAGGCTTTACAAGGTCAATGGTGTTATACAGGGCAGGCTTTACAGGTCAATGGTGTTATACAGGGCGGACTTTACAGGTCAATGGTGTTATGCAGTGGAGGCTTTACAGGTCAATGGTGTTATACAGTGCAGGCTTTACAGGTCAATGGTGTTATACAGGGCAGGCTTTACAGGTCAATGGTGTTATACAGGGCAGACTTTACAGGTCAATGGTGTTATACAGGGCAGGCTTTACAGGTCAATGGTGTTATACAGGGCGGACTTTACAGGTCAATAGTGTTATACAGGGCAGGCTTTACAGGTCAATGGTGTTATACAGGGCGGACTTTACAGGTCAATGGTGTTATACAGGGCAGACTGTACAGGTCAATGGTGTTATACAGGGTGGACTTTACAGGTCAATGGTGTTATACAGGGCAGACTGTACAGGTCAATGGTGTTATACAGGGCAGACTTTCCAGTGTATTAGTCAGTTTTATGTAAGAAGAGGGGTGATGCAGAATAACCTACACATACCACACCTGTCACATTTTTATTTTGTCAAAACATTCTTCTAACAAGATAATAGTTGCCATGACTCTCGTCTCACAGCCATGTTACACATGACATCCTAGAGAAACTGTCTGTCTACATGTGGAAAAAGAAACCCGACTGTGTGCCACCATCGGTAAGTGTGATATGTTACAAGTATACAACTATAGATTTCTTTGGATGTCCATATAATTCCCAATTAAGTCAAACATAAGAATAAAAATCTTCAACTCAAATGTCAAGTCAGTCCTATTGTATGGCTGTGAAGCATGGACAACAACAGTAATGACACCCAGGGAGATACAGAATTTCATAAATGGGTGTATGCACAGAATAGAAGGATTTGGTATGTTAAGATAAATAATGTGGAACTGAAGGAAAGAACCAGATAAACGCTAGTGGAACAAGAGGTGAAGAGAAGGTTGTGGCTTCGAATAGAACACACATTAGGAAAACCAAGTTATAGCATTACTAGGCAGTTCTTGGTCTAGAATCCCCCAGGATAAGATAAATAGAGGAGGCACAAACACACGGAGAGAGGAACTGGAGACAGACATGAAAGAGGTAAAGTAGACATGGAAAGATGGTACAGGATGGGACAACTAAAGCATCTTTTTTTTGTAGAGAATCTGTGCACCATGGGGAGGTAACTGTATTGGTTTGATTGATTGATGCTACTGTAGCTAACACTTAAGTCAGTGTTAGATTGTTTACTTCTATTTCTGGGCTCGTGTTAGATTGTTTACTTCTATTTTTGGGCTCACAGGCATCATTTTGAATTATTGTGGTGTTTTGATGTTCCTCTTAATTTTTGTTGTGGTAGTTGTAAACGTTGACCTAGCTAAACCTGGCCATTGAGTTAGTCATTACAGCCCAGCCATTTTGTTAAGTAACATTCTTGTCAGTGATTGGTCAAAATTGTATACACTCATTATGTAATGTTGAAATTAGTCCTCTGACCAGCATTATGAGAACACTGGTGTCAATTGTTAATCTAGAAGACTATCTTGTCCCTGCTACAAATCTTGTATTGCTGTTTTTGATATGTGGTGTTTAGACTGCTGTAGATTCTAAATTATTTAGCATGTTTTGTTCAAGAATAGTCCTGTTCAAATCTATTTATAGCTGTAGGAAACAGGAGGTCTGCAAGTTAAGTTACTGAATAATACTTCAGACTTCCACATGTATGATTTCCTACATCGATTTTCCATCACAGGCTTATCATTTATATTTTTCATTGTCTTGTCATGTAATATTCATTTTCATATTCTATTTTGCATTTTTATTTGTTATGAAATATCTTTTGTTCTGGTTCTGTATTTTCATCTGCTTATTTAGTGTTACTTCTTCATTGTGTTGCATGTTTCTTCCTTCTTTTTTTTTTCTTTTAATCTTTTTATGTTGCTATTCTTATCTTTAATTATTTGTCTATGGCTGTCTGTATGCATGGAGGCATGTCTGGATTCATCCTTGTATGACCACTAGCTACGCACAGTGCTATAGTATGTGGATTTGGATGTGAACCTTTGTCTGTGAGGCTAATTACACCCTCATTGACTCTTGAAATCATCCACACACTTTCAGGGATTCCCCCTGTGGTGAAACATGATGAGAATCCAGCGTAACACACTAAGCTTGGAGGAGTCACTTGAGCCCCAGATGTAACTCTGGCTTTTATCTGGTTGCCTGCATGCACAGGGATATCACTATGGACACCATGATAGGCTGGGGGAGCAGAGAAGTGGCTTTGTGTAGGATGTGATGATTCCTTGGGAGAGCCCAGAACCAGAGCACAGTATTTTAGCTCTGCATATTTAGAGAGCCCCGGACGGTGAGGAATGCACAGTATGCCACACACTGCTGCCTCTTAGCTTGGGACCAGATGTGATGAGCCTTTAAATGCAAACCAAGCTGGAGAAACTGGAGCTCATGACTTCCACTCAACACGTTTCTGAGCTGCAGAAAGGCCACAGGAAAAGCCTAGAACTACAATGTAGATAATACCAAAGATTCTTCAACTTGGTATTGGCTGCAAAAGAGCGTACTGCTCAGCAGCCCTAGTTAAACAACAACAACAACAAATACCTGTCTATATTTTTTGTCTTTGTTTCCTGTTTGTGACTGTTGCTGATAAAGGATGAACCCTGAAATGTCCCTTGTTTTGAATTTATCATTCTAATGTAAAACTGACTCAATACAAATTTTTGTTGTAATTTTTTTCCTTTAATTGTTACTGAAGCAAGTATAATATGAGTGTACAAAGTAATGTTTTTTTGCATGTGATTTCTTTCATGTTTGGTTTGGGTTTTTCATGAGTAGGTTTTTCACGCTGTGAGAACTGAGAAGGAGTTGATTGACAGGGGAGAAGGGGAGGATGTTACTGTTCAAAGAATGGTAAGTGAATGAGAAGACAAGTGAGCAATTTATACATCATCTGTGTGCTAGTTTAACCAAGATCTGCTTACTCGTAGCAAGCAAGAGGACATGCACACCATCATAGCTGGCAGACGCTGGAACTGGGTTGGTCATGTCCTCAGAAGAGACCCCGATGCCATCACAAGAACAGCTATGCTTTGGACCCCTGAAGGAAAACGAAAGAGAGGCCGACCAAAAACAACCTGGCGGAGGACTGTGGAAGCTGAGATGCAAAGAATGAACCAGAGTTGGGGCACTGTACGAAGGATGGCCACCGACCGAGCAAAGTGGAATCAATTTGTTGTTGCCCTACAAGACGCCACTAGGCGTGATGGCCACTGACTGCTTTGACGGTCAGCGGCTAAGGATCAAAGAAGAAGAAGTGTGCTAGTTTGCATGTGCTTACACATGTCTGTTCATAGGAGTATACATGCATCTGTGTGTGTACGTAAACGTATGTATGTGCATATGCGTGTGAGAGAGTAAGTAACAAATTTAATGTTTCTTTTTTCCTTGTCTTTATTTTCCTGACCGTGTGACTTAAAGAGAATTGGTTGCAGTAAAAGGCAAGTTGAGTGACTTCATTGATTGCAAGGCCATTCATTGCACTTTCAGTAACATCATCAAGTATTCTTTTCATCTACGCTCGTAATATCCCTGTGATATTTCTCTTGATATCCTGGTTGTGAATGCTCCTTCTACTGGTTCTGGTTCCAGGCTAATACAATATTTACCTGTGTTTGATACTGGTTTTTGTTTTTATCGAGCAATATTAACTTTGTGCTAAAGTTGATGTCTGCCCGTGTAGTTCCTAGGGGTCTTTTAAGAGACAAAGAAAGAATAGAAACACTGCACCCTCAGGCATATCGTAATTTTTTTTTTTTTTTTTGCGTTCGCCCGCTAATACTCGAGGCGAAATCTCAGGTTATTATTTTATGTCTAACCTGACATTGATTTTACGTGAGTACCCCTTTATTTCTTGTACAGAGACAGGTGTCCCTCGCCATTCAGGCAAATACTCGCCGATTTCGGAGGTACCCATTGCAGCTGGGTCGGCTCAGGAGCCGCCAGTCCCTGGTCGACGACACTTCTTCAAATGTCCTCGCCAGGTCTCGAGTTAATCCAGTCCAAATCCCGGTCGACGAAAAATCCTCAAATGCCGTCGCCCGGGTTTGATCCTGCATCACCCAGTCGCCAGAGCGGTGTTGTAACCACTACGCTAGCGCGGCTCCCGGCATATCGTAATAATAATAGCCCCTTCAGTCATAACTGACTATGGGAAAATGCCACTTAGGTGACAGCCCTTCAGTCATAACTGACTATGGGAATATGCCACTTAGGTGACAGCCCTTCAGTCATAACTGACTATGGGAATATGCCACTTAGGTGACAGCCCTCAGCTGCTTTTTTCCTCGTGTTCCTTTCAACGTTTTCTCCTCTTTTCTGCTTGCCGTTGTTGCTGAGTTATTTGCCGGTTGAAGATCATGTGCTGAGTGTAGTTATTTTAGTGATTTCTTGTTCATCGTGCTTGTTTTATCATTACGCGAATTAGGGTGAAGCGTTCATACAACTCAGTAGCATGGTATGAAGAAGTAACATGTAATACTTGAACTCAGCAACATTAATGAAGTAATTAATGCCTTCAGGTTGAGTCCGTAATATTTAATCACATGTACACACAGGATGATCATTTCAAATATGAGCAGAACATAAGTCCGTATAAGTCATGCATAAATTAATCAATAACGTAGACTGCTGGTTTACGTGTCAATGTCCGTTTAAGGATACAATGCAGTATTGTCGTCAGAACATCACAGCTATATGCACGCGCAGATAGACATGGCTACCTGCCGACAGTGAGACTGCGAGTCTGAATATTTCATACGGATTGGACGATTATTCTCCTCCTTCTGAGGATTCTAGTTAAACACTAACCTCCATAAGTTTCCTCTCATATAGAGTTCTAGGACTGACCCTGGTCCATCATAAATGCACATATAAATGGCTATATCATGCCATTGAATTGGAAGGTTAGAAAACGCAGCTATTCAGCTTGGCGGTCAAGTAACAAAGGGTAGCATCTCCTAGTTACAGACTGTGACCCAAACAACGCTAGACACGTCATAATCGATCGTGTATGGAGCGTTCAATAATTGAAACATCTATCGTAATATATTAAATGTCTTAACCTTTACAATTGCACGTCTGCTAACTTTTAGCAGACGGCGTTAATAACATATACCGTAACAATTCCCTGTACACCGGGGAAAAAAAAATCGATAGATTTTTTTTCAAGATCTATCCGACTTAACAATTTTTCAAAAAAAAATGTAACACAATTGTGACATATGGCCAACGATGTTCTGAGTAGAACCGTGTCGCGGTCATGTCAACTAACTATTTGTCATAGTCATCTAACATTAATCATATTATATATCAATATTATGCATATTATTATATCAACTAAATAAAATGTCTAATGTCAATAGTGAATGATAGAATTAAATTAAAGTAAGGTCTGTCGTATTAGTATGTCATATAGGAATTAATTTGACTAATTAAAATTAAATAAATTAATTAAACTAAGAGTTAAATTATTAAGATTCTAATGTAACACGATGTTATGAGAGAAGAAAAGACAAATAAGTGAGAAGAAATAGAAAGAAATTCGAATATAAGTTTAACTTAATTGTGTGTGTTAAGTGTTAGTGAATAATAACTATCTAATTTAACTAACTAAATAACGTATAGGTACATTAAAAAAAAAATATTAATCTAATACTTGTGTGAGATTTATTTTCTCTTTTCATAATTTCTTCTTTTCATATTTCGTTCTTTTTTTTGTTTTTCATTTAAATTTTTCTCACATTTCATTTTATTGATATTAATTCAATTAAGAAGTTAAGTTAACTAATTAATTAGTATAGGATATGATGATCCATCCGTAGTCCTGATCCTGATGAATTCTTTTAGACAAAGTGTTGAAACATTTACGTCGGACAGAAATGTCAATTATCCTAGGATCCAAGAATTAAGTGCACATAGGATAATAAGTTCGACTTGTCGTCAGATATTGTTCCATGATTGTTCAACGAATATTCATATATTGTGTATGGACGTTAGACGAAGTTTCAATGTCAATATGCATACCTTGATTGTCTTTAGTTCAATTCTGTGATGCATATAGTGTTTATAAATATTAAAGTGAAGTCAAGGTTAGTTCCCTTATAGTTGATACTTTGTTCTATCCAATGTAGTGATGATTGACGTATTTTAGGAATGTCAATGTTGATTATTCGTCGTCAATAGGATTACGTGACAAAGCATCCGCCACAATGTTTTCAGTGCCAGGAATATGTTCAATGGAGAATTCAAATGGCTGCAGGATGATCGCGTATCTGGCGAGTTTTGGACTTTTGTGGTTTGATCTACGCAAAGATGCTACAGCACGCTGGTCAGTCTGTATGGTGAATGGAGCACCAAGCAAGAACTTCTCTAGTTTCGTGATTGCCCATATAAGTGATAAAAGTTCCTTGTCCACTGTGGAATACTTTGTTTCTGCCGGCTTTAGCTTTCTTGAAATATATAAGGTAGGATGTAGAACGCCATCATGGTTCTGGAGCAGGCATGCACCGATGCCGTAGTTACTAGCATCTGTTCGTAAGAAAAATCTTTTGGAAGCATCGGGAAGTCTTAAAATTGGTTCATGCGAAAACAAATTTATAATTTTGTTGAAAGTTTCATTGCATATACCAGTCCATGTCACCTTCACCGGCATGTCTTTTTTTAACAATGAAGACAATACAGCCGTGATGGATGACAAGTTTGGTATGAATCTACTGTAATATTGAACAAGTCCTAACAAACTCCTGACCTGTTTCTTCGTCTGAGGAACTGCTATGTTTAGAATTTTGGAGACCGTACTAGGTAACGTTCGGATATATCCCGCTCCAATGATATGACCCAAAAAGGTTATCTCATTACACGCGATCTGCACCTTTGTAGGTTTAGCAGTTAGATGATAATTCCTTAGAGTGTCGAAAACATATCTAAGTCCCGAAACATGTTCCTCAAACGACGAACTAAACAAGCATATGTCGTCAATATATGTAATAACGTCTGGTCTACCTGATAAAATTTGTCGCATCAGGCGAATGAAGGTAGCTGGCGCATTAACAAGCCCAAAAGGCATCACATTCCACTGGTATAGACCTTGTGGAGTGGAAAATGCGGTGTAGTACTTAGCCTTTTCGGTCAGTGGTATCTGCCAATAACCTTTAGTTAAGTCTATCTTACTAAATATAGTTGCGTTGGATAGACGTGGCAGTAAGTCGTCGATAAGTGGATGTGGTTCGCTGTCAACTATAGTCTTAGCATTTAATTTTTCTATAATCAACACATAGTCTGATGTTATTGTCCTTCTTCCGGACAATCACTAATGGAGAAGAGAATGGCGAATTACTAGTCTCAATGATTCCCAGAGACAACATCTGTTCAAGTTCCTTAGTAGTTTTAGCAAGGAAATGTAAAGGAACCGAATAGGGATGTACACGAATAGGTGTATCGTCATTGAGAGTAATGTCATGACTGATAGCCGATGTGCGACCCGGGACGTCGGTCAACACATCTGGATAAGATTGTAATAGATTAGCAATCTGTAGATGCTGTTGCGGTGTAACCGTTGAAGAAATGGTTACATCCCGCCAAGATTCAGTAGGTTGAACTACTGGTACCGGTAACGGTAACTGTACCTCAGGAAAAGAAGATTCTTCTTCCTGGATGACGGATAAGTTAGAATAATAACAAGTAGATACTGTGGTGTCATCTAGTTCATGAAAAATTGACTGTAAGTGTTCAGGACGTGTATGAAATTGCTTGAGCATGTTAATATGAAATATCTTTTTGTGTCCCTTGATATCTAAGACGTAATCAACGTCGGAAATTTTATCAATGACTTTGTAAGGACCATTCCAAGATATCAATAATTTATTGTTATTGTGAGGAAGTAACACATAAGCCTCATCGCCTGGGAATAATTGGCGTAATCGTCGAGACCTATTTTGTAGAGATCGAGCCTTAGCTTTTGCAGCCTCAGAAGAAGCTGTTGCCAACTGGCAAGACTCAATAATGTTCTTCCGAAGATTAATCACATACTCGTAAGATGACTGAGTGTCCTGAGTCATCTCCGCGTCAATTAATAAGTCTTTTATTAGTCCTATAGGACCTCTTGGGGGAGCACCAAAAACTAATTCAAAGGGAGAGAAGCCAGTTTGTTCATGCGGTACCTCCCGATAAGCAAATAGAACAGCTGGGAGTGCTCTGTCCCAGTCATGAGGGTGCTTAACAGTAACCTTATGTAGTAGTTGTTTAAGTGTACGGTTAAGTCTTTCAACTGCACCATTACTCATAGGATGATAAATACTACTTAAATTCCTATCAATGTTCCAGGTTTTCATGACTTCCTTCATGGTGTCAGATATGAACTGTGACCCATGGTCTGATAAAAGTTTTCTAGGAAACCCTATTCTAGAAAAGATGAGATGTAGTGCATCAGCTACATCTGTGGTAGTGGTGGTCTTTAATGGGATAGCTTCTGGCCATCGTGTGCATAAATCAATGCACGTAAGGACGAATCTATGTCCTCTGGCCGATGGTAGCAATGGACCAATAATATCTATGGCCATCTTGTCAAACGGTCTTACTGAGATATCGCAAGCCTGAATAGGCGCCGTGTGAAAAGCTCCACGTGCTTTCACTTCTTGGCATGTAGTACAGGAACGTACATACTGCGAAATATCTCTTGACACTCCTGGCCAAAAGAATGAAGACAGTACTCGAGATCGTGTTCGAGTATATCCCATATGTCCAGCACACTGTGAGTCATGCGCATGTTGAAGAATGTACCGTCTAAAAGTATACGGGACCATAACTTGTTGTTTCATTTGTGATTTGTCATTAAAACATCTAATCAATATGTCATTTTTAATAACAAACCAATGTTTGTTATTATTACCTGAGGATAGATTGTCAACTTTATCAACCAGCTTAAAAATTTTTTTTAAAGATTTATCCTCTTTTTGTTTAGTTGCAAATGTTTCCCTGTCAATAGGTGAATTGACTACAAACTCCTCTTGGTTGTCTGCATCCATCTTATTATCACTAACTTTCTCCATGAGTTGAGTCTGCGCTCTAGTCGTCACGGCGTTTCCAGTGCATAGGTTATGTTTCTCCCATTCTATGATTTCATCTGGAGTACAATCTTTACTGCCGTGTATACGACCAACCATCAGATCAGCAATAGGCTTTTTTAGCATACATACTTTTACATTCCCTGTGAAAAAGGGTGTTCTAATATGAACAATAGCTGTGGGGTAGAACTCAATAGTTCCACCAAATGTCATGCAGCGTACATATTCTCCTGTCGCACAGCTTGGATGTACCAGCGACTGACGTACACCAATCGTTGTGGATCCTGAATCTCTCAGCACTGAGACGACGGATCCATTAACGATTCCCCTGTTAAAAATTAGTGAGCCTGTTCCATCGTTGACTGCAAGACCTACCTCTGGTGTAATATGTCCGCAGTTAAGCACTGTTTCTTTCGCCTTCTGAAAAATAAGATTGCATTGTTGGCAACTATTTGCCACATTATAATTAATAGCAAAACATGCAGCAGAAGACTGTGTTGTATTATCGTCAAGTGGGACCTGAGCTATAGGGGTAGTATTATTTGTAACTGCCGCCCCTGTATTATGGTTGTACTGAGATGATCCCCGAGAATGAGATCGATTACGAGTATAATTGTTAGAATTATCTCGTCGTCCTCTATAGTAACTATTATCTCGATGTCTCGAGCCATGATTATTACCATTCCAGTTATTGTTATTATTGGGGGTATGTGATCGATTATAATTAGTGTTATGTTGACTATTGTGGTAGTTTGTTTGAGGTGAATAATTTCTATCTCGTGATCTACCTCTGTTGAACTCATTTTTATTGTTGAAATCATTATTATGTCCCTTCTGAAAGTTAACATTGTGATTTCTTTGGAACCTATTTCTGTCTACACTGTGATGTCTTTGTTTGTTATTATGATTGTAGGCCATATTAGACGCCACAGGTAGAGGTTCTCTTAATGAAGAGTTAGAAATGTTTGCATTCGGATGTGCCGAACAGTAGTTTAAAGAAATTTTTTCCAACTCGTCAATAGTACCTGGTTTACGCTCCTGCAAATATGCAAAGAATGGTTGGCTAACCGAAGATAATACCTTATCCCGTAGTAGTAAATCAACTAATTTGTCGTACGATTTGTTGACCTCTGCCAGTTCGACCCATCTATTAAATGTATTGCGTGTGTTCGCAATGAATCCTGCAAAATCTTTTGGAGATTCAGGTAAAATTCCCTTAAATTTCAACCTACAGTGTTCCTCGTCCAGGTGAAACCTTCGTAAAAGCAAGGACTTAATAGCACCGTAGTTATTTGCTATTGATGGGTCAGCATTTTGAGAAGCCGTCAATGGTTCTCCAACCAAGAATTCATTTAACTTGAGTACCCATGACTCTTCGGGCAAATGATTTGTTTTGCAAGTCTGTTCAAAACGTGACAGGAATGATGAAAGGTCGTCCACGTTTAAGTTGAAAGTGGGTAATTTAAAGTTGTAGAAATGTTTAGTTTGGCTGGATGACGATCCATTTTGTGCGTTATTATTCTGGTTTGCATCAGCACTTTGTGCTTGTAATCTTGCTGTCTCCAATTTAATACGCGCCAATTCCATTTCTTGTTGTAAAATAATTTCCTCTCGTTTCAATTTATTCTCTTCTTCCTGTCTGGCAATTGCTCTTTGCTCTTCTCTTTCACGTTGAGCAATCTCTCTTAATCTATTTTCCTTGGCAATTTGCTTCATCTCACGTTCTGCTTCCTTTCTTTCACGTTCCTCCTCCTCTTTCTTTAATGCAACCTTTTGTTCCTCTTCCTCTTTCTTTAATGCAGCCTTTTGTTCCTCTTCCTCTTTCTTTAATGCAGCCTTTTTCTCTGCTTCTTTACTTTCACGTTCCTCCATTTCTGCTTTATGTTTTTCCAGTTCTGCCTCAGCAAACTGACGAAGTTCTTGAGATTTATAACCATATTCTTTACCAATTTTAACGAAATGGTCTATAGTAAGCATTTTGACTTTTATCTGGTAAGTAATTATTGATAATTACTGATTAAAATAGTCAATAGTAGCTTCAGAGTAATTATTATACTT
Organism: Oreohelix idahoensis; assembly: GCA_024509875.1. Taxonomy (NCBI): domain Eukaryota; kingdom Metazoa; phylum Mollusca; class Gastropoda; order Stylommatophora; family Oreohelicidae; genus Oreohelix; species Oreohelix idahoensis. The sequence continues at coordinate 49,436 of JAMPIV010015304.1, forward strand.
ACTCAACTTAGGAATATTCAATATAAATAATCACAATAGTACTGAACTCTTATGTCTAAGTTCAACTAATAGACAATATTTTGTAACAATATTGTATCTAAGTACTAACTATATCATAAATAGTTATGATATCTGTTAACTATAATGTAATTACATCACACAATTAATCTTAATATCCAATAATGTTGGGCATGATTCCTAGTAATTATATTGTTCAATGTACTAAGTCACTCTCTTAGTACCAGAAAAGTATATTAACTCTTAGTATACGAGCGGCCTCTTAGAGAGGCCGATGATCGATCCCCGTCAATAGCGAAAATTTATAGGTGAATGCATGTTTAAAACCACTGAACAATTTAGTTATGTGCATGATATAGGGGTTTCATTTCTTCACATTTTGATATATAACACTTATGTTATCTTTATAAATAAATTGTTTATTGCAAAATCTGTAAAGGTAGTCATGAAATTAGCTCGTATACTAAGAGTTAAATAATATACAATGGGCCTGTTACCTCAAAGGTAGACTATAAGATTATTTTATTTGGTCAATATATATATTATATTATTATGCCCTAGGCATCTCTTATAAATTGTAGTGCTAATTTCTTGGACTATCACTGCATAATTATGCAATGTCCCATATTAACCTTAAATATCAGAAAAAATTAATTAAATTAAATTACAAGTGTATTATTGAATATAATATCATAGTATTAATGTAGTATTTAATATATATCATGAGGACAAACAAAACAATGATGCAACTAAAGGGTACAAACAATGTCAAGACGCAAACAAGACATTTTCACAATTAAAAATGAATTTATGAACTAAATAAAACAAGCGGAAGTGTCACAAGCCAAATGAAGGGTCAAGGACTGACCCGAGGTCAACTTAATATACAAAGTACACAAAAAAAAAAATGAATGCAAAAAATGATGACATCACAGGACTCATAACGGACAAACATTTAACAATTATAAAATAAATTGATAGTAAGAGTAGACTGGACGAAATAGTTAACGAACATGATACAAAACTGAATAAAAATGTGAACTTAGTACAAATAAAATACGTCAGTTATCTACGGAACGGCACAGCTAACACAAACCGTCGAACGATAGCAGATCTGGACAGGCAGTCCACCGGCAAACCTCAATGGGGCTTCCAAAAGTGCAATCGTTTAACTGCCCTAAGACCGACTGAAATCTAGGTGGTCAGCTGTTCGCGACATTCCCCAGAGATTTCAGTTCCCTCCAACCGGCCCGCTAATTAACAACACATTAAAACAACCAAAAAATACATGAAACACATTCAGAAAAAACATGCCTATGCAGGCAAAAGGCATGGACTCAGTATTACTGTTTGCAATGACGACAGTTAAACAACTAGACTTATCTTTTCCGTTGCTTAGATCAGTGCTAGAGGTCATCAACAGCTAGGCTAAAGCCCCTGATTGTCTGCTCCTGTAGTCCATATCGTGTGTTTGCTTCAAATGGCTCATGTTTCCCCCGGTTAGACTTAGAAAACGGCTTTGGTTTCTCCGACAGTTCACCTACACGACCTTCGGTGACGTCACGTTGTTAGGCATTATAATGAGTACAACGTCATCTTCGACTGGATCATGTGATCGAAACTTGATCGTAAATATTGTGGTTAACATGTGCGTAAGGAACAGAAGTTTGTTTCTTTTTTCTGTCGTTCCCCACAATCGGCCGCCACTTTGTTGCTGAGTTATTTGCCGGTTGAAGATCATGTGCTGAGTATAGTTATTTTAGTGATTTCTTGTTCATCGTGCTTGTTTTATCATTACGCGAATTAGGGTGAAGCGTTCATACAACTCAGTAGCATGGTATGAAGAAGTAACATGTAATACTTGAACTCAGCAACATTAATGAAGTAATTAATGCCTTCAGGTTGAGTCCGTAATATTTAATCACATGTACACACAGGATGATCATTTCAAATATGAGCAGAACATAAGTCCGTATAAGTCATGCATAAATTAATCAATAACGTAGACTGCTGGTTTACGTGTCAATGTCCGTTTAAGGATACAATGCAGTATTGTCGTCAGAACATCACAGCTATATGCACGCGCAGATAGACATGGCTACCTGCCGACAGTGAGACTGCGAGTCTGAATATTTCATACGGATTGGACGATTATTCTCCTCCTTCTGAGGATTCTAGTTAAACACTAACCTCCATAAGTTTCCTCTCATATAGAGTTCTAGGACTGACCCTGGTCCATCATAAATGCACATATAAATGGCTATATCATGCCATTGAATTGGAAGGTTAGAAAAACGCAGCTATTCAGCTTGGCGGTCAAGTAACAAAGGGTAGCGTCTCCTAGTTACCGACTGTGACCCAAACAACGCTAGACACGTCATAATCGATCGTGTATGGAGCGTTCAATAATTGAAACATCTATTGAATATATTAAATGTCTTAACCTTTACAATTGCACGTCTGCTAACCTTTAGCAGACGGCGTTAATAACATATACCGTAACAGCCGTTAGAGCTTCTTTTCGCCCAATCTGAGGTGGTGCTGTAAGCATCACCACGTGGTGTGATCGGCAGCTTCATCCTCCCAGGTTGTTGGATTTATGTCCAGTGCCCTCATGTCTCTCTTTGCACACATCTTTGAACCTCAGCACTGCATGTCGTACAAGGCAACTAATAAGAGATTGGGCATGGGGCTGGCTAAATCATTCTGTAGAACAAATTACTATAGAAACCACCATTGTAACAGCATGTGAATGTTTTGTGCAAGCTTCCTGCAAGGGGCCAGCTACAGTGGTGGCACCGTGTTTCATAGGGAGTGGAAAGAAAAATGAAGATGATAGTTTATAGCTAAGCTTCAGTATTGGGACTTTCAGCCTAAGAAGTACAGTTAAAATAAGGATTTTTTGTGTGGGTAAGATTTGCTTTTATCAATCTCAGGCTATCCCTGTGTTACTGCAAGGCAGCATTTAGTTTTTAAGTCAATAGTTTTTCTTCTTCTAGATGAACAGCTTTCCAATAATAGGATTCTCATAAACATCTGATTATAGGATACCAAACCCAGAAACCCAAAATGTGTACATAACCGAAAATTTAAAATTTAAAGTTTTTGTTATTATGCTTTTAGGTACATTTTTTTTCCAAGAAAGTGTCCATAGCCTTCATTGAACAATCAAAAAGATTCATAGCCCTCATTGAACAATCAAAGGGGTTCATTGCCTTCATTGAACAATCAAAGGGGTTCATTGCCTTCATTGAACAATCAAAGGGGTTCATTGCCTTCATTGAACAATCAAAGGGGTCCATAGCCTTCATTGAACAATCAAAGGGGTTCGTAGCCATCAATGAACAATCAAAGGGGTTCGTAGCCATCAATGAACAATCAAAGGGGTTCATAGCCTTCATTGAACAATTAAAGGGGTCCATAGCCTTCATTGAACAACCTAAGGGGTCCATAGCCTTCATCGGTCAGTGAAAGGGGTCCATGACACACACAAAATTAAGAAATCCTGCAATATATATTTTAAGCCACAAAAACCTCAACAACAATATGGGCAAGACAGCTGCATGGAAAGACCTTAATCGGATGGCACAGGACAGAAAAGCTTGGCATGTTTTAATTGAGGACCTGTGCTCCTTGGGGAACTGAAAGGTATTGATTGATTGATCATGCATTCCTCCTTTCTGGCATGACATTTTTATCATTCCAGTTTAACCAGATGAAGGCACTGGACAGCAAAGACTTAATTTCAGAACACTTGGGTAACCAGTGGGGTCAAGAGGTTGACATTTCAAGGTAATTTATTTCAGTATTTAACTTTTAACAAAACTTTGTAATTTGTTTTTATATTGTTCCACTTCATACATTTGACTGTTAACAGTAATTAATGATTAACTCCATTATGTTAAAACAAGGGATGGGGCTTCATATATTTGACTGTAAACAGCCTATAGTCCATGGTGAGAAATCAGGATGGGGCTTCTCGGCTAGATTTAAGGGCAGGATTGTTGCTGAATGTAGCAGGGCTTACATGACAACAACCTCCAGAATGAGAATGGAGGTAGAGGCAGCTACTGTGGCTTGAAGGTGGTTGTCTGAAACTTCATTAACAAGGCAGTTATTGTGTCAGACTCTCAGTCCATGCTTCAGCAGATCCAAATAGGATGGCTACGGTATGAATGGAAAACCTCCATAGAAGCCTTGAATCTTCAAAAACTGGTGTGGATCTGCTGTCCTGGTCATGCAGGGGTACACGGCAATGAAAGAGCTGATAGACTAGCTTCATGAGCACCTATAGTAGGTGTATTGGATATGGACAAGGGAGAGCTACTGAGGACAGTTACTGATTGTCTATTAGAGAATGACACTGCTATCGATGAATCATCAAGGCTAAGATTGCTGGAGTTTATCATTAGGTGTAATACTGGCAGGGATGAACATATGAGAGGATGGCGTATATACAACTAGCGTGCAATAGGAACAATTAGCATTCATACCCTTCAGCATTTGCTGAGGGAGATGAGCACCTATGGGTTTGCCCGGAGTGCAATGATGTTGATTCTAAACAACACTAACAATAACAACGGCTGTAAACAGTATGTTTTGTATTAGGCCCTTTGTGGAGTTATATCATTATCAGCCTTTGGCTGCCCCGCGTAGCTCATGGGGGTCTCTGGAGAGACAAAGAAAGAACAGGCTTACTGCTGCTTCAGGCATGTCCTAAAAGGTGATTAATATGAGGTTGTACATGGGCTGGTCTTTTCCTCTCGCGGCTTAGTTACTTACTTCCTGGATTGGAACCTGGTAGCGTCACGCTCCAGTCTACCCAGCTGTAATGGATTTCTGACTGTGCTCTTGAGTTAGGGAAGGCAAAGGCAGCAAGGATTGGAACTGGTCAGCCCCCACTTCATAAAAAAAAACTGGACCTAGTATAGTGAAGTTTCAGACACTTCGATCCCCATATGGTAATCTTTGCTATGGGACTACTTTTACCGTTACATGGTTCTGGCAACCTCACCATGTAAAATGAGTTGCCACAGAAACCACAGCTGCAAGGCCACGTGAATGCTTGGTGCAGGCTTCCTTGCAAGGGGACCAAGCTGCAGTGGCGGCTACATGCTCCATAAGGAGCGCAAAGGAAAATGATAGTGCATGTTATTATGACCAATTAACTAAGTGTCTAGGTCATGATACAGTTGTTGGTATAAGTGTGATACAGTGGGTTTTGTCTCACTGCATTAGTCCTGGGAGTGAAGAGGCTGACGGACTGACAAAGGAGTGTAAAAACTACCTCAGCATCAGCAACATCAGCATAGCATGTTAAGAGGTGAATAGACCTCAAAAGAAGATTTCTGAAGGGAGCTGACCTCGTATAGTTTGGGAGTGAGGCATGTTGTAAAAGGCAGCTAATACAAGGTTGTGTACGTGGGAGTGGTAACTTCATTGTGTAAAATAAATTGCAGCAGAAACCATAACTGCAAGGGTTAATGAATACTTTGATGCTAGCTACCTATGAAGTGACCATCCATGCTCTATAAGGAGCTAATATGGAAACACCTCCAAAATCAGCGAGTATCTGCCCGAATGGCAAGAGGACAACTGTCATTGTACAGGAAAAAAAGGGGTACTCACGTAAAATCAGTCTCAGGTTAGACATATTAACCGGAGATTTCAACTCGAGTAATAGCGGGCGTATGAAAAAAAAAAAAAATACGGAAATGATAGATGATGGTATCTGCATACTTGACATTTTGTATGTGTGTATTGATGAGCATTTAAAAGATAAAAATTTAGTATGTGGGTGAGTTTCTGTACATTGGTAAACTGTTGTCTAAATTTGAGTGGATTAATGTATGTCTGCTTATGTGGCCAGCCTTCTGAGTTATTTCTAAGTGATTTAATTTTTATATTTTGGATGAAATGGAGGTGGGAGGTAGAAAGAAATCTGTATTAGATTTACTTCAGCTTAACTTAACAAAGCATTTTTGTTCTGCCATTCACAGTAATTGTCAGTGTTGCCATATATCGCTGAGGTCAGTAATGTCCCTGACCATACAAGGTGTCATCATTTTCCCATGTGGTGAGTTGAATAATCAGTTTTTGTGAATTATTTTCATCATCATCATTGTTACCTTTCAGGTCCCTAAGGAGCAAATGCCTTCCACGAACTCATGCCAAGTCCTCCTAATCTTCTTCTTCTTTGGTCCTTGGTCACTGACTGACAAAGCTATCAGTGACCATCACGCCTTAAGTCCTTCTGTTGGATGGCATCAACTCAGGGTTATTCCATGCCCTTCTCATTTCTGTCTCCAGTTCTCTTCTGAGTGTGATTTTTGGGCTACCTCTGCCTTTCTCACCCTGGGGATTCCAGAAAAAGATATGCCCTGTAATGCTGTCATCAGGTTTCCTCAAATTATGTACTGTTCATTTCCAGCTTCTTTCTTCTCATCTTTTGTTGCACCAGCACTTGTCTGGTTCTTGTCGTCACTTCCACATAACTTACTTACTTAGTCGTTCCCCTTCTACCGTGAGGTGTAGAGGTTTGGAAGAGAGAGCGCCAGACAATCCTATCGGCTGTCTTCCTCCTGGCCTGGTTCCATTCTAGTCCTCTGTCCTTCAAAGATTGTCTAATGTTGTCCTCCCAGCGGACTCTGGGTCGTCCTGGGGGTCTGGATCCTTGGCTCTTTGTTTCCCATGCTTGTCGTGGTAGCCGATCTTCTCCCATACACTTCCACATAACATTTAAAAAAAAAATTATATTTGTAAAAACTTTGAAGTGATTCCATCATTGACCAAAGTGTGATAATTTTACATCTTGATATCCTACCCTTATTAACTGTTGTGTGATAACTTCATATTCATCACTACCTTGTGCTTAACTGAACCACTCCAGCATACATGCAAGTGTCACATAAGCAATAAAATAAGAAGTCAAAGAAAACACATTAAAAAAAGCAGATCCTTGGGAAGAGGACTGAATGAACATATCCAAAGAAAATCCAATTGGTCAAGTATTTTCAATTGCTTGTATTTATTCCTTACACCATTACTGTAGTCAGTGCTTGTGTATGATTGTCCATAAGTTGGATGTTTAAATCTGTGCCATGCATATGAGTAAAGTATGAAGAGGCCGACAGATTGGCAAAGGAAGGTGGAAAACTACCTCAGTCTGATGCAAGCATAACTTTTGAGGAGGCAAAGAGTTTTATCAGAATCAGATACAGAAACAAATGGGATGTAGAGCATCCAGGCCACACACACAATGATGCATACTACCAGCTCAGCAGAAGAGAACAAATGGTAATCTTCAGACTCCGCACGGGCCACAACAGATTGGTATACCATCTATTCAACAAGCTAAAGATAGGAACTACCGATGAGTGTAACTGTGGCACTGATAAAATTACTGCTGAACATATGCTTCAAAAAAGTTGCCCAACATTTGCAAAACAGAGAAAGCGCATATGACCGACACCAGTACTATTCACGGAAAAGCTCTACAAAGATGGAAATAGCATCAATCTGACAACTGCTTTCTTTGAAAACATTCAAATAGACGTCTGAGAGTGTATGAAGAAGTTATGAGTAAAATGTCCTCACAGAGACATATTTACTTATTTTTTTGGTTGGTATGTTATTTAGTCATTTAAGGCTGACAGTATTCCCTTTTTAATGACATTTAAAAAAAAAAAAAAAAAAAATTTGCCTCGTTTTGGCAAGGCGCGTCCAGTTCAACCTAGCCGGTTATATTAGGGCGCATGTCCAAATATAAAAGACCTTTAGGTCTGGAGAATTGTTTCACTTTTTTAATGACATGTTGTTTTTCATACACCCATCATTCAGTTATCCCTTTATTGGTGATATTTTGTTGTATAGCTTTTTCTACAGTATCTTAAAATGCCTAAATCTTACATTACTCATCAACTGTGTTGCATACTTGTCACATGAAGTAACTGATTGCATTGTGTATCTGTCAGCCTAGATGATTTCATTCTCATCAGTTCTATTGTGTATTTATCAAACTAGATCATTCTATTCTCTTCAGTTCTATTGTGCATTTGTCAACAAGATCATTCTGTTCTCATCAGTTCTATTCAGGAATTTATCAACTTAGATCATTCTGTTTTCATTTCTATTGTGCATTTGTCAACCTAGATCATTCTGTTCTCATCAGTTCTATTCAGGAATTTATCAACTTAGATCATTCTGTTCTCATTTCTATCGTGCATTTGTCAACCTGAATCATTCTGTGCTCATCTGATGTCATTTGTGTGTTTATAAACCTGACATCATCATCATCATCATCATCATTATTTTCCTTTTTGTTCCCTGTGGAGCATGAAGCCATCGGAACAGACAGATGCCTTCACATACCTAGGATGCATAGTAACACCAGATGGCGGAGCAAGCAAAGACATCAACAACTGAATGAACAAAGCAAGAACAGCCGTTTTTAGTCTAAACAACATCTGGAAGTCCTCTCAGTACAGCACAAGCACAACATTAGGATTATATCAGAGTTATGTGCTTTCTGTGCTTCTCTATGGCGCGGAGAGCTGGAGAGTTACAGAGAAGGAAATGTCGAAATTGTCCTCTTTTCACACAGCATGCCTAAGAAAAATTCTCCGAATCTTTTGGCCGAATACCATCACCAACCAAGATCTGCTTACTCGGAGCAAGCAAGAGGACATGCACACCATCATAGCTGGCAGACGCTGGAGCTGGGTTGGCCATGTCCTCAGAAGAGACCCCGATGCCATCACAAGAACAGCTATGCTATGGACCCCTGAAGGAAAACGAAAGAGAGGCCGACCAAAAACAACTTGGCGGAGGACTGTGGAGGCTGAGATGCAAAGAATGAACCAGAGTTGGGGCACTGTACGAAGGATGGCCGCCGACCGAGCAAAGTGGAATCAATTTGTTGTTGCCCTACAAGACGCCACCAGGCGTAATGGCCACTGACTGCTTTGACGGTCGGCGGCTAAGGATCAAAGAAGAAGAAGGAGCATGAGCCATCACTACACTTGGCCCCCTTGCAGGAAGCCTGCATACAGCATTCATATGCTCTTGCAATGGTTGTTTCTGTTATATTTTGTTTTACATAATGAGGTTCCCAGCCCCATGTCATGTTAGTTGCGTTGTACGACATGCCTTAGGGATCAGTAGTCCTATTCTCTTGTTTTTGTCTTATAAGAGACCTCCATCGACCTGGAATATTCTTTGCTTATTTGGTCTTCATCACCATTCTTCTTTAAATTGATGTTCGAGCCCACCTGCTGGCTAAACTTATTAAGTCTATCCGTTTTTTCCTGGATGTGTTGATGTGAATGTGCTAGTAGTTCAATGTCATCTGCATATTCCAGATCTTCCAATGTAGAAAATGTAGTCCATCTTATTCCTCTTGGACTGCCCTCTGTTGTCTGGCGCATCACCCAGTCTATGACTGTTGAAAATAGAGTGGTTGATAAGGGGCATCCCTGTCGTACTTCTGTCTTCACCTCAAAGGTTAGGTTGCTCTGCCCAACACTACAAGTAAAGTTGGCATAGAGGCTTTTTATGATTGACACTATGCAGCTTGGAATTCCATAAGCCCTCAGTATTTTCCATAAACTGTCGGCTAAGGATCAAAGAAGAAGAAGAAGATCACCATTCTTGGCCAGTGACAAACTGTGACATTTCTCATCTTGAACTTTTCCTCTTTTATTCAGTGTTTTTTTTTTCTTCATATTTTCACATTCTGGACAAATCTGTGCACATTCATAACATCAGCATAGTAGTTTCCAGTGCTCACCATTCTGTGCATTTATCTCCCTTCATAAGATTTCTCTACCCTGGATCATTCTTTTCTCCGATACATACAGCACTGCTTAATGCATCTCATTGTTTCTAGGTTACTTTATTGACAAAATATATTGCATTAATGTCATCATTTTTAAGTTGTCAGTTTGTCAGATTCTCTTTACTATTTTTCTTTCAGGTCATGCATTTCACAAGTGCTGTGTATCTGGTTCAGTGTGTCCTGTTATACATTTAACTTGATTTGTTGGAAAAAGTGACAAGGAAAAACAAACAAACAGGTTCTAAATTCATATAATATGCTTATTTAATATGAGAAATGTTGTAGCAATAAGTTTTGAACCTGGCACCTTTGCTGTGAAAGGCCAGTGCTCTAACCATTCTGCCAATCAGATGCTCATTGATGGTTGATGATTGTTGAATATGGCTAAATTAATGCCACTTAGCGAGGTGAAATCCCAGGTTAGTATGTCTAACCTGAGAGTGATTTTTACGTGAGTACCCCTTTTTTTCTTGTACAGAGTCAGGTGTCCCTCACCATTCAGGCAGATACTCGCCTATTTCGGAAGTACCCATTAGAGCTGGGTCGGCTCAGGAGCCGCCAATCCCTTGGTTGACACCAGTCCCTGGTCGACAACACTTCTTCAAATGTCCTCGCTAGGGCTTGAGTTAATCCAGTCCAAATCCCAGTCGATGAAAAATCTTCAAATGTCCTCGCCCGGGTTTGATTCTGGGTCACCCGGTGGCCAGCGCAGTTTGGTAACCACTACATCAGCGCAGCTCCCAGTTATTTTGTTGAAAGCGCAGTTAACTACTTATTCCAGTAGATCTTAATTGATTTGTAGAAATATGATAATGTTTAATTCATAAATGGTTGATAATAGAACGTGGTCATCATCATCATCATCATCAGCACTCATTGGAGCTGTAGCTTTCACTTAGCTGCCAAGCCCTCTTGTCCTGTACCTTCTGTTCAAAATCTTTCCATGTCTTCTTGATCCCCTTTCATGTCTGTGAATAACTCCCTTCTCCATGTCTTCTTGATCCCCTTCATGTCTGTGAATAACTCCCTTCTCCATGTCTTCTTGATCCCCTTGATGTCTGTGAATAACTCCCTTCTCCATGTCTTCTTGATCCCCTTCATGTCTGTGAATAACTCCCTTCTCCATGTCTTCTTGATCCCCTTTCATGTCTGTGAATAACTCCCTTCTCCATGTCTTCTTGATCCCCTTTCATGTCTGAATAACTCCCTTCTCCATGTCTTCTTGATCCCCTTTCATGTCTGTGAATAACTCCCTTCTCCATGTCTTCTTGATCCCCTTCATATCTGTGAATAACTCCCTTCTCCATGTCTTCTTGATCCCCTTGATGTCTGTGAATAACTCCCTTCTCCATGTCTTCTTGATCCCCTTCATGTCTGTGAATAACTCCCTTCTCCATGTCTTCTTGATCCCCTTCATGTCTGTGAATAACTCCCTTCTCCATGTCTTCTTGATCCCCTTCATGTCTGAGAATAACTCCCTTCTCCATGTCTTCTTGATCCCCTTCATGTCTGTGAATAACTCCCTTCTCCATGTCTTCTTGATCCCCTTCATGTCTGTGAATAACTCCCTTCTCCATGTCTTCTTGATCCCCTTCATGTCTGTGAATAACTCCCTTCTCCATGTCTTCTTGATCCCCTTCATGTCTGTGAATAACTCCCTTCTCCATGTCTTCTTGATCCCCTTCATGTCTGTGAATAACTCCCTTCTCCATGTCTGTTTTAGTCTCCCTCTATTTCTCTTTTGCTGGGGATTCCAAAACAGGAACTACCTTGAAATGCTGTCAGCTGGTTTGTTTTTTTGTTTTCAGTATGTATCCATCCAGTGCCAGCATCTCTTCCTCAGATCTTGTTCCACTGGTATTTGTCCTGCTATTTCCATCAGTTGCACATTGGCGATTTAGTCAATGTTTAGTCAATCCTATTCTGTTTAAACACCCATTTATGAAAGTGGAGTAGACTAGTAGTGTTATTGCCATAGCTCATGACGATTTCAGGCAGATGATGAGTGTTGAGTTTCTGTGAATGCAACTATTTTCTTTGGTGCAGAATCCTACTATTTTCTCTTCTTCTTCTTCTTTGATCCTTAGCCGCCGACCGTCAAAGCAGTCAGTGGCCATTACGCCTGGTGGCGTCTTGTAGGGCAACAACAAATTGATTCCACTCTGCTCGGTCGGCGGCCATCCTTCGTACAGTGCCCCAACTCTGGTTCATTCTTTGCATCTCAGCCTCCACAGTTCTCCGCCAAGTTGTTTTTGGTCGGCCTCTCTTTCATTTTCCTTCAGGGGTCCATAGCATAGCTGTTCTTGTGATGGCATCGAGGTCTCTTCTGAGGACATGGCCAACCCAGCTCCAGCGTCTGCCAGCTATGATGGTGTGCATGTCCTCTTGCTTGCTCCGAGTAAGCAGATCTTGGTTGGTGATGGTATTCGGCCAAAAGATTCGGAGAATTTTTCTTAGGCATGTTGTGTGAAAAGAGGACAATTTCGACATTTCCTTCTCTGTAACTCTCCAGTTCTTCGCGCCATAGAGAAGCACAGAAAGCACACAGCTCTGATATAATCCTAATTTTGTGCTTGTGCTGTACTGAGAGGACTTCCAGATGTTGTTTAGACTAAAAAAGGCTGTTCTTGCTTTGTTCATTCTGTTGTTGATGTCTCTGCTTGCTCCGCCGTCTGGTGTTACTATGCATCCTAGGTATGTGAAGGCATCTGTCTGTTCCAGTTGCTGATTCCTTACTGATATGGGCTCAGGGTTGCTCACATTGAGCGTCATAACCTCTGTCTTCTTTAGGTTGATGTTCAAGCCCACCTGCTGGCTATACTTATTAAGTCTATCCGTTTTTTCCTGGATGTGTTGATGTGAATGTGCTAGCAGTGCAATGTCATCTGCATATTCCAGATCTTCCAATGTAGAAAATGTAGTCCATCTCATTCCTCTTGGATTGCTCTCTGTTGTCTGGCGCATCACCCAGTCTATGACTGTTAAAAATACAGTGGTTGATAAGGGGCATCCCTGTCGTACTCCTGTCTTCACTTCAAAGGTTAGGTTGCTCTGCCCAATGCTACACGTAAAGTTGGCATAAAGGCTTTTTATGACTATTTTCTCTACCAGAGTTTATTTTAGTAGATTCATCAGCACCATTCTCCTTTTTTATTGTTGCTTGAGGAGCATAGAGTAACAACTGCAGTTGGCTGCTCTGTAGGAAGCCTGTGCCAAAAGCACTTCATGTGTGGTTGCAGTGTTAGTTTTTATGGCACTTTGTTGTACATGATGAGGTTGCCATTTACTCATGTTGTACTAATGAAGCAGTGGCCTCTACTCTTTCTTCATCTCTCCTCAGAGAATCCCAGATGTGACGATAGTGTATTAACGTCATGTGTTAGGTGGGTAACTTCAGGATAGTAGTTAACTACACGGGAGTATTATACTAGTTAACAGGGTCTTTTATATTTGGACATGTGTTCTGATATAACCAATAGACTTTGTGTCTATGTTGAATGGAGCACACCTCGCCAAAGTGAAGTATGCCTTGCCAACAAATATTGCTAAACTGTGACAACTGTTTTACCAAACATGACTTAGAAATAAAAGTCTGAGGTGGCTGTAAACAGTGATTTACCTGAATAACTGTATTTATATTAGACCTTACTGAATGTAGGTAACTGTTGTCCTTGACTCTACTAACAAGTACAACTTCAAGTTTGCTGTGAATAACATCTTGAAAAGCTTGGAAGTCAGTATGGTTCTTAAATGAGGACATCGTACGATTTGAGTATTTGAGTAACAGTTAAAATCACATGTCATCCGTGAAGTGTTAAAATGACTTAGATCCTCATTTCATAAATTCTCTACACTTTGCATAATCATCAGCATCATCATCCTTCAGCCCCATAACATAGTCATTCGTTCAGTACCCCGCTGCTGCCCTAGGATTACAGGCCTTCAACAAATTTATCCTAGGTTCTCCGTTCCTGTGCCACCTTCTCATGATAATCCCTGCCCAAATTACAGCAGTGAAAGGAGTGGCGTGTGGCAACAACCGACTTCCCTCCATGAAAAACTATTTGGAGATGTCAGGAACCTTGAGCTGACTACTGCCTTTTTTAGAGTCATTAATGTAGAAGTCTGGGGGTGAACGAAGAAGAAGAAGAATATCCCTTTCATTTCTGTCTCCATTTCTCTTCTCCGTGTATTTTTTGGTCTGTCTCTACATCTACCCTGGGGATTCCAGAATAAGCACTGTCTTGTATTACTTTCAACAGGTTCCTCAGTTTGTGTTCTATCCATTACCAGTACGTCTTCTAATATCACTTGTCTCACACTGAAAACGTGCACATTTTCGTTCAAATGCAGTGCTTCAAATTCATCCAGACCAAGTCAGTGAAAATATGCATTCACATTTGTTTACTTAATTAATTAATTTTTTTCAAACACCATTACCTCATTTTCAGCTATGAACAAATGTAGTACCATTTATCATGTTCATACCTGCTGTCTTTCACATAATTTCACAGGGTGTCCAGTTCTTGTCCTGCTAACTAAGCTTACATCTGGTAATATATTTATAATTTGCAGTATTACTCTAAGTGAAACTTTGTGTAACGAACAGTGCATAAAAAAATGCTGTCAGCTTTTCAGGCAAAAATGGAAATGTTGCACATTGCACAGTGAAAGCTGAATTGAACACCCATTAAAATGACTTTCAATTTTTTTTCATGGTGCCTTGCCCATTGATTATAAGTCATGATAAGTCTGACTACAAAGATCCAGTGAAGTTGAAATGGAATGTAAAGTGCACAGGATAATTTGTGCCATCATCAGAACATGTATCAGAAAGAGCAGAACATAATTATCTCCCATTATTTGATGTAGTAGACGAGCTTAAATGTTACAGTAAAGGGAATTTATTACTTCTGTAAGACCAACATCAGTGGTTAAAAAGATGCATCTGCTTGACTTAATTAGGTACTTGGTTGGTTGTTACATTTGTGATCTGTTTGTTGCATTGAAGAGTGAATGTACAAGTGCCATTGGGTTACTGTCAATAGTTTAACCACTCTTGTTATATAAAGTCTTTTTTGGTTTAAAAGTGTCAGCTGGCAGTCTCATACATTCTGCATGATATGAAATAACCACGGTTAACAATCAATCACTTTTGTACAGTCGTTTAAACAATATTCACGTAGTAGACACAATTATTTATGTACAATTGAACACTGTTACAGTCATTAACACTTAATTCATGTAATATGTGGTAAAATAGGCATGCATTTATTGACGCTTATTTAGCTACTATTATTTTCACTTTGATTCATGTAGTTATATGATCTGTATATTGGAAGTCACTTGGAGAGCATTTTTTGTTGGGTTATCATTCGCTTGCAGAAGTTCTATGAAGAAAATATTACAGTCACTCATGCAGAGGATTTGGTGACTGCTTCTGATTCTGTATGTTATTGTTTAAGATTGTTGTGTAATATGCTGCTTGTATCAAATGTCTTGACAAATTTGTATATGTAGTTTATATTATTAAGTGTGTTTTGTGTAGTGCTGCATGTGCCATATTATGTTGAACTGATGTGTATACTTTTGCAAATTGTTTTACATAATAAGGTTACCAGCCCCTCATATTTAGTAGCCTTGTATGACATGCCTAAGGGTGCAGCTGTCCTGTTCTGTCTTTGTATTGTTCACTGTGCAAAGAGTTTTTTGGTTTGATTTGGTGTGGTTTTTAAAGGACTATCTTCATTGCACACGGACAACGCCATCAGTGCTCAGATCTCCCCCCTTAGATCACACAAGGAGGATCTCAGCACAGTGCACGAACTCCGTAGCACAGGCGAGAATCCCAATGTGTGTATATAGGAATCACACATTCTATAAATATTTTTGTGGTGGGTAGGTTTCCTAATTTTTTTTTCTTTCTTAATTTTGCCAGGACAGCGGCCTGATAAGCCTACTCTTTACGATTTCCAACTGCTGTGGGATTTTTAACGTGCGCAACTTGCACACGGGACCTCCTATTTTTTCGCCCTTATCTGAGAAGGCTAAGCATTCGATCTCACTACTCATGAGACCAGGGGGGAGTATGACGTAATTAGCACCAGTGGTTCTGAAAAAATATTTCAATAAATTATAATCCCTCAACTGGGATTTAAACCCGGTACCTCTTGAATATGAGGCTGACGCCATACCTTTGAGCCACTTCACCCCCCCCCCCCCCCAAGAGTTTTTACATTGAAATAAGCCATTTTTCTGCCACCTGTATCACAGCATTTTAGAATGCCAGAATGTTACTGATTGTCTGAGGATTTGTCACTCATCTTATATACACACGCCCACCTGTAGTTCCTGGGGGGGGGGGGGGGGGTCTTTTATGAGAGAAAGAAAGAATAGGACTACTGTTCCCTCAGATATATACGAAGTGATTATATGAGGTTGTGTATGGGGTGGCAGCCTCATCATGTAAAACAAATTGGTTCATAATGCACCATTGCAAGTACATGTGATTGAATTGTGCAAGCTTCCTACAGGGGACTAGTTGCAATGGTGGTTTCATGTTCCATAAGGCATTTTTTTTGTGTTTATATATTTGTAATTGCTCGATGTCATCGTCTTTGATCTTGAAAAAACAGTTGATGGTAAAATGTTGTTTTCATTATATATTTCTACATTATTTTGATTGTTTACACAGATTTAAAAGTATTCACTATTGATGGTTTACTGAGTTTATGAATGTTTCTTTGGTGACTTTATTGTTTTATTTTTCAAAAAGGCATTGTCACATGTTTCAGTTACTAATTATTGTATGACATTGCAGCTTTTAGTTTGACGATTTGGGAAATATTGTACAGAATGGCTGATTACTTGGGAAATGTGTAGAATGGTTTGATGACTTGAGAAATGTTGTATAGAATGGTTTGATGACTTGGGAAATGTTGCATAGAATGGTTTGATACCTTGGGAATTGTTGTACAGAAAGGTTTGGTGGCTTGGGAAATGTTGTATAGAATGGTTTGATAGCATGGACAATGTTGTATAGAATTGTGATAGGAAGGTCGAGTGTCAAAAATCTAATGTAGGAAATTTGCATACAGAAAGTGACAAGACTATTGGGTTGATTTGTAAGAAAAGGGTGATAACTCCTTAATCGTCCTGGAGAAAGTCATGTTTTTAGTTATTAAGGAGTTGTATGTTAGAAATTCTGGTTTCATAAATTTGAAAAAGCTGATTTGGCGGGCTTGGAGTTTGCATTAGAGGACGATAAAACTATGACTTGTTGATTGGGAAGCAAAAGGCAATAATTTATAATTATGTCCCTTGAGGGATAAAGTGAGTTTGGTTTTTTGGGTAATGCGAACGAAGTAAGTTTTGCACAGGATTTTGTAGAAGCGAGTGAACGGTTTGTGACAAAGTATGATTTAGAAACTTCGTAAATAATTGTAATGGTAAATCAGGGTTCTAGGTCAGATGAGTTCAGATACAGATACGTTAAGCGTAAGTTGAGAAATATGGTTCCTCTCCCATGTGTTAAAGATACTAAGAAGAATGGACAAGAGAGACAGTGTTCCCATGTTGAAGAAAATGTACACCTCCTCAAGACGACCAGGTGTGTCGAATCAATTAGATAAACAGAATAATGGGAAGAACAATAGGCGCTAGCCATTGAGAAGTGTGAAACAATAGACATTTGGTAGAAATTATTACCCCTGGCGGTTAGTAGGCCAGTCTTTTCTAAAGATAAGCCAAGTAATCTTACTAAGACTCGAAATGTTTAGAAGATAGGAGTACAACAGAGCAAGCAATAGCAGAAGTAAGAACAATGAGTACTGAGATAATTGCTACGACAGAAGTTTTAAAAATGACAACAGTGGTTGTCAAGCCGTAACAATCTTGACCTCCAGAGTCAGTAGACAAATACAGAAGCAGTGACAGTGCCAAAGAGAATATAAGGAGAATGAGTAAGGATGATGTTTTAAAATTATTAGATTTTTTTGCATCATGAAATAAATTTTGCTCATGAAATAAATTTTGCTGTACAAAAGTTACCAGCCTCAAGTGGAAGGTTGGGCAGAACATCTCATTTCAACTGTTGCTGAAATTTCTTATGTAAATAAACTTTGTATTACGTTCACCGCTGTTGGCCGTTCACCGCTGTTGGCATGAAGTATGTTTACCAGATATTTAAACCATCAACCATCTGTCTGTCATAAGCTGTTGTAATCGTCAGAGCGGTCATCAGAAGTAACTTAACACCATCATCCAACTGCCTACTGTTTAGGGCAGTGATACGAACCCACTAAACACACCCTCATCACACGCCATCAGCATTCACGGCCACAGAATGATTGATTACTGGAAAATGTTGCATAGAATTGTTTGATGACTTGAGAAATGTTGTATAAAATGGTTTGATGATTTGAGAAATGTTGTACAGAACGCTTTAATGACTTGGGAAATATTGCATAGAATTGTTGATTACTGGAAAATGATGCATAGAATTGTTTGAGAAATATTGTACAGAATGGTTTGATGACTTGGAAAATGTTGTATAAAATGGTTGATTACT
The DNA here is from genome assembly GCA_024509875.1 of Oreohelix idahoensis. Classification (NCBI taxonomy): domain Eukaryota; kingdom Metazoa; phylum Mollusca; class Gastropoda; order Stylommatophora; family Oreohelicidae; genus Oreohelix; species Oreohelix idahoensis. The sequence continues at coordinate 67,858 of JAMPIV010015304.1, forward strand.
GGAAAATGATGCATAGAATTGTTTGAGAAATATTGAAAAAACTAAAGTTTATTAATTAGAATCATTCTTTTTATTTTAGAATGTGAAAAAAAATTGTTTTCTTTTTATTAGAATAAATATTATATTTGTGCTTATGACTATGCAGTGATGTAAAGTTGTTATCCATACACTTAGAATGATTTACAAATATAATGGACCTCGTTATTTTCTAGTGTATTTAAATTACCGATATGGTTTTCATTCTTTGTGTTTATTTCAAATTTTCAAATTAAAAAATATGCCACTGTGAATTAAATCAGCATTTATGTAATTCAACTAATTTATGTCATCATATGATGATGATATATATTAACAATGAAAGAGCATGTTTTTTAAGCAAAGAGACATTTTATTTGCATATTGCTTTCATCACGTGTGTTCCACAGACAGCACTTTGAGTAAAACCAATAATCCAGAAGTTTAATCAGCTGTTCTAGAAAAAAAAATGATTGGGTGATCTCTAAATTAGTGTCCCATTTTCACTTAACACCTTTTGTTAGTGATTTTGTTTTTGTTTTTGCGTAACCTGTTTGGCTCCTTACAGAGTATGGAGCTACCACCTACAGCTGTCACTCTTGCAGGAAACCTGGATCAAAGTCTCAGAGTTCTTATATCAATGGTTTCTGTAGCAGTTTATATTACATAATGAGGTTACCATTCTCATGTGCGATGTCGTATTAGTCACTTTTTATGACATGCCTGAAGGAATGGTGGTCCTGTTCTGTCTGTCTCCTCGGACACTCCTAGGAAGTACGCAGAGCGAACCATGTTTTTCTAGTATAAAATATACAGGATGTTTTTCAGCAGTGCCTACTGTTTAAAATATGTGGGATATTTTGTTTCAGTGCCTGTTGTATACAATACTGTAGATTTAACATGATTTTTTTGTATATAATGTACTGTCTTCTTGTATGACCATTGTCTCTTTACTTTATCACATGCCCTGTAAACAGTTTGATGTTTACACTTGAGGAATATTTTGGTGTATTGGTGACTGCACAGTTCCTGGTGTTTATCATGGGCATGAGACGCTCATACTGTTTTTTCTGTGTGCCATACCTGCAATAATACTCTTGATGTTACATAGGCTTTGCTGGCAGATTTTCTTTTAGTTTTGACTTCTCAGTTGAGTAAAAGAATATCTGTTTTGTGAATCATTGCCTCAGATGTGATTAGTAATAGTCCTGACCCATGCATGTTTAACTCTCAACCCCACGAGTTCATTAAGTGTACCCTAGTCTAGTACAATTTACTCCCAAGGACCACATTGTAATCCATTTGGTTACAGCCAGATTTCTTTGATATAATTCAAATTTCTTTGTTGCATATAAGATATACAACACCTCAAAAATGTTATATTTTGTAATAAATATGTTTGCTGCTTGATTTATATCATCCCCTGTGGGGAAAAAAAAATTGGCATTCATTTAAAAAAAAACATTTTGTCTCGTTTTGGCGAGGCGCACTGTTCATCCTAGACACAGAGTCAGTCGGTTATATTAAGGTGCATGTCTAAATATAAAGGGCCATGTGGCATCCATTTTGGTGCTTGGGTAAAAACCTAAATTCTGCAGGTGCATAAAGAGTTAATCACCACTTTAAAAGCTCCCTTTTACAATAGTCATCAAAGCTGGACTAGGGAGGTCAGATTGTCAGTGCTTTACTTTAGTTACCCCAAAGAAAGTTAAGCATGGTGGGAAGATATTCATTTTAACTTAAGCAGTATGAGTCTACATTACTGTCAAGGTTGAATTCCTCATGGGAGCATACCCCCATCTCCTTAAGTGTAAAGTGGGTATGTTAACGAATTTAATTACCCCCTAAAAAACCCTCAAATATGTCATTTTTACAAAGGCTTTCAAGTAGACAGCAATGAGCTGCAATTTCCATCATTGTTCTTGTCTGTGTTGTACCATAGCAGCTACTGCCCTAGAGGAGTGAAATGTTAGAGATTTCTTTAGACTAGGTATCAGCATTATGAGGTTGAGCGACCGGTTCTCTTCCTTGCTGCCTTTGCTTTCCTTCACCTAAGGGCACAGTCAGGTACTTATTTACAGCTGGGTAGACTGGAGCCTGACGCTGCCAGGTTTCAAGCTCAGTTACATTGCGCTCTACAAGCAATTGCTTTAGCCACTCTGCCAGTCGTTGTTCTGTCTTTCTGTAAAGCAGGGGGGGCTTCTTAAACCTTTTTTTGTGCCATGGATTACTTTGATTGTACGGAGAAGGCTATGGACTCCTTTGATTATCTGATGAAGGCTATTGACTCCTTTGTTCCAAAAGGCTAATGGACCATTTTGATTGTCAGGTGAAGGCTATGGACCCCTTTGATTGTCCAGTGAAGGCTATAGGCCCCTTTGATTGTCAGGTGAAGACTATGGACCCCTTTCATTGTCTGGTGAAGGCTGTGGACCCCTTTGATTGTCCGGTCAAGGCTATGGACCCCTTTGATTGTCCGGTGAAGGCTATGGGCCACTTTGATTGTATGGTCAACACTATGGACCCTTTTGGTTGTCCAGTGAAGGCCATGGCCCCCTTTGATTGTCCGGTGAAAGCTATGGATCCTATTGATTGTCTGAAGAAGGCTTACGGTCCACTTTGATTGTCCCGTGAAGGCTATGGACTCCATTGTCTCTTGAAAGGCTACGAACAACTTTGATTGTCTGGTGAAGGCTACAGACACCTTCTGAGGATAAGATTTACATGAAAGCATAGTAAAAAATTTTACATTTTAGATTACATACACCGACCCCTAGAATAAAATCACAGTCCCCCAGGGGGCTAGTGGACTACAAGTTAAGAAGCCTTGCGTGAAGACTGAAATACATACTTTAAATTTGCCTCGTGACCTTTATTTCCATATTAGTTTTACTTCAGTTGCTGTCAAATCAGATCGAATAGCATTTCCCTCTGCTCCGAGGGTTGGCAATAATGGAACTATGCTGTTTTCTGTCTCTTGAAAGTGATTTTTTCACTAGCTCGATGAAAATATGCATTACCTCTCAGAGCCTCAAGTCTCTCATGACTGGATAAGTTACAGTATTTAACTTTGCATATGTTTTTGCTTTATTATCCACTGTTACCATGGGAAGTTTTCTTCACATTCTTAGAGGCTGTTAAGAGTAGTTTGTGTGGTTTTTAAGCCATTTCTCTTTTATACTTCAACCTTTCCTTCTATTCTCCCCTCCCCTGTGGTCTGTTCTCACAAGATGTACCATCTGACTTTTAAAAATATCATTTGATCTACAATAGGTGTGTGTGTATGTATATATGTATATATATATATATATATATATATATATATATATATATATATATATATATATATATATATATATATATATATATATATATATATATATATATATATATATATATATATATATATATATCTTCTTCTTCTTCCGTCCTTAGCCACCGACCGTCAAAGCAGTCAGTGGCCATTACGCCTAGTGGCGTCTTAGGGCAACAGCAGATAGGTTTTCTTTGCCATTGTTTCCCATCACGCCTATTGGCATCTTTAGGGCAACGGCAAATCAATCCATTTGCTGTTGTTTCCGTAATCGAAGTGACTGGCAAACGGGTGATCAGCCCGTTGGTTTATATATATATATATATATATATATATATATATATATATAATATATATATATATATATATATATATATATATATATATATATATATATATATATATATATATATATATATATATATATATATATATATAACAGTATTATTTCTTTTGTATGGTTTGATGCGTGAGAAATGGCGAGCAGGAAAGCTGACATTAAAATTCTTTTAAAGCAAGTGGGAAAAAAAATTACATCCCTTGAGATAGTGCGTGTGAATACTTTTCATTTCCGGTTATGCTTAGTGCTAATTTTATGTTGTTACAATATCAGTACATATCAGCAGAAAGACACCCTAGGTCTTTCTCTCCATTTCTTGACTGGTTACTTACTCGTATAAATATTATTTATTTATTTCGGTCAGCACGTTGAAAAAAAATGTGTTAAAATGAAGGTCACTTGTAAATTGATTTTTAAAAATCTGTGCGCATGACAAAGGGGGTAGAGGTCATAGACATTCCTGTGATAAGTGCTTGATTGATGTCACAGCTGGTCGTGTACAGATTAAGCCACGTGTTTAGGCGCAGTAAATTATTAACACAGCTGGTTTTATTGTCAAATAATGTCTACTTGTTTTATTAGTGCTGTGAAATGAAAGCATATTTGGTCATTAGTAGGTCGTGCACAGGTGCAAATACTGCAGAGGTTAAAACTGTCCGATATGGATGTCTCAGGTTTGTGAATGTCTTTCTATGTCCGAGTCGGAGGTTTTCGTGTCCTTGCATGTGCCCCTTGGTCTGCATTTGCCTCTGTACCACTGTGGAGCCCACCTTGTTGCTTGTTCTGACCCTTGTTCTGCTTTCATGTGTAGTATGTGGGCCGATCTAGGTATATCTACTTCAGTTGATCTCGGCACCGATTCCCTTTAATTTCCTTTAGTATTGAATGTATGTTTTTATTACTTTGTCGTTCCAAATTACGTTGCTCTTAAAGATTTGCTTTCGGAATTCCTAACGGTGCTTCTCTTTCGCGGGCACACACATTCTCCCCCCCCAGTTCCTTGTCCATCTTTCATATCTTAAGGAACAGTCTTTGTGCATCTGCTGTTTTGTTTTGTCAGGCGTAGTATATCAGCGGATGTTAGCTTCATGTAATATAAACATCTTGGACAAGACAGCCCTTATCAGTTACATGTTACTATTCTGTGTTCAGAGTCAGAAATTTGTCCTTCGGTGGTTTTAGTTGGTCGTGTAAACTTTTAAAAGTATTTATGAACATTTAAAATTGCATTTAATTTACAATTCTTTGATAGTTTAGGGTACGATTGTATCATCAATTAGGGTATGATTCTTTCATAGTTTAGAGTACAATTCTTTCATGGTTTAGGGTACGATTACTTCCTTCGGCTTATTCATGTTCTTCATCTTTTGGCTTTTTTGCGGAATATAGAGCTTCCTTAAGTTCTGTTCAAACCTTTGTCTTTGGGCGTCCCGCTTCATTACCTTCCATGTCCACTTAGGTCGCACGCTCTCATTTCCATGTGTTTTTGGGTAACCTTCTTTTACTACAGGGGAGGAGAGGAATTCATGACGAGGAACTTTTTTTTCGGTGCTACCCAAATAACTTTTTCACCATATCTCTTGTCCACATTGTTCCATCACCACACCACATGCTTCACTGGTATATACAGTTTCTTGTGCTGTCCTCCAGTCGGTGTGTGTGATGTGATTTCCTTTTAGTCATTATATTTAGCACAGGCGCACATTTAAGAAATTACGAGTATTTATATTGCTTGGTCATTGATTTTCTTGTTCACGAACAATTTCTGAGCCACACAATGTATTAGGGTCTTGCAGCTCATGAATTAAATTTTTTTTTTGTTTTTTAGTTTAGTTTTTATCGCCAGTTGCAGATGCTGTAAGAAGCGGCCCTTTTTCTGTGGAATGAAATGTTTTTTTTTCCCAGTAGACTATTAATTTGCTACAGACACGAAGGGGATAAAGAAAACATGGAAAGACCTTCAGCTGATGGCACGGGACAGGAAGACATGGAATTAGTGTGATGAAGGCCTATGCTGTGAGCTGAAAGAAGAAATAAGACTTCATTCATTACCTTTTAGCACCTCACGGATCATAGGCCTTGAACAAACTCATGTCAGGTCCTCATATCTCGAGCCACCACCTCAAGGTCTTTCCGTGTCTTCCTTATTTATTTCATTGCTGTCGCCATTTCTCTCATCCAGAAAAATCTTTCTGTTGAAGCAGTCATCATTATCATCATGTGACGTATTCTTTCCAGAATGTTGTCTCCATTACAGCTGCTCTGAACGCATCACGATTCTGGGCAAGTCGACCTGCATCAGCCAAAGACAAGTTCAGACTCTCTGTGATGTCCTGGGTCCACCGTCGTCTAGGTCGACCCCTTCCCCTTTTTCCAGGGACCATGCCTTCCATCACTGTTTTTTCCAGACTATTATGTCTTTTTATATGACCGAAAAATTTCAGCTTCCTTATTGCGATGGTATTTAGGAGCCAATGTTCCTGTACGTTTAGTGAGTGCAGTACTTCTCTGTTGGTCTTTTTTTCTGTCCAGGGTATTCTCAACATCCTTCTGTAGCATTTCATTTCGAATGATGTAATTTTTTTTGCAACTGTTTTATTGAGTGTCCAAGTCTCGCAGCCGTATGTTGCTACTGGGAATATACATGCTCTGATCAGTTGTAACTTTGTTTCTTTGCTTGTGCCTTGCCATAGGTTTTTCATCTGTATTAGTTTATGTGAAGCAATTGCAAGTCTTCTTTTAATTTCCACTGCACAGTCGCCAGAGCTGTTGATGATTGATCCTAAGTATTCGAATTCATTAACACTTTCCAGTTCTTCGTTATCAATTTCAATTTCTGGTTTGGTCTTTACTTTGTCTGTTGTTAATACTTTGGTCTTCTTGGTGTTTAGGTATAGATTCTGGGCCTCGCTGTGTTTTTTGGTGGACAGAATTAATTGTTCAAGTCCTTCTGGGTTGGTTGATAGGAGGACTGTGTCGTCAGCATATCTGATTTCCGGGATCTGGTACCCGCCGATGTTAAATGAGTTAAACTCTATGTGTGTTCTTGGTCATCTCTTACGTTTCTCATGATATTCTCGGCATAAATGTTAAACAGGTAAGGGGAAAGGGTACAGCCTTGTCTTACTCCTTTCTGTACTTCAAACCATTCTGATGTTTCCCCCTCTATTCTTACGGCTGCCTGTTGTTCTTGGTACAGCAGTGCGATGAGTTGTATAAGGTGGTTTGGAAATCCCATATTTTTCATAATAGCCCATAACTGCTGATGTTGTACACAATCAAAAGCTTTGGTGTAATCAATGAAACAAGTATGTAGGTCAACGTTGAATTCTCTACACTTTTCTATGATGATCCTCATGTTGAATATATGATCTCTAGTGCCTCTACCTGGTCGAAAACCCGCCTGTACTTCGTTTATTTCTGTTTCTAGCTTTTGTTGCATCCTTTTCATTATGATTTGTAATAGTATTTTGCTGGCATGGCTTATAAGAGCTATAGTTCTGTAGTTTGTGCACAGTTTCAGGTTGCCCTTTTTTGGCAAGGGTATGTAAATTGATCTTTTCCATTCCTTGGGCCAAATTCCGCTTTGCCAGATCTTGCAGCATAATGCATGGTTCTCCTCCTGCCTGTATCATTTCAGCTGTTATTTCATCACAACCAGGAGATTTTCCACTTTTTAAGTGTTTGATTGCGTTCCGGACTTCCTCTATGGTAGGTTTTGGTTCACGTTCCGCTTCATTCATGACGTTGTTATCTGCTGCTTTGTTTATTTCCGTATACATTTCTTGACAGTACTCCTTCCATCTGTTCAGAATATCTTTACGTTCTGTTAGAGTGTCGCCTTTCTTGTCATTTATTGCTCGAGGTGATGATTTAAAGTTGCTGTTCTTCAATGTTCTTACTTCAGAAAACATATTCTTACTCAATCCCTGTTCGCGCATTTCCTCTATTTTCCTGCAGGTGTCGTTTATGTATTGTTGTTTGTCTTGTCTGACTCGTTTTTTAATCTGCTTTGTGTATTCCTTGTACAACTCCTGATTTTCTGTATCTTTTTTGGACTTCATTTTTCTTCTCTCTACCACCAACTTCAGTGTTTCGTCTGAGATGTATTCTCGTCTCTTTATACTTCTTTTAGGAATTAACCTCTGTGCATTTGTAATATAAACATCTCTGATGTTATTGGCAAGTTCATCTGGTGTCATTTCCTCCTGTACTGCCATAAGAATGTCAAATTTGTTCTGAATATCGACACTGTACTCTTCTGGTATGGCGATTGTGTCATAACGTATTACTTTGTCGCTTGTAACAACTTTTTTCAATTTGATCTTGAAGTTTGCAGCAAGAAGTTCATGGTCGGAGTCACAGTCTGCTCCTGGGAGCGTCTTGATGGATGAGATGCAAGATCGCCACCTTTGTTGTATTAAGATGTAATCTATTTGGTTCTTGCTTTTTCCGTCCGTGATGTCCATGTATATAGTCTTCTAGGGTGTTGCATGAAAAGAGTATTTGTGATGACTAGGTTGTTTTCTAGGCAGAATGTTGTCAAGCGTTCTCCTCTCTAATTTCTCTGACCCAATCCATAACTTCCTTTCACTCTTTTTTCATGTTCTAATCTTTCGTTTCCAACTTTGGCATTAAAATCTCCCATTATTATCCTAATATCTTGCTTTTTTGCTTTCTCTAATGCGTGTTGCAGTTCATTGTAAAAATCTTCAATTTCCTGTTCTTCAGCAGCTGCTGTTGGCGCATATGTTTGTATAATTGTGATGTTCTTTCTTTTTCCTTTCAGTCTGATTGTGACAATGCGGTCATTTATGGGATTATATCCTAATAGGGAGGCAGCTGTCCTTTTAGACAGGTAGAAGCCGACGCCACTCTGACCTCCTCTCTCTTTGCCTGAGTATATGAATGTTCCTCCTGATGGAATCGAAAAGTGTCCCTGGCCCGACCATCTGTGCTCTGAGATGCCCAGGATATCGATGTTTAGTCTTTCCATCTCGTTCTTCACTATGTACTGTTTTCCTTGGTATAAGCTTCTGACGTTCCATGTTCCTATTTTGATTATTTTTCTAAGACCGATGACATGGTTTTCCGTGGTAACACAGTCAGGCTTTTGGCCGTCATCACGATTACCTGTACTGACGCTGCCAATGATCTCTTCCCCAGTTAAATATGATCTGCCTGGCCTGGGGGCCTCACCACCAGATCTTTGCGTAGTATTCAGATTAGCCATTATGGATTTTTTGGCATTGTACATCCAGTAGTTTGCCATTGCTTTCTGGATGGTTCTGATTTTTTTTTTTTTTTTTTTCGCTGAAATCGTCAGATTCTCTCCCCCCATAGCTTCTTCGCACTGATGATTTCTTTATTGAAGTTTCTTCATCACTATCACTCCTTGCCACAAAAGAAAAGTTGCTTACTGTAGCGCTGTAGATCTTTCTGTTTTATCACCTCTCTAGATTCCATATTGCCAATCTTGAAACTCCTATTTTATCTGTCCAGTCATATTCTTTGTGTTTTTTTTCTTTGGCCTGGCACTTTCCGATTGGTTTTTATGTCAAAATCAGTATTTAAAAAAATATCAAAAACATCTTAATATTGACATAACAGAGTAGCTCTGGGAAATGTTCAAAGATCCATCTTTGTCTGCGAACAAACAGAGACAACCAACATGATATAATGAATGATGTTAGCTCCTGGTGTTGTTAGTTCATCATGGCAAACATTGCTACATAAACTGTTACTGCAAGAATGCATGAATGTTTTGAAGCAGACTTCATGCAAGGGGCACAACTGCAGTGGTGGCCCCAAGCTCAATATGAGGAGAAAGGGGAAATGACATGCATCTTGTTAACTATTTTAAGTTGTTTTTGTTGCTATACGATCAAATGTTTTGAGCCTGAATGTGTCTTCATTAACCTTGGGAGCTTTTATCCCTTAACGTTGATTTGATTACACCCAGTCCTCACAGTCGACAGCCGTTCACTTTTGAGGATTGGGGAGAGTTTTTCAACATATTCCCCATTCTCTCCCCCCCCCCCCCAATATGTATTTCTACATGAAAGTACTCAGTACATTTTACCAGATTTTATAACCTTCAGTCGTTAGGGGTAAAACTAAGCATATTTATCATATATTAAGTGGCGCCATGGGGAGCCGCGGTAGCATAGTGGTTAGTGCACTGGCTTCCTAGCTCAGTGGTCCATGGTTCGATCCCCAGATGAGGTGGGATTTTTTAGGCCGCAAACGACTCCTGGGTAGACCCAGCCCCAATTGGGTACCAGAGCACGCTGGGAAGGTTAAGGTGGCCGGCGTGATGCTGACCACATCACCCCTAGTGTGCCGATGGTCGAGAGAATATGGGCCTAACACCATATTCCCAATATACCTCAATGGGCGTGTAATGGGATCCTAGCAAGCGCAGTTACATGCTTGTGCATAGTTTGGACATAACGCCTAAATGTATCACATGGACCTTGCATCTAGACCAGGGTGGTCCAACTTATTCAACTCAGAGGGCCACACAAACCAAACATTTAAAGTCCGCGGCCATTCATGATAAAAAATTATTTAAATTAAAAACTGAGTGAAAAGTGGATATAAGTTGAAGAGTGCGAAATTAAAAATAAAAGACAAAAAAAAATTACAATGAGCATTGAATTTCTGTGGAAATAATTTTAGTTTTATTCTTATCTCCTAATGAGAAGTTCGAGGGGCAGGGGGTGTGGAGTTTCTTTCACCAGAGTCTCGATATCAATGTCAGTCGAATTCTTTCAGATGCAGACTGCAGGCTGTAAAACATTGCTTTTTGTCGGACGGTTAAAACATTGCTTTTCGCCGGATGGTTGAATCTTATCTCAAAACTATTAATTATACCATATAATTAAAGAAATATTTTGTGTATGAGCGCGGGCCACAAAACAATTTTACGCGGGCCCAATTTGGTCTGTGGGACTAGAGTTGGACCACGCTGGTCTAGACTGAACAGTGTACCTCGTTAAAACGAGGCAAAAGCTCCATGAATAAAAAAAATTAAATTACTACACATATTTGATTCTATTCGCACAATGAGCTTTGGTCTTTCATTAAACATATTAAGTGCTCTTATTTCATAATGTTGTTCACAAATTTACCTGTTATTATAATTTCATTAAAACAACGAATAAATAAAGTGTGCTTTGGTCAAGATAATAATGTGACAGGGGCGCTAGGTGGTACCTCACACCCCAGACCCGTGCACCAAGAAAATTTATAAAGGATCGTTTGACAGGGGTTGCAATTATTGGTTGCTTGCAACCCTCTCAGCAGCAGACTTAACAATTCAAGCAACCAAAAGCCTTATGCAGATCAACATTTAATTCTACCGAACAGAACCGAACACCAACCAAACAATCCAACAAACAATCAAACGAACAATCCAACGAACAATCAAACGAACAATCCAACGAACAATCAAACGAACAATCCAACGAACAATCAAACGAACAATCCAACGAACAATCAAACGAACACCCAGTCAGTGTTCATAGACTGTCTGAAAAACAATAAATAAAACAATGTCTAAGTGAACATTAATAGCATGGATAATAACACTTACCATAAAGAAAACATGCGCCCACCTGATATCATCAACTATCTCACACACTCATGCGTGTCGTCCAATGCGACTAGTATGGTGTTGTGCATGAGGCTGGCAATCGCACCGGGTAACATAGGTTGCTACCGAAGCCACTACTGCAAGAGCATCTGAATGCTTCATGCTGAGACAAACCACACCGGTGGCCCCATGCTCCCTCAGGAGCGGAAAAGAGAAATATACATCTCCAAGTATGCCCACGTGCTCTCACAAACCATGTTCACATAATAATAATCAACTGGACATAAAATAATATTCTTCAATACATGTACAACAAATAATCTCAATAATGAGAATTAACTACTACCTCTCAACGCATTAATCTGCTCCACACAGATAACACACGCGATAATTGCTCCAGAATGCATGAAAACACAGATTTACACAACTTAGAGCAAAAAAATTGCTAATTCGTAGGCTTATTATGGCCTTGTAATAAATCTGCTTGAAGATAACGTGATCAAAAGGCACTAAACCACATAGACAACATGACTGCCCAGATGGGGCCAGCGCCGAGAACGACAGATCTCAAGATGGCGCTGTCACATATTCCCCGCCTGATTTTGTTGTCGTCCCGACAACTGCACTAAGCTATGCGCTTCAGTCGTATTCTCTCAGAACGTCTCGGGGCAGGACCTTCTATCGGCTGCAGGGCATACCAGCCTGGTTCGGGCGTTAAATCATTTTCGTCCTCCCTAGGGTCTGTCTCCTCTGGCAAAGCTGGTGCTTCAGGTAGGCCTAGTGTCGTATCTATCAAGTCTGGTGAATCATCTTTGTCTTCACTACGTCTGAGTTCGTTGCCAGTGACTCTAATGCCCGGACTCGCTCTGTCTGTTCGCTGGATGACATACGGACCTCCTGTCATTGTGGGAGCCCGAATAACAATGTACTCTTCTGACCACATGTCACGAATTTTGGATCTCTCAGCGTAGTGCATTCTTTTCCTCACCAATTCTCCCACCTGTAGTGGAGTAGAACACGGCAGCTTGTCACATCTCTCTTTCCGTACTGCTGCCAACTTCTGCAACCGTGCCTCTGCTCTTACGTGCGCCTCCCGTAACCTGGAAAGGTGCCCTTCAAGCCACTGGTCAACTGTAGCTGGTTCTTCGTCCTCTGTTGAATGGCCCAATATGAAATCGACGGGCATTTTCGGCTCCCTCCCAAACAAAAGATAGTAAGGGGAGTAACCCGTAGACGCATGGGGAGTAGCGTTGTAGACTGCAAGGACCTCTGCCAGGTGGTCAGACCATCTCCGTTTCTCAGTGGTGGACAATGGCCTTAAGAGATCATGCAACGTCCTGTTAAACCGCTCACACTGGCCATTTCCACGAGGGTTGTATGCCGTCGTTCGACTTTTCTCGACGCCATATACTCTGCACAGTTCGGATATGACAGCCGATTCGAAATTTCTACCCTGGTCGGAATGAAGCCTCTGCGGCACCCCTAGGTACAAAAACCACTTTTCTACCAACGCTCGGGCCACGGTGGTTGCTTTTTGGTCTCTGGTTGGGACGGCAACTGCAAACTTGCTAAATACATCAGTCATAATGAGTACATTCTCGTAGCCTCGTGCGTCTTTTTCCAGCAGCGTAAAGTCCATGGCGACTACCTCAAAAGGCTTGGATGCCAACAGATTTCCCGATGGACCTTGGATCTTGAGATGCGGGGCTTTTGCTATATTGCATCTACTGCACCTTCTGCAGAATGTCTCTACATCACACGTTATGCCATCCCAGAAACATCTGTTCCTCAGTATCTGCAACATGCGATCACGACCCTGATGGCCAGTTTTGTGCACTGCCTCCAGAACTCGCGTTCACCGCCTTTTATCACCACGAGGTTGCTATCTTGCGATTGTTAATCTTATCTAAATTTCGCAGTGAAATAGCCTCACACTATGTCTGCCTTTCTGAAGAATGAAATAATCGCTCTTAAACTTTCACATCTATCTATCTATCTATTTATTCCATTAAACATTAAAATAGCCACATCGATATAATTTCAGAATCCTAGAAAACTAATGCTAATTTAAATTAACTCACGTGCTCAAGGCATTTACAGCTTGGCTCTTGTGTGTCTTCTTCGTCTGTTCTCACTGGGCGGCTGTCTCAACAATCCCAGTTTCGCCACTTGCTACCCCTTTTATAGGCCCTGGCCTAACCACTCAATTTACTGCGCGCTTACGCGCATTAATCTGCGCCACACAGATAACACACGCGATAATTGCTCCAGAATGCATGAAAACACAGATTTACACAACTTAGAGCAAAAAAATTGCTAATTCGTAGGCTTATTATGGCCTTGTAATAAATCTGCTTGAAGATAACGTGATCAAAAGGCACTAAACCACATAGACAACATGACTGCCCAGATGGGGCCAGCGCCGAGAACGACAGATCTCAAGATGACGCTGTCACAATAATTAATTGGCATAGTCCCCTCATAATAAATGAGATGGCACATTGCATTGTTATTGTTGTTATTATTTGTAGTGCCAGTATTGATAATGTGATGGTGTGTGTGTTGTGGGTAAATATTTGGTACTTGTAGATGTCATGAGAATTGCTGTAAATGTGGATGAATGTGGCTGTGTGTGTGTTGTGTGTAAATATTTGGTACTTGTAGATGTCATGAGAATTAGTGTAAAAATGGATGAGAGATTGAAGGTTTTATAAAAAAAAAAGGAATGTTTAAAGAACATAGATGATTACTTTGTAGTTAGAGAAGCTACATGTAGATAGTAAATAGTAACATGTTTTATTATCGTAAGAAGTGTCCATCACTTTTGAGCATAAGTTTCGGCCTTTTTTTGGGGGGGGGGGGGAACAAAGTTTAAAGTGTCATGTTTTGTGATTTCAGAGTTAGTAGCGATGTTATCTCCTCTGCCAGACTGAGGCAGTAATGAAAACAATTTGTAAAGCCCAGTCCTATGTTCAGTTTGCTAATTACTTTTATATTACCACCGAGAGCACTCATAGTGGGGACATTGGGTATAGATAAGGGAGAGATAGTGCCAATTAACTATATGGCTTATTAGAGAATGACACTGGAATTGGTGAATCACCGTCGATTTTCAACCACTGGAAAGTTACAATGATCGGTAGTTCCTTTCTTTAGCTTGTTGAATAGATGGTCTCAATCTGTTGTGGCCAGTGCGGAGTCTGAAGATTACCACTTGTTCTCTTCTGTTAAGCTGGTAGTATGCATCATTTTGTGTGTGACCTGGATGCTCTACATCCCATTTGTTTCTGTATCTGATTCTGATAAAATTCTTTGCCTCCTCGAAAGTTACGCTTGCATCAGGCTGAGGTAGACTTCCACCTTCCTTTGCCAATCTGTCAGCTTCTTCATTGCCGGTGATGTTGCTATGAGATGGAATCCTTTGGATCACAACATTTTTGAATCGTTGACATAGTGTCACGGTTTGCCTCCCCTTAGCTCTGCAGTAGTGATCCAACAGTGGCCAAAACTAGAGTAACTGATGTGGGTCTTCAAAGGTACCTTTGCACAAGATTACTCTTGGCAGGGTTGTAGATAGAAGGATAATGATGCTTCTACCTCCAGGGAATATCCACAAGATATTCAGAAAAGCAAGAACAGTGCTGCATTGGCTGAGCACGTTAACTCTAGTATCTGCCATTCCAAGTAGGATCAGGGAGTAACTGCAAAGCTGGTCCTGCGTCTCTAAGACCCGTCTGATGATGGTGTCTAGCGTAGACTTCAGACCACGTACACCCTCACTTGTTCCAGAAATAGTGCCCTCAACCAGTACCACCAACTAGTAAAGCAAAAGAAGAGAAACAAATACCCTCTGAGTATTGAGTTTCCCGACACATACTTATGTGCCCCCCTCTTTTCATTCCACCATCCCATCTACCTCAGAACTTTTACCCTCACTGAGAATCAATATTAATCCCAGTGGGCGAAAAACTATCTTTACATTTAAAATGAAAAGTTTTATATTTAACTTTAGTTGAAAATGTTAACAATATAGTTTGAATATGTTTACATTTACATCGGTTGAAAAGGTTGTAAACTTTCATTACAGTTAGAGTGAATATGTTTTACATTTACACTGGTTGAAAAGGTTAATAATATAACAAGTATGTACATCATTTCTTTCATCATTCCCTCCCTGCTCCATATGGAACTTGGGACTACCTCTGTTTTTGGTTTTTTTATAAAAAAAACTCGCAATAAAGCAGTCACCAGCCCTTGCAGTGGTGGTTCATGAAATCATCATTCTATATGCTGAGGTTGCCAGCCTCAAATGACTTGGACATCCACTAGCAATTTTCCCATATTAATATTCACATGTCAGTATATACATATTAGTTCATATGTTAGTAATGAAAAAATATAGAATTCAAAATGGACAACTTACGCCAGTCTTTAGGCTCACAGACTGCTGGCTCAGAGAAATAAAGGCAGTTGTAGAGGCCTCTTACACCTGGTCTGGGGTGTTGTTACTTTAGCAATACGTTCCCACTTTGACTGGTGTTTCAGTTCCCTCAGATTCCGGTTGTCCATGTTAAAATGGTAGAGTTTTCCAGGGCTGTAAATCCTCAAGACGCTCAAACAAGGGTCCTGTCCGATAAATGAAAACTGATTTTAGTCTTAACTCTGACAAGGTCTGGTTGTCTTCTTGGCGCGAGGTAGATTTTCACAGTGTTCTAAATTGGCTAAAGTGTCAGGTTATATTGCACTTGTCTACTTTGTTACGATTTAAGCAGGGTCCAATCAGGAATTTGGTGGTTCCTCTATTTCGAACCCCCACCATTCGTTTCAAAACGTGCAGTGTTTTGTGGGGTAATTCAAATTATTTCCACATGGAAATTTCTGCGCGTTACTGAAAAGGTCATGTCTCCCAAATATGGAATGAAAACATCCGATTCTCTCTCGGCAATGTTTTCTCAAATACAACATCTTTCATCTAAAGTAATGTCTTTGTAACAAGGTGTACAGGAAATGATTATGTCATTCGTTTCCGCCGAGTGCATGCCGACAGGTCGATAATTTATCGCTGGGCACTCTTAGGTAAACATGACCAGACCCATCTTGGTTTTACCTGCTTCTTAATCTTAGCAAAGCCGAGAAGCGCAAAGCAAACAGGATCAATTATAATTGAAGGGAGTGTAACATTGATAAGAAAATAGCTAATATCTGCTTGATAGCAGAGAAAGAGAAGGGCCGACCATGGAAATGGCACGTAATCAGTACTCACAACAAATGTAACTGACTACTGCCAGAAAGGAGAAGAGATTGACCCAATAATTATGTGACACATAGTTTGTGGAGCACTATTCTGAGGTCATCCAGGTCTGTATTATTTTGGCTTTTCAACGCTGCGATTACTGACTGTGCATCGGTAAAGAAAGCAACTTGTCTCTCTGTGCTTTCTTCTGTCATTTTAACCTCTGCTGCAGTTTTCAAGGCCTCTGCCTTTTCTCTGAAGTTACTCTGAGAATTGTCCTGTTGCCACTGGCAGCTTTTTTTGTGCACCAGTGCTTAAGGTCAGAAAGACACCTCCACTTCCATTTTTTGTTGCTGATCCATCTGTGTATGCATGGGTCCAGGTGTTGCGTGGGTAATGTTTCTCTATGTATTTTGTCGCTATTCCCCCCTCCCCCACCACCCCGCCCACCCATAAGTGACGAATGTGGAACAGATGATAAGAACCAGACAAATGCCAATGGAACAATAGAATGGATAGGACACACAGTGAACAAACTTACTGATAGCATTATCAAACAGTCCGTATTCTGGAATCTCCAGGGCTGGAGAAATAGAGGTAGATCGAAAAAAAAAAAACACAGAGAAGAGAACTAAAAAAAAAAAATGATGAAGTCATGGAAAGACTGTCACGCGACAGACGGACTTGGCATACATTTGTAGAAAATCTGGGCTCCTTGGCTAACCGGCAGTTAATGAATGAATTTCCTCTTGAAATATAAAATGAAGAACTGTCAGCTGTGATATATTCACAGTCAAGGACACACCGTACTATATATAATTTTCTTATTATGACATTTAAACTAAAATTCAGTTGCTTCAAAATATGTTGTTTTATCGCGCGGACCAGTTGTAAATCGGTTGTTTTTAACTGCTGTAAAGCAGAGATTAAAACGCGATTTATAACTAAAGGATAAATGTTTATTGTCTTACAATAGTGGACATCTTTATATGTCACGTGATATACATTTCGGGGGGTATAATCAGTTGCACAACTAGTTCTCACGAAATCAGTTATCAGACGCCTTTTCATTTGGTGCAACCCTCATTTTAACAAAGAAATTTAGTGAGTACAAAAAAAGAAGGCTTACATGTACATTTAATTAAGTCTTACAAAGGAGTTTCAAAATACGTTTATTCGAGTAGTTCATTTGATTTAGTTTAAATGTTTTTGATTAAGATTATTGCTAGTGAAAGAGTTTACTATCATGTGTTTACTGGTCATTAATGATATCTGTTCATAGTTGCTTTTGTTGCTGCTAGTAGTAGTAGTAATAGTAGTAGTAATAGAGGTAGTAGTAGTAATAATAGTAGTAGTAAAAGTAGTAGTAGTAATAGCAGTAATTGTAGTAATAGTAGTTGTAGTAATAGTAGTGGTAGTGTGTTGCTGTCATTTTCGACGGAGTCATCTGTCAAGTTATTTGCTTATGTTTGTATCATAAGTATAATTGTGTCTTTACCTGCGATGTCAGGTTGATTAGGGGTTGTCTTCCCTTGTTTATTCATTCATTGTGTTTGACCTTTAGGGTCAGAGGTTGACAGTTCGGCGTGGGCCTATGGGAAGGTTTTTTAAGCGGGGGTGAGATATACTTCCGGGAAGCCGGGAGGTCCTGTTTTTCTGAAGGGACCAAGAGTCCATTGTTTTTCGGGGAGAATCTTCGAAGTAACTGCTATGGCAGTTTTCCCCAGTGAATCTCTGTGCGTCGGGATGACGACAGAATTCCTTGTGTAGTTCTGAGGATTCATTTACCAGGTAATACCGACCTTTATGCATTATTACGCTTTTCGGTGGCAGAACATGTAAAGGATTACCTAGGGTGAACAGCAGTTCACGGATCCGCCATTTCAGAACTTATATATTTGTGCTCGAGGTAGCCATCCAAGACTGTTAGTCTTATATTGTCCAGAAATCCAGTGACGAAGATATATTGTGGGAGCCGCAGATTGGCGGAACTTCTATCTACAATAAGTATTACTGCAGGGTTGGTGATAACCTATTTAACAGAAGTACACGGCCGACGTTAGGACGAGGCCTGTGCTTCCGGCTATTATACTACAGCCTGATATGTGCAATTGGCAGGGAGTGCCAAGTTGCACCTGTGTGTCAAGGTAACTAAGGCATCTGACGCGTTTAGTCAGAGACGCCAAGGGCGACGCTACGAACTGTCATTATTGAAGAACTTTGCTATTGACCATGCACGTCTATTCTGATGTTTACCTTTTTGAATGCCAAATGTATACCTATCGATGTCAGGTCAGCATGACCTTGTTACACTGACTGTTCCTGTTGATATTATGTGTGTTCCCGTCAATAAATGTCTTGAAACATGCCTGCAGTGTCAAAGCATCCTTGATTACTGCATGTGAGAGTATGGGTTGCAGGATCTACATCTATACGAGCCTAAACACATTCGCGTCTTCATTCGCACCCACACTCAACTCATCATACGCTCGCACTACACATCTAACAACATGTAAACTGTCTTGGGCCAGTGATCACCTCAACAAGAAAAAAAAAAGACAGTTACATTTCTGGTGGACCAGTTACGTGGGCTCTTATGATACATTTCTTGTCGCCAATGTGGCCTAGAAACTTACATTTCTGATGGACCAGATCTGTGGGTTTAAAAAGAACAGAGCGAGCATTTGACATTATTGTTGACATTTATGGATCCAGAAATTTACATTCCTGGTTGGCTGTTACATGTATGATGTCTCCAGTTTTGTCGAGAAAGTTACAAGAAGGACAAGTACACATTACACTTCTGATCTGTGGGTCTAAGCTACACACGGGACAGCCGTAACACACAACGCTAATTCTACACTTGCAAGTTTTGGCTACAACAGGACAGAGATAGGTCATCAACGGTTGACACAAATAAACAGTACGAGCATTTATATTATAATGCTACATAAAGCATAACAAGACAAGTACTGAAGTGAACTACTAGGCATTTGCTACGTGGACCATAACTGCATAGAAGGCGGGTTCCTATTGTAAACAGTACTGCGGGTTGTTACACGTTTCATTCAACAACAGACTTTTCTAGGTCAGAGTATTCAAGCTACATTGTTGGAGGTCAAGTGTCTGTAAACAGTACGTGAAATTGTAAACATTCAATGTGCAAGCCCTAATTTGAGAAGGTCATAGTAACTTTGGTTCGTGAATACCACTTTATGTTACAGTGGATTTGACGTTCAGTGCGCGTTTGACATTTCGTTTCTGTGTTCGCAAGGAGCAAGAAATTTATTTTAGTTTCAGCTGTGACTGAACTTGTTCTGCAACACATTGAAATTGATTGCTATATGTTTATGTCACTTCTACTGTTTTGTGTATTTTTCTGCGGGTTTTCGGTTGGTGGGTCTTACGGTAAATATGCCACTTGATCGAGGCTTACTGTAAGCGGTCTGTAGGTGCAAATTTTCTTAATTTGGAAATTTGCTAGTGACAATTGGTCGCTATTGATGTTAGCTGTGATGTAATTGTACTTAACGTTGTTTTTGTAATATTTTGTCTGTTTTTCAGTTTTGATTGTCGATTTGTTTTGTTTGTATTCTGTAGGTCTCTCCTTTCTTGTGTATTTCTCTACACATTTTTGGTTAAAACAGTGTTGCCATTTGTATTGTTTTGTATTTTTGTCTTTGTATTTTTTTTTTGGTTGTACTACATTACTGTCATGCACAGTCTACATACACATACTTGGTCATGTTTTGATATTATTGATAAGGTAGACTCTTCATATAGAGTTTGTTAAATAATATTATATAAGATATTTATACAAGTTCTTTGATAAAAGACTTGTTATCTACAAAGATTGAGACAGTAAAATAAAGTGAAGTGAGTATACAAGTCTAGCATTTCAGACTTGTCTCCCATTGAAGTGGGATAAGGTAATTTATTTAATTTTTTTTTCAGGTTTCTGATCTCATTAGACAGAATGTCTACATTGGATTTCTTCATCCAGCAAGGGTTGACCCTTGGTAAGTCTGGTAAAGAATTGGAAGAATATTCATCTGCTCAATTCGCCATTGCATTAAAGTCAGAAGAAAAGAAACAAAAAGAGGAAATTAAATTGAAAGCAGAAGCTGAACTAAAGAAGCTAGAAGCTGAGAATAGAAGATTAGAACTTGAAGAAAGAAGGTATCAAAGAGAGGCTGAGGAGAGAAAAGCTCAAGCTGCTGCTGAGGAGAGGAAAGCTCAAGCTGCAGCTGATGAAAGAAAATTCCAGATGGAAATGGAAGACAAAAAACTTCAAGCTGCTGCAGAGAAAAAAAAAAAAACTTCAAGCTGCTGCAGAGGAAAAAAAACTTCAAGCTGCTGCTGAGGCTGAAATTAGAAAAATGGAACTTGAGGAAAGAAAACAGAAGATGGAACTTGATGAAAAACTCGCAATTTTGGAGTTAGAGAAATTGAAATTGGCGAGTACGGGTGCTCAGCAAACAACTTCGAGTACGACAAAGGAGTTTGTTAGTAGGATTAAATTGCCTCATTTCAATCCTTTAAAGGATGACGTAGCAGATTATCTAGATAGATTCCAATTTTTGTGCGATACGCATAACATAAAAAAGGAAAAATATGTTGAACAACTGATGCCATTTTTTACAGGTGACACAGTGACTACTCTTATGACAATAGACGAACATGAGAGGACTAATTATGATGTTGTCAGGGCAGCATTACTAAAGAAATACCAATTAAAACAAGAAGACTATCGTCTTCGTTTTAGGACAATGTTGCCAGAAAATGGAGTAGATTTCTCTGATTTTGTTACAAAGATACGTCGTACATTTACACGATGGGTTGAGTTGTCTCAGATTGAGAAAACATATGAAGGTCTAATGGACTTATTATTGCGAGATAAGGTTTTGTCATCTGTTAATGATTCTTTTCTTGCATTCCTTCATGAGCGTAAGCCTAAAAAACTTAAAAGAAATGGAGGAATACTGTTGTCAGTATGCCACAGCACATCCCCATGCTACAGTTAGCAATTCTAAAGTGAAAGAAGGGTTGCCAGCTGCTTCGGCAACACCATATGGCCCTAATTTCAGAAAAAAATTTCAGGGTGCTCAACAAAATTGGAATAGGGGAAGTAATCAAAATTACACTCAGAAGCGGAGTAATCCAACACATGATGGTTCTTCGTCTATGCAGTGGAGACAAGATGGTAGTTCTCGTAATTTTAGTGGTAATAATTTGAGACACTTTCGTAAAGGCTATCCAAATAATAACTATTCAAATTTTCGAGGTAATCATTCTCGACGTCAAGATTATGACGATGGTGAATTTAGAAACCGGGATTCAAACCGGAATGATGATTACAATAGGCAATATGATAACAATTACAGGGGAAATGATAGTCGAAATAATTACAGGGGAAATGATAATCGAGGTAGACCTAGGTTTAACAAAAAAAGACCTTACCAACAGGCAAACTCTGCGCAACAAGAGTTTGATGGAGCCTGTAATACAGTAAATGATAGTGGTAACTCTAGGGCTATCACTGGTTGTGCTTTCGATTTTGGGAGAGCAACTGAATGCCCCCAATGCTTAACATTGTTTGACTCATCAACTGTATCTACGCTAAGTTGTGGTCACCCTCTTCCTGCTCTACCTGCTACAGTTGCGCATGATGGGAGAGGATCTCTCATCTTACATAAAGGTCTAATAAATGATAGGCTAGTCTCAGTACTTTTCGATTCGGGATGTACTACCGTCGGGGTTAAGGAGTCTCTGATAGATCCTTGCTGTGCCACGGGAAAAACAATCAAATGTGTTACATTTGGTGGTACTATGGAAAGCTATCCTACTGCTATTATTAGGATTGACACTCCTTTCTTCACAGGAGATGTCCATGCATGTCTTCTTCCTAATCCTATTGCGGATCTTATAATCGGTCGTATTCATGGGGTTAAGGAATGCACCCCGCAACAAATTTCTAGTTGGGAAGAAAAAAACATTCAAACGGTCAATGCAGTGGTGACAAGAGCTCAAGCTCTTAATCCCCCAACTTCATCTTATAATAGTAATGAAGTTGATAGCCAAGACGAGCACTTGGTGATTTCCCATGACTCGTTTGTTAAACGTCAAGAAGAGGATCCTTCTTTGAAGAAATACTTCCTTCTTGCAAAGAAAGGGGATCCCAATCAAAATACGAATCACAAATCGTATATCACTATGAAGAATGGTATATTGGTACGAATGGTACAACACTCGGACAAGTCTATGCACTCGCAAATTCTTGTGCCTAAGTGTATGAGAGCCTTAATTCTTCGGCATGCACACGATTCTCAGTGTGCGGGACACATGGGTTTTTCCAGAACTAAAACTAGAGTCCTTGCGTCATTCTTTTGGCCATTCGTGAATAAAGACATCCGAATTTATTGCCGATCTTGCAAAATTTGTCAAGAGGTCAAGTCTAGGGGTCCGAGACATGCTGCTCCTATTCAGGCTGCAGATATTCCGATTCGGCCGTTTCAGAAAATGGCTATAGACATCATTGGTCCGTTCAAAATTAAGTCAGCCAGAGGACACCAATTTATCCTCACTTGCGTGGACATGTGCACGCGTTGGCCAGAGGCTATTCCTCTGAAGAGCATATCAACTGTCGATATCGCTGATGCTCTTTGGCTCGTATTTTCTCGTCTGGGATTCCCCGGAGAAATACTGTCGGATCACGGCACTCAGTTAATTTCGGACGTTATGTCTCAGGTAATGGCTACGCTAGACATTAAAAGGTCTCTCAGTAGTATTTATCATCCAATGTCCAATGGATTGGTAGAACGTCTTAACAGGACACTAAAGAACTTACTTGGCAAGATAACGGAGGATCATCCTGAAGATTGGGACAGGGTTTTACCTGCAGTCCTCTTTGCCTATAGAGAGGTTCCCAACGAGCATACAGGGTTTTCTCCTTTCGAACTTGTCTTTGGCGCGCAACCGCGCGGGCCAATGTCCTTGTTACACGATTTGATAACTTCCGATAATATTGACGATGATACACAATCGTCATATGAATATGTTATAGCTCTTAGAGAAAAGATTATCGAATCGTGCAGGTTAGCAACTTCATCTTCCGAATTTGCGAAAGAAAAAGCTAGGCGATTTGCTAATAAGAAAAGACGCCTACGTCAACTTTGTCCTGGAGACAAAGCATATGTCTTACTGCCCTCAAGAGAGAATAGACTTCTCATTTCTTGGAAGGGTCCATACACTATAGTCTCGAAAATTTCTGATGTCGACTATATTGTCGATGTGGATGGAAGGCATAAAACCTTCCATATAAATATGTTAACAGAGTTTATTGAACGTCCAGACTATTTACAGCCTATTTTCCAGGCGACGGACGACTCTCCAGTTCAACATGGTCACATCTCATCCCTGTCCGTTATACAGGATGAGGAAACTATTTTTTCTGACGTGAACTTACCTCTTCCTACGATTCCACTTATTTCAACGGAATCGTGGAGAGACGTTACAGTCTCTTCTAACTTGTCTTTTGAGGAACAACGTCAAGTATCCTCTACGTTACAATCATATCAGGATGTCCTTACCGACATTCCTGGACACACAGATGTCATAGAACATGACATCATACTTACTGATCGTAATCCGATCAGAGTAAGACCATACCCAATACCTATTCATTTTCAAGCACAAGTCGAGAAAGAATTGGATGAAATGATTCAACTACAAATAATTGAACCATCCACTTCAGCTTATTCTTCGTCGATAGTTATTGTTCGAAAGAAAGACAATAACATACGTCTTTGCGTTGATTATCGCAAATTAAATCAAGTTACGAAGTTCGATGCTGAACCTATGCCGTTATTAGATGATCTACTTATTAGACTTTCTAAAGCTAAATTCTTTACTAAACTAGACTTGTCGAAAGGTTATTGGCAAGTCCCATTGACGGAACACGCCAAACCTCTCACTGCTTTTTCGACACCTAGGGGTCTGTTTCAATGGAATTTTATGCCTTTCGGGCTTATGAACGCCCCAGCGACTTTCGTGCGCATGATGCGACGAATTCTATCAGATCGTGCAGATGTCATTGCATATTTAGACGACATCTGTCTTTTCAGCGATACTTGGGAAGAACACTATGTGGGTCTGAAGGAATTGCTATCTACTCTACGTGAGCATAGTTTGACTGCTAAACCCTCTAAAGCTTTTGTTGGGTTTAGTGAAATTTCCTTCCTAGGTCATCGAGTTGGTCATGGTCTGTTGAAGACAGAGGACCAAAACATTTCAAAGATATTAAATATCTCGGTTCCGAAGACAAAAAAGCAAGTGCGTAGTCTCTTGGGATTGATACAATTCTATGGAAGATTCATTGAGAATCTGTCCTCCATTATGGCACCACTTTCAACGTTATTGAAAAAAGGTTCTCCTAATATGGTGCGTTGGTCCCAAGAATGCCAATCTTCATTGGATCAGGTTAAGAATTTGTTCTCATCTCATCCTATCTTAAGACTACCGACGATTGATAAGACTTTTGTCCTTCGTAGTGATGCCTCTTCCACTGGCATTGGAGCGGCACTAATGCAGGAATATTCAGGAACTCTGCATCCTGTAATGTATATTTCTAGGAAGCTGAATGCGGCAGAAAGGAATTACTCGGTTTTGGACCGTGAATTGTTGGCTATGGTTTGGTCCATTCTTAAGCTACAAAGGTTCCTTCTGGGCGCGCATTTCTTTATGGAAACCGACCAAAAAGCTCTTACGGCTATGCAAAGTAAGGATTTGAAGAGCTCGAGATCTACTCGTTATGCTATTGCTCTTCAGCCTTTCCATTTCACGGTGCGAGCTATCCGTGGTTCGGATAATGTGATGGCGGACATATTGTCTAGATGCCCACATGATTCCAGTTAAATCTTGTGTCCTAGTTTTTCCTGATATATTTTCAGACTTAGGTCTGTCCTTAATATCATAATATGTTGTAATACAAATGTATTTGGATGATGTTTAGATAATTTAACAAATTTCATTTTGTCCATCCATCAGTGATATGTTGCTAAAATAGCATTGACATTTGTATATTGCTATGATTATATTATTTAGTAATGTTTGATATATGATTGGTATTGCCAGCAACTTAGGTTTCTTGAATGGTATCCCTTAGTTTGTTTGGCTTAAAGGAAATATTTTCTCCTATGTTGGGAGATGATTTGTACCCTCTTCTATTGTACCTGATATTAGGTTCATTGTTTGCATGAGCACAGAAGTGATACTGGTGCTATCTTGCTCATGAACATATTAAAAAAAAAAAAAAAATTGCATTTTTTTTTTTTACAGGGGGGTGGTAGTAATGTTGCTGTCATTTTCGACGGAGTCATCTGTCAAGTTATTTGCTTATGTTTGTATCATAAGTATAATTGTGTCTTTACCTGCGATGTCAGGTTGATTAGGGGTTGTCTTCCCTTGTTTATTCATTCATTGTGTTTGACCTTTAGGGTCAGAGGTTGACAGTTCGGCGTGGGCCTATGGGAAGGTTTTTTAAGCGGGAGTGAGATATACTTCCGGGAAGCCGGGAGGTCCTGTTTTTCTGAAGGGACCAAGAGTCCATTGTTTTTCGGGGAGAATCTTCGAAGTAACTGCTATGGCAGTTTTCCCCAGTGAATCTCTGTGCGTCGGGATGACGACAGAATTCCTTGTGTAGTTCTGAGGATTCATTTACCAGGTAATACCGACCTTTATGCATTATTACGCTTTTCGGTGGCAGAACATGTAAAGGATTACCTAGGGTGAACAGCAGTTCACGGATCCGCCATTTCAGAACTTATATATTTGTGCTCGAGGTAGCCATCCAAGACTGTTAGTCTTATATTGTCCAGAAATCCAGTGACGAAGATATATTGTGGGAGCCGCAGATTGGCGGAACTTCTATCTACAATAAGTATTACTGCAGGGTTGGTGATAACCTATTTAACAGAAGTACACGGCCGACGTTAGGACGAGGCCTGTGCTTCCGGCTATTATACTACAGCCTGATATGTGTAATTGGCAGGGAGTGCCAAGTTGCACCTGTGTGTCAAGGTAACTAAGGCATCTGACGCGTTTAGTCAGAGACGCCAAGGGCGACGCTACGAACTGTCATTATTGAAGAACTTTGCTATTGACCATGCACGTCTATTCTGATGTTTACCTTTTTGAATGCCAAATGTATACCTATCGATGTCAGGTCAGCATGACCTTGTTACACTGACTGTTCCTGTTGATATTATGTGTGTTCCCGTCAATAAATGTCTTGAAACATGCCTGCAGTGTCAAAGCATCCTTGATTACTGCATGTGAGAGTATGGGTTGCAGGATCTACATCTATACGAGCCTAAACACATTCGCGTCTTCATTCGCACCCACACTCAACTCATCATACGCTCGCACCACACATCTAACAACATGTAAACTGTCTTGGGCCAGTGATCACCTCAACAAGAAAAAAAAGACAGTTACATAGTGGCAATAGTAGTATTGCAATTGTATCTGTTCTTGTTGTAGTAGGGAAATAGTAGTAGTAATGTTACGGGCGTTTTCTCCGTATTGTGGGTATATTATGTCAATCATATGGAATGTTTCTACTTAGTGGAAGATTTCTGGCTTTGACTATCGATATTACACTGTATCGCAAACTTATAAGTTTATCTTCTAATCTCTTCATATTATCTTGGTTGCGTATTAAAGTTTTATTCCTATATTCAGACGCTTGGCATTGTTGCGTATTCCATTTTTGACATTCATTTCTGGTTGGCATTCTTGTCGATGTGTTTGCGTATTAATCTTGAACCATAATCGAACAATAATTCATTGATTCTGCCATCAACATAACTTAGCAACTCCGTAAAAACAACTTCATAATAATTTGTCATTAAACGTCGCAGTTGACGACTTTACATTTTTAAAAATTCATCTTTATCATACATCACAATATGATCACGTGAGTAGCAGTTGATTCCCATCAAAGGATACGATACACTTCACAGTAATTTCACATAATGAACAATCATTATGACGGTTAAAAATGAACGCACAATGTCTTGTGCATGATAAACTACAAACTGTGATGTATCAAGTTTCGTTCAATGTGGAAAACATGTTAATTGTGAAATTCATGCTGTATTGTTATTGGAGCTATTAAAATATATGTAGAGTCGTCCACACGAGACTTATTCGATGACGAAGTTTATAAAGTTACAGTTCAGACTGTTGTGTTGATTTGACCGTTAACATTCAACGTGTTGGTCAAAATGTAAAACTCTGCCAAAGTTTATTGCTAAACGCTCACACTAATATGCACGAAACTAAAATTGAACCCACTGTTGCAGCAGAATATAATAGTCAGCGAAAGACAGAAGAAGAACACTATATCATACGAATTTAGACCATAAACGAAAGTCTGCAACAAGTAATAGTGGTTGTTGATGTAGTAATTGTAGTAGTAGTTGTGGTAGTAGTAGTAGTGGCAATAGTAGTATTGTAATTGTAGCTTTTCTTGTAGTAGTAGTAGTAGCAGTAGCAGCAGCAGTAGAAGAAGTAGTAGTAGAAGTAGTATTGTAGTTGTAGATTTTGTTCTTGTTGTTGCTGTGGTCGTAGTATCTATATTAGTAGTAATGGCTGTGGCATCAGTAGTAGTTTTTGTAGTAATAGTACTATTATTTTATATTATTCTTTTTTTAACTTCTTCTTTGTTCTTTTTACTTCTCATTTTTAACTTATTTTTTTTCCCTGGTACTTCTACGTCCACACGGTGTTTCAATATTATGTACATGGACTTCGAACGCATATAACTCACACATAACTCAACATAAAATGTTGCTATTTTGCAGTAAATCACCCGTGTGTTACCGGGGCCCGAAAGGGGAGCAAAGAATAGTAACACTGTTCCCTACCATGCATGTCGTAGAAAGCAACTAAGGAGGGTTGGGCATGGGGCTGGTTACCCCATCCTGAAAAAAAAATTTAAACCACAAAATTTCAACAAACATGGACAAGTCAATTAAGGAAAATAAAACACATCCATCCAAGACAGGGGAAGGTCCTCTCGCAGGGAGACGTATGATGCAACACAGAGAAAGCCGAAAGGAGTCTGTGTTACTGACTAACCTTCTTTCTTCTAGAAGAACTTCCAGATTTGGCACCTGGAATGTTCGGACATTAAACGAACAAGGGAAAGGGGCACAAGTAGCAGCAGAAATGAGGGAATATAAAATCGAGGTTCTGGGAATGTGTGAAACAAAGTGGAAGGGGGTAGAAACTCATCACTCAAGAAGAAACTCATCACAGGTGAATTGGTGCTGTCCTCAGGACATGAAGAAGAAAGTTCACACCACAGTGAAAGGGTAGCTCTTATGTTATCTAAAGAAGCACAGAAAGCACTCATTGAATGGGAAGCCGTTGGACCCAGAATAATAACAGCTACTTTTAAAACAGCTAAAAAGAAAATAAATGTAAATGTCATCCAATGTTATGCACCAACTAATGAATAAGAAGAGTCTGTGAAAGAAGCATTTTATACTAGACTACAGGAAATTATGGAAAAAGTAAAAAGAAGAGACATCACAATTGTGATGGGTGACATGAATGCAAAGATAGGTTCAGTCAACACTGGCTTTGAATAAGTCATGGGAAAACATGGGCTAGGAATAATGAACGAAAATGGAGAACTATTCTCAAACTTCTGTGCTTCAAATCAACTGGCTATAGGAGGAAGCATGTTTCCACACAAGAGAATACACAAGGCAACATGGATATCATCAGACCATAGAACAGAAAATCAGATTAATCATATATGCATAAACAAGAAGTTTAGATTATCATTGCAGGATGTAAAGGTATATAGAGGAGCAGATGTGGCATCGGATCACCACCGCCTTCTGATAGCCAAAGTAAAAATGAAACTCAAGAGATATGCAACAATGCAAAATTATAGACAACAATTTAATGTAGGACATCTAAGAAACAAGAGACACAAATTTGCGGTCACAATATCCAACAAATTCCAAGTGCTCCAACAGCTGGAAGATGTAGAGAATACAGAAGACTATTGGCAACAAATCAAAACTATGTGGAATGAGACATGTGAAGAAATACTGGGGAAAAGGGAACGACAACAAAAAGCATGGATGACAACAGAAACCATCAACAAGATAAAAGACAGAAAAAACAAGAAAGCAGATTTAAACACAAGCAAAACCAGAAGTTCCAAAGCCAAGGCTCAAGAAGTGTACACAGAAGCAAAAAAAGAAGTATCAAAAGAGACAAGAGGAAGTATATTGAGGAGTTGGCAAGAGAGGCAGAAGATGCTGCAGACAAAGGAAATATGAGAGAACTGTATAACAGCACAAAGAAGCTAACAGGGAAATACAAGCAAACAAGTTGCCTCATAAAAGACAAGAATGGAAAACTGCTCAGCAATATACAAGAGCAAATGAAGAGGTGGACAGAATATTTTGAGGACTTTCTCAATAGACCAGCTCCACAAAACCCCCCAGACATCCAGCCAGCAGAAAAAGAGCTACAAATTAACGGG
Organism: Oreohelix idahoensis; assembly: GCA_024509875.1. Taxonomy (NCBI): domain Eukaryota; kingdom Metazoa; phylum Mollusca; class Gastropoda; order Stylommatophora; family Oreohelicidae; genus Oreohelix; species Oreohelix idahoensis. Next base: position 97,923 of record JAMPIV010015304.1, read on the forward strand.
GAAAGACCAACGAAGGAAGAAATAAAGAAAGCCATAAAGCTTCTAAGAGATGGAAAAGCGTCTGGACCTGATGGCATTCCAGCAGAGGCCATTAAAACAGATTTCGACACGGCTACAGAGATGTTATATAAATTACTTGGTAAAGTCTGGGAAAAGGAACCAGCAGAATTAGTGGCTTAGAGAGAGCAGTGATGGAGGGTATGGTACCTGGAAGGCGAGGCAGGGGCCGACCAAGACGACGGTGGACACAGGACATTGAAGACACCTTGAATATGACAGTGGAGGAGGCAGGAGGGCTGGCTAGAGATCGAGAGTCTTTCAGGCGGGCTGTGATGAGAGCTACGTTCTGCAAAGGACGTGCTACATGATGATGACCAGCAGAATGGAAGGAAGGATATCTGGTTAAGTTGCGTAAGAAAGGAAATTTACAAGAGTACACAAATTATAGAGGAATAATGTTACTATCAGTGCCAGCAAAAGTATTAAACAGGATTATCCTTGAGAGATTAAAAGAGTCCATAGACAAGAAACTGAGAGATGAACAAGCAGGTTTTGGACAAAACAGATCCTGTACAGACCAGATAGCCACTTTGAGAATAATAGTTGAACAAAGTCTGGAATGGAATTCACCACTATACATCGGATTTGTGGACTACGAAAAGGCATTTGACAGTGCAGACAGAGAATCACTTTGGAAATTGATGAGGCATTATGGAGTTCCCCTGAAGATCATTAATTTAATAAAGAAAAATATGAAGACATGACATGTAGAGTTCTTCACGAAGGACAGCTTACAGAATCGTTTGGGATAAGAACAGGAGTGAAACAGGGATGCCTCCTGTATCCATTTCTTTTCTTACTAGCAGTAGACTGGGTTATGAGATCATTGACAACAAACAACAGAAATGGAATCCAGTGGACTCCGACTAAGCTGTTGGATGATCTGGATTTTGCTGATGACTTAGGTGGAAGATTGGATGGCAGAAAATAAACTAATTCTAATAAACCAACCAGAGGATAAGCCCACCTTCTATTCCAGAGTATGGAAAACAACGAGCACACCAGATCTTGCTATGGCTACAGATGACATACATCGACTCACCACTAGAACAGTAAATACTCAACTTGGGGGAAGTGACCATGTACCAGTCACATTACAGATATCCGAGGTAAGAAGTGCAGGACAAATTAATATGTCTCCTAGCTGGAATTTCAAAAAAGCAAACTGGGGATTTTTTTAAAGAACAAGTCGATAACCTCTGTCAGAACATTACCCACTCAAATAATGTCAATAAAAACGTTTCCATCATCAGTGAGGCAATCACCCAAGCAGCAAAGAATTCAATTCCACGAGGTAAACGACGAGACTACAAACCATACTGGAGTGACAGTCTGGGAAAACTCCATAGTGACTGAAATAAACCACGGGAAACTATGGAGCAAAGTCCCACATTAGAGAACACCCAGAGACACAACAGCATAAAACAAGCTTTTAATGAACAAAAGAAAGGTGAAATCCAAAGGAGCTGGCACCAGAAGACCAGCAGTCTCAACATGGAAAAGGACTCGAGCAAGCTGTGGAATCTGACGAGTACTAAATGAAGAAACAACAACCAGCTACTGTAAGACTGTCATCAAGGAAAATGAGAAATACCACACAGGAAAGATGGCAGCAAACATCCTGGCAGATTTCTACAATGAAGAAAGCACCACATCACTTCCACATGCACGTATCCAAGAAGTACGTAAGGAAGTAAAAGAAAAACTGAAGCACCAAAACCCAGATACTTGCATGAAGTCATCCCTTACTTTGAGAGAACTAAATGCTGCCATAACAAAACTAAAGAACATGAAAGCTCCAGGAAAAGATGGTATCACAAATGATATGGTCAAGAACCTTGGACCTGTAGCCAGGCACAAGCTCCTCCTAATCTTCAATCAATCATGGAGTACTGGAAAATTCCCAGATCGATGGCGAGAAGCAATCATTGTTCCCATCAAAAAGAAACAAAAGGAGAAAACAGCAAGTCCAGCTACCGACCAGTTAGCCTTCTGAGCTGTCTGGGTAAGGTAATGGAAAGAATGGTGAACTCAAGATTAATGAAACATCTGGGAAAAAACCATCTGCTTGATAACACACAGTCAGCATTCAGGAAAAACCGCAGCACCGAAGACCAGCTGGTATATCTAGCACAGGAAATAGAAAATGCCTTTCAGGAGAAAAAGAAAGTTCTGGCTTTTTTGTAGACTTGACAAAAGCCTTTGATAAGGTATGGAAAGAAGGACTCCTCCTTAAGATGCTCAACAACAAAATTGAAGGGAGAATGTTCAGCTGGATACAGGACTTTCTCCGATACCGCACAGCAAGAGTAAAACTTGATGGGAATCTGAGCCATCGCGTCACTCTTCAACAAGGTGTGCCACAAGGAGGAGTTATCTCTCCCACACTTTTTATCATATATATAAATGATATTGCAGAGAAACTGTCCGGGAATATCTCCAGGGCTCTTCATGCTGACGATTTTGCTGCCTGGTATGCTGCTGAACATTTGCCTACTGCGAAGTTCAGGATGCAAGCAGCGCTAAATACCATAGGTAAATGGGCATCAGAGTGGGGAGTACAGATAAACCTCTCCAAGACAGTAGCAACCTGCTTCTCTCTGTCAAATCGCCAAGAAATTATCAAACTGCAACTAAATGGAAGTGAGCTTCCAATCGAGGAAAATCCAACATACCTGGGAGTCAAGTTGGATAAGAGACTCACCTGGAAGCCGCACATAAATGCAGTAGAACAGAGAGCAATAAGAAAGCTCTCTATTATGAAGAAACTGGCTGGCACAAGTTTTTGGGGGGGGGGGGCAAATACCAACATACTGAAAAAGTCTATACAGGCACAGTCAGGCCTGTACTTGAATATGGCATGTCAGCCTGGGCCACGGCATCTAAAACAAACAGAACGTCTAGGGAAAGTACATAATTCAGGCCTTAGATTAATCACTGGAGGGATGAAGACTTCTCCAATCCAGACAATTAAGAGATACACCAACATCCGCTCTCTGAATGACAGACGTGAGGAAAAGGTATTCACTCACAGTGAGAAGCTTCTACGAATGCCAAGTCATCCAATGCATGCAAAACTCCATAGCTTGACAAAGAACAGGCTGAAAAGAACCAGCTTCATAAACATCTCCAAACATCTGCATCGATGCCATGAAGACCTCCTCCCAAAACAACTTACTGAGATTGAAATGTTAATTGACTATGAGGAGCCAGACGACTGCCATGGAAATATATCTATCTTCACAGAAGTCCCTGAAATAAAAAAGAAAGGCCACCAGACCCCTCAACAACTAAAAACCTTGGCTCAAGAAATGATTGAAGAAAAGTACAACCCGAAAGAGTGGACACACGCATACACAGATGGATCCGCGGAGGGGGCAGTAAAGAACGGTGGTGGGGGCATTTTTATAAGATTCCTAAATGAAAAGATCATCCAAAAGGCCTTCCCAACTGGAAAGATCTCCTCCAATTTCAGGGCAGAAGCTATGGCACTACTGCAAGCCCTGAAAATCTTCACCAGACCCGAACAACAACCACCAGCTAAGATAGTAATCTTCACCGACTGCAGATCATTACTGGAATCAATACAAAACACCAGAAATGATAACATGATGAATGAGATCAGATCTGAGCTTAACATCATCCAAAGGTCATCAACCATTGCCCTTCAGTGGTTACCCTCCAATTGTGGAATTGCTGGTAATGAGAAAGCAGATGCTCTATCAAGAAGTGGCAGTAAAATGGAACAATACAGCCATCCATTACCGTATTGGGAAGCAAAAACCATAATCCACAACAAGTACAAAAATCAGTGGAAGGAGGAAGGGGATATGTACAGCAGAGATGACCCAATACACCATCTAAACAGATACCAACAGACCACAATGTTCCGCCTGAGAACCGGCCACTGCAGATTACTAGGACATCTCTATCGCCTCAAGATATCCCACACAAATGAATGCCCATGCGTGTCGTGAAACATTCTAAATCCACATATATAAATTAAAAGGTAAATGTAAAGCCTAACACATAAATTCAATAAAAGGAAAGAGAAATGGTAAAAGTACAGTGCTGTCACAATGGCGTACAAAAATCCCCCTTGTTTTCTACTTCGTCTGCAAATTGTAACGTTTCACGTTGATAGTAAAGCCTACTGCATCACTACACGCTTTGTACAATAAAACGTGTACTGTATTTCTAAGAAAACCTTGAGCTAGGCACACTGCGTAATGACCTAAATTAATACTTCCATTAATTTCATTTTATACACTACGTTAACATAAACGGAAAGACAGATGAACTTAGGATAGAGAGAGGGAGGGCTGAAAGCAGGAACGCATGCAACATGAACACGCGTCTCGCGATATACAATTAATGCCACCCTCCCCGCGCGAAAGGCCAGAGGCACTAATTTTTTTTTCTCAAATAGACCGTGATAAAAAAACACTACAACTACGAGAGTTGGGTTTAAAAACCTGAAAAACGCTTATTAGGAAACATGACATTATACTGGTTTACGTTTGAAAGCCTGACAGTACAGCAGACACCTGTCGTGGAATATTCTAATCCACATATATAAATTATCAGGTAAATATGAAGCCTAACAAATAAATTTAATAAAAGAAAAGAGAAATGGTAAAAGAACAGTGCTGTCACAATGACTGTACTCGAAATCCCCCTTGTTTTCTACTGCGTCTGCAAATTGTAACGCTTTCACGTTGATAGTAAAAGCCTACTGTGTCGCGGCACGCTTTCTTCAATGAAACGTGTACTATATTTCTTGGAAAAACCTTGAGATATGCAAGTTGATCAATGACCTAGATTTAATATTTCATTCATCCCATACACAGCGTAACTACAAGACAGATAAAGCAGGGGAGAGAGAGGGGCGAATATAGGCAGGAAGCATGCAATACTAAACACGCGTCGCGCGATACACAATTGCTGCCATCACGCGTGTAAGGCCACATGCACTAACTTTTTTTCAATCGACAGTGATAAAATACATTACTCATCCCAGAGTTAGGTTTTAAAATCCTGAAAAACGCTTATTAGAAAAGATAACATTAGATGGGTTTACGTTTGAAAACATTACAGTACCCAGACAGCACATCTTCGAAACAGGAGGTAGAAGAAATTGCATATTTTGAACGCAGCCACTTAGCTCTTTTAAATTTGTATATTTGGGTTCCTTAGGGCTTGCTGACAAAGAATATGTAAAACGTTACGCAAATAGTCTAGGAATTACCAAATTATAACCAAAATAAAATAGTGGGGATGCCTGACAGCATGAAATCATTTCTGCTCATAAAATTTTTTTATAACGTGTTTGAAAAAAACTTTACGTTACGGAAATAGCCTACCATGTTAACTCCTAATTGATTGGAGCGCCACAAATGTAAGACTAAACACGATTGGTCAGGCTATAAATACTATCTTGTGTTGTCAGGGGAAACGTGAAAAAGGAGTACTTTTTTGAAAAGATGTGTGGACATGGTTTCATTGGGTAGAGCTGCGAATATACTCGATTCAGAGCGTCTGTTCATTGCCACATCTTGTAATAAACCTACTAAGAAGCAGTGCGTTGAGCACCAGTGTATATTTTATATAAAATAAAGCCTGGGACATCGGCAGATCGGAGTTGTGCTATATCCATTGCCAGTCAACGAAACTGTTTATTATTCTATGAATTGTGGTAAGCTTGAAATATTCAATATCTTTTAATGAAAATTGAATGTAAATTGTTAATTTATGCCTGTATATATGTGTAGTTCAGTAGCAAACATGATGTAAAGCCTATAATGCTCCAGCCTGAACAGAAGGTGTCGGAGGAAAGTAAAACTGCATGGAATGGCCAAACAGTACACTGACACCTAGATGATTGACTAGAAAGAAATAATGCTGGAATTGCAGAGGCGTAGTAACCATTAGGGAGGGAAATACTGGTATAAAGTATTTCAGATGAAGCTGACAGTTGGCCTAACGCTCTGAACTCAATGTTTGTGATGTATTGTGCTCAGTGTAGAACTAGAGTATCAATTAGTTATGAAGTAGAAGGTACATCCTTCTTGTTTCAGGGACCGTGGTCTTAACGTTATTGAGCAGCACCTGGTCAGAGCTTTGCTGAAGCCAGAGGTGGACAGCATACTCCTTGGTCCATATAGCAACCAGTGGGGTGACTCCAGAACTCATTAAAGTAATCGAGCAGAGGAGCCTTTTTCTGCAGTCATCACCAAAGATAAGAGAGAGTGGCCATGGAGCTCAACATTATGTACCCCATCTTAAAATGACAGTGTAACATAAAATTAAGAGGGGAATTTAATTGTTTTAATATCAGGAACTGAGAACATCTCCAATACTAGTTCCAATAAAGACAAACTATTGAAGTCATGATGACACATACCAACAGAGCTTGAACAAAACAAAACCAGTATTACCTCATATTACTACTACACAACTGACACACATAGGATACTATTAAAAATATATGTCACTACAAGATTCATATTAATAAATTATGTACATATAACTTGTAATTAAAATTGATTGTGATTCCTGGTTCCCTTGGTATTTGAATCAGGACACATATACCTTCATGACAGCACTGAATACATATTGTTATTTGAAAAGTTATCAGTGACTCCTTTAAGATATCCTCGTAGAGTGTTTTATGTATGTGAGTGTCACAGTGTTGTCAAGTGTGGTGGAATAATTAAATTGTTTATCTGTCTGTTGTTGTTATGACTTACACTTCATCATACACATACCCTAGACATATAACGTAGTCATCACACTATTCCAGAATAATTCTGACTGAGGTATACATATGTGGCAGCAAGTAAGGTTATATATAATACACTACTCTTATTAGATATAGATACCTTCACAGCTGATCTCAGTCAGTACACTAAGTCCCCTATAAATATTTATAACATCCCACTTCACCACAACACCCTAAAAGTTTGGAAGTGAGGAGGTGGTAACAGCACGACTATCCTAGAAGAAAATACATATTTTGAACGCCGCCACTTAGCTCCCTTAAAACTTATATATTTGGGTTCCTTAGGACTTGCTGACAAAGAATATGTTAAGTGTTACGCAAATAGTCTAGGAATTAACAAATTATAGCCAAAAGAAAATAGTGAGGGTGTCAGACAACACAAAAAAAATAATCGCACAGTGGCATGTTTTGAAACCACTATTTTACGGGAAATGGGCCACCATGTAAAATCCTATTTGATTGGATAGAAGTAAATGTAAGGCTAAACACGATTAGTCGGACTTCAAATACTAATTCTTTGTTGTTAGGGGAAACGGTAGTAAGGGTACTTTTTTTGAAAAGCTGTGTAAACATGGCCCGATTGGTTAGACCCGCCAATATAGTCAATTAAGAGCGTCAGTTCAGTGCCACATTTTAAAATAAACTTACTAAGAAACAGTGCGTTGAGAGCCAGATCATATTTTTCTAAATAAAAGTCTGGGACAGAGGCAGATCGGAATTTGTGCCATTATTCATCGCCAGTCAACGTATCTGTGTATTATTTCCATGAATTGTGGGACTGTGGTCCTAGTTATTGAAGCAGCTCCTGGTCTGAGTTTTGCTGAAATCCAGAGGCTGACAGCATACTCCTTGGTCCAGATAGCGACCAGTGAGGTGTCTCCAGAACACAGGAAGCAATCGAGCAGAGGAGTCTTTTCCTGCCGCCATCACGAAAGATAAGCTTCTGTGGCCAGAGTAGCTCAACATTATGTGCCCCCTCAAAAATTGACATTTTGTAAACACAGAGGGACAATTAATTGGTTCAAATGACAGGAACTGTGAACTTTTCCCAATACTATTTCCCCGATAATCAAACACTTGAAGTCATAATGAAAAACAACAACCAAGCTTGAACAAAACCAGTATTACCTCATATTACTACTGCACAAATTACACACATAGAATAATAATAATAAACTATGTCAATACAAAGTTCATATATATAAACTGTGTACATAATACTTGTAATTACAATTGATTGTGATTCCTGGTTCACTGTGTAGTTGAATCAGGATACCCATTATTGAAAGAATTAATACATATATTTTTAAACTTAAACACTTGACTCATTTAAGATAGTCTTATAGAGTGTTATATGTGTGTGAGTGTCACAGTGTTGTAAGTGTTGTGGAATAAATTAAATTGTTTATCTGTCTGTTGTTGTTGTGACTTACACTTCATCATTTTCATAACCCTAGACATTTAACGTAGTCATCACAATATTCCAGAATAATTCTGACTGAGGTATAAATGTGGTAGCAAGTAAGGTCATCTGTAATACACCACACTTATTAGATACAGATACCTTCACAGCTGATCTTATGGGGCTGCAGCGCCGACCTGGTAAAGACTGTGGACTTCGTCCTGGCGACAGGCCTGCAGATTTAGCATGACTACAAACTGAACGCAGAAGAAGAAGAAGCTGATGACTTGGCTCTTCTGTCCCATAACCGTAATCAGATGCAGGACAAATTGAAAACACTCGATGAGAGGTCACAGCAATTGAGTCTGAAAATACACAGGGAAAAGACATAAATAATGAGAATAAATGCAGGTAATGATAACAGGGTTGAACTTGAAGAAACACCGATACAAGATGTAGAATCGTACACATATCTTGGCAGCAATATAGACAAAGTTGGAGGGACAGACAGATATCAAACTAAGAATACAAAAAGCAAGAGCTTTCATAGCATTGGGAAATATATGGAGATCAAGAGAAATCGGATCCAACACGAAAATAAGAATCTTCAACTCAAATGTGAAGTCAGTCCTATTGTATGGCTCTGAGACTTAGGAGAACAACAAAGACAACAACCAAAAAAGCTAGACTTTCATAAATGGGTGCTTGCGTAGAATAGAAGGATTAAAATGGTATGACAAGGTTACCAACGTGGAACTGAGGACAAGAACTAGACAAGTGCCAGTGGAACAAGAGATGAGAAGAAGACGATGGCGATGGATAGGACACACACTGAGGAAACCTGTTGATAGCATTACATACAAGGCAGTCTTTGTTCTGGAACCCCCAGGGCAAGAGAGGCAGAGGTAGACCAAGAAGCACATGGAGAAGAGAGCTGGAAACAGAGGTGAAAATGATGAGGAGAACGTGGAAAGAACTTGAGATGATGGCACGTGACAGGAGGAATTGGCATGTGTTTGTTGAAGGCCTATTCTCCTTTGGGAGGGGAGGGTTATGAATGATATGAATTTTGCAGTAATAGCGCGGAATAATGCCACTGGATTATGACTTGTGAAGTTTGTGTCTGTGTAGAAGGCTGTGCTCATCTACAAACGAGCACAGTGAGATACCTGAGACATCAAATTAAAACGAAATGTTTCACTGTTAATTTAATAACAGTACAGAATGGCAGTCAGTTGTTCATCGCTGTAACAAATGCATTATTGCAGGTCGTCGACACTTTGAACATTTGTGACTTTAAATGTGAAAATACCATGATTCTATTCCAAATGATAATTGAGTTAACATCATTCAAAGTCTGTATAAATAATTGGGAAACACCCTCTGTGTCTACTGCCATTTCATTTATATTTTTAAAGGGATATAAGTCATTAATTCAACTGTCAACTTACACTTACAGTGAGTAACTGGATGACTCCATATTCTTAGCTCACGGAGATGGGCTTACACAACACATTGATCCGTTCTATCTTGAACGTTCAAAGTAATTTTGTGGTCACTTACGTTATATAATTTTCTGCATTTGTTGGCACTTTGGTGGTAGTTTTTACATTTGTTTTTAGAGCGTCGAGTTGCAGAATTGTTATGGTGCTTTGCTTCTCGATACATAGTTATCGGGTTCGAAACTTGATCTAGGAGCTATAAATGGGTACCTGAACCTGCTGTTCAATTAGGGAAGGCATATACAGCTAGGAAGGGAGCCTCTTAAAGCTGAGACCTGATGTAGTGAAATCTCTAACGTTACGCTCCTCTGCTGTAGTTTCTGCTACGAGACTCCACCTTTACCTTTGTTGTCGTCCACATATGACGTCACGCAGTGAGAGAAGGGGTTCACAATTTTATGGAGAATTGTGACGATAGGGAGAGGGAGAATTGACAGAAATGTGACGTCACACGCAAAAACGAGTGAGGATCACTTTTTTCACAAATAGATGAGAAGAAGACGATGGCGATGGATAGGACACACACTGAGGAAACCTGTTGATAGCATTACATACAAGGCAGTCTTTGTTCTGGAACCCCCAGGGCAAGAGAGGCAGAGGTAGACCAAGAAGCACATGGAGAAGAGAGCTGGAAACAGAGGTGAAAATGATGAGGAGAACGTGGAAAGAACTTGAGGTGATGGCACGTGACAGGAGGAATTGGCATGTGTTTGTTGAAGGCCTATTCTCCTTTGGGAGGGGAGGGTTATGAATGATATGAATTTTGCAGTAATAGCGCGGAATAATGCCACTGGATTATGACTTGTGAAGTTTGTGTCTGTGTAGAAGGCTGTGCTCATCTACAAACGAGCACAGTGAGATACCTGAGACATCAAATTAAAACGAAATGTTTCACTGTTAATTTAATAACAGTACAGAATGGCAGTCAGTTGTTCATCGCTGTAACCAATGCATTATTGCAGGTCGTCGACACTTTGAACATTTGTGACTTTAAATGTGAAAATACCATGATTCTATTCCAAATGATAATTGAGTTAACATCATTCAAAGTCTGTATAAATAATTGGGAAACACCCTCTGTGTCTACTGCCATTTCATTTATATTTTTAAAGGGATACAGTAGAACTCCATTTATCCGAACCCCATGGGACCGAGCATCGTTCGGATAATCAAATGTTCGGATAATTGGATTACATGATGTATCGAGTACATGTACACATATTTCTAAAAATAATTAACAATCACAAGGAAAATACACTATAAAACATATTTACTTGTACTGTAATAATAATACCCACACTGTATTAGATCACTGTATCACCAAAATCTTTCATTACACTGCAGTGCATGTACTACTTGTATTAATTATTTTTGTTAAGAAAGAGAAATGTTTTCAAAATAACATTACAAACAATTCAAAACCAGGCGCAACTTACGTATACATGTACTTGCACAGATGTAGCCCACTATTTAAAATAATGAGGAATCCTCTTTTGCGCCAAACTGGATAGTCTGCTTTTGGCTGCTAAGTCCCGCATTCTCTTCAACAGCAGAAGCTGTGTAGGACAGCTGTCATCTTCTTGCTCGTACCAAGCCATCGCTGTTTCTAGTGCTATAAAGGCCTCTTCAGGACTTGGTCGACGTTTTGGGTTTTCTTCATAATCTACAAGTACATCATGTACTTCTGAGGAGTCTTCATCATCGATCACTACATGTATTTGGTTTTCTTCTTGCACAAAAGACAAAATTTCTTCGTCATTCAAAAACTGAAAACCAGAATCATTATCATCTTCTAGCCACATGTGTGCATCATCTTTGTCACAGTCCGAAAATCCGGGCATTGCTTGAAACAGTTCCACAACTTCATTTATACAATCATCATTTGTGTCCACTGCAGTAGTTTCATTTCCTCCTTTTTTCCCAAGCAATCTATTCCAAGCCTTGTTGAGATTATCTTGTGACAGGGTGGTCCAAGCATCAGCTTACATATAGCAGCAGTCTTTGAGATTAAGCTTTTTTTGAAAACGCCACCACACTTTCTTCATCTTCAGCCAACAATAAACGACGCAGGACTTCCTTCTTGTACATCTTTTTAAGCTTTGCTATAACACCCTGATCCATTGGTTGAATCAGTGCTGTTACATTGGGAAGCAGAAAAATTACTTTAAAATTTGCATCAACTGCATTCAATGTATCCGTCTCTGAATGAGATGGTGCATTGTCCAGTAGAAGAATTACTTTTCCAGTTTTCTTTTCTTGTTCTTTCAACCTCTTCACATTTGGGATGAACTGATTTGTATACCAATCAAGAAATATTTCACTATTCATCCAAGCACTCTTCTGTGCTTTGTAGCACAATGGGAGACATGTCACATTCTTTAAACAACATGTTTTTTTGGCTTTGCCGATCATTAGCACCGGTAAACGATGACTTCCACTGGCATTCGCGGCTACCAAAATTGTTACTCCCTCTTTGCACTTTTTAAACCCAGGGGCAGCTGCTTCGCGCTGAGATGCAAGTGATTTTTGAGGCAATGATTTCCAGTATAAGCCAGTCTCATCGGCATTATACACATCATCGAGTAAATAACCTTCTTCTTCCAAAAAAGCCAAGAATGTTTCTTTAAAATTTTCAGCGGCAGTTGCATCGCTAGATGAAGATTCCCCTTGAATCTCCAATTCTCGTATGCCATGACGAGATTTAAAGTTTCTTAACCATCCCTGGCTAGCCTTAAAGTCAGGAGGACCGTCAAGTTGACTGTTGAACTGAAGTGCCTTTTCACACAATAGAGAGCCAGAGATAGGTTCCCCTTTGCTTCTTCTTTGCACAAACCATATATACAATGCCTCTTCCAATTTCAAATCTTTCGCATTTCTCATGGTTTTATGTTTCTTCGACCCATTTTCACTATCCAATTTCGATGCAAAACTCATAATTTTATCCTTGTTACTTTTGATGTCAGAGACGGTAGCTTTCTCAACATTGAAAATCCTCGCAAATGAAGACACGTTTCACCTTTTCCTAGTCTCTTGATAATTTCTGTTTTCGTTTCAATTGACAAAACATTGCGGTTCCTTTTATATGCTTTAGGCCTACTGGAAGATGCCAGGTCGCACAGAGAAATACGTGTACACCAAAATTATTCTGCTGTAGTAGCAGACACAATTATTTTAAGTTGAACTGTCTGTTTAGCCAGTGTTCTGCCTAGAACTCACACATACACTGGATTGGTAAACCAGATATTAACGGACTTTATGATCTAACTGACTTCATGTACGTAAGCGACCGTCCATTAGCCCATCTCATTGTCTACAAATTGTTCGCACACATTTGAAGCTTGCCGCATCAAAAGATTCAGAACTGTAGTCTAACGTGACTGGTGGAGACTGATTTTTTTTTTTTTCTGGAAAAAGTGTTCGGATAATTGGATGTTCGGATAATTGGGGTTCGGATAAATGGAGTTCTACTGTATAAGTCATTAGTTCAACTGTCAACTTACACTTACAGTGAGTAACTGGATGACTCCATATTCTTAGCTCACGGAGATGGGCTTACACAACACATTGATCCGTTCTATCTTGAACGTTCAAAGTAATTTTGTGGTCACTTACGTTATATAATTTTCTGCATTTGTTGGCACTTTGGTGGTAGTTTTTACAATTGTTTTTAGAGCGTCGAGTTGCAGAATTGTTATGGCGCTTTGCTTCTCGATACATAGTTATCGGGTTCGAAACTTGATCTAGGAGCTGTAAATGGGTACCTGAACCTGCTGTTCAATTAGGGAAGGCATATACAGCTAGGAAGGGAGCCTCTTAAAGCTGAGACCTGGTGTAGTGAAATCTCTAACGTTACGCTCCTCTGCTGTAGTTTCTGCTACGAGACTCCACCTTTACCTTTGTTGTCGTCCACATATGACGTCACGCAGTGAGAGAAGGGGTTCACAATTTTATGGAGAATTGTGACGATAGGGAGAGGGAGAATTGACAGAAATGTGACGTCACACGCAAAAACGAGTGAGGATCACTTTTTTCACAAAAGATGTTACCCCCCCCCCCCCGCCCCCCCCCCCCCCCCCCCCCCAAAAAAAAAAAAAGATTTTTGTAACCACAAACTACACATTCTACTTTTGTTGGCTATAGTTGACAACTCCCTCGTGGACAATTTAATATTATAATCGCAGCTGAAATATCAGATAATTGTAACATCTTTAACTGGTTTATTACAATTAACCGATATTTCAGCTGAGATTATAATATTAGTGTATGTGACGACATGTCTGTACGTGTCCTTTTGTGTGATCTCTCTCCCCTTCAGCACTCCGGCAGTATCCTTTTTTTCTCACTCATCGCTTTTATTTGGCATAAATCATGCCTTTTTCATTTGTATTTTCACTATTTTGCTCTATGCTGGACATAGCATGGTGAAGTGTCTAACACGTCACTCCTCTATGGCAGTATTTGCTATGGGAGTATTGCGTATCTTATTGTTTCACACTCCACTCCCAGACTGTTGTTACGATTCGCCAGGTTTGGTGACCCGGCCAGCGATAATATTTTATCGCCTAATCTGTCTAACCGCCTGTGGAAACGGGGCGGTCAAACATTTGACCCCATTGGAAAGCTGTTGATCATGTTGACACAAGCTGGTATTGTGATACGATGAAAGAAGACCATCCGTCTGTGACCAGGCATCTGTCTGGCGAAGGTACGCAGATACAGTTGATAAACAGAGGCGCGCCGGAAGTCTTAGTAACGATATGACTTCACTGTGTAAGAGGCCACGTGTGTATATTATATTTAATATTTTCAAATATGCGTGAGATGAGTAACGATAAACTTCCCCACACAGACAGTGCTAGATAGATTGGATTGGTTCACCTGAATCTACTATGATTTGATTGGAACTTTCGGCGGAAACAGAGCGGGATTTGAAACTAAGGATTGTGGAATATAATCTAAAAAAACTCGGAGTCACCGCACACAAACAGACTGCATCGCAGCGGCAACTAAACACCTCCTTCAAGCCAGAGAAAAAAAGATAGGACATATTATTCCACAATTATAAGTATCAGATCGAGTATTGGGCAACTTTGAAATTTACAAGTAAACCTGCAATTTTAATGCAAGACTGGAAACTTGGGAATTTTATCCCAAGGAGTCATAAGAGGAATTATAGATTTCCAGACCAAGTATCTCACCCGTCATAAGAGGAATTATAGATTTCCAGACCAAGTGTTTCACCCGTCATAAGAGGAATTTCTCAGACTTAAGTGATTCGAACAGCATCTAAATACAGGGCTGAGGTCCATTCTAATCTGTGCCGGGAGAAGTGTGTATTCCCAAAATTTTGGGGTAAGTGTAAACAATTGATTTACTTATGTAAATTTTACAGGTTTCTTGCTAAGTAGTTATATATATATGAGGCTGGCAACCTCAACATATGAAAATAGTATATGCATGAACCGCTACTGGAAGAGCTGGTGATTGTTTCTGACTAATCGTTCGGGAAACCCAACAGCAGAGATGACATATACTCCGACGGGAGTAGCGAAGAGTAATGAGTGATGATACATCACATGTGCCTAAAGTGTATAGAATCATTTTGTGATATTTATATACCTTTTTAATTGTAATTCAGGCAAATCATTATTCATGCACTCCAGACGCAATTTCCTAGTTAATACCCAGAAGGATATTGGTGAATTTTCATCATATTCCCTGAGTTACATTGTGTGCTCGGGAATTTAATTCTTCTGAGAGGTTAACATTCGTGGGTGGAGCGCATGAAAATGGGCCTGTAGTTTGCGGAGAACAAATGCACTGAGGCATTTATTTCTTTCTAATTTGTCACAGTTCGTGGTTACAAGACATCAGACTTAAGTACTGAAGTTCCTACGCCACTAGTGTGAGAGAAGAGTACACCAACCGCCTACAGTGGACGAATTATGTGGAGAAGTGTACTCATCATCAAAAAGAAGTGACGGAAACCACAGCTGCAGGACTTATCTGGAGTTAAGATGTGTGTAACAGGCTTCAGTAAAAAGCAAAGACATTCTAAAGCCCATTCTAAACCTCAATGAGGAAACTTTAATTTCAATTTTCACCCAATTTTCCATATTTATTTTCCCATGTTAAAGACTAATTGACTATTAAATTTGTTGTATGTTATTTTAAATTAAACAATAATAGTTGATTCCGTTTATATGTACGAAAGTAAACGTATGAGTCAGATTTTCTTTATATATATATATATATATATATATATATATATATATATATATATATATATATATATATATATATATATATACATATACATATATATATATATATATATATTTATATTTACATATTACCACCATCTCGACAACAATGAAATCAAAGTCACAAACGTTCAAGTCCAGACCTAACGGTCTTTGATATTTGGAATGCGCCCTAATATAACCGGCTAGATTGAACGGGACGTACCTCGCCAAAACGAGGCAAAATTTTATTTAAAAAAAAAAAAAAAAAAAAAATTTATGAACTTGAATGAAGGAATTAAGGTTGGTGTAAAGGGTAATTTTTTTTTGTGGTGAGCGTGGGAGGGCAAAGATTGGGCGCTGTCTCGTGCTGGGACGCGGTTTATGAAAGGGAAGATATTGGTAGGCCTAAAAGTGGGATTAATTACACACTACTTTACTTAAAATTTAAAAAAAGGGGGGGGGGGGGAGAAGGAGTTAAGAGATTTTGACGTCACATAAGAAAGGATCTTGGTTATTATAACGAAATGTGGAAAAGGGGGGGGGGGGGGGATGGTTTAAAAATAGCAAACATAGTGTGACGTCATATGTGGACGCATCCTTTTACATGTGTTTGTAATTGTCGTTATAAACTATTCAACGTTTGATTTCAAATTCAGGTTAGCTCTGTTGATCTACACAACACCGTCTTTGGACATCATGTCGAGTATAGAGCCAGAGGTGGACACGAAATCAGAAACTAACAACGGCATTGAGAAGAACGCTAAAATTAAGGAGAACTCCTCCCAGCAGTATGGAGTAGCATCAAGTCATCGGCTTTATGTGAAATCCCTTGACCACATGTTTTACGATACCATCGATGGAGTCAATTACTACAGCGTTACTGCAAACGACAGAGTTAAAAATCAGCTCTCGATAATTCCCAGCCTTGATCTTCGTAGTGATGATGTCATTCTGGTGGGGTATCCCAAGTCTGGAAATCATTGGCTGCTGGAGGTCATGACAATGATCTTGCGTCAGAACACTGAATTCAACGAGCGAGTGTATCACTTGAATATGCTGGAGTTCTTGAATGTGGAGGTTCAGAAAGTGCTCAATGCCATAGATTCTCCCAGATGTCTAACTAGTCACCTCAGGTGTCATCGGCTTCCTTTACAGGTCGTCGAGAAACGACTGAAAATAGTGTACATCTTGAGAAATCCCAAGGATGTCCTAGCGTCCTTATATTACATGTTCAACTCCAACGGCCCAGATTTCACAAGATTCAACGGAAATTTCAGCGAATTTTTCGACATCTATATGAAGGGCGAGTTCTTCTGGGGCTACTGGTTTGATCATGTCTGGTCATATGAAGCATTTATCAACGAAAATCCGGAGCATCCTATATTTGTTTTGACCTACGAGAAAATGAAGGAAGAACCAGTTAAAACTATCAGAGACCTTTGCGCCTTCCTGGAGAAGCCAGATTATCTCGCAGAAGATATTGCAAGAGTAACTGAGTTTTATAACCTGAAGAACGCGCTTTATGATGGGAAAATGAAGCATATAAAGAGTTTAGTCTGTCAAAAAGATAAGGAATTCATTTTTAGAAAAGGGGAAATTGGAGACTGGAAAAACTGGCTGACCACCGAGCAGAACGAGGCATTTGATAAGGTGTTAGAGGAAAGAATGGCGGGTTCCAAGCTGGTGGATTTAGTTAGGAAGTATTTGTAAGATTTCGGGGCTGTCACAACTAATCGTGGATACAAGGAGCTACTGACAACAGCAATCATATCTTAACTGCTAGATTATCTTTATTTTAATAAATATAAATAATAATGAATATAATATTATTAAGAAATATTCAGAGCGCTGTCTCCCTCCCCGCGCGAGCGGGTGAAGAAGACGCACGTCTGTCCGGAAAGTTATCTGGTTGATTCTGCCAGTAGTCATATGCTTGTCTCAACGATTAAGCCATCCATGTCTAAGTTCACACTGTCTCACGGTGAAACCGCGAATTGCTCATTGAATCAGTCGAGGTTCCTTAGATGGCTCGATCTTACTTGGATAACTGTGGCAATTCTAGAGCTTACCAAGCTTACATGCTTACCAAGCTTACATGCTTACCAAGCTTACATGCTTACCAAGCTTACATGCTTACCAAGCTTACATGCTTACCAAGCTCCGACCCTCGCGGAAAGAGCGCTTTTATTAGTTCAAACAGGACATGAGGTATGGCATCAAAATCATGACATGAGGTATAGTAAATTTTAGTACTCTGGTGTCAGACTGTAACGGCTGCGCCTTTCCTCTGATTTCACCAGCAGAGGCATGCTGTATGGGCAACAGCTTGACCTCTTTATTCAAGTGCCCAACATCGTGCCACTGACACTTTGTTTCGGAGGCACGCTCCTATAGTCAGAAATGACTGAAAAGGAAGAAAGATAGGATAGATAGATTGATAGATAGATAAATGATAGATAGATAGATAGATGATAGAAAGATAGATAGATGATTGATAGATGGATAGATAGATAGATAGATAGATAGATAGATAGATAGATAGATAGATAGATAGATAGATAGACAGATAGATAGGATAACATAGATAGGATAACACAGATAGAAGAAATATTAATGACAACATCGCTTCTGATTTGCTGTATTGCGTATAATTTTCATCCGGAATATTTATGTAAAAAATCGACGCCATGAATGATTCATTTTAGTAGCTAACAATGTGGATCTATGTAATGACATTTACAGGATGCATAACAAATAACACGAATGTCCTGGTCTCTATGACTTTGCCCAAACAATCTAAGAGTATAGTTTTCACATGTTAAATTTATCAGTCTAAGTCGTCACATGATAAAAGTATAGTGCTATCGCTATTTACGCTATCTTAATTTACGCGAATTTGATAAAACGCGAGCTGAGAAGAATTGAAAAAATATCGCTATTATTATTAAAATTCATAGTTTCACATTTTTAAATTTTAATTTAACTATGTTTTATAATCTTATTGCATGCTTTCTATGACAACTTTTATTAATTTTTATTTTAATCTCCTTTGCAGAAGCATTTGTAACGTACTTAATACGCGCTAAACAGCCCGTCGCAATGTTAGTGTGGTTTGTCGATGACCACAAGAAGATTTTTAATGAGTTCATCTTGATGAACTAACTGATTGACTAAAAAGAAATGGTCTTGGTGTAAAAAAGACGCATCACATTAATGAGTTTATATACTGGGACTAATTGCAACGGTGAGATCTGGCAGGAATTATCGTTTACTGATATTATAACAAAAGGAGGGAGATGACGAGGCTTAATGTCTTCCCCTTGCCCCTTTAACATTTAAGCAGGAAAAACAAATCAAATCATCATGTGACGTATTCTTTCCAGAACGTTGTCTCCGTTACAGCTGCTCTGAACGCATCACGATTCTGGGCAAGTCGACCTGCATCAATCAAAGACAAGTTCAGACTCTCTGTGATGTCCTGGGTCCACCGTCGTCTAGGTCGACCCCTTCCCCTTTCCCCAGGGACCATGCCTTCCATCACTAATTTTTCCAGACTATTATGTCTTTTTAGGTCGTACATGACCGAAAAATTTCAGCTTCCTTATTGCGATGGTATTTAGGAGCCAATGTTCCTGTACGTTTAGTGAGTGTAGTACTTCTCTGTTGGTCTTTTTTCTGTCCAGGGTATTCTCCACATCCTTCTGTAGCATTTCATGTGGAATGATGTAACCTTTTTGCAACTGTTTTATTGAGTGTCCAAGTCTCGCAGCCATATGTTGCTACTGGGAATATACTTGCTCTGATCAGTTGTGACTTTGTTTCTTTTCTTGTGCCTTGCCATAGGTTTTTCATTTGTATTAGTTTATGTGAGGCAATTACAAGTCTTCTCAAATCACATAAATAAACGAAATGAACGATTTTTAGCTTCAGTGAAAGAACAATAAATCTCAGATGTGCAGATATAAATTGAACGATACTGGAACAAAGGAAAAAGATTCTCATATCTCGGAAATACAAAAACAGAGATTGGCAGATGTGAAACAAAAGTGAAGAAGGGAATTTTAATGGCTAGCATGACATTCAACAGCATTAAACAGACACGAGCATCCAAGCATGGAACACATACATTAAACATGAGAGTCATCACATCTATGAATTAATATTGAAGTAGTGAAAGAAATCGACAATAGACAAATACATTGTTTTGTAAATATATTTGTACTTCATTGCATCGGAAAATATACGGAGATCAAAAGAAATCAAGGTCGAAACAAAAATCATAATCATCAAGTCAAATATGAAATCAGTCCTATTGTGTGGCTGTGAAACACGGAGAACAACAAAAATAACAACTAGAAAGCTACAGATTTTTATACATGGGCACTTACATAGAATAGAAAAATTGAAACGGCCGGACAAGATCACTAATGTGAAATTTACAAGAACCAGACAAGTGCCAGTGGAACAAGAGATGAGAAGACGTTGCCGATGGATAGGCTGGGTAAAAAATGGAAGAAAAAAAATAATTCGTCTCACTGAGACAAAAGACAAAGAAAATTGCCTACGTTGCGGCCACAAGGCCTTTGTCAGGGAAAGGAAAGGAAGTAAGAGCTAAGTAAGAAACATCAGAAAATAAATACATATGGATATAACCCGTAAAATCCCCACTGGGGCCTTCAAGTCGGTCAGAGATTGTGAAAAATGATGGATAGGACAAACACTGAGGAAACATGGTGATAGTATTACACGGCAGTCCATATTCTGAAATCCCCAGGGCAAGAGAGGAAGACCAAATAATACACGGAGAAGGTAATTGGAGACAGACGTGACAGCAACGAAGAAGACACGAAAAGACCTTATGGCACGGTACAGAAAGACTTGGCAGACGTCTGCTGATGGCACGGTACAGAAAGACTTGGCAGACGTGTGTTGAGTTGCTATCTGTTTAACATAATTTAATATTCCCACATCTGATCCAGTCAAATATGTCACGAGAGTAAATTATATTACCTCTGTTTTCTTGCCTTCATTGTCGCAAAAGGCAACTGAAGTCGTTTCGACTTCTATCTTTTTTACTTTTCATTCTTGTGTTAAAAAATATAAACATTGTGTACCAATCGCCTTTTCTTGTCTTTTTTGTTTTACTTCAGCATATTAAATTTCTTACCACCTCTATTCAATACTTCTGGTTATTATTTTGTGTTTTTCATTGGTTCATTTTTCATTTTTTCACCATTTCTTTTCTTACTTGGCTAGAGATTGGGTTATGAAAACAAGGACATCGCCGAACAGAAAAGGAATCAAGTGGGCTCTGGCAAAACAGCTTGGCGCTTTAGATTCTGCCCACGACCTAGCTCTTCTGTACCACACCCGTAGTCAGATTCCGGACAAAATGAAAATACTTGATTGGAGGTCACAGCAAGTGGTTCTGAAAATACGCAGAAGAAAAAAATAAAGATTATGAGACTAAGTGCAGCACACTATAACAAACAAGATTCCACTTGAAGAAGTACACCTACAAGAAGTAGAATCGTACACGTATCGTGGTAGCAGTATAGATAAAGTTGTAGGGACAGATAGTGTTATAAAAATAAGAATACAAAAGACAAGAGGAGCATTCACTGCGATACATGGAAATCAAAAGAAATTAAGCCCACTACTAAAATCAGTATATTTACCTCAAATGTAAAGTCATCCATTTTGTATGGCTCTGAAATATTGAGAAAAAAAAAAAAAAAAAAAAAAAAAACCAAGCAACACGTTACATTACAGACATTCCTAAATAGGTATATAAGTATTTAAACCAATAAAACGGTATTGAATCAGTTTTACAAATAACGGTTCACAAAAAACAAGGGACGTTTCAGGTTTTACCCTTCGTCAGCCACAGTTACAAACAGGTGACAAGGACAAGAATTACATATAGGTACTACAAAAACATACGATGATGAAAAATATACAACAAATGGGCGATACAAGCAGATGGAAAAAGTAAACAACAACAGTGATGAGAGAAAAAAAACCCAATAATAATACAAAAAAATCGTAAAATCTAAAAGAAATACCGAAACAAGAAAGTAAATAATCAACGAAACGAAAAAAAGAGAATTAACAAAATTTTGGAACAAGTAAAAGTTCACTGAGCTCGATCCGAAGATACTGTGAAAGAAAGCCGTAGTATTCCGTCAAAGAAATCGCAAGGAAGTGACGTATGATAGCGACAAAACAAAAGATATAAAAGGATACGAAACGAACCAAAACAAAAACATAAGAAGATAGATCTAAAAGACAACGAATCAAGAATGAAAAAGAGAAAAGCTACCAGAATTTATGCAAAATGATGTTAAGTATTCAAGCCATCAGGAGCTAAAACGCCCATTTAAAAAATAAGACAATTCTCCAACGAAAAGCAAGTCTTGTCATTACCGGCACATGAAAGGAGGGCAGTAACATGAATATCGGAATTACCTGAATGGTCAGGCCTATTGAAATGAAGGGCCACCGGTAAATGTTTGCCATGATAGATGTCATTCAAGTGCTCACGAAACCTGTCTGCCAAACGCCTGCCAGTTTCACCAATATAGGTAATGCCACACCTCTTGCAGATGATAGCATAAATAAGGTTTCTGGATTCGCACGTGAAAGACTCTCTAATGATAAATTTTCCTTTCGGAAAAGTGACTGACTTAGTTTGGAGTACAAACGGGCAGCTCTTACATATCCGGCGTTGGCACGGTTTAGTACCAAAGTATGAAGTGCTAGTGTTACAGAAGTTGTGTGCACTTGGCCACTAAATGATACAATCGTTATTAGTGATAAGGGTCATCACTAGACATCACTGCTACACGCCGACCTGGGCATCAATGTTAAATGGGTCAATGTTACGTTCTGAGTACACGCCACACATGCTAACACTGTAGATATGAGGTAGGTACTACTGTCGCTGTAGCTGTGTCTGGAATGTTGACATGGGGTTATGTAGATTGAGTCACACATCACAGTACGTACGTAAGAGTACATGTAGGAGTCAAAAAGGTTGTAAACGACTGGAACAGTTTGCTACTGTTCATTACGTTACAACACAGACACGATGACATAAATGAAACACAGTCGACAGCAAGAACACCAATCATCTCTGCACTCAAACGGGACTGCACACTCGGCAGTTATGATCATAGCCATGGCCTATAAGTCCCTATTACTCAGAAAAAACCTGCTCACACGGCAGCTACAATAATCTTCAATAATATGGCCTATAAAGTACTCCATTACTCAGAAAAGCCTGCTCACACGGCAGCTACAATAATCTTCAATAATATGGCCTATCAAGTACTTACTTCTCACAAAATGGCCTGCACAAATCAAGGCCTCCCAAAATCTTCACTAAACATCTTACTCATCCACATACAGCGAAAAAACACTAGTCGACATCTCATCTTCAGCACTGCGCAGGCATACACTTAGGAAAACACTGGGCTGACTCACTCAGTCAACGCCCAGACAAAGACTGCCCCGGGATCACACATCTCCCGCTCAAACAGTCATGAGACTCGGCTGTTTAGAACACAGCTCTCAATACATGCGGCTTAGCCGCGAGCTAATCACAGCTCAACACAACTCAGGGATAAATTCCTCGCAGGCGGGGACTCAACGCTGTGAGTAGCGATCATACGCTCTGTTCTCGAACATACGAGAAGATATTCCTATCATAAATTTAAACAAGCATCATAGTTAAACAAGCATACAAGCGCCGCAACCCAAAATCTTACTTGTCCACCAAGCATATTCAGGATTACTCCCCTTTGACCTTAACAGTTTACCACACCCCCGGGGAAAAAATGATTCTATCATTTTTTTGAAAATTAACTCCCAAAAAATTTAGAAAATAATGAAGCTCTAACATATACCTACAAAAATTTACCTTTGACAAGTCAAAATAGTACATCTATAAAAAATCTCAGCAGTAAATGTAAAAAATGAAGTATCCTACAAAGTCAAAGAAGCATACTAAAATTAATCTAATACAAAACCAAGCTAAGTATGTTCAATACAGACTAAACTGGAAACAACCAATAGTGAATGAAAAGACAAGATCAAACAAACGAAGTATGATTCGTAATGGAGGAAAATGTGAAATCAGAATATGAGAAAAATCAAATAAAATCACAAGATAACAATTAAGTTATACAATTCCTTAAATGTAAAATAAATACAATTATCACAAATAGCTACATTATCTTAAGTTATATAATTAATCTAACAATACAAAGAATGAAAGTATAACAAACGTAACAAGAAAAAGTATACCAGAAGCATGAAGTGAGACGTAGATGAAGCACGGAAGTATAACGAAAGTATGAAACGATACTGAAAAGACAACCGAAAAGATGTAAAGGAATGATGAATAGTCAACAAAGACAGATGGAAAGTAAAGATGAAAATGTAGAGAAAGATAGTAACAATACATTATAATAACTATCTAAATTAAACAACGTATTGTCTAAATAATTACAATCATAATCAAAAATTACAACACAAAATGACAAAGTATATCTATATACTAACACCACAAAAGAAAGCTTACGACACAACTAAGCATAATAAGTAATTTAACCAAATTATAACACTTATACCTAACTAAAAATAAATTATATTAAATATCACACAAACAAAAAATATCAACGCTATCAAAAAGTTCGCACTGACACACAGTCACGTGCTAAATAAAAAAATACATCAAAACATTTTCAAGGAACTAATGTCACTACAAATTACTAACTATAACATACAGTCTAGCACTGGCACACACAAAAATATAACAATGTCCCAAAAAAAAAAAACTAAAATTTTTGACATGATACGTCTTCAAGTAGACTTTGACAGTATTTGTACCAGCATTTATACGAGGTGTGACTGATACCTGCGACATTCCGGCTACCTGTTCCAGTTATCACCATTTCAATTTCAAGATGTTATGATACACGGTGTTGCCGCGTACCTTTACGACTATAGAGGAGTCAAGAGTTGCGGTGTTTGCTGTATGTCGGTTCCTGTTATCTTGTGCATTGTTGAGCACATCATATTGACGCAAGTACCTGAAGGGAACAGAGTCATGTTCCAGTGCCTTCCCGCAGTGGAGTGTTTTTAGCTGCAGCCTATGTGATATCCAGGGTCTTGGCGGAAAGGAACGGGATTATTTTCAGATAAGTGGTTTATGTTGTGTCGCAAGCGACTGTGTACAAGAATATCCCTAAAATTCCTATCCCTACGATATGCTACCAAAGGTGTATCACGAAACAACTTTTTGGTATCAGGATCAGAGTGGAGAATAGGCAGATGTCGAAACAGAATTCTCTTCACCGCCAGACAGTGAGGATGGAAAGTTAGAACCAGTTTGAGTCTGTCAGATTGGACAGAAGGTTTAGTAGTGAGTGCCATCTGACGAGTGACGCGTGTGATACGATTAAGGGCATCAGATAACACATGTTCTTGATAAAGACGTCGGCGAAAGAACTCAAGCATCTCTTGAGCTCGCTGATGAAAATCATCGTCATCGTGACATAACCGACGCAAGCGAAGAAGTTGAGAAAAGGGAATGGAATTTTTACAGCTAAGAGCAAATGCAAAAGCTCCGGTTGCCTATCATGTTCGGAGGAGGCAGGGGGTAGAGTTCGGCAAGCCTTCCAGCACAGCCCCATGAAGTCGGTTCGAAGGGCGAGTCGTGAGTTGGAAATGCCTCGCAGTACGGTATGGAAAGTGCTTCATAAGCGTTTGAAAATGAAGGCTTACAAGCTGCAATTTGTGCAGGAACTCACTGAACCAGACAAAGCACTTTGCATGGCCTTCAGCGAGAACATATCTATATATCTCAGCAGAATTATTCTGGAATAGTGTGATGCTACGTTATGTGTCTAGGGTATGAGTATGGTGAAGTGTAAGTCACAACAACAGACAGATAAACAATTTAATTTAATCCACTGGGGTTTTGACAACACTCATGCACTCACATTACATAAGAGAACACTCCAAAGTTAAGATATCTTAAAATAGTCCACTGATAAACTTTCAAATAACAATATTTCATTTGCTGGCATGAAAATATGTGTACTGACTCTACAAGGGAACCAGGAATCACAATGCAATTTAAATTACAAGTTATGCCCCAACAGAAATGTATTTAATTTCATTTTGTAGTGACAAGATTAGCTCCACCCAAATGTTCTATGGTGCAGTTGAGAGGGTAGTAAAAACATCTAATACGGTTTGTTTTGTTCGATAAGTGTCTGTTGGTATTTGTCATCATGACTTCAATAGTTTGTCTTTAGGGACTAGTATTGGAGACGTTCACAGTTCCTGATTTTAAGACAAGTAAATTCCCCTCTTAATGTTAATTTTACAAAGTCAGTTCAAGATGAGGGGACATAATGTTGAGCTCAGCTGGCCAACTCTGCTTATCTTGAGTGATGGCGGCAGGAGAGGACTCCTCTGCTCGAATTCTCTTCTGGGCTCTGGACACCTCACTGATAGCTAAAAGGACCAAGGAGTATGCTGTCCGACACTGGATTCAGCAAATCTCTGACCAGGTGCTGCTCACTACCATCAAGAAAGCACTGTCCCACAATTCATGGGACGAATAATTTTTACGTTGATTAGCAATGAATCTTTTCTGGCACAAACTGCACAAATTCCTATCTGCATTATGTTGAAGGATTTTATTTTACACGTGTATGAGCTTGGATTCAACGCACTGATGCTTTATCACGCTATTTTAAACCAGTGGTTTCGAACTAACGCTCCCAAGTGTGTATATCAGCGAGACTGGCCAATGAGCCACGTTTCGACTAGTGTTTGAAAAAATGTTATCTTTTCCCGTCTCCCCTAACAACCAAGATAGTATTTATAGCCCGACCAATCGTGGTTAGGCTTTCATTTGTTGCGCTCCAATCAATTTGGAGTTTACATGGTAGGCTATTTCTGTAACGTAAATTTTTTTCAAACACGTTAAAAAAAAATCTTATGAGCAGAAATGATTTTATGCTGTCAGGCACCCTCAATATTTTATTTTGGGTATAATTTATTAATTCCTGGACTATTTGCGTAATGTTTTACATATTATTTGTCAGCAAGCCCTAAGGAACCCAAAAATACTAATTTAAAGGAGCTACGTGGTTGCGTTCAAATTCCCCTGCAATTTCATTTCTGTTGTGTAATGTCGATGTTTTCATAACCCAATATATTGCTAGTAAGAAAAAAAATGGAGACAAGAGGCATCTCTGTCGCATTCCCGATCTTATCCCAAACGTTTCATCATTTACAGCCTTATTTCTGTAATGTTATCTTTATATTGTCATCGTTATTCTGAATCATCATCGTTACCTATTTTATTTACAAAAAAGCATTGATAATCTGAATGTCAGTAATTTGAAATTTCAGTAATCACGATTATTTTCGTTAATGGCCTATGCATATTATTAAAATATTTCTTCTAAATTTTTTTTTTGTCACATTGATTTTGATTTTGATGTCAATTTTATTAGGTTAATTGTATACATCTGTGTAAGTGTGGTTGAAAGTTCCATTTGTTCTGTTACCTATGAATAAACATTTGTAAGTGCAACTCGTTTTTATTATTTTTTTATTTTGTGTCTCCAGAGCGTCAGAAAATCTGGATTACTCCTGAGCCCAGTTAGTTCGAATTATTGATGCTCAACTGCATTTTGAAATTCTCTCCATCTGGATTTATTTTCTTGTTCTTGTACTATTTCTTTCGTGTATGGATATCTTTGTTGGCCCTTGTCATCTTCTAAAAAATATGTTTTCAAAATACTGTAAGTAATCTAAATTTTGGTTAGTTATACTTTAGTCTGCAAGCTGTATTGATGGCATGATTACTTTTTTATACTGTACTCATTGTGACATATTATGTACCACAAAGTGATTTTTGTTTGCACAGAAACTACAGAAAACTTGCAGTTTGAAAGCTTTGGAAAACCATGAAATTGGGTAATTTTTTTTTTTTTAATCGGACAAAAAAATAAAAAAAGTTACGGCCTCCTACACTCAGAGATCTGTCTCTTTTTCTAATTTAGCACGTCTATGTTATTTCCTGTTCTCTATTTCCTTAGGAATGTTTACCAACAGACCTATTTAGCTAACGTTGAGCGGGTTACCTGTAATTATAAAGCCAGCGATTGGAAATTGATGTCTCTTCTTCTTCTTCGATCCTTAACCACCGACCGTCAAAGCAGTCAGTGGCCATCACGCCTAGTGGCGTCTTGTAGGGCAACAACAAATTGATTCCACTTTGCACGGTCGGTGGCCACTCTTGCTCGCTACGAGCAAGCAGATCCAGCCGGCGATGGCACTCGGCCAAAAGATTCGGTGAATTTCTCCCAGGCATGTTGCGTGAAAAGAGGACAATTTTGACATTTCCTTCTCTGTGACTCTCCAGCATTTCGCACCATAGAGAAGAACAGAAAGCACGCAACTCTGGCACAATCCCAATTCTGTGCCCGTGCTGTACCGGGAGGACCTCCAGATGTTATCTAGGCCAAAGAAGGCCGCTCTTGCCCCATTCACTCCGATGTTGACATCTCCGCCTGCCCCACCGTCTGGTGTCACCATGCCTCCCAGGCATGCGAAGGTATCTGTCTGCACCAGCCGCCGACTCCCCACCGACATGGGCCCAGGGTTGCTCACACCGAGCGCCATGACCCCAGACCTCTTTAAACTGATGCCCAAGCCCACCCGCCGGCCAAATCCACTAAGTCCATCCGTCCCTTCCCGGATGTGTTGATGTGAATGTGCCAGCAGTGCAATGTCATCTGCATATTCCAGATCTTCCAATGTTGAAAATGTAGTCCATCCTATTCCTCCCGGACTGCCCTCCGCCGTCTGGCGCATCACCCAGTCTATGACTGTCAAAAATAGAGTGGCTGATAAGGGGCATCCCTGTCGTACTCCTGTCTTCACCTCGAAGGTTAGGTTGCTCTGCCCAACACTGATTACATAAAGAAAACTGTAGGGCTACATCATGAATAATTATCAATATATTTGAGACCAAAAATTGCAAATCATTACCGAAAAATGTAGTATTTTGCATGAACATCAATATTCACATCATCATATTTCAAAAAATATAAAAGGTACAAGCTTTAAATATGCACATATTAATCTGCATACTACACAAATACAACCCAATCTTTTTCAGAGGATTTGAACATCAGTTTGTTCTTGTATAATTTTTTAAAATATGTCCAGAGGCCAATTTGTCGCAGGGGAAGAAAAAGAATGTGAAAATTAAGAAAAATGTTTTTTTGAAAATACTGTCCATATCTCATTTAAAAAATCATTTGTAGGCAATAATTAACATCTAAACAATAATTAACAACATCTAAACGCTATTTTTTGATAAAACAACTGGTTAATAGCATTAAACAACGTTTTTTTTAATACAATCGTAGTATGAGTCATATGCAACAGTAAAATTCCAGAAGTGAATTTTCTTTACATGTATAGAGCATTACATGTACTATTATTATATCGTACATGTAGTGCATTGAAAATCAGGACGAACCTTAAAACTTGAAAAGTGCACAGCCAGCTTAAATTAAGATGTATATTAATTAACATGAATACGTGAGTCTGAAGTATTTAAAGTGCATTTCATGAAAGCTGTTTATATATATTTTGTTCGAGGTAAGACTACCAACTAGTGCCTGCTAGTCCGGACATTTCAGTACACCGTCAGCTACTTTCGTCTTTAGTTATGGTAAAATTTTCCGGTTTCCTAGCCTTGACTCAATATGTCGGCCATTGGCATTCGGCCTTGCGATATCATTCGCTTTAGAAATCATAATTCACCCTATTATGTTGCAAAAGAAACCTTCATTTAATTACCAATTAATCAAAACATGCATTTTTTTATTCAAATTGGTAACTTTCTTAGCTTTTCAAGCTCTTTAAAAAATTAGATTGATGTGCGAATGTCTGAAGTGGTGATAACAATTCAATCCACGTTGTTACACAAAAACTGTGCGATCGTGTTAAATTGCTAAATAATATTAAAACTATTGTAAAATTTAAATTTAAAGTTCAAAACATTGTTAATAAGTGATATACTTACGTATAGTCAATCTCAAATCAGAAGATGTGATGATGTTTGAACATGAGCCAATATAAGTGGCGTCTCGATCTTGATCGCAATAGGGAGTTATCACGGCCAATGGAACAGCTTCGCTCTCTATCCTTCGCTAAAATTCTAGGCCTAACTTGAACGATACAGAACTTACTCAAAGTCAAATAGCTCCACCAGCAAATATCAGAAGTCTTTAAAATTTCACACGAATAAAGGAAAATGGCTCCCAAATCTTCTCATACATTGCAAATAATTATAACAACATTTAAAATGTCAAATCTTGTAAAATTTCAACTTCACTTTGAGAAATCGACGTCTTCCACTTTGTTTTCTACAGCTTGCAATATACGAAATTAAAGATATGCATCTTCCCATTATAATGGTGAAAACATTATGCAAATCAGATGTCTGCTGGTCAAGCGAAACCCGTTTGAATGAAGCGGGGTGAGGCAAAAACGCCGAGAGTTGGCCGCGCGCCCGGGCAAACTACGCGTAACGTTGCTGTTAGTTTTTATTAGTAAAAAAATACTTCAATACCTTTTATTATTCGGAAATTAATACATTTCAAAAGAGAAGAGGATATTGAGTATCGTGATATAAATTTTATTACAATCCGCTTAATAGCAAAGGGACAGTGACGACTTAAACTTGACGAATTTTCCTCAGTTTTCTCAACTTTCGTGCGTTTTCAACCAAAAAAGCGGGCGGTTTGTGGTACCTATAAACAGGCAAGCGTAACTGGGGTCCACCTTAGTACCCATAGCGACGCCACTGATTTGGTTGAAGAATTGGCCATTAAACTCAAAAGAGTTGAGAATAAGAACCAACTCAGCAAGGCGAAGAAGCGGACCTGTACTTATAGTAAGATCAGTACGCTGGTCGAGAAAAAATTGGAGTGCCTTGAGACCATCAGCATGTGGAATAGAAGTATAAAGGGAACAAACATCTAGGAGGAAAAGACGGTAAGTACGATCAGGCGTGAATCTGATCGAATCAAAAGTAGTGATAGCATGAGTTGTGTCTTTCAAATAAGAAGGCAGATTGGCGACTAAAGGCTGGAAAATACTATCAAGGAATTCAGAAATACGTTCAGTGGGACAAGAACAGGCTGAAACAATAGGCCTACCAGGGTTAGCAATTTTATGCACCTTAGGAAGCATGTAAAAGGAAGGCTTACCAAAACTACTATAAAAATTATGGAGAGATAAAGCACCTAAATAGGTGCTTGCTTAGAACAGAAGGGTTGAAATGGTATAACCTGGTTACCCAACAAGTAAGGCGTTACATACATTCCTAAATGGGTACTTGCTTAGAATAGAAGCGTTGAAATGATTTGACAATATTACCAATGCGGAACTGATGACACGAAGCAAGCAAGTGCCAGGTGAACAAGAAATGAGGAAAAGACGCTGGAGATGAATAAAAGCATTTAGGAAACATGTTGATAAAATTACCAGAGAATCTTTGATCAGGAATCCCCAGGGAAAGAGGTAGGCAAGAAAACACACAGAGAAGATAACCGGGAGAGTGAAATGAAAATAATGGGGAAAACATGGAAAGACCTTGAACTTACGGTTCACAACAGGAAGACATAGCATACGTGAGTTGAAGGCATTTGCTCCTTGGGAAGCTGAAAGATTATGACGATTAAATTTGTTTTAACGAACGCAGAAGTTTTGTATATCTTTATAATGAGACACATTGCGGGTCCAAGTGTCCAATATTATTCTTATATTTCCGTACATACCTATGATGCATACAGTTTGTTAATAATGGATATATTTGATAGTGCATAAAAAAGCATTTCACATGAATGCGCCTTGTTCTGGACAAAGATCTTACTAGATGAATCCTTTTGTACTACTAATGACTTCTTCTTCTTTGATCCTTAGCCGCCGACCGTCAAAGCAGTCAGTGGCCATCACGCCTAGTGGCGTCTTGTAGGGCAACAACAAATTGATTCCACTTTGCTCGGTCGGCGGCCATCCTTCGTACAGTGCCCCAACTCTGGTTCATTCTTTGCATCTCAGCCTCCACAGTCCTCCGCCAGGTTGTTTTTGGTCGGCCTCTCTTTCGTTTTCCTTCAGGGGTCCAAAGCATAGCTGTTCTTGTGATGGCATCCGGGTCTCTTCTGAGGACATGACCAACCCAGCTCCAGCGTCTGCCAGCTATGATGGTGTGCATGTCCTCTTGCTTGCTACGATACTAATGACTTAATTAGGAAAAATTTTATGTTTTGTTTGATAAATGCATTTCAGTACGATAAATTGGGATCTGAATGTCCAGTGCATCTTCTTATTCCTTCTTTGGTCCTAGGCCGCTGACAGACAAAGCAATCAGTGACCATCACGGCAGCAACAAACTGTTCCCACTTTGCTTGGTTGACAGCCAT
This sequence comes from Oreohelix idahoensis, assembly GCA_024509875.1. Taxonomy (NCBI): domain Eukaryota; kingdom Metazoa; phylum Mollusca; class Gastropoda; order Stylommatophora; family Oreohelicidae; genus Oreohelix; species Oreohelix idahoensis. The sequence continues at coordinate 130,442 of JAMPIV010015304.1, forward strand.
CCTTCGTGTGGTGGTGCTTTAGCTGCTCTGGTTCATGCTCTGCCTCCACAGTTCTCCGCCAGGTAACTTTTGGCGGTCTTTGCTTTCACTTTTCTTCTGGAGTCCATAGCAGGGTGATGGTGTCAGGGTCTCTTCTGAGGATGTGGCCAATCCAATTGAAGGGTCTACCCGCTTGGATGGTGCGCATATCTTCTTGGTGGCTCCGAGTTAACAATTCTTGGTTGGTGATGGTATTCGGCCAGAAAATTCGAAGCATTTTATTAATCAGGTTATGTGGAAAGAGACAATTTGGACATGTCATATTTTGTTATTCTCCAGCATTCAGCACCGTACAGAGGTACAGAAATTACGCAGCTCGCGTATAGTTTTAATTTAGTGTGTGTAATGTACTGGGAGGATTTCCAGATGTTGTTTGGGTTGGGGAAGGCTATTCTGGCTTTATTCATTGGGCTTCTGATGTCTTTACTTGTTCCACATTTGGTGTTTCTGTGTTTCCTAAGTGTGTAAATGCCTTTGTATTTTCCAACTCTTGATCACTTATTTATTTTTTATGGATGTAGGATTTCTCACATTTAGTGTAATGTCTTACTAACGTATTACTGTTTGCACCTCGTTTTCCGCTGATGGTTTTTAATAATTTTATACACTGTGCTTTGTTCATTTCTCAGCGATGCCTCTTCAGCCTGTCCTGCAAGATCGTCTAGGAATTTCCTTTTGTTGACTCGGGTTTAACGTTTTACTTCCTTGTCCAGCTGACTGTACTGTTCACTATATATTTCCTTTAACCTGGGGGACTTTGCTTCTGTTTTATTTCTGCTCTTTTTACATTTATCCTGATCATAACCAGTTTGTCCGGAAGTTTCCTTACATCATTCGTGTCTGTACCTGCCACCAGATTGTTAACTGACCGGCACTCCTTGTGTAAACAAATACGGGGCCACTCAATGACCTCACCAGCCAAGCTGGGCTGATAGGTATCAGCTCTCAGGTAAACAAACACGACACAAAATGAACGGAAGGAGTGTAAATATTGACACGAAAAATACCAATTACACTGACTAACAAAAAAAAATTTATTTTTTCTTTCTCTAACATTTCTATGTTTTTCTGGTCAATTTTAATGCGCTGTTTTTAAATCTGCAAACCGTTTTTCTCTATCAGGTCGGGATCTCTAGAAATACGCAATTCAAGTTTTTTAACAACGCATACAGTATTACAACATCATTCATACAAGAAGTGTAACAGTTATGTAGGCTTGAATTTCTTTGCAGTCGACTTTCGTCGGTGAATGACATGTGGTACATCGCGATGAAGCATCCAACAATAATCGGCAAGCATGGTCACACTACACCGTCCTTGATAGCGTGACTCCATTACGGCGATATCTTGATGGAATCGTTCTCCACGTTCATCGCTGACTTCGCCAGGATTGTCAAGGAAAAAGTCAAGATGCGAATCGAGCAAATGGATTTTGAGGGACATGTTACAGCCCATAATTCTGTATGCATCTATGCACTGCTTAACAATATGCACATAGTCGACAGATTTGTGACTTCCCAGAAAGTTATCGACGATCGATTTGAATGCCATCCATGCGCGAAGTTCACTACCATGTAACAAGTTCTCGAATTGTTTGTCTGCAATAACTTTCCTAATCTGAGGTCCTACAAAGATACCTTCCTTTATCTTTTCATCGCTAACTTGCGGAAACTTTTCTCGAAGATAAGTGAAAGCTTTGCTCGTTTTATCTAACGCTTTTACGAAATTCTTCATGAGCCCCAACTTTATATGTAACGGTGGTAAAATGATGCTGTCTTTGTTAACTAATGGCTCATGTATTACATTTTTATGCCCGAGCTGCATACGATCCCTGATAGGCCACACCTTTCTTGCATAATGTTCCTGTCTGTTGCGGCTGTCCCATTCACATAGGAAGCAACAAAATTTAGTATACCCAGTCTGCATGCCCGTGAGCATTGCAATGACCTTTAGGTCTCCACAAATCCGCCATTGGTAGTCATTGTACTTTATTTTTGCCAAAAGTATAGCCATATTGTCATAAGTTTCTTTCATATGAACAGAGTAGGTGACTGGAATTGATGAAAATAAATTTCCGTTATGCAATAACACGGCTTTTAGACTAGTCTTGGAAGAGTCGATGAAAAGTCGCCATTCGTTGACTATGTGCTCATGACCGAGGTGCACCATTAGACCGTTTACATCTTTGCAATAGCAAATGCCATCATCCATCTCAAAGTATTGAACAAGTTCTCTGTGTCTACGACGAAATTTAGATATCTGAGTATTGGGCGCTAAAAGATTCCATTCTTTGAGTCGCGAACCGAGTAATTCCGCTTGTCCTTTGGTAAGAGCGAGATCACGTATTAGATCTGACAGTTCTGAATGGTTAATTAAGTGAACACCATCATTCACCGGTATATAATCCGAGTCAGAATTAGTTTCTAAAGCAGATAAACTATCACTTTCTGATGGTTCATTCACGTCCAACGGATATTGTTCTGGTGGAAATGGGATTGGACATGTGATTGGATCATGAGGCACTGGTTTCGACACCAATTCAATATTTGGATAAACCACAGACTTTCTAGTTTTAAAAGTGAAACCATGGATATTTGTCAAGCAGAAGTAACAATCAGTAGCGTGATTTGTCGGTTCACGCCATATTACTGGCACTCCAAAAGGTATCGACTTATGCTTCGGCGATTTTCGTAACCAACCTGCCAATGTATTTGCACAAGTCGAACAAACTGCATTTGGCTTCCAAGATTTATTTGCATCATCAACTTTCGAATCGAAATAACGTTCATATGCTTTCTTTAGTAATGGTGTAAAGTTTTTCTGGTGAACACGATCGGTAAAATATCCGCACACGTAACATAACAGATCAGCCGAATTTCTACAACTTCTAGAAGCCATATTTCGCTCAGAATTATTTCAAAATACAGTAACTATTTGAAAAATAGCGTAACATATGTCATGCATCTTTTAGCAGTATAAAAAGTAGAATTATTTTGCATTTTATTAATTTTTAATAAGTTATGTAGTAAAAATGAAACGGAGCAAATAACGGTTTCCCAAAAATATATTTATTCCCAAATATCTTAAGAACCTGACGTGATAGAGATAAACGGATTTCAGATTTGAAATCAGCGCAAGAAACTGACCTAAGAACACTTATTCTTATATAAGAAAGAAAAATGTTGTTTGTCAGTGTTACTTGTCGGAAGGTAGGGAATGAGAATGTGCTAACAATTGAATAATACACATAATACAGTACGCCCAACTAATGTAGTTCAGTACTGCCGGAGAGGAGAAGAGAGCGCACAACGTATGTCACACTTGTTCTTCTTGTTCTTGTTCTTTTTGTTCCTGTTCTTCTTGTTCTTGGTCTTCTTGTTTTTGTTCTTATTATTGTTGTTGTTGTTGTTGTTCTTCTTCTTGTTGTTCTTCTTGTTGTTTTTATTCTTTTTCTTGTTCTTGTTGTGCTTCTTCTTCTTGTTCTTTTTAATTCGTGTTCTTCTTGTTCTTGTTCTTTTTGTTGTTTTTATTCTTCTTCTTGCTGTTCTTGTTGTTCTTGTTGTTTTTATTCTTCTTCTTGTTCTTCTTCTTGTTTTTAATTCTTCTTCTTGTTCTTCTTCTTGTTCTTCTTCTTGTTTTTAATTCTTCTTCTTGTTCTTCTTCTTGTTTTTAATTCTTCTTCTTGTTCTTCTTCTTGTTTTTAATTCTTCTTCTTGTTCTTCTTCTTGTTTTTAATTCTTCTTCTTGTTCTTCTTCTTGTTTTTAATTCTTCTTCTTGTTCCTCGTGTTCTTGTTCTTGTTGTTGTTGTTTTTAATCGTCTTCTTGTTCTTCTTCTTGTTGTTTATTTATTCTTCTTCTTGTTCTTCTTCTTGTTGTTTTTATTCTTTTTCTTATTCTTCTTGTTCTTGTTCTTCTTGTTGTTTTTATTCTTCTTCTTGTTCTTCGTGTTCTTGTTCTTCTTGTTGTTTTTAATCTTCTTCTTGTTCTTCTTCTTGTTATTTTTATTCTTCTTCTTGTTCTTCTTGTTCTTCTTGTGTTTATTCTTCTTCTTGTTCTTCGTGTTTTTGTTCTTCTTGTTGTTTTTATTCTTATTCTTGTTCTTGTTGTTGTTGTTGTTCTTCTTGTTCTTGTTCTTCTTGTTGTTGTTGTTGTTCTTCTTGTTCTTCTTTTTGTTGTTCTTCTTGTTGTTCTTGTTCTTCATCTCCTGTACCACATAAATGAACGTGAACACTTGAAAAAAGCACTGATAACCACAGCTTGCTGATATCCCCATATAGCTCGCCCTGATCTGGTACTGGTGAGGGCCATATGTACTTTATATGCTAATTGTATGTAACTGTTCTATTGCAGCAGATAACGGACAGTTTATTAGTCCCACGTGTACATGTATCGAAAGTTCCTTTCTTTAGCTTTGTCACAGGAGCAGTGACATACGGTTCGGCATGACGTAAAATAGAGAAAAATAGGTTGGATATGAGAAGGAAAGCAATACTCTCAATGCTGATTACGGGGAAGAAAATAAAACATAGAGTACCACGTCAGAGAACAACGATGACGACAGACATACGTGACAAGGACTGAGACAGATAACATCAAGAAGCCATGAAAGAAGGTCAAGAAAATGAAAGACCTGGAATCCAGATGGTACTGAACAGTTATAACAGATGGGATTCTGAAAATGATACAACATCTTGGTCAACCTCTATAAATGTGAACGAATACTAGGGGTGAGTTTACTTTTCGTGAAGGAATGGAGGTTAAAAGCGTTATTTCGAATGAGTCGCGAGGAAAAGAAAAATGTAAAACAAAGGACTATGGCCAATGCCAAAATAAAAAAGGACCCAGGAGTGAACTCTCTAGTTAACATAGCTCGTTAGACTTATTGCATTAGGTCTAATTACCAGAAGGAAACTTGTAAGATTGTTGAAGATGGAAACCACTAAAAACTGATAACCTTTTACAAACAGTGTCTTCCATCAGGTTGTATCTATTCGCTGTCGTATTCGGGTTCCTGTGTCGAGCATGCTGATGTTGGGATAGTTTTACAGCATCCAGGTCAAATAAAATGATGTCAGGGAAGAATCCTTGGCCCTCACCCACCACTAATATTACTTTACGATCAACACACGGGCCAAACAAAAGAATCCGTGACAGCTTCTTGAACTGATGATACCTGAATAGGTTGTGGTTTGTGCGATGTCTGGAGGTTGTTACTAGTAAAGATTTGCTCTAGTTCGGCATGTAGTGAAAGAAAGACAACCTAATATCATTATTATTTTCTTATTAAAAAATGATGATTCAAGACAGAAATAAAGCCACATATAATTCCAGTCAAGTCAGATGAATTGTCGATTGTTACAGAAGCTAGTTGTACATTGTACGTCTTCCGCCATTCACACGAATGTACATTGTGCCTGCTGGGTTGAGAGAGAGAGAGAGAGAGAGAGAGAGAGAGAGAGAGAGAGAGAGAGAGAGAGAGAGAGAGAGAGAGAGAGAGAGAGAGAGAGAGAGAGAGAGAGAGAGAGAGAGAGAGAGAGAGAAAGAGGGGGAGTTAAAAAATATTTTAGCAACACTTGTATTATCAGTTTCGACTAGCTCGGATGTAGGCCATTTCTGCCAAATTTGATTTAACAAAAAAAAAAAAAAAGAAAAAAAAAGAAAAGGTAAAATTGAAATCGTTGCCAATCAAACACTTGATGTTAATCGATTATACTGTATTTACTTTCCAGTGTGCAGTTGATGCTACGGTATTTTGTAAGTTAAACATGGCAACCCCGCATACAGGAATTACCACATTTTACAAAGTCAACACTAGCGCTGAAATAATAGAAATCCAAACACTATGACCATACACTGATACGAGCCCAGTCGATAGTAATTATTCTCCTAGAGTTTATTTGGAGAAACTTTATCTCCACTGGCTTTAGGGTCGATTTGTTTTTCTTCTTTGAGACAATAGAAATTTTAAAATGAAAGTTTTAATTTCGTAAAATGCAGGTGCCCTGCAGAGGTTAATGGACGCCGTGGGATAATTTTTAGTGAATGAGACAATGTTGGTTCAGTGGGTTTGAAATGTGTTTAATATATCCTGGAACCTTGTTTTCCGATAGCCCCACCTCTCCACAGACGAAATAGTCTTTTTCACCAATATCGGTCCTTTCCTTATTTGTCGATCAAGTGTTGTAAGCTGTATGTTGCCTAAGTTCTGGTAAATAAAATACCGGTATTAATGCATAACAGTACTCAGTCATCTGCACTGTGTTTTTAAAGTAATTGTTCAAATAGTGCACGAGCACTTGGCATTCACTCAGTGTTGTAGGATGTGTTTCATAACAGGCTCAGAATCACACCCAAAATTTATATTCGTGGTTTAGTCTGTAAATTTACAATTTCTCATCACGGACATTCACATGGTTTTCATTGGTGTCACACAGCAAGCGATCAACACTGATTTAACGCCACTGAAGTGCTGAACCATCTTTTGACACTACCGTGTTTCAACAATCGTGAAATCCAATCCATTTCGTGAAATATTAAATAGAATTTTCCCCTCGGACAGAGTCCCATGAGATAGTTCCATTTATATTCGTGGGTCAATAGTAAGATAACTCGGTATTCAAAATGTCCATAGGTGTGCAATACTCGCCAACATATTTTTATGATATTTGCAGAGAACTTAAAGCTATTAAAATGCACCAATCTGGAAACAGAACTAATTTTACTGGCCTTGACAAAATCGTTAATATCACCGTGAAATATGCAGGAAAAACAAATTACAACTGTTGTCATATGCATAAATGTGATATTTTTACAGCTTAGTGCTTTGCAAAAGACTACTGTTTCTTGTATCTTGTTTGGACAAAATACACATCCAAGTCATTATGTAACAGAGCCATTGCAGTAATTGTGCATTTACAAGTTCTCGTAAGAACGTTAGAGATTTTATTTAAATAAACATAATTTAAAAGCTGGCCGAAATTTGTCAAAAACCGTGTACAAAGTGGCAGGACAAAACACTCCATTAAAGTAAAGAGAAAACATCTACAGAACCGTCAGGTAGAAAATAACCTGTTTGTATTTAAAATATTGTCTGCATCTCCACACTCAAGTCCCTTCATTTATATGTGGGATCTGTCATAAAAACTGTTTAGGTCTCAGCTAGCGTTGAGCTGTCACGAACATCTCTTGGATAACATACATTAGGGAAATGAATCAACTGAAACGTTTTTGCAAAAACGTATAATTAATTAGCAAAATGTGCCACGGGCTGCGTCAGATCCAGGGGCCTCAGTGATGACGCGTGTCATATAGAAGGCGAAAGGATATTAGCGTAATTATCTAGAACGTAGTAATAGTTGACAAATTGTAGGCATTCCAGCAATGTAATTTGAAGTTCATCGTCTTCGAGATATGCTTATCATAAAAACAAGACAGGATGGCTGTTTGCGGAAAATACACGTATGTCCTGCTGACGTTTGTGAGATTCCTTTCTCAAAGTCTGGGACAAAATTACACAGAAACTATGGCCATCTTTAGTGATAAAATGAGCAGCGATAAGTACAGTGTTGATGTACGTCCTATCCAGAATCAGTCCCAGGTCCTTATTGTCGGCGTGAGCTTTGAACTTTTAGCCATTGTGGATCTGAACGACGTTTCGCAGAGTTTTAATTGCAACGGATTTGTCGCTTTTCTCTGGACAGACGAGGTAGGTAGAATACATTCATATGGATCAGGTTAAAAACAAAAGGTAAAGGAGGTCCCATAGTAGATACTGCCATAGGGAAGTAAAGTGTTAGAGACTTCACCATTCTAGGTCCCGCATCGAGAGTTGGGGTAACCAGTTCTGTTCCTCGCTGCCTTTTCCTTCACTAACTCAAAGATTTAGGCACCTATTTACAGCTAGGTAGACGGGAGCGTGCCGCTTGATATGTCTGTTGCTAAATGTATCACTCTTTCCTTATGTCTTGCTATAAGAGAATAATTTATTTCAAGACTTTTGTTATTAAACTTATCAATCAGTTCTTCTTGTCGCGAGAGGTTTTAATTATTTACAGACAAGAAATCCTGGAGATAAAGGTGTATCAGATGATACGAGGATAGTGCCAGATAAGAGACTGGTCTTATAAGAAATACCCCATTCTCTGAAAAGGGTAATGGTGTATAGTAGTCCAAGGTTAAGGTCAGCTGTATAGATCACTAGGTGAGGTGGTACTGTGCAATCCTAGTTATCAAAAGTGCTCCTCTCACAGACCTACCCAAGACTATGACTAGGATAATAATTATGATTAAATTTATGACTCAGCTAGGGGTAATCTAATAACTAACCATCAAGAACTCAGAACTGAAATTAAATAAGTCAATAAAGACTGTTGGTACCATTTATTATATACAAGATTGTCTTGTGTTCTTTTAGTTATTTTACTTGAACTCAAATTGGTTAAAAAAAAATGTATACGGTATATGTAATTTTTCACTTTCACTATCTCACAAATTTACAGTTCTTATAATTTTATAATGACAGTTCATCTTGTCCTCTGTAACCTTGATCTTGATGTAGACTGTCTTTGTTTGGAGCCATTAGTAATACTTTCACTGTTATTAACTGATATATGTCTTTATTGACTACTATGATTTATCATCACTACAAATCTGTCATTTGGGTTGTGGTAATTTTTGTGTAACTGAAAAGTAGTCCAAAACTAGGCCACTTAGCTTATAATTCTCCTCTGAAGGCTTGAACAACAGTTACTGGAGATAATCCTACAGATGAGGTTCTTCCAAAGGTAAAGCTGGCTCTGTTGATGTCCCTCTGTTACTACATGGGGCTCTGACAACAAGAGTCTCCTCCAGCTGATTTTGGCTCTTCAGACAGAGTACACCCTTCAGTGCAGGATGTAACCTGGAATGGAATAGTTAACCTACATGGTATTGGCTCACTATCTCCTTATCTAGTCAGTAGATGATATTAGACAGTTTAAACAATATGCAGTTAGTCGCAAGAGACATAACAAGTCAGTAATAACACAATTACTTCACTATCTAGCACAATATTCTAGTAATTTCTTTTGTACAGCTCTGTCCATGATTTGCTTCTATACATTAATCAGGCCTTGTGGAAAACACTATGTAATACCTTAATCAATACATTAAATCAATTCTTTCTTTCTTTCCTTTGTTCTCAGTTGGTAGTCCATTCCATCAAGAAATAATTCTTTAAAAGCATTTCAAAAACTTCGAACACACTATCCTTTTTCATTCGTTTCCATTTTCAATTTATTTGATTAAACAAAGACTTGGATTCCTTCCAATAATTACACAGTGATTCGAAACACAATTATCCAATTTGTAAGGCACATTCTGATTAACTAATATAATATATATGTAAATACATTCTCGCATACCCTCAATAATATACAGACGAGCTCACAATGGTCATACAGTCTGCCCACATCTGCAGATGGCAATGGAAGCTTGTGACAATAACTGCTGCTCTAGTCTGTCAGTTTAAATTTTGCGCGAGTCCTAGACTTCCATATGTTCCCCCTTAAAGAGGTCAAAGGCGTACCCATCGGAAAGCAATGACGTCACAGATATTAGCTTCCTCAAAACCGTGTAATTGTAGACAACGTGTGCATGTATGGAAAATCATAAATAATTATAAATTTCCTCCATCTTGGTCTTCTTGTAATTCCATGATTACTCTTTATCTATTACGATAACTATCTTTTCCTAGCTTCATCCGACATTTCACTGGAGCAGCCTAAACAGCGGTTATCACTACTAGGTTCATGTAACGCTGCATCCAACTCAGAATTTGATCGGCATTATACCACTCCTAGTGAAATTCTAGTCATCTACTTACAGATAAGGATCTCTAATATTGAATTTTGTACATCATCCGTGAGGTACTCCGTCCTTAAGCACACACTGCCTATCCACACTGTCCTTGGTTACACAGATTTGCGGTCCACCATATTGAATGACAAGCATATTGTAAACATTTCGTGAATGAGATGCTTTCCCATTGGCTGACCTGTATGCCGAATTTTTGTACGGTGTCTCGTTTTCGAATGAGGCCAAGAAATGATCCAGAAATTTCATCACACTTCTTTGAGAGGAGATATTATTTTCTAGATATGTGTTGTTAAATGTGCTAATCTTTACTTAATTCTTCCATGTTTCTCTTGCTCTTACCTTTTAAAAATTCAGACCTTCGAGTAGAAGTGTCGTTAGATTGCTTGCTTCTAAAACAAAAGGTAGCCGGGTTCGAAACCCACATGTAAAATGACACCTCACTTCTGCACTTATGTTTAAAAAACAAGGCAGCTAGGAAGGGAACGAGTCACCATACCTTATAAAGCTGAGACCCAGAATAATGAGATCTCTAGTACTTCACTCCGTAACCGTATTATCTGCTTCATCACTACCTTAATGAGTTAGCGACTCATAGCTTGACTGCCTGCGTCAGGACCAGCGAACCAGAGCTGGTCAAGACCGCACTCCACCTCCACGTGGTGGTCCTGGAAACAGTCTGCAGCAGTGCAGTCTGGCTGAGCGAGTGCGGATCGAAATGGGAAGGCAAACCCGGTCCCTAAAAAATGCCGTGCAGAAGTCGGATGCAAATATCACAGCTTAGGCGCAAACAAACACAACGCAACCACCGTCCTTTTCAGGGCGAACGAGGAAGAAGAAGAAGAACTACCTTAAATCAGGTTTCACTACTCTCTGCCTCTTTACACCTCTATCTTTATTTTTTGCATCCTGCACTCTCCCAACTTCCCATCTCTTTCACAACCTTTTCACTAATTTGTTCTTCATATTTGTTCATAGTATATTTACTTCTCCCTCTACTCCCCCCTCTCCTCGTCTGGCAAAAGCAATACATCCAAAGTACATCTTCTAGCCAGCATTTTACAATATAAGTTGACAGGTGACGCATACTATTGTTCATTAAATTTGTTAAGTCTCTAATTTTCATTCAATACATTGCAGGATAATATCAAATAATTCATTCAAACAGCTGAAGCTACCCAGTATAGAACAGCTGAAGCTACCCAGTATAGAATCAATGAATACATTAATAAGCTACCAGAATTTACCCAATGTAACAAAAAAAAAAAAAACAAAAAAAAAAAAAAAACCTAGTCGCCCACAAGTGTAACCACTACTGCAAAATAACTCCACACTTCCAACAGATACTAGCATGGAATCCTGACAGTTATGGAGGACAGACTTCGATCCATCCACAAGCGAAAAACATCTGGAGACCGAGGGTAATTCTCGTCAACACGCTCGGGGAAAGAGACATATTTGAGGATGATAACGCGTAGGTAGAAGCTGTTTGTTACGTATTAGTATTATATTCTTCTTCTTCTTCTTCTTTTCCACTCCTCCTGCTTCTCGTCCTTTCTGCTTTTTATGGAGCATGGAGCCACCACTCTAGCTGGCCTCTTGCAAAAAACCTGCACGATTCCATTTATATGCACTTGCAACGATGGTTTCCACAGCAATATGCTTTAAGCCATGTGGTTACTAGCCCCACGCACAACCTCATGTTCGCATCTTAAGACATGCCTGAGTTAGTTATATATTTTATTTCTTTGTCTATCCAGAGACCTCAGCTAACTACGCAGGGCTATTCACCTTATATTTTCACACACACACGCACGCACGCACATACACACGAACACACGCACGCACACACACGCACGCACACACACACATACACGCACACGCGCACGCACGCATGTACGCACACACACACACACACGCGCACGCACGCATGCACGCGCGCACACACACACATATATATATATACACTCTCTCTTTCTCACACACATATATCTATATATATGTACATATACATACCCCGGTTTATTTCAATCTGTCTTAAGCCTTTAAAGGGGGTGTTGGGAAGTCAGGTATTGGTAGTACCTCTGGTGAAGGAGCTGTCATGCCCTTTTTAGGGCAGCTCAGCCACCTTTGGTCCAAACCTGGCATCCAGCTCTCACCTGTGGCTCCTCGTAGCTGTCAGCATGCGACAGCGGCCACCCCCGGACAACGGCTTTGACAGGCCGGCTAAACTAGGTGAGGGTAGCCGAATGGTTATAAACCTTCGGTGAGTTAGGGTCTGCCTACCCATGCATGCGAAGACTGGATTGGATAGACTGCGCGGAAGAAACCACCTGTTGGTTCAACGGGCATGACGGCGATTACCAGCAACGCGCTGTGGAGCGTAAGGAGCACGGCGAGGCACGTAGAAAGCCCTGGTCATCCACTGCACCTGACTTCATCTCCAGTCGTCTTGACTTGTCTTGCCACTGGATTGAGATGGACCCAGGCGAGAGAGTGAGGTCGACGAATTGCGCAACTCTTCCTCACTTTAATCCAAATCACCGCGCAAGTCACTCTTTCATCCATTCATCCATTCATCCATCCACTCACAACAAGTCCTGTGGCGATGGGCGAGCGGCGAAGCGGCAGGCGTGGGTACGCTGGCAGTCGTAGTCGCAGACCTACACACAGGCGGCTCAGGCCATATGGTCGTCTTCCACTGATCGGAGCAGCAGTGGGATTCGGCAGCCCCCTGAGTGTCTGAGCAGCCCTCTTTAGGAAAGCACTGCTCACCTCCATGGCATGAGGAAAGGGCTAGAAAAGGTGCCCTAAACATTGCCTGCTTCACCATTACCTAACCAGCTTACCGCGGTTGGTGGGTACCCTACTTCGGCGGTCGACATATAAGAAAAAGAAAGGACATATTTTTCCCCCTCATTCTAGGCGCATGGAATGTGCGCACTCTCCTTGACAAAGACTTTAAAGCAAACAGACCTGAGAGACGAACTGCCCTGATTGGGAGAGAACTGGCCAGGTACAACATTGATATAGCAGCACTGAGTGAAACTCGACTTGCAGGCGAGGGCCAACTTTGCGAAAAGGGTGCAGGTTATACATTCTTTTGGAGCGGAAGAGGAACTGAAGAAAGACGAGAAGCAGGGGTTGGATTTGCAATCAAAACAGCAATTGTCAGCAAGTTAGCGGGGCCCCCAAAGGGAATAAATGACCGACTCATGACGGTCAAGATCCCTCTGTTCTATGGAAGAAAACATGCCACCATCATTAGCGCGTATGCACCAACTATGACAAACCAGGATGATGTCAAGGATAAGTTTTACGAAGAACTACATGCAGTCATTGCATCAGTTCCTAAAGCAGATAAGCTCATCATTCTTGGTGACTTTAATGCAAGAGTAGGCTCAGATAACATCTCCTGGAATGGCACTATTGGTAGGTACGGCGTGGGTCGCTGTAACAGTAATGGACTTCGTCTCCTCCAGACTTGCGCAGAACATGACCTCCTTGTCACCAACACCATTTTTCGACTTCCTACCCGCAACAGGACCTCCTGGATGCACCCTCGCTCAAAGCATTGGCACCTAATTGACTATGTAATTGTTAGGAAGAAGGACAGGCAAGATGTCCGGGTGACCAAGTCCATGTGTGGTGCCGAATGCTGGACTGATCATCGCCTCATTGTATCTAAACTTAAAATTCGTATCCAACCAGCCAGGCGCCCTCAGGGGAAGAAAACTCAAAAGAGGCTGGATGTCACCAAACTAAAGAAGACAAAAATCAAACAGTCATTTACTGACACCTTAGAAGACCGTCTCAAATCTATCTCGCTAGACGGCCAAAGTGTGGAAACAAATTGGGCAGCCCTAAGTGAGCAGATCTACAACACTGCTACAGAGGTCCTGGGTCCTTCCATCAAGAAACAAAATGACTGGTTTGATGAGAACTCAGATGATATAAAGCAGATGTTGGCTGAGAAACACCATCTCCATAAAGCATATTTAAATGATCCAAAATCTACATCCAAGAAAGATGCTTTCAACAACATGCGTAGAATCGTCCAACATAAACTACGCCAGATGCGGGATTCATGGCTGAGTAATAAAGCAGATGAGATCCAAGGCTTTGCTGACAGCCATGACTTGAAAAACTTTTACCTTGCACTCAAAGCGGTCTATGGTCCAACATCATCAGGATCATTTCCCCTCCTTAATGCAGATGGAAAAACACTAATTACAGACAAGGAAAAAATTCTCCAACGCTGGACTGAACATTTTAATAATATCTTGAACCAGCCATCATCTATTAACGACGAAGCCATCATCCGCCTGCCCCAAATTCCTATAAATGAAGCATTAGATGATGTACCAACTCTGGAGGAAACTAAAAAAGCGATTCGTCAACTGTCTAGTGGAAAGGCCCCTGGCTCCGATTCAATTCCTGTTGAGGTTTATAAAGATGGCGGTGCAGTTCTGATAGAGAAACTTCATATGATCTTCCAGCAAATGTGGCAGAGTGAAACCATCCCACACGATCTCAAAGATGCCTCAATTATACATCTATATAAACGTAAAGGTAATCGTCAAGACTGCAACAATCATCGAGGCATCTCTCTTTTATCAATCGCTGGGAAGATATTCGCCAGAATCCTTTTGAATCGCCTTACGGCTCATCTTGACAAAGGTCTTTTACCTGAAAGTCAGTGTGGATTCCGGAAAGAACGTGGAACCACAGATATGGTGTTCGCTGCAAGACAGCTACAAGAAAAATGCCAAGAACAGCACTGTGACCTGTACACAGCTTTCATCGACTTGACAAAGGCGTTCGACACGGTCAGTAGAGAGGGTCTATGGAAGATCATGGCAAAATACGGCTGCCCAAAGAAATTTATCACAATAGTGCAGCAACTGCATGATGGAATGCAGGCTAGAGTTCAGGAAAACGGTGAGCTATCGGAGCCTTTCCCCGTCTCAAATGGAGTTAAACAAGGGTGCGTACTTGCACCGACTCTGTTCAGTATCATGTTTTCTGCTATGCTGACTGATGCTTTTAGAGACGGGGACACAGGAATCGACATTAGTTATCGTATTGATGGAAAATTGTTTAACCTTAGGAGGCTTCAAGCAAAAACCAAGGTCAAATCACACACCATCAGAGATCTTCTGTTTGCTGATGATTGTGCCCTCAATGCTGGCTCAGAGGCTGATCTGCAGCATAGTGTGGATAGATTCTCCGAAGCCTGCGCCAACTTTGGGCTTACCATCAACACGAAGAAAACAGAAATCATGTACCAACCAGCTCCTGGCACAGTTTATACTGAGCCAGTCATCAAGGTTAATGGTGAGAAACTGAATGTTGTGAACAGATTCACATACCTTGGTAGCACACTATCCCAGAACATTGTCATTGATGATGAGGTGAACACCAGGATCTCCAAAGCCAGCAGCACATTTGGCAGACTATACACCAACGTTTGGCATCGAAGTGGCATTAGTCTACAGACAAAGCTGAAGGTGTACAGAGCTGCGGTGCTTCCAGTGCTGCTATATGCATGTGAAACATGGACTGTATACAGGCGCCACGTAAAGAAGCTAAACCACTTCCATACAGTCTGTCTCAGGAAGATAATGAACATCAAATGGCAAGACAAGATCCCGGATACCGCCGTTCTTTACAGAGCTGGTATCCCTAGTATTGGTGCTATTCTGATGCAGTCACAAATTCGCTGGGCAGGTCATGTAGTCCGCATGCCAGACCATCGACTGCCAAAGATACTCTTTTATGGTGAGATGCAGAAGGGTAAACGCTCCCATGGTGGCCAAAAGAAGCGCTTCAAAGACACGTTAAAGACGTCATTGAAAACCTTTGACATAAACCCAGACACATGGGAAGCTGCTGCGCAAGACCGAACTGCTTGGCGCACATCTCTTCGTAAAGGTGCAGCAGCATGCGAATCATCCAGAAGAGCAGCAGCGGAACAGCGGAGACAAGCTAGAAAGGACCGTGAAATAAAACCTTCACATGAAGCAAACATTCCCTGCCCACACTGTCCAAGATCTTTCCAGGCCCGCATCGGGCTCTTCAGTCACCTTCGTACCCATAGACTAACATAACATATTCTTAAATAATTGGATGAACAGAGTGGTCTTCATCACCCGTGATGGACGAACAACCAAGCCTTTAAAACATACACTCAACCATTCATCTCCATTGCTTTCAACTCGTTAACATATGTCATCAATTCATCTCAATGTCCATTCACTTATATTTACACATATGCATCTCTAACTGTCACGGGATTTACTTCTCTTGCTCTGCAGTGACGGTCCAACAATAGCCAACCTAGAGTATCTAATGAGGATCTTCAAAAGTATTTATCATCGCTCAATATTACTCTTGGCAGAGTTGTGAAAAGAAGGATGATAATGCTTCTTTCATGAGGGCGTTTCATAAGATATTTGAGAAATCAAGAATAATGCTGAATTGGTCTGAGCAATATGTTCTGAACATTTTATCTGCCAGACACCTTTTATGAAGAATTATTATGTATTGTAGCTCGTTCAAGCCCCCAACTGATTTAATTCAGTGAAATATTAATTTAATATCTCTGTTAAAGTGTATTTTAAAATGACTGAGACACACGGGTGCAGTACACTCAAAATGATTAAATCAACTATACATTTGTATATATATATATACAGTACTTTGCAAAAAAAATGGCAGTCATATTGCTCAGCTAAATATGCTGAAATCTAATTAAATATGCATGTTCTGCCCCAAATTTACACTCCACTTAAGTGAGCAAACACTACCAAAAGTAAAAAAAAATTTAGCGTAGAGTAAAGTCCCTTGATAATAGAGCAGACGACAATTTCTAATGCTAGTGGCAGAAAATGGATACAAAGTCAAAGTGTATGTTAATTTCACAGCTTTGGAATGAAGGAAATCAAACATGTTCCAACATTTCTGAAACCTTGAACATTCCTGAGCGGACTGTCTACAGAGTTGTGAGTAAATTAAAAGCAGGTAATGGAATCGAGCGAAAAGAAGGTAGTGGGAGGCCACGAATTTTGGACACAAAGGACCATCGGCGTCTCGCCCAAATCGTTCGGGCTGGGCCAATGAAGAGTGTAGAAAACATACGGCAGCGCATGATCGATTTGGAAAACCCAGAGGTATCTAATGCTACTGTCAACTGGGAGCTACACAGGATGAATTACACAAAAAAGCGGGTAATTTCGTCACCATTTCTCACAGAGACTCACAAACAGATGCACTTGAACTGGTGCCACGAACACCAAAATTTGTCATGGGACAATGTGATTTTTTTCAGATGAATGTTCTGTTTGGTCTTATCCTGCTCAAATAAATATTTGGATGAAAGACTCTGTAACGCCTGTGTACCAGCGACCGAAATATACCCATAAATTCCATCTTTGGGGAGGGGTGGCAGCAAGAGGTGCCACCCCACTGTGTGTTTTCACAGGAATTCTCACGAAAGAAAGGTACATCGACATACTAGAGGGACACCTTCTGCCATTTATGCAGGTCATATACCCCGATGGGTGCACATTTCAACATGACAATGACCCAAAGCATACAGCTCATACCACCAAAGCATGGCTGCAAGAGAAGAATGTGATAGTGCTGAAGTGGCCCAGCAACAGTCCCGACCTAAACCCAATTGAAAACGTTTGGGCACTACTCAAGAATCATTTAAAAAAGAGTGGACTCAGAGACGTTGAACAATTGAAGAAGGTAGCTGAAAAATACTGGGAAAGTCTGACTCACAATTACCTACAAACACTTGCGGGAAGTATGCCTCGCCGCATCCAGGCTTGCCTTGCTGGAGATTAAGGGAATTTTCTTCTTGGGAAAGTTCACTTGGCAGCTTTGATTGTGTACTTAGCTGCCAGTAACATTGTCGGTTGGTTTCTGCTCCAGCCGATGCTTGGTTCTCTGCAGATTGTAGACTGGTCTACTCTCGTCACTGGTCAAGTCTAGTGGCGGTAACACGTTCCAAGAAGTATCATGGAGTATTACGAAGCTGGTCCAGCGTCTTCAAGACTCGTTTGAAGATGGTGTCTGGCTTTGACTGAAGGCCACTTATACCACTCACTTGCACCACATATAGTACCACTAATTAGTACCACCGACTAGTATCATGAAATGAGAGAGAAATAAATACCCTTCTGAGTATTGGGTTTCCTGACACAAAATCAGATATCCCCCCTTTTAATTCCGCCATCCAATCTGCCTCAGAACTTTACCCTCTCTGAGCATTAATATTAATCCCAGTGAGCGGAAAACATCCATGGCATTTATATTGAATATGTTTACATACACATATGCACTGGTTAAAAAATGTTAATATAATAAGTATGTACATCAGTTATGTTATCATCCCCTTCCTGCTCCATATTGAACTTGGGACTATTTCTGCTTTTGGTTCTATATGAGAAACTTGCATAAAGCTGTCACCAGCTCTTGCAGTGATGGTTCGTGAAATCATCATTCTATATGCTGAGGTTGCCAGCTTCGTATGATTTGGACACCCACTAGCAATTTTCACGTGTTAATAAATGCAAAATATAGAATGATAAAAATGTACAACCTACCCCAAATTTCTTTGGGAATACAGCATGACTTCTGACTCAGAGAAATAGTTAAGGGAACTTGACTAAGATGCCTCTTACACGTGGTCTGGGGTATTACTTTGCAAATAGATTCCCACTATGACTTAGTGTTCAGATTCTTAGGATTCAGGGCCTCCCGTATTAATGAAATTAAGAGTTTTCCTGGGATACGTCCACAAGACGCTCAAACACGCTGTCCGGTTCTTTAAAGTGGAATCCTGAGTCTATTCTTTACTCTGGCTTGTCTGGCTGTCTTCTTGACGAGTTGAATTTCACAGTGCCCTAGACCAGCAAAAGTGTCAGGTTATACTGCTTACTTAACTTTTTGCCCATTCACATTGTTGTTACTATTTGACAAGGCTCTAGTCAGGAGGGTTGTAATTTTACATTTAGAATGCCAGCCAATAGCAATCAACCATGTGTGTTACGATGGGGTTATCTCAACACTTCCGCATGGAAAAATTCTGCGTGACACATAAGAAGTGAATTTCAAAAGGCAGTTCCCATATAAAGTAGTGTGGTTTCCTTCAGTATTATCACATTTACAAGTTCACTCTTCAAATGTCTCGCCAGATTGATATTATCTGTGATTATCATCACAGTTAACTTCGAGGGAAGTGATTGCGTCAATAATCAGACACTCATAGTCGCTTGTATGAACACTGAAGCGACATTCCCCGATTGACTAGTCTGTATGGAAATGGTTGCGCAATCGTAAACAAACAATTCACGCGTGAAGTTGATCTGGTGCAATCACTTAAGCAATTACAATTAATCCTTAAGGATAGTCAACGACGCCTTGACCTGACACGAATTGAAGTGTGAGTGAGGTACGGATTTCTGTGCTCCGAAAAAATGAGAAATAAATAGATAATGGCAGAGAGAGAGAGAGAGAGAGAGTACGCAAAAGAGAACGAACAATTATGTGATTATTGTATGCAGATTGTCATAGCTGTATGCACGCGCGGTTGGGGTTTTCCAACGGCCGACAGTGAGTCTATGAGTCTGGCAAAATCAAATACTATGGACTGTAATTCATCCTTCCTTAATTTTCACTTTCGTACTGACCTTTAATCATTTCAAATCTTCGTAATAGCAATGGACTGACCCATGTCCGTACTTGCATAAAATATATCTGTATGGCAATACCACGCCCAACATTGGAAGGAAAGTCAGACGCGTCTTAACAGCTTGACGGTCAATGTAAAAAGGGTAGCGTTTCTTAGTTACCGACTGTGTCCTAAACAACGCTATACACGTCATAATCGATCGTGTATGAAGCGTTCAGTAATTGAAACATCTATCGCAATATATTAAATGTCTTAACCTTTACAATTGCACGTCTGGTAACCTTTAGCAGACGGCGTTAATATCATATACCGTAACAATTCCCTGTACACCGGGGGGAAAAAAAATCGATAGATTTTTTTTCAATATCTATCCGCTTTAACAATTTTTCAAAAAAAATTTAAAAATTGTGACATATGGCCGACGATGTTCTGAGTAGAACCGTGTTGCGGTCGTGTCAACTAACTATTTGTCATAGTCATCTAATCATAAATCACATTATATATCAATATTATACATATCATTATATCAACTAAATAAATGTCCAATGTTAATAGTGAATGATAAAATTAAATTAAAGTAAGGTCTGTCGTATTAGTATGTCATATAGGAATTAATTTGACTAATTAAAATTAAATTAATTAATTAAATTAAGAGTTAAATTATTAAGGTTCTAATGTAACGCGATGTTATGAGAGAAGAAAAGACAAACTAAGTGAGAAGAAATAGAAAGAAATTCGAATATAAGTTTTAACTTAATTGTGTGTGTTAAGTGTTAGTGAATAATAACTATCTAATTTAACTAACTAAATAATGTATAGGTACATTAAAAAAAAAATTATTAATCTAATACTTGTGTGAGATTTCTTTTCTCTCTTTTCATAATTTCTTCTTTTAGTATTTCGTTCTCTTTTTTTTTTTGTTCTTTCATTTCATTTTTTTCTCACATTTCATTTTATTGATAATAATTCAATTAAGAAGTTAAGTTAACTAATTAATTAGTATAGGATATGATGATCCATCCGTAGTCTTGATCCTGATGAATTTTTTTAGGCAAAAATGTTCAAACGTTTACGTTGGAAAGAAATGTCATTTATCCCAGCATCCAAGAATTAAGTATACACAGGAACATCAGTTCGGTTTGTCGTCAGACATAAATCCATGATTGTTCAAAGAGTATTCATATCTCGTGTATGGACGTTAGACGAAGTTTGAATGTCTATATATACCTTGATTGTCTTTTAATTCAATTCTGTGATGCATATAGTGTTTATACAGTTTAAATTAAAGGCAAGGTTAGTTCCTTTATAGTTGATACTTCGTTCAATCCAATGTAGTGCTGATTAAAATAGGTTAAGAGTGTCAATGTTGATTATTCGTCGTCAATAGGATTACGTGACAATGCATCTGCCACACAATTTTCAGTGCCAGGTATGTGTTCAATGGAGAACTCGAATGGCTGTAGGATGATTGAATATCTGGCAAGCTTCTGGCTTGTATGATTTGATCGACGCAAGGCTGCTACAGCACGTTGGTCCGTCTGTATGGTGAAGGGAGCACCGAGCAGGAATTTTTCAAGCTTCGTTATTGCCCAGATCACAGATAAAAGTTCCTTGTCGACTGTTGAATACTTCGTTTCTGCCGGCTTCAGTTTTCTTGAAATGTATAACGTAGGATGTAGAATGCCATCATGGTTCTGGAGCAGGCATGCACCAATGCCGTAGTTACTAGCATCTGTTCGTAAGAAAAATCTTTTGGAAGCATCGGGAAGTCTTAAAATTGGTTCATGCGAGAACAAATTTATAATTTTGTTGAAAGTTTCATTGCATGTACCAGTCCATGTCACCTTCACCGGCATATCTTTTTTTAACAATGAAGACAATACAGCCGTGATGGATGACAAGTTTGGTATGAATCTACTGTAATATTGAACAAGTCCTAACAAACTCCTGACCTGTTTCTTCGTCTGAGGAACTGCTATGTTTAGAATTTTGGAGACTGTACTAGGTAACGTTCGGATATATCCCGATCCAATGATATGTCCCAAAAAGGTTATCTCATTACACGCGATTTGCACCTTTGTAGGTTTAGCAGTTAGATGATAATTCCTTAGAGTGTCAAAAACATATCTAAGTCCAGAAACATGTTCCTCAAACGACGAACTAAACAAGCATATGTCGTCAATATATGTAATAACGTCTGGTCTACCTGATAAAATTTGTCGCATCAGGCGAATGAAGGTAGCTGGCGCATTAACAAGCCCAAAAGGCATCACATTCCACTGGTATAGACCTTGTGGAGTGGAAAATGCGGTGTAGTACTTAGCCTTTTCGGTCAGTGGTATCTGCCAATAACCTTTAGTTAAGTCTATCTTACTAATATATAGTTGCGTTGGATAGACGTGGTAGTAAGTCGTCAATAAGTGGATGTGGTTCGCTGTCAACTATAGTCTTAGCATTTAATTTTCTATAATCAACACATAGTCTGATGTTATTGTCCTTCTTCCGGACAATCACTAATGGAGAAGAGAATGGCGAATTACTAGTCTCAATGATTCCGAGAGACAACATCTGTTCAAGTTCCTTAGTAGTTTTAGCAAGGAAATGTAAAGGAACAGAATAGGGATGTACACGAATAGGTGTATCGTCATTGAGAGTAATGTCATGACTGATAGCCGATGTGCGACCCGGAACGTCGGTCAACACATCTGGATAAGATTGTAATAGATTAGCAATCTGTAGACGCTGTTGCGGTGTAACCGTTGAAGAGATGGTTACATCCCGCCAAGATTCAGTAGGTTGAACTACTGGTACAGGTAACGGTAACTGTACCTCAGGAAAAGAAGATTCTTCTTCCTGGATGACAGATAAGTTAGTATAATGACAAGTGGATACTGTGTTGTCATCTAGTTCATGAAAAATTGACTGTAAGTGTTCAGGACGTGTATGAAATTGCTTGAGCATGTTAATATGAAATATCTTTTTGTGTCCCTTGATATCTAAGACGTAATCAACGTCGGAAATTTTATCAATGACTTTGTAAGGACCATTCCAAGATATCAATAATTTATTGTTATTGTGAGGAAGTAATACATAAGCTTCGTCGCCTGGGAATAATTGGCGTAATCGTCGAGACCTATTGTGTAGAGATCGAGCCTTAGCTTTTGCAGCCTCAGAAGAAGCTGTTGCCAACTGGCAAGACTCAATAATGTTCTTCCGAAGATTAATTACGTACTCGTAAGATGACTGAGTGTCCTGAGTCATCTCCTCGTCAATTAATAAGTTTTTTATTAGTCCCATAGGACCTCTTGGGGGAGCACCAAAAACTAATTCAAAGGGAGAGAAGCCAGTTTGTTCATGCGGTACCTCCCGATAAGCAAATAGAACAGCTGGGAGTGCTCTGTCCCAGTCATGAGGGTGCTTAGCAGTAACCTTATGTAGTAGTTGTTTAAGTGTACGGTTAAGTCTTTCAACCGCACCATTACTCATCGGATGATAAATACTACTTAAATTCCTGTCAATGTCCCAAGTTTTCATGACTTCCTTCATGGTGTCAGATATAAACTGTGACCCATGGTCTGATAAAAGTTTTCTAGGAAACCCTATTCTAGAAAAGATGAGATGTAGTGCATCAGCTACATCTGTGGTAGTGGTGGTCTTTAATGGGATAGCTTCTGGCCATCGTGTGCACAAATCAATGCACGTAAGGACGAATCTATGTCCTCTGGCCGATGGTAGCAATGGACCAATAATGTCTATTGCCATTTTGTCAAAAGGTCTCACTGAGATATCGCAAGCCTGAATAGGCGCCGTGTGAAAAGCTCCACGTGCTTTCACTTCTTGGCATGTAGTACAGGAACGTACATACTGCGAAATATCTCTTGACACCCCTGGCCAAAAGAATGAAGACAGTACTCGAGATCGTGTTCGAGTATATCCCATATGTCCAGCACAATGTGAGTCATGTGCATGTTGAAGAATGTACCGTCTAAAAGTATATGGGACCATAACTTGTTGTTTCATTTGTGATTTGTCATTAAAACATCTAATCAATATGTCATTTTTAATAACAAAACAATGTTTGTTATTATTACCTGAGGATAGATTGTCAACTTTATCAACCAACTTAAAAATTTTTTTTAAAGATTTATCCTCTTTTTGTTTGGTTGCAAATGTTTCCCTGTCAATAGGTGAATTGACTACAAATTCCTCTTGGTTGTCTGCATCCATTTTATTATCATCAACTTTCTCCATGAGTTGAGTCTGCGCTCTAGTCGTCACGGCGTTTCCAGTGCATAGGTTATGTTTCTCCCATTCTATAATCTCATCTGGAGTACAATCTTTACTGCCGTGTATACGACCAACCATCAAATCAGCTATAGGCTTTTTTAGCATACATACTTTTACGTTCCCTGTGAAGAAAGGAGTGTTAACATGAATAATAGCTGTGGGGTAAAACTCTATTGTTCCACCAAAAGTCATGCAACGGACATATTCCCCTGTTGCACAGCTGGGATGTACCAGCGACTGTCGTACACCAATCGTTGTGGATCCCGAATCCCTCAACACTGAGACGACGGATCCATTAACTAATCCTCTGTTAAAAAATTAATAGGCCTGTTCCATCGTTGACTGCAAGACCTACCTGTGGTATAATATGTCCGCAGTTAAGCACTGTTTCTTTCGCCTTCTGAAAAATAAGATTGCATTGCTGGCAACTATTTGCCACATTATAATTAATAGCAAAACATGCAGCAGAAGACTGTGTTGTATTATTGTCAAGTGGGACCTGAGCTATAGGGGTAGTATTATTTGTAACTGCCGCCCCTGTATTATGGTTGTAATGAGATGATCCCCGAGAATGAGATCGATTCCGAGTATAATTGTTAAAATTATCTCGTCGCCCTCTATAGTAACTATTATCTCGATGTCTCGAGCCATGATTATTACCATTCCAGTTGTTATTATTATTGGGAGTATGTGATCGATTATAATGAGTGTTATGTTGACTATTGTGGTAGTTTGTTTGAGGTGAATAATTTCTATCTCGTGATCTACCTCTGTTGAACTCATTTTTATTGTTGAAATCATTATTATGTCCCTTCTGAAAGTTAACGTTATGATTTCTTTGGAACCTGCTTCTGTCTACACTGTGATGTCTTTGTTTGTTATTGTGATTGTAGGCCATATTAGACGCCACAGGTAGAGGTTCTCTTAATGAGGAGTTAGAAATGGTTGCATTCGGATGTGCCGAACAGTAGTTTAAAGAAATTTTTTCTAACTCATCCATAGTACCTGGTTTACGCTCCTGCAAATATGCAAAAAATGGCTGGCTAACTGAAGATAATACCTTATCCCGCAGTAGTAAATCAACTAATTTGTCGTATGATTTGTTGACTTCTGCCAGTTCAACCCATCTATTAAATGTATTGCGTATGTTCGCAATGAATCCTGCAAAATCCTTTGGAGATTCAGGTAAAATTCCCTTAAATTTTAACCTACAGTGTTCCTCGTCCAGGTGAAACCTTCGTAAAAGCAAGGACTTAATAGCACCGTAGTTATTAGCTATTGATGGGTCAGCATTTTGAGAAGCTGTCAGTGGTTCTCCAACCAAGAATTCATTTAACTTGAGTACCCATGACTCTTCAGGCAAATGGTTAGATTTGCAAGTCTGTTCAAAACGTGCCAGGAACGATGAAAGGTCGTCGACGTTCAAGTTGAAAATGGGTAATTTAAAGTTGTAGAAATGTTTAGGTTGGCTGGATGATGATCCATTTTGTGCGTTATTATTCTGGTTTGCATCAGCACTTTGTGCTTGTAATCTTGCTGTCTCCAATTTAATACGCGCCAATTCCATTTCTTGTTGTAAATAATTTCCTCTCGTTTCAATTTATTCTCTTCTTCCTGTTTGGCGATTGTTCTTTGCTCTTCTCTTTCACGTTGAGCAATCTCTCTCAATCTATTTTCCTTGGCAATTTGCTTCATCTCAAGTTCTGCTTCCTCTTTCTTTAATGCTGCCTTTTGTTCCTCTTCCTCTTTCTTTAATGCAGCCCTTTTCTCTTCTTCTTTTCTTTCATATTTTTCCAGTTCTGATTCAGCAAACTGACGAAGTTCTTGAGATTTATAACCATATTCACGACCAATCTTAACGAAATGGTCTATAGTAAGCATTTTGACTTTTATCTGTAAGTAATTATTGATAATTACTGATTAAAATAGTCAATAGTAGCTTCAGAGTAATTATTATACTTACTCAACTTAGAAATATTCAATATAAGTAATCACAATAGTACTGAACTTAATGTCTAAGTTCAACTAATAGACAATATTTTGTAACAATATTGTATCTAAATAATACTATATCATAAATAGTTATGATATATGTTAAATATAATATAATTATATCACACAATTAATCTCAATATCCAATAATGTTGGGTATAATTCCTAGTAATTATATTGTTTAATGTACTAAGTCACTCTCTTAGTACCAGAAAAGTATATTAAATAATATACAATGGGTCTATTACCTCAAAGGTAGCTATAAGATTATTTTATTTTGTCAATATATATATTATATTATTATGCCCTAGGCATCTATTATAAATTGTAGTGCTACTTTCTTGGACTATCACTGCATAATTATGCAATGTCCCATATTAACCTTAAATTTCAGAAATAATTAATTAAATTAAATTACAAGTGTATTATTGCATATAATTATCATATTATTAATGTAATATTAATATATATTATGAGGACAGACAAGCAATGATGCAACTAAAGGGTACAAACAATGTTAAGACGCAAACAAGACATTTTCACAATTAAAAATGAATTTATGAACTAAATAAAATAAGCGGAAATGTCACAGACCAAATGAAGGGCAAGGTCTGACCGGAGGTCAACTGAATATTCAAGTACACAAAAAAAAAAATGACTGCAGAAAATGATGACGTCACAGGACTCATAACGGACAAAAATTTAACAATCATCAAATAAATGATAGTCAGAGGAGAATGGACGAAATAGTAACGAACATGGTACAGAACTGAATAAAATTATTAACTGAATACGAATAAAATACACCAATTATCTACGGGACAGTACAGCTAACGCAAATCGCCAAACGATAGCAGATTTGGACAACAAGTCCAATGTCAAACCTCAATGGGGTTTCCAAAGGTGCAATCGTTTAACTGCCCTAAGAAACGACCGAAATTAATTCAGGCATCGTGAGAGCCGCAGAATTTAATTTCAGTTCATCCTCCCTACCTCCCACGAATTAACAACAAATACATACGATGGAAAACAAATTTAACATATATACATGAAAATACATAGACATGCCTGATCAAAGCAAAATGGACTCAGCACTGTTATTTATCGACCGACAAAGGTCACACCTAAATGACTTATCTTTTGTGCTCAGTTCGGACTCCTGTCGATGACGGTATGCACCAACGGTGTAGAAGTGTGTCTGACTGTTTGCTCTTGATGCATATACAGGGTTTATTCGTTGACTTTGTTATTTTTTTCTCCGTAGAAACTAGGCTTGCTGCTGTCAACTTATGGCATGTACACGAACTTTGGTGACGTCACGTTGTTAGGGATTATACTGAGTACTGCGTCATAGGTCATAATTCAGCACATCATGTGATCGTCCTTCAAATGTAAACAATTGTTAATTTCCGAATTTTTTTTTCGATCCCCAATCAATGGACACCATCTGTTGAAGGCGATCTTCTCTGTTGTTCTGGAACATTCAATTTGACAACAATGTTCCATATAATGTCAATAAAGTGGTTATAAATTCTGGCCATGTTAGTTGAGTTCTTATATGGTTTCATTCAATATTTTCATCGTGTCAATTGGTGTTGCTTTACGCGAATGCGGGGTGGGGTAGAAAACGTGTGAGCAAACATTTGAAAGTTGCAATTATATTGAACTTGTAATTCCATTGACTTGATAAGTCGGTTCATTGAGTCCACAAATATTTAATACAGTTTACACGTCAAGACGATTCATGCATGTTGATCACAAAAGTACATATTATAACTTGAAAATATATGGCATATATATGTAGATATCCTATCAGTCCTTGTCCAATAATCAAATTACTGTATGCAGATTGTCATAGCTGTATGCACGCGCGGTTGGGGTTTTCCAACGGCCGACAGTGAGTCTATGAGTCTGGCAAAATCAAATACTATGGACTGTAATTCATCCTTCCTTAATTTTCACTTTCGTACTGACCTTTAATCATTTCAACTCTTCGTAATAGCAATGGACTGACCCATGTCCGTACTTGCATAAAATATATCTGTATGGCAATACCATGCCCAACATTGGAAGGAAAGTCAGACGCGTCTTAACAGCTTGACGGTCAATGTAAAAAGGGTAGCGTTTCTTAGTTACCGACTGTGTCCTAAACAACGCTATACACGTCATAATCGATCGTGTATGAAGCGTTCAGTAATTGAAACATCTATCGCAATATATTAAATGTCTTAACCTTTACAATTGCACGTCTGGTAACCTTTAGCAGACGGCGTTAATATCATATACCGTAACAACTACGACTTATGGAACTTGGAACACAAGAAGTATAAATGGGAAAGATAAGGAGCTGATGGAAGAGATGAGGAAAGCAAAATTAGAAATCCTGGCTATTACCGAAACAAAGAAAAAGGGACAAGGAGTCATTGATCTCGATGGCAACACGCTGTTATACAGTGGTGTACCCACATCTGAAAGAGCTAAAGGGGGCGTGGGTTGCATTGTGGCCAAAAACCAGAAAGATAGTATCAAGGGACGGAACTTTGTCTCGGAGCGCATTATGGTTGTAAAACTAAAATAAGGAAAAACCATAGTCAACCTGGTCATAGTGTATGGGCCAAATGAGGATGAGAGAGCAGAGGTCAATGAGGAATTCTTCGAGCTGCTTCAAAGGACAGTGGATGACTGCCTAGATGAAGTTATCATGCTCGGAGATTTTAATGCCAGAGCTGGAAATGACCATGCTAGATGGGGTGGAGTTATTGGAAGATATGGAGAAGATACTCTCAATGACAATGGAAAGCGACTCCTTAGATTCTGCAGTGAGCAGAATCTGATCATTACAAACACAAAGTTCCCCCATAAGCGCATACATGCATACACTAGATGTGAAACCACCAAGAATGAGAAGTCAGTGATCGACTATGCCATTGTTAGGAGAAGCTCATTCAAATATGTCCGGGATGCTAGAGTCTGGAGGGGGCCAGAGATTGGAAGTGATCACTACCTGCTAACAATCAAAAGAACAACTGAAGAGTTGCTCAGCCTAGGAACTGCCCAACATCACGAAAGAAACCAAGTAAACGAGCGGGAGAAATGAGCATTATTACCTACAAGCTGAAAGAGCCAGAAATTAAGACCAGATATCAGGGGCTTATTGCTGCAGCGGTGAGCCACACAGAAGAACAACCTGATGACTTGGAAACCCTCTGGAATAAATTCAAGGATATCATAAAGAAAGCTGCAGCAGAAGCATGCGGTGAAGTCCGACTTGGGAACAAGAGAAAGAGGACACCTTGGTGGACAGAGGAAGTCAAAGAGAAAATAAGAGAGAAGAAATGGCGTGGAAACAATACTTAGGAGCTAAAAACACAACAGGACAGATGGAAAAATATAGAGAATATGTGACACTCAGAACAGAAGCAAAGAACAAAGTGCTAGCAGCAAAACAGAAGTCCTGGGAAGAATTTGGAGAAAAGCTAGAAAAAGATGCACAAGAAAACCAGAAATTGTTCTATAAGACCCTAAAGAACATGAGAAAGGAAAAACAATGCCCTCTCAAATTTATAAAGGACAAGCAAGGCAAATTGCTTACTGCCCCGAAGGAAGTAATGTAAAGATGGAAAGAATATTTCTCAGAGCTCCTGGATGGTGAGCATGGTGAAGCATCAGAAATGATAACCACTAGCACAGAAGAGAAAACCAATGATGGTGAAGATGACATAAAGATGGAAGAACTGAAGGCAGCACTGGAGAAAATCAAGATGGGCAAAGCAGCAGGGCATGATGGTATAACACCAGAAATGGTTAAGTACAAGGGAGCATCAGGCGACCTATTACTCTTAAGGGTTCTACAGGCAGCGTGGTACAACAAGACCATACCAAAGGATTCGGAGATTGCCATCATAACACCAATTTTCAAAAAGGGTGACAATCAACAGTGTGGAAACCATAGAGGCATATCCCTTCTCAGTGTCCCTGGTAAAATCTACTCTAGAATCCTAGAGCAGAGACTCCGACGCCTAGCTGAGCCAGAACTGGATGAGGTCCAGTGCGGATTCCGAGCGAACCGAAGTACTCAAGACCTAATCTTCACACCCAGACAGCTGAGTGAAAAGGCCCTTGAGTATAAGAGTGAGATCCATCTTTGTTTCATAGATCTGGAAAAAGCGTTTGACATGGTCCCCTGGAGCAAACTTTGGGATTGTTTGGCAAGGAAGAACATTCCAGCACCTCTGATTCATGCTATACAGAGCTTCTACAAATCTTGCAGAAATTATGTGAGGACAACAAACCATAAGTCAGAAGAGTTCAGGACCACCACTGGTGTAAGACAAGGTGATATCCTGTCACCTTACCTTTTCATACTCCTCATGGACGATGTCATTAAGGCATGTAAGGAGAGAACAAGAAAGTATTCAGTGGGGTACTGGAAGATGAGACAGGTCTGTATTTCGGAGCTGGCATTTGCTGATGATGTTGCCCTGATTGCTAAATCAGAGGCACATCTCCAATTCAACCTGCAAGTCTGGAAGGAAGAGCTGGAGAAGAGAGGGATGGTCATAAGCAGCTCTAAAACAAAATCCATGGTGATATCACGAGAAGAAAGAAGACATCAGATTAAGCTGGGAGAACAGGTCCTGGTGCAGGTAGACCACTTTAAATACCTCGGAGCTATTATTGACCGAAAGGGAGGCATCAAAGAAGAGTTGGCCACTTGAAAAGAAGCAGCTGGGAGACTTTTTCAGGCCATAAATCGAGGATTCCTCAGCAAGAGAGAGGTTGGTAAGAAAACGAAGATGGCTGTCTTCTTCTTCTTCTTCCATCCTTAGCCAACGACCGGCAAAGCAGTCAGTGGTCATTACGCCTAGTGGCGTCTTAAGGGCAACAGCGAATAGATTTTTTGCCGTTGTTCCCATCACGCCTAATGGCGTCTTTAGGGCAACGACAAATCAATCCGTTTGTTGTTGTTTCCGTAATCAAAGCGACTGGCAAACGGGTGATCAGCCCGTTGGGGAAGATGGCTGTATACCGCTCCAATTATGTCCCAGTCTTGACATATGAATGCGAGTCATGGGCAATGACTACAACCCACACAAGCCAGATCCAAACCTCAGAAATGAGGTATCTGAGGAAGGTGGTTGAAGTAACAAGAGGAGACATGGTACGCAACCAGACGATACTTCAAGGCCTTAAATCCCATCCCCTGCAGACCCAAGTAGAACAGTCCCAACTAAGATGGTTTGGCCATGTCTGCAGAATGGGAGAAGACCGGCTACCACGACAAGCATGGGAAACAAAGAGCCAAGGATCCAGACCCCCAGGACGACCCAGAGTCCGCTGGGAGAACAACATTAGACAATCTTTGAAGGACCGAGGACTAGAATGGAACCAGGCCAGGAGGAAGACAGCCGATAGGATAGTCTGGCGCTCTCTCTTCCAAACCTCTACACCTCACGGTAGAAGGGGAACGACTAAGTAAGTATATAAAACAAAGTGCTACAGAAACCACTTCTGCTAGAGAACTTTGCTGCTGTTTCTACAATGGGTTAGATACGCTGATGGTGTCCAAGAGCGTTGAGGTACCATGAAACCCTGCGCCACGGCAACAAATTTTTTGAAGTTCGCTACAGCAATTGAAAATTCCTACTCAACCAAAGAACGTCTCGACAGAAATGGTTTCCGAAGGATAAAGTACTATATTGTTTTTATAGTTGTAATGATTATTGCAGGAAATGATCATTACTACAACCAAAATAAATATGGTATCTTAATCTTCGAAAACCGGTTAAAAAAAATGATTATTACAGGAAATGAAATGGTCGGAGTGGCTAAGAGGTGTGGCGCCCGCCTTGAATTCTAAAGGTGCCGGGTTCGATTCCTAGTAGAGGGAATACAATTTCTGGTAATTTTTTTTCAGAACTAGTTGTTCTAATGATGTTATACCCCCCCCCCCCCCCCCACCTCCCGGTCTCCTGGTTAGTTAGATCGGATGCCTAGCCTTCTCGGATAAGGGCGAAAAAATAGGAGGTCCCGATTTTGTTTGTAAGTATGTCTAAAGCTTATTAATAATGACAATTATAAATGTACAACTTACCCCAAAATCTCTTTTGGGATCACATATTTTTGGCTCAGAGAAATAGTTAAGGCAGCTTGTTACTTCGGCGTTACTTTACAATAAGCTCCCACTCTGACTTCGTTTTCAGATTCCTAGGATTCCAGTTTTCTGTGTAAATAAAGGTAGAGTTTTCCTGGGATATAAGTCCTCAAGATGCTCAAAGAACGTCCGGTCCGATAAATGGAATTCTGATCCTATTCTTTACTCTGGCTGTCTGGCTGGTATCTTGACGAGTTGGGTTTCACAGTGCTTTCAACCAGCTAAAGTGTCAGGTTATATTACAACTTTCGTCCCACACACGTTGTTTTTACTATTAGACTAGGCTCGAATTGGGAATGTTGTTATGTTTACATCTCGAAAGCCGGCCAATAGTTTCGATCATGCATAGTTTGATGGGTTCTATTAAAAAAATTTCCTCATATGAAAATTCTGCGTGTTATTTAAAAGGTCACTTTCCAAATATGGAATTGGCATATCCGTCGATTCACAGTAATGATTACCACTACAATTTCTTACATTATCACAAATAATGTCTTCGTAACAATTCTGTACGGAAGCGAAAACAACATTTCCGTCGTCTTTAGGTGCATGCCTACAATATGTCACCATCTGCTAATTTACTGCCCAGTACCTTTGCAAAGAAACGTTCATCGTGACCAGCTGGGTTGTGTTCTCTCCACGAGAGAAGTTAGGGAATCACAATAGTCATATCAGCTCTAAGTAAACTGGCTGGGGCGTACGTCGTGTTAATCCGGCGTGCCCGATGTTTGGTACATGAGAATTGTACCAGCACGACTGTCGGTCAATATTGCATCACCTATCTACTCTCTCATCAGGGATTGTCAGGTAAACAGACATGACGAATTATTACAGGAAGAAGTGTAAACAATGACTCGAAAATACCAATTCTGCCAGAGAGGAAAAGAGAGCGAACCCCATTATGTGAAAAACATAAGTAAAGGAGTGCTGTGTATGGGCGGATGCTGAGAATACCACTGTGACGGGACCATAAAAACACCCCATAGGCCCCCTCAAGTTCATGTCATATTTATGTGTTTAACGCCCATGTATTTTCGATGTGCGCGCTTCAACGAGTACGCCAGCCCACGTGACTGCGCGAGGGTCACAATAACGCCCCAGCCCACGTGGCTACCCGAGCCCTCATCGCTGGCGCTGACGCAGGAGAAGCGGTCAGTTTAGTGAGATTCGCAGTGGAGGCAAGATGTGAGAGGACACCCAGAGTCAGAAGTTTGCATGGGCATGGAGGCAAGTGACATTATAATTTTAAGCAGATTAGCATTAGTGTTCGGTAGCTTTATAATTATATTCAGCGTGAGCCTGTTCTAGTGGTTGAGAAAATAGATATCTGTGCTTCCTAAGGAGATTTCTTTGAGGACATTATAATTAGTTTTAAAGTTATAGATGAGTGAAAATAACGCGTGGATAGGTTTTATTAGTCGTGCTAAGTCCGAATCACGGCTGTGAGGATATAGAGAAGGAACCTATTTCATTCACGATACCGGGCAAAGAAGCGATCTATTACTTTAATTGAGATAGTACGTATTAACTGTTTGGCAAGATGGCAGCCGGCAGCACACGTGTCAAATGTGCATAAAGATGGCGCCAGTGAGTCTGCATTAACACTCTTAGTTACCACGTGCTATAGGCCTAATGATGTTAAGCTATTTATCATTTGAGAGCGCAGTGGGCTAATTATAACGTTTTTTAGCTTAGTTAGTTGTGATGGACGAACTCGGCTGACCCTGAACTTTGTTGTAAATTCTTATAAAACGGGACTTCTTTCACGTGGATTCATTAGCTATGCAACTGTTCCACACAGAGGGCAAACACGTTTGCTGATTGATATGCGGAGAGTTTACCTATCGTTTATTCTGGTCATCGCATTGATTTAAGGAGAGATTAAATCACGCCCACTAACATCTCTTGAACAATCATAGGCAGTTATTTTCATTAACTTGGCCAGTGGGGGGCGTTGCCAGAATCAAACAGATAAAGCGACCACGATCAAAGAGACAGACTGAGGGATTTCAGGGGAGACTATCGGCGCTATCAAAGACAGTAGTGGTCCCTGATACGAGACGCAGTTTTCTTGCCGCTATTTTCGCGTCTCGGTGTCAACGCGCAGAAAGCGAACGGGGAAAGCCGAAACGGGCAGCAGCGAGCGGAGATACGAAGACCAGGGGGCGGCTTCTCCCCTTGAGGATGAAATAAGCTGTCAAGTTTCCCATGTCCCACTCAACTTACATTCCATTTTAGATAAATAGACCATGAAGACTAGACACTTTATCACTCGCTGGCCAGACCTTTACAGTAGCACTAGCTTTATTGAAATCTTGTTATAGATTTTCCCCTGGATTTTATATATATATATTTGCAGTGATTTCTATTCTGTGCAAAGCGAGTGATCGTAACCTGCGGTCCCAGCTAAATAAAGAAAGAAATAAAGAAATCATCCTATAAACTTCCAGTCATATTGAAGAAACATTTCTTTTAAATATAATCTTGTGGCGGTCCTTTGCGACCTAGCTGTCATAATTAAATGAAATAAAGCCCACCCAAGAACATTTTAAAGAACAATCATCAAATTACCATTACAAACCTGTAAGATAAACTGGAAGGTAATCATCGCCAGTAGCGATATTATATTTACTGTTTACTGTGAGAGAGTACATATTTTCCTGACTGTGACTGAGCCTAGTTTTTCCTCAATTGGATTTAATAAAACTTTCCGGTCAGTTACTATCATCACGCATTGAAGGAATTTTACCATAGCGGAAGATTAAAAGAGACCACTTAATTTTCACCCCTGTGCCGAACTGTGTCAGTGCCATCCCATACCTCTCTCCTTTTTCATATAATAAAAAACACAAGAACTCTTAGTCTTCAAGTCTTGCGATAAGTGAGAATATTTGTTACCAGCAAAACCTCGCAAACATCTGGGGCGGGACATCGAAGGACTAGACAGTTCACATGTCAAGAGAATACTTGCTGTTTTTATATATTTTATGGATCGTCTGAGGCTGCATTCGGTAAGTGTGTGAGTATATGAGTGTGGATCCTCACGCGTGTGTATGAATGACAGGAAATTTAATCTTTTTCTTTTGTAACCCTGTTGTTAACTTTCTTGCCTAGTAATATAATTTTTCTGTATTCCCTGCATTGTTCCTTTAAGGGGGAGTTGATAATTGGTTAACTCTGTTTAACCCCCCCCCCCCTTTCCATTTGCTTAGTAAAAGGAAGAACAGCTGGGAAGAACAGGTTTTTTCTATCACCTATACCTAACTTTGTAACACCTCTTTCAGAGCAATTAACTTCACTGTTAGGTTAACGTACCCGTGTTCCTGATATTATCTATCTCTGGACTGGGTTTATCTTTGTCTAATAAGCGGGAAGGGCTTAGTCGATACCAATCTTCTTCACCCCTCCCAAACTTGTTATTTGCATTTGTGTACTTATGATAATTTATGTAATACCTGATATTTGTTAGTGATTGATGTTTAAGGTGAATAAAATCACATAAACTCATTGAGTACTGTGTTGGAGATACCCAAAGCCCAACTTTTCCCCTATTCGTTTAATATAGTTTGTATCTACGTCGTCTGTGTGTTTGAAAACACCAAATCGGTGTGTGCGCAGAGGTGTGTCTGGAAAACTGGCAAATAATTGTTTGACCAGGAGAGCGGAAGAGAAGATTGAGAGAAACGATTTGTCGTAAATAAGTCTGTCTTTACTCTCCTCCAGCACGCCGTGAAGCAAATATTTAATCTCTACATTTTCTATCACTGAGTTTTCCAACATCATTTCACTCTAAACCGGACCACTATTTCTAAGACTCTTTTCTCTCAAAATAAATTTACGACATTAGTCCAATAGTTATTTTATTTTATTCTTTACTGGGAAGGTAATTTAGTTAGTGTATTTCACGAATATTGATTATAATTTTACTGTATATTTTTAGGGGGTTAAACATGTTTATTATTTGGTGTAGGATGAAAACTGGTTTATTATAAGAGATGTTATTTTAGTAGTACAGGATTAATATAATTTTCTCCATTCATGCCAAGATAGTTTATTATAGTGGAACTCTAAGTAAGTTAACGAATAATTTTATGGTGTTACTTTGAGATTAGTTTAATTACATCTGTAATGTACACAGTTTTGTGGTGTTAGATGCCCTTTGAAAAGATGAATCTAGCTTTAGGTATCAAGATTTCTTGTGCGCGTAAAGCCACCCTTTTGTGCGTAAGGCACTTTGAGACATAAGCGTTTCTCTGTTTGCTCCTTGCGGAGCATGGAGATACCAGTGCGGCTGGGTCCAACAGAAGCCTGCAAGAAGCATTTATATGCTATGGCAGTGGTTTGTTTCTGTAAAAATGTGTTTGATATTGTCGTAAATTTATTTTGAGAGAAAGGGTCTGAAAAAATAGTGGTCCTGTTTAGAGTGCAGAATGGTGGTGAAAAGCTCAGTGATAGAAAATGTAGAGAGTAAATAGTTGCTTCACAGAGTGCTGGGGAGAGTAAGGACAGATTTATTTACGACAAATCGTTCCTCTCAATCTTCTCTTCACTCTCCTGGTCAAACAATTATTTGCCAGTTTCCAGACACGCATCTGCGCTCACACCGATTTGGTGCTTCAAACACACAGACGCACGTGAATACAAACTATATTAAACAGATAAGGGCAATTTTGGGCTTTAGGTATTCCAACACAGTACTAAATAAGTTTATGCTGTTTATTAATATTAAATCAATCACAAACAATTATCAAGTGTTTCAGGAAAAATATATCATAAGTACAGAAAATACAAATAACAAGGTGGGGAGGGGGTGAAGAAGATTAGTATCGACTAAGCCCTTCCCGCTTATTAGACAAAGATAAACCCAGTCCAAAGATAGATAGTTATGAGGAACATAGGTAATGTAACCCAACAGTGAACGTAATTACTCTGAAAGAGGTGTTACAATATTAGGTATGGGGTGGTAGAAAAATCCTGTTATTCCCACTTGGTTTTCTTTTTAATAAGCAAATGAAAAAAAGGGGGGGGGGAGGTAAACAGAGTTAACAAAATATCCCACTTAAAGGAACAATGCAGGGTATAAAAAAAATGTATTACCCGTTAGGCAAGTTAACAAATGGTTTGCAAAAATTAAATCTCCTGTCATTCATGCACGCGCGTGAGGGCCCACACTCATATACTCACACACACTTACCGATTGCAGCATCAGACAATCCATAGAATTATATAAACAGCAATTACACTCTTGACATATGAAAATGTCTGGTACTACGATGTCCCGCCCCAGATGTAGCGAGGTTTGCTGATAGCAAATATTCCCACTTATCGCCGGACTTGAAGCCTAAGAGTTCTGGTGTTTTATTATATAAAAAGGAGTCTATGGGATGGCACTGACACAATTCAATACAGGGGTGAGGATGGAGTGGTCTCTTTAATTTCGCTGCTAGAGGTAAAATTCCTTCAAGGCTTGATGATAGCAACTGACCGGTAGGTTTTAAATCCAGTGAGGAAAAACTAGGCCCAGTCACAGTTCAGGTAAATATGTACTCTCTCACAGTAGGGCAGTAAATAAAATATCGCTACTGGCACTGTTCATCTTCCAGTTTTTCTTACAGATTGTAATTTAATTTGATGGTTTCCTTTTAAATATTCTTGGGTAGGCTTTCTTTCATGTAATTATGATAGCTAGGCCGCATCGGACCGCCACAAGATTAAATTTAAAATGTTTCATCAATATGTCTGGAAGTTTTAAGATGATTTCTTTATTGCTGGGATCGCAGGTTACGATCACTCTGTATGAAAGAAAAAAAAAAACATGTAATATACCGAAAAAATCAAATAACATTCTAAAGCGCGATGAATTTCCCGTTAAGACTATAATATACACTCGCGTATTTAATTATATATTTAAGAAGACACTTCGCGAGTTTAAATGGTTAAAACACACATCTATATATATGACTTAACTCAATTAGTTATAAATTCCTTCGCGACTTTTAAAAGTTAATTTAAGCATTTAAGCATCTATTATCTTTTGAAATAATATAATAGATATATCATTACATTTACAACTGGAACTATTGAGATGTTTTAATTTAATAGATTTAAATTAACACAAAATCCAGTGAAATAGAATGAATGAACTAGACCACTGATCACTTTACACAATTATATTTTACCGTTTTGCACAGAATAGAATTCACTGCAAATATATGATTGGTCAAGAGATATCCGTGGGCGTGATTTAACCTCTCCTTAAATCAATGCGATGACCAGAATGAACGGTAGATAAACTGTCCACATATTAATCAGCAAACGTGTTGACCATCTGCGAGAAAAGGTTGCATAGCTAATGAGTCCAGGTGGAAAAAAATCCCGTTTGACGAAAAGTTACCACAATATTCGGGGGCACTGATGCTATCCGAAGGGGTCGTTACGAAGGGTCGTACCATATCATCCAACACTTCAGGGGTCCCGATGTTATGAGAGGGTTCTTACCATCATCTAACAAATTCAGGGACGGCTGAGTTGTCTGTCACACATATGCAGTCAGCATATACGACATGCTTCAGAGTGCAGGGACGAATACTGATATGGATCAGTTGCGAGGTGGTGGTTTATGCTCATTAATGAGAGTATTCGTTGTACATATCGTTGAATATTATTCTATGTCCATTTTATTATCATGTAATTATTGTTATGTGTAGGGAAGTTTATAAAAACACGTGGGTCTACTTGGGAACAAATGATGCCTCTTCTCGCTCCTTATGGAGCATAGGGCCACCAATGTGGCTGGTCTCCTTATGGAGCATGGGGCCAACGATGTGGCTTGCCTCCGCATGGAGACCGCACAAATCATTCAGATGCTCTTGCAGTAGTGGTTTCGGTAGCAACCTGTGTTACACGGTGAGATTACCAGCCTCATGCACAACACCATACTAGTCTCATTAGACTAGTTTTTATAGTTGTTGTTTTTGTTGTTTTCAATGTTTTAGTACTTTACAACAGGACAGAATTGACATTTGAGCTGAAAATTCTGATTTTTGTGTTGAACGTTATATTTCCCAATGCAATGAAAGCTCCTCTAGCCTTGTGTATTCTTGTTTTGATTATCATTGCTTCTTGTCAGCCAACAGTCTTATTCTTGATAAATGTTTGAAAGAGATATGCACATATCTTGTTCGACCCAAGTTTCTTTCTTGATTTGAATTTGGTTGTAAACAGGACTTGCCGTTTTATTTGATTGGAGATCTGCAAATTTTTTTTCACTTTTGGAATATTTATGTAGGGTAATATGGCTATTTACCAAATATAGTATTTTTTTATATTAAATATTCCCTGTAATCCCCTGAAAAGCTTCTCGTACTCTCATTAGACGACATGCATGGACTGAGTGTGTTTGTATGATAGTTGAATGTTTCAGGTGGCGTGGAAGAAGAGCAGTTTGACAGGTGAGAGCATGGCGTTTCTCATTATTTAACTATTATGATTTTAACTAGTCAGTGCTTTGTTTGCGTTTCAGATTAGCAATTGAGCACTGGCTGGGTGTTTTGTTTTGTTTGTTTAGTGTTTGCTTTATTTGCTCTTTGTCACTGAATGGGTTGTATGAATAAATACAGCCCCTGCCTTAGAATCAAGAGTTTTATTGTTGTTCGGGTCGGGTGCGAGTGTGCAAGAAAGTGATCACATATCACAACAGCATCATCATTTCTCGCCCATCCTATCACGCCACTGAGAGCTAATTAGACCAATAAGATTGTACTGAAAAAAGACTTATTTGCAGAGGAAGTTGAATAGAAGAAGCAGTCCATTAAGTGGTGGGGAAGGTTATGGTATATGAAGTGGAAAGATAGTTGGCAAGGGAATTGAATAAAACTAAATTGGCGGCCTTGTTCCATCTATGAAATACAAGATTTAACATTCGTCTCAAACATGAGTTAATCAACATTGAAGTTTATGTTTATTATTGTAGCTACATCGCTGCCCTGCAATGAAGCAATCAGAATAGACAATTTTCAGTCTTCTCCAGTCTTTCTACCATCACACATCCTTTCTTCCCCCTAGTAAAACATAGAACTACACATGATGCTGGCAGCGATTTCTATTTTGAACTGTTTTGTATCAACTCTGTCCAGAAGATGTTCCATCTGCGTAAACATCCCTTTTAACGTGCCGCTCTAGTTTTTTTTTTCGACCTTTTAACTCAGCTCTTCCCATATGGGTTCCAGCACGTCCTTCTATATTCAGAAGGTAAGACACTACGCACAAAGACTAGATCAGTAACGTCATTATACAAGAAATAATGAAGTTACTCGTACATTGGAAAAAATGGAAAATTTCGTCTAATTTACTTTTGTCGGATGTACCTTCTATATTATTTATATAGTGATATAGGTTAACATGGTTTCAGGCACTCGTAAGAAATAAAGAAGTAGAACACTTAAACAACAGAAAAACCACAGACGTGAGTGGCTTACCCAGGGTTCGAACCCCGTACCTTCCGTACGACAACACCGCCTAGCTATCTATTATTTCTTACGAGTGCCTGAAAACATACCTTTATGTTTGTCTAATATTAATAGAAGTTAAAACCTCTTCGTATTAGAGATTTTGAGTCTAGAAGGCCTGGAAGGCCTGGCAAGAAGGACAAAATCCGAAGAACGTTTATTTGGGTTTAGCTGGACAGTAAGAAGCTTTCGAAGATAAGAGGGTTTGTTACTCTTGATAGATTTGTATGTGAGTGAGAGTTGCCATGTGGTTTGTGAATTGGACCTCCACTTTCAACTTAAATACACCCCCCCCCCACCATGTCCACAGTTGTCCACTTTTTACATACCCCTCCCTCCCCCCTCTCCTGTGGATGTCTTTTATAGATAGCCCCTTATAGCGGTCGCCTATTTTGGTTTAGATGGCCATTACTTGTGATTTCTTATTATGTAGGGCGACTTCCTTGCTGTTACTTTCCTTGTCTACTGTGTCAGGAGCTGCCAGTAATTGGTCATCACTGTGAGCTATCATAGTTGTCATAAACACATTTAAGGATTAAACCTCATAATTGTCTAAGTGAAACGAAGCTTTACACGAAACGTGAAACAACAATATTCTAACGCATTTTGCACTGTGAAAACTAAATTGCACACCAATGAAAGAACGAGCATGCTTTACAAAAAAAAAAAAAAAAAAGAGATGTGTTAAACATATTCTCAAAAGCATTTTATGGGGGAAAAATTTCGGGATTTTCCCCTTTTCTGTTACACAGGTGTTTCATCACCGGTAGGTATGAATAAGTATCACTATTATAGATTAAAATAACAGGTGAGCGTCCGACTGACAGAGTGGTTAGAGCGCTGATCTCTCTCGGCAAAGGTGCCGGGTTCGAATCACGGTACCGAATGCTCCAGTCTACTCATCTGTAAATGAGTACCTGACTCTGCTCTTTGAGTTAGGGAAGGAAAAAGCAGCGAGGAAGGACACTAGTCACCCTACCTCTCGATGCTGGACCTAACACTTCCCTACCCTACGGCAATGTCTGGTTTTCTATCTACTTTTACCTTTCTTACCTGTTTGAAAACTTTCTGTGTTACCTTTACACAGAAAGTTTTCAAGCAGATACAGGAAATGCCAAGTCTGAACATCAGTTGAAGGTCAATAAATAACCTTAGATACGAAGATGATACCGTGTTGTTAGCTGAACGTGAACAGGATTTACAAGAACTATGAAGCAAGTAAACAACATAAGTCACGAATATGGATTGGACAATAACATCGATAAAACAAAAAAAAAAAAAACTATGATAATTAGCAAAACAGACTAAAGCCCACATTAAAGATAAACATACATTGGAAAATCCTGGTACAAGTCAAGAGTTTCTCATATCTTGGT
Source organism: Oreohelix idahoensis (assembly GCA_024509875.1). NCBI lineage: Eukaryota > Metazoa > Mollusca > Gastropoda > Stylommatophora > Oreohelicidae > Oreohelix > Oreohelix idahoensis. Next base: position 172,353 of record JAMPIV010015304.1, read on the forward strand.
CATATAATAACAGAAGATGGCAGATGTGAAACAGAAATCAAGTAGAGAATAGGAATGGCCAAAGCTACATTCAACAACATGAGACAAATACTAACATCTAAATAGTTAACTCACAAAATAAAATTAAAAATTATGAAGTGTTACATTTATTCTGTACTACTTTATGGCGTAGGAACATGGACATGAATAAGCAAGTGGAAGAAAGAATTGAGGCTCCGTGATATGTGGATATATAGAAGAATAGGGCGCATCTCATGGAAAGAGAAGAAAACAAATAAGGAGGTCCTAGAAAACCTAGGAATGAATAGGGAACTAATGAAGGAGAGACATAACACCTTGCAAAAGACCATAACAGAAGGGAGAGTTGAAGGCAAACGTGCGAGGGGAAGACAGCGCTATAAGTGGGAAGATAACATCAAGAGATGGACAGGAAAGAGTTTGTCAAGGCAAGAGACAAAAGACGTTGAAGATCCATAACAGCCAACCTTCGTTGTGGAGATGGCAGCTGATAATGATGACAATTTGCAGTCAAAATGATCTATACAATATACAGAACAATATAGAATAAATATTTCTAGCATGTTGTAGTTAATAAACGCTAACAATGATTAAATTTAGGACGTTAAACAGAATATGAAAAGGAGGGGCGTGGGGCATGTGTCCTATTTCGTATAAATAATTATTGATGCGTTGGCTGATTTTGTCGTCCATGTTGATGGGTCCTAAATTAATAATTCACAGGCAGAGTAATAAAAGGTTTATTTATAATTGCATTGCGTGGGTAGTTTTGTTTTATGTACCAAGGCAAGATTTTAAAAGTATGTTCGTACATTTACAAAAAAACGCTGTGATAAAAAAGAGCTGTTAATTAATTAGCCAGATTTAATTCTATTGGTTTTCTTTCACACCCCCCCCATCCCCCCACCCCCACCCCCACGTAATTTATGAAGGGTTGCTCCTTTGATTTACTGCCCAAGGGCAATGAAAGAAATAACCACAGGAGAATTATTACCGTCATCAGTTTAAAGAGCACATCATAATCACCCCCCCCCCTCTCCCTTCCCCCCCCCCTTCCGGGCCATGGTTTGGTAGGTTACTTGCTCGTACGGGAGGCTCACCCATAAAAGGTGCAATGGACTTGGATAAGAGAGAAATACTGAGGGCAATTCATGATCATAAGTTTTCTTTGCTAAGTTAATGATATTCGTGGGAACTCCATAATGCCTCATCAATTTCCAAAGTGATTCTCTGTCTTACACTGTCAAATGCCATTTCATAGTTGTTACGTTGGGATTTTTAGTTATAGGTTTGTTAGTAGACTTGATGATGTAGATCGTGCTAATCACGCTATCATGAATGTCATGGGTGTCAAAACTTTGCATTCTCTCGAATATACTTGAGAAGAACTGTCGTGGATGGGTCCACATAAAACGGCATATTTAATCGTGTCGTGATTTGGTCTGTCTTACACCACGGTCATATTTACCGCACTCAATACTATAGGAAAACGGACCGATACAATAACCAATGAAAACGCTCCTTTTTCTGGTGTGTAATATGCAACCTTTTAGGCTTAACATAGAGGCCCATTTTGTGTAAATGATAGTAAGAATTTATTTAATTTCTTAAGGACTAAATATGTTTAAACGGAAAGATATAGATATTTCAACAACGGGGATGTTACGTATGAGGTAGGTGCAAAGACTTCCTCGAACAGTAGTTCATTTAAAGAGAAAAATAGTGTTTAAATTTACATCTATACATCAGGGTAGTCCCCAATTTAGTTAGTTAAAGTCTGCATAGATTTAAATGCATTTTGCTAACTAAACAATTACTAAATAGAAAGGTAGAGATAAATTCACAGTATAATTCTAACTTTAAATGATCAAAATCGGTTCAGAATTAAGAGAGATAATAAATATTAAAAATTGTGCACATTGAACAAGAAGGCAAAAAGACGCCTCGTTTTTAGATTCCTAACACCGGTTTTGGACCACGTTATCCGAGAGGGAGGTGCGGTACTATAAAAGTCCTTGAACTTGGCTGATTTGAGGCCACTACTTTTTCAAACATAATGCTGAACAGAAGAGAGCGGCAACAAGTGTGCTGTCAAATACTTTGCCACTGCATCTGCATAGCAGACCTAGATACTTATTAACAGCCTGTACAGCTTATGTATATTGCCTGAGGGTAAGAAAGAATATATATATGTATATAATTATGTAATTTTCTTGTGATTAATCCACTTACGTGTTCGTAAGTATGTTGAGTGTGTTAAGAAAAAAAATTACAGGACGAATGTATTGCCATCTGAACGCAAGCATGTGTTGACTTTTAGAGACGAAAGCCAGCATTGGGAAATGTGTAGAATATTTGAGAATTATGGCAAAAAGACGACTGTAAGTTTAATAATGTATTTGAAGGAGTATTTCATACAGGAACGACACACTGATCAGGAACATAAGAAAGGATGATAGGATTTGTTAACATGTATTATTCAAGGTGTCACGTAATAGTTTGTACTAAACCAAATCATTGTATGGAAGCAGATCATGGACAAATGGATCGAACTTATGATTTATAAGGAAAGTAAAATCACATTGAACTGGCTGTGAGTGGTACTGAGGTAAATTGTCCTGTGCAACTGTTAGCACAATGTCTGACACTGTTTGTTACGTCCATTGTGTGTGTGGATAGAATAGTGCTGGACCATACAAGGGTTGTGATTATTTGTATTCCAGGTTTTATCCTGCAACTACTAAGATTGTACGAGACATTCACTTCTGATGGACTCTGTGGTGCAAACGTTCTCAAGATACATAGAACTAGACACCCTGTTTTCCCAGCCTGGAGATCCAGACATTGTGTGATCCTGGCTATAGTTGGATGCTTCTCATTTTTGGAGATAAGTGTAAACGCAATTACACTGGTCAGCCTATCCAGCAACATGGTAGAATAATTAACATACAAATAACAAAAACAGTTTGAGTGATGACTCACGAAGGACTTTATTAAACTAAATACCAACTTTACAGTCCAGTGAAAGTGAAAAAATGTATGTGAAATAAATAATTGATATTTGAAATATAACTGTATCAAATTGAAATATTGTGGAAATGAATATTCCATGTTTATTTATTTTAGTTTGTAAAAACATTTGAATTCTTTATCATTTTCCTAACTGAAAATAGAAACGGTATAGGATCAATAAATTGTAAATCTGTATAATCAGTCTTGCTTAATTATTTAAATTGAGTTAAGGTTCTGTTTGATATATATTACATATTTAATTAATTAATTAATCCCATAGCAGAGTCAAAATAAATATAATAACCATTATTCAAAGGAGGATCTTGAGAGGTAGCACTTAGACCTTCAGTAACAAGCACTATCATCATACTTGAAGGTTTATACAGCTTGACCCTACCTTTGATTGTCGATACACCCTTGCTTTTTTCAGAGAAGGGGGTATTTCTTATAAGACAAGTCTCTTATCTGGCACTATCCTGGTATCATCTGATACATCTTTTTGTCCAGGATATCTTACACTTTAATAACATCTGAACCTCTCGCGACAAATCGACGTAATATACAGCAATATTCATGGCAAACGTGGAATGTACATATATGATATGAGTCTCCTACAGTCCGTAATACATCGTCACATATCTGGCCTATATACTAGAAATGCCGGCAACGGTTACCATCCAAGTAGCGAGAACCAGAATATGGAGATAAAATATAATTGATTGACTCCCGTAAAGATTTACTCTGCAACAAATACTCATCGAAGTTGAATACTCAATTTCGGCATCATATAGAATAATAGTGGCCAACTTCGCAATTCCGAAAGCCACGTAGGAGAACTGTAAAACTTCAATAACTTGGGAGCAATAGCGTCAACGTCTTCCTCTGACGGATTCTTACAACGAAAGGCCAAGAACGACCGTTTGCATATATTAGTTCGGCATCTTATTAAGTCATCATCCCCTAGTGACGTAAACCTATTATCACGTTCACTTAAATTAACAATGGTGCAAAATACATCATGTTGGCCCCAGATAGAATTGTTACCGCGTAGATTAAGCTGCTAACAAAACTAAGTGTGGTCAACGTGTAAATACATAATAATCTTCTTTAACAATTTCTCCGCCCGGTGGGGTTTAAAAGAAAAATCATGAAATGATTTTTTTGTGTTTTTTTTGTGTTTTTGATTTTTCGATCAATAATATCCCAATAAATTCACATGAAAAATTGCAATGAGGGTTAAGGAAAAATCGCGAAAAATTTATGATCAGACGGCCAGATATGTTTACAATGTCAATGGCGTTGTCCAAATATAATCGCAAGTCAATAGAAGAATGTTAAAGCAAATGTAAAATATAATAAGGTTACTGAGTCGAGAAAGTCGTCAGCGGTCAATAAACTAAAGTCACGTCAATTAAAATACTTAATGAGCATGTCACAAAATTCTAAGTTCTAAACGTAGTTATAATATAATCAATTACCATGTAATATTAACTAAGTAACTGAGAGTGAAGAATGTCAAGTATGTATGATAATGTAGACATGTGAATTACAAGAATTAATATAATGTTATGTTGACACAGAGAAGCTAGTAAGTTATTAAATTAAGCTATATATGTGAACATATACAACAAAAGAATAAGTAAGGAACATTAAAGAAATGATGTTAGTAAGAAAAAGTGGACAGAAAAGCAAGGGAAGTAAGCATGAATATCATAGAAGAAAAAAATAAATCATAAGTTAACTATTCTAACGTATTACAACTCAGATAAAATGGGATAGAAAGATAATTAATAATCTATCTAAATAATACTAGTAAGTTTAATTCACTAACCAAAGATTAAAGTCTAAATTATGCATTAATGAAAATTATAAACATCATTTTAAAAGTCCAATAGTGAACATAGAGTCCAATACGCTCCAAATCCAGGAAAAAGTATTCCATAATCTGCATATCTCACAAAGTCAGGAGCAGTAGATTATCAATGTTTATTCCTTCAGTCAATAACGACACTGTAGATTATAAAGTGCAACGTTGCAATACAGCATCGAACAATCCTGGCGAGTATTATGAATACATGGAAAGTACATATCCTTGCTACCTTTCTGTTTAGTGGAAATTCGATCTCCGAGTGAAGATAGATCATACGCAATGTTCAGCGAGATATTCATCGAAAAATTAACGTGATGTCAATCAACGTATGAAACGTGTATCATTTTTGGACTCAAACGAAAGTGACTAGCATGCCTCAAGGAAATGTATGTCTTTCAATCAATGTCACGAATTATTTGAACGTTTCCTGAGCAACCAGTAGTCTTCAGGTATTGATGTAGGGTTTCTTGAAAGAGAATCTGCAACCACATTGTCAGAACCTGGTATGGTCTGAATTTCAAAATCAGAGGGCTGGAGCACGATTGAAAATCGTGCGAGCTTTGGGTTTCTGTGATTCGCTCGTTTCAAAGACGCAACCGCTTTCCGATCGGTCTGGATAATGAAGCGCGCTCCGAGCAGATAACGCTCCAATTTTTGTATTGCCCACACAACTGCAAAAAGTTCCTTGTCGATGACGGAATATTTCTTTTCGGTCTCCGTCAGTTTTTGTGAAATGTATAGCGTAGGATGCAAAATTCCGTTTCACTCTTGCAGAAGATAGGCTCCCAAGCCGAAATTACTGGCATTTAACCAGCAGAACAATCCTCGCCGACGCCAGTATACACCGTGGGAGGCTTCACTAGGAGGCAGACTGATGGCTTGAAAATATATAGACCCCTCAGATACAGCAACAGCAGTCCTGTAACTCAATGTAAGGCCACTGCAAATTTGAAATCTGGCATTTGACACAAGGCTTCATTCAAAACTTGTACAGCTAACATCTTGTAGAAAAAAGTACGTTGGCATGACATCCAGTACGCATGCGTAGTACAGCTGGACTTTATGCAAATTTCTGGCCAACGGCAAGAGTTCATGCAAACTTGAAAAAAAAATGTTCTTGAAATCTTCAAATGATAATAATTTTGACAATACGAATCCCCATCACTGGTTGGGACTCCCGTAAAGATTTACTCTGCAACAAATACTCATCGAAGTTGAATACTCAATTTCGGCATCATATAGAATAATAGTGGCCAACTTCGCAATTCCGAAAGCCACGTAGGAGAACTGTAAAACTTCAATAACTTGGGAGCAATAGCGTCAACGTCTTCCTCTGACGGATTCTTACAACGAAAGGCCAAGAACGACCGTTTGCATATATTAGCGCAGCACCTTATTACGTCATCATCACCTAGTGACGTAAACCTATTATCGCGTTCACTTACAATTAACAATGGTGCAAAATACATCATGTTGGCCCTAGATAGAATTGTTACCGCGTAGATTAAACTGCTAACAAAACTAAGTGTGGTCAACATGTAAATACATAATAATCTTCTTTAACAATTTCTCCGCCCGGTGGGGTTTAAAAGAAAAATCATGAAATGATTTTTTTTTTTTTTTTTTTCGATCAATAATATCCCAATAAATTCACATGAAAAATTGCAATGAGGGTTAAGGAAAAATCGCACCACAAATCCAATGTTCAGAGGTGAATTCCATTCCAGACTTTGTTCACCTATTATTCTCATTGTAGCTATCTTGTCTGTACAGGATCTGTTTTGTCGAAAACTTGCTTGTTCATCTCTCAGTTATTTGTCTATGGACTCTTTTAATCGCTTAAGGATGATTCCGTTTAATACTTTTCCTGGCACGGATAGTAACATCATTCCTCTATAATGTGTGCGCTCTGGTAAATTTCCCTTCTTGGGCAACTTGACCAGATAACCTTCTGCTGGGATTTCTTCTCTCCCAGACTTTGCCAAGATGTTTGTATAATATCTCTGTAGCAGTATTAATATCTGCTTTGATGGCGTCTGCTGGAACGCCATCTTGACCAGCTGCAATTCCATCTTTCAGAAGCTTTATAGAGGGAGCAACACAGGAACAAAAAGAACAAACAATCACATTCCAGGAAAAGAAGACCCTTAACAAGGCCATCAGGAAAATTGACCAACAAAGAGACAACTATCACTATCTTGATCGAGCAAAACAGGTGATCCTGTTCCATATTAGAACGGGACATAACAGACTGAACAGTCACTTATACAGACTGAGATTGGTCCCATCACCCCTATGTACGTGTGGACAGGCAGCACAGACAGCCGAACACATCCTGCAAGACTGTCACATGCTTAGTCAATTGCGAACTGAACATTGGCCCACAGAGACGCACATCCACACAAAGCTGTTTGGGAGTCTTGAAGAACTTTCAACCACAGCAACATACATCCAGAGAACCGGACTTCTTGTGTAGACATTTCTAAACAACAGCGAACGAGAAGAAGAAGAAGAAGAAGAAGCTTTATAGCTTTCTTTATTTCTTCCCTACTTGGTCATTCACAGTTGATTTTAGCTCATCTTCTACTGGCTGGATGTGTGGGGGATTTGTTGGAGCTGGTCTATTGAGATGTTCCTCACATGTCTTCATGTCTTCATTTGTTCTTGTATATTACTAAATAATTTTCCATTCTTACGTCTAGTTTTTTTAGTTGTTGTTTTTGTTGTTCTCAATGTTTTAATACTTTACAACAGGACTGAATTGACATTTGAGCTGAAAATTCTGATTTTTGTGGGTGACGTTGTTGAGTCCTGTCACGTAGGGTTTATATTCATTTAATTTCCTACATCTTCTTCCTATTCGTTCACCCAAATTCTCTCTTTTATTATCTCTGTATTTCATTTTTCCTGTATATTTGTCATCCATTCGTTTTGCGAATATTATTTTCATATAATTCGCAAACTTTACCTGTTTCTTTCTCAAAACTGAGAATCGCGCTAGGACGATATTACGTAGATGTCAGGGCTGCAGGGCGTCAGAAGGCGTGATAAGTCGGTTCGCTGAACACAGGACGTAGCAAATCGTCTACATTCTCACCGAGCGCGCGAGCTTCTTCTCGGCATAAGTCCCGGTGAGGTGTGATACTTTACATCTGCACCGGTCAGTATCCAGACATTTGTCTGGAAAATCCCAAACTGACACGGCGCTCACTTGGGCCATGGTCAGCTGTAGTGTGAAAACTGCCCTGCAATGGAGTCAGGCTGTCTGGGATTTGAAACTGACACGCGTACATCGTGGTCAGTAGGTGACAGTTACGACACGCGTTAAGCGGACGTAAATGTTGGGAGTAGGGGAGATAATTTCGCTTGGCGAAATAAGTTTGGGCCCTTTGTCTGATTTTAAGATATTGGCCAAGTTTGAAACTTTAATTTCATTCTCGCTCATAGACTCCACAGTAGATAGGTCGCTCGAAAAACAGAATAGCTGTTAGCGAAGATCTCAGTTTGTTTCGGCAATTTGTCGAACTTCTAGACTTCCAGAAATATTTTCAGCATTTTTATTCTTAAGTTGTGCGACTACCTGTAATTCTGTGGTTGAGGTAATTAATATGATAGATATATAGATTTTTGTGAGTGTTAAAGTGTTAAATCGCTTAATTCATTTTAATCTATTTCTTTAGCGCAGAAGAGAAATAAAGTGGTAGGCTATTATATTTTCTAGGGAAGCATTCAGTGGAAAGCAGAATAAAATTAAAATTTCTAGCTTATAACGGCAATTGTAGCTATTTATAAATTTAATTTAACTGCTAATACTCAGTCGAGTGTATTTTTCTAAACTAACGTATAAACTCTAGAATCCAGCCTCATGAATGGTGACGGAATACGCACGTGTTCTTAATTTATGAGGATTGCTGATTTTTAAATATAACTTACGTCACGGGAAGTTTAAATGATAAGCAAAGCTCTCTGCTTGCAAGTTTAAATGTAAGTTTTAACCAGTTCAGATTCTGTTTATTATATTATATGTGTTATTTTTCCTCCACACAGTGAAAGTTTTGGGGTGACCCTAACTTTACCAGCACCTAGTAGTAGTTTCCATACTTGTGAAGAAATAGACAGTCCTTATTTTGAACCACGTGGGTTTTCTCAAGTAACACTGATCTGACGGTGCAAGTTAGACAGAAATACTAATATCCCTATAACGGGTTTTCAAAGACTGTAATGATAAATACTGGACCTTGGAGCCAGCACTTAATTTCTTCTAGAAACTCTATATAATTTGCTGCCTGGTGGCGTGAATATTAACAATCATTTCCCGACTAGATTATATCTTGTGGACAAATCTGTGGTGTGACTAAAGTGAATCCTATACTGAGAGAAGGCACCGACCTGACATTCATCATTTTTTTTAGAAACCTACGCTATTGACACTGTGCTCTGCTAACTCCCGCGCCTGGAATAATTGTTAGGTGACTTAATCAGACATTTGAACAAATTTGCATACCCAAGTAGTCGTTCCCGGAGACTCCAAGTTAAATACGTCTTTTGGAACTGGGGACTTCTTGGCAGAAGACTGCATTTTTTGAGTCTGTGTAAAAATCTAAAATCAATGTGTTCCAAGAGGCAGCAAGCAAAGTCGTGAGTACAAGTATGAGAAGCCATGGCGGAATGAATGAGTGTACGCTGGTTTGAGTGATATTTTTCACTATTTTATCTTTGACACCCTGTTGCTGTCCTAATTTTTTTTTTCAATCTGCATAATTTGTTGCTAAGGCTAGAGTTCTTGTGTTTTGTCTTAGGTTAAATCAGATTTTTTTCAAACTCTGTGCATATAATTACGAGATAAAACAAAGAAAAAACTCTTAGACTCAAACCCTATGTATCTGTGACTCGGGCGCCATCATCTGTTCTCTTAACGGGGCCGGGCTAAACCTAGAGTTAACACTATAACGGGGCTATCATCCTTGCAACATTTCCTTGATTTTTTTATGACTATGTGTATATGTATTTTCCTTGATGTACTTTCTTTGATGTTGTGAGCCGATTTTTCCTGATAATAAAATCGCTCTTGAACTTAATAATCGTGTTTGGTCAGCTCGTTCTAGATAATATATATATCATTGTTATAGTTTTCCCACGTCTGTGTGTTTACCTGTCGTCACGTGTATGTGCGGGCCTGTGAGTGATAGAAATATACGTAATATGTATCTTGGTGTAGTCTGTCTGACGCTGTAACAACTGTTGTAGAAGATAGGTGAGAGAGAGAAGAATTCTTTTCGCTTTCAGAGACAGCCACTATATCAAATCTATCATCTCACGTGTGTGGAAATTCTATTACCTTTCACTAACTCTCACTGAGTCTATCACCTATTCAAACCTATTCAGAAGGGACCAAACCTAGTCTTAATTCTCCTATCGGAAATCTACGACAAATGAGGGCTCGTTTCCGGTCTTTGAACTTAGAATAGGAAGACGAGTACGACAAACGTGGACTCGTCTATCTGGATTTTGTATTTTAGATTCTGTATTCTGATATAGAGTAAGAGTGTGATGTCCTGTGAGTTGTTATATCTTTAAATAATTACCCCCTAGACTAACGATCTGTTTACGGGCGTGCTGACCACACAAACTAATAAGTTTTTTTTTTCCACAGCATCTTTGAATAATATACATTTTGGTTACAGGTTGATTTTGTCGGGATATATGTTAACTGCTGATTGTAATACTAAATGCTGGTAAAGTGGTGAGTGTATAACATTCACTGGGTACTGAGGCAGAACGGCGTTTGAACTAAGTTAAGGAGTGTGTTTCGGACTTTTTGTCCAGATTAATTCCCTCCCTTACCCGATCTGACTTCAGGGGCGAACTTATAGTGGATTTTAAAATTAAGGGGATTTTTTTTTTCTCCGAAATTTTTTTTTGCAATAATTATTTTGCTTTTCCACTGTAACTACTTATTTTTCAGGGATTAATCTTAACTACCATTTATTTGGCGTAGTCGTGTTTTGCATTGAGTGCTTTATTGCCGATAATAGCAGCGATAGTTAGATTTTTTTTTTGGAGGAGGCATCCCAGGGTTAAATATATCATCTTTTGATTTTTTGGTAATTTTTTTTTCTCGTAAGTGGTAGGAACCAGTGTATCCTTTTTCCTATTTTCGTTCTCCACTAGTCTCAGTCACTGACATAATATGGCCGAGAGGGCAAAGCTCAGACAACTCCTCAGGGACGAAGCGAGAGAGGAGGGACTGGAAGGAGAAGAAGCGAAAGCATTTGTCAGAGACGAACTTGAGAGATATGATGCGGAGAGGAAAGCAGCGGAAGCTAAGGAAAAAGCAGCCGCAGATTTACAGCAGAAGAAGATGGATGAGGAAATGGAAATCCGCAGGATGCAGCATGAGGAAAGAGAGAAGGAGAGACAGCATGAGGAAAGAGAGAAGGAGAGACAGCGTGAGGAGAAAGAGAAGGAGAGACAGCATGAGGAAAGAGAGAAGGAGAGACAACATGAGTTGGCTCTTAAAGCTCTAGAGTTCCAAAGTCGTGGGGCTGCCTCTACCTCCAGCAATGGAGAGTCTTCTCCTCATTCTTCCTTAACTGACCCTGCTAACACTCAATCTCTTCAACTAAATGCTATGTCTTTCACTCTTGAATCTTTTCCTTGTCCAAATGAGAAGATTGACACATGGTTAGAAAAATTTGAGAAAATTGCAACTCTGTACGGGTTAGAGAGGTCGCGTTGGAATATGAAACTTTCCCAGGCCCTAAAAGGTTCTGCTTATGATGTTTATTCTAAGCTGGAAAGTAGCCAACAAGACGACTACGATGTGTTGAAGAAAGCGTTACTGGAGCGCTTTGAAATGAACGCTCGCAAGTTTTTGCAACTGTTTCGCAACAGCCGGAAAGAGAATTCTGAAACTTTTCACCAGTTCTCATCTCGTCTTAAGGGATATCTAACAAAGTGCCTTGAGCTTTCGCAGCTCCCCTCTACCTATGAAGGTCTTGAGGAACTTGTTCTAACTGAACAAATAAAGAACACTTTGTCTGCTGATACCCGGAGATTTCTCGCTGAGCAGGGGGCAGAAAAACTTGAAGACATTTTGGAAAAGTCTGAGCGTTATCACAATGCACTGGCTGAACTACCGGCCACAAAGCGGAAACCGACAGAGGAGCATTTTCGAAAACATAACCTAGAGCAATCTTCTCAGGCTTCTAACCAAAACAACCACAGAGAAACTGGACCTCAAAACCCCCCTCCTGAAAAATCCAAGTTCTACAAGAACAAGTACCCCAACCACCCCAAACAGTCTGATCAACCCGACCGCCCTACATGGCAGCGTAGCCAGAAAGGACAAGGTGGCAAAGGGAGAACCCCTGAGCACGGGACATATGATCAGACCGAGCACACCGAGCCAAAACGCATCGGATGCTTATTGACAGTCTCGCAAGGCGGAATTATTGACAGTGATTCCCAACCTGTTGGGGATAGACCCTCAACGCGAGGTATTGTTACTTTGAACGGTTCTCAAACTTCTTGCTTATTTGACACGGGGCTTTCTTATGATTGCATTGTTGCCAGAAAGCTGGTTAAACCCGGTCAAGAGACAGGAGAGACCGTCAAACTTTGTGGAGTTCGTAAGAGTGATGCACCTACAGCGCTTCCCATCGCATTGGTGGAGATACACTCTGACTTTGTCAGAGGTGTGATCAAAGCGGCTTTTATGGATGATCCCATCTACCCAGTCATACTTGGCGGGAGATACGTGTGTATTGGGAAACCGGAAGAGCCGATTGTGGCAGCTGTAACTACAAGAGGGCAAACCAAGAAGGAACGGGAGCCTGCGCCAAATTTGTTACCTATGGAACTTAAAGAAGCGCAATACAAGGACCCGACTTTGGCACCCTGCTTTAGGAAACTGCCCATGGCGAAGGAACCAACACAGCACGGGGACATTTTTTCTAAGGATGGCGTACTTTATCGGAGAACGGGCAAGCCTGACCAAGGTTACAACCAGCTCCTAGTACCGAAACAGTACAGAAGCCAAATCCTAGAAATGGGGCACTCTCTTCCCTTCAGCGGACATATGGGACAGAACGCCACAAACCAACGTATAACCACTCATTATTGGTGGCCAGGAGTAAACACTGATATTATCAGGTACGTCAAATCCTGTGCCCAGTGCCAACGGGTACCACCCAAGCAACGGACACCCCCAGTCCACATGGGTGAAATGCCAATAATGGGAACACCATTCGAACGGGTTGTGATCGACATTTTAGGGCCTTTCGACAGGACTAAAAGAAGGAACAGGTTCATCCTGACCTTAGTCGATACATGCACTTTATGGGCAGAAGCTATACCGCTAACATGCGCAGATGCCAAGCATGTCGCAGAAGCCCTCGTGCAGATTTTCACTCGGTTGGGATTCCCTCAGCAAGTGTTGACGGATAATGGATCTCCATACCGAAACCTGTTGATGGATGAGATCGTTAAGATCTTGAGGACCCAACATATCCACACTAAGCCATATACTCCGGCGGGAAATGGGCTCGTGGAACGTGCTAATGGAAACCTCACCATGATGCTAAGTAAGCTGGCACAAGTGAAACCTGAAGATTGGGATCTCTGTATTCCTGCAGCATTATTTGGCTACAGAGAATCTCCTCATACTTCCACAGGATTTCCGCCAGCTACACTCTTATTCGGCAGACCCATTAAGGGCCCGCTTGAAGCCTTACTTCAGTCTCTGACAGACGAGAAGGCTGATGAGACAGTTGTCTCAGCCAGTAAATATGTGTCGGTTTTAAAGGAACGGTTGAAACTAGGGTGGGACCTAGCAACGACTAACTTTAAGCGAGCTCGCACAAAGCACGCAAACCGATACAGGAAAGTCGCGGAAGAGAGAGAACTGGAAGCAGGAGAGAAAGTTTTGGTGTTACTCCCTACTGAGAACAACCAACTGAAGATCGGATGGCAAGGGCCGTTTACCGTCCTGAAAAAGATTTCTAAGGCTAACTACCAGATCTCTATTGAAGGAAAGGAGAAGGTTTTCCATTTAAATCTCTTAAAGAGATACTTGGAAAAACCAGTGCCAACCTCCGACCATCTCCTGACGATCGCCAAAACTGACGAAGATGATGATAGTGGCAGGGATATTCCACCGCTATCACAGGAAATCTTTCAAAAATGTCAGAAGCGGCGACGCTCTTTCAAGCGCGCATGGGAGACATTCCGGGGGAAGGAAACTTTGAGGAGTGGACTTGAGTAGGAATTGGACAGAGATGGAGGGGGAAGATGAGAGGGAAGAGGACAGACACCCCGAAGCTACGGTTATAGGAAATTAAACTCCATAACGTAGACATGGAGTGCTTCCATATCTTAAAGGGGGGAGGCTCTGTCACGTAGGGTTTATATTCATTTAATTTCCTACATCTTCTTCCTATTCGTTCACCCAAATTCTCTCTTTTATTATCTCTGTATTTCATTTTTCCTGTATATTTGTCATCCATTCGTTTTGCGAATATTATTTTCATATAATTCGCAAACTTTACCTGTTTCTTTCTCAAAACTGAGAATCGCGCTAGGACGATATTACGTAGATGTCAGGGCTGCAGGGCGTCAGAAGGCGTGATAAGTCGGTTCGCTGAACACAGGACGTAGCAAATCGTCTACATTCTCACCGAGCGCGCGAGCTTCTTCTCGGCATAAGTCCCGGTGAGGTGTGATACTTTACATCTGCACCGGTCAGTATCCAGACATTTGTCTGGAAAATCCCAAACTGACACGGCGCTCACTTGGGCCATGGTCAGCTGTAGTGTGAAAACTGCCCTGCAATGGAGTCAGGCTGTCTGGGATTTGAAACTGACACGCGTACATCGTGGTCAGTAGGTGACAGTTACGACACGCGTTAAGCGGACGTAAATGTTGGGAGTAGGGGAGATAATTTCGCTTGGCGAAATAAGTTTGGGCCCTTTGTCTGATTTTAAGATATTGGCCAAGTTTGAAACTTTAATTTCATTCTCGCTCATAGACTCCACAGTAGATAGGTCGCTCGAAAAACAGAATAGCTGTTAGCGAAGATCTCAGTTTGTTTCGGCAATTTGTCGAACTTCTAGACTTCCAGAAATATTTTCAGCATTTTTATTCTTAAGTTGTGCGACTACCTGTAATTCTGTGGTTGAGGTAATTAATATGATAGATATATAGATTTTGTGAGTGTTAAAGTGTTAAATCGCTTAATTCATTTTAATCTATTTCTTTAGCGCAGAAGAGAAATAAAGTGGTAGGCTATTATATTTTCTAGGGAAGCATTCAGTGGAAAGCAGAATAAAATTAAAATTTCTAGCTTATAACGGCAATTGTAGCTATTTATAAATTTAATTTAACTGCTAATACTCAGTCGAGTGTATTTTTCTAAACTAACGTATAAACTCTAGAATCCAGCCTCATGAATGGTGACGGAATACGCACGTGTTCTTAATTTATGAGGATTGCTGATTTTTAAATATAACTTACGTCACGGGAAGTTTAAATGATAAGCAAAGCTCTCTGCTTGCAAGTTTAAATGTAAGTTTTAACCAGTTCAGATTCTGTTTATTATGTTATATGTGTTATTTTTCCTCCACACAGTGAAAGTTTTGGGGTGACCCTAACTTTACCAGCACCTAGTAGTAGTTTCCATACTTGTGAAGAAATAGACAGTCCTTATTTTGAACCACGTGGGTTTTCTCAAGTAACACTGATCTGACGGTGCAAGTTAGACAGAAATACTAATATCCCTATAACGGGTTTTCAAAGACTGTAATGATAAATACTGGACCTTGGAGCCAGCACTTAATTTCTTCTAGAAACTCTATATAATTTGCTGCCTGGTGGCGTGAATATTAACAATCATTTCCCGACTAGATTATATCTTGTGGACAAATCTGTGGTGTGACTAAAGTGAATCCTATACTGAGAGAAGGCACCGACCTGACATTCATCATTTTTTTAGAAACCTACGCTATTGACACTGTGCTCTGCTAACTCCCGCGCCTGGAATAATTGTTAGGTGACTTAATCAGACATTTGAACAAATTTGCATACCCAAGTAGTCGTTCCCGGAGACTCCAAGTTAAATACGTCTTTTGGAACTGGGGACTTCTTGGCAGAAGACTGCATTTTTTGAGTCTGTGTGAAAATCTAAAATCAATGTGTTCCAAGAGGCAGCAAGCAAAGTCGTGAGTACAAGTATGAGAAGCCATGGCGGAATGAATGAGTGTACGCTGGTTTGAGTGATATTTTTCACTATTTTATCTTTGACACCCTGTTGCTGTCCTAATTTTTTTTTCAATCTGCATAATTTGTTGCTAAGGCTAGAGTTCTTGTGTTTTGTCTTAGGTTAAATCAGATTTTTTTCAAACTCTGTGCATATAATTACGAGATAAAACAAAGAAAAAACTCTTAGACTCAAACCCTATGTATCTGTGACTCGGGCGCCATCATCTGTTCTCTTAACGGGGCCGGGCTAAACCTAGAGTTAACACTATAACGGGGCTATCATCCTTGCAACATTTCCTTGATTTTTTATGACTATGTGTATATGTATTTTCCTTGATGTACTTTCTTTGATGTTGTGAGCCGATTTTTCCTGATAATAAAATCGCTCTTGAACTTAATAATCGTGTTTGGTCAGCTCGTTCTAGATAATATATATATCATTGTTATAGTTTTCCCACGTCTGTGTGTTTACCTGTCGTCACGTGTATGTGCGGGCCTGTGAGTGATAGAAATATACGTAATATGTATCTTGGTGTAGTCTGTCTGACGCTGTAACAACTGTTGTAGAAGATAGGTGAGAGAGAGAGAGAGAAGAATTCTTTTCGCTTTCAGAGACAGCCACTATATCAAATCTATCATCTCACGTGTGTGGAAATTCTATTACCTTTCACTAACTCTCACTGAGTCTATCACCTATTCAAACCTATTCAGAAGGGACCAAACCTAGTCTTAATTCTCCTATCGGAAATCTACGACAAGTCCAAATCTAAGCAAGGGCAGTAATCGTTATATGTATGGGATGAGTAAGAGATTATAGTGGTTATTCCACTTGAACAGCTTTGTCTAGCTGTTAATTTATTTTAAAAAATATATGAGTGTATCGCAGTCGAATCTTCGAGATGCAGAACGTTTTTCACGGTGGCGGAGTTCCACGTGAGATAAATGTTCTAAGCTATTTTTGAGCTGTGAGCGAGAGTTCTCGGTGTGTTAGCCCCACGGATGTGTTTAGCTGGGGTGTTCTGGGAGAGAATGTTAGTGTGTACCGGGCGAGTGCACTGAGGAGATGTAAAGTGTTTTTCAATATGTACCAGTGTACAGGCATTTATGCTGATGGATTATGTACGATTATCGGCAGATAATATGTATTTTCTGTAAGGAGATGTTCCTTAGGCCTCGGAGTATACAGGCCAGTGTTTAGATGAAATGTATTTTCTGTAAGGAGATGTTCCTTAGGCCTTGGAGTATACAGGCCAGTGTTTAGATGAAATGTATTTTCTGTAAGGAGATGTTCCTTAGGCCTGGGAGTGTACAGGCCAGTGTTTTGAGGCTTATGTACATGAATTAAAGAGCGCTGAGACGTCATATATTGGAGGCCTATTATTTACTAGTACTGCGATGGTCAGCAGTCTTATGTACATGAATTAAAGAGCGCTGAGACGTCATATATTGGAGGCCTATTATTTACTAGTACTGCTCAGCAGCGACATGAATTAAAGAGCGCTGAGACAGGCAGTCGTATGTCAGCACTTATGAATGAATTAAAGAGCGCTGAGACGTTATTTATATTGGAGGTCTATGTTATTTACGTTATATATTGGAGGTCTATTATTTACTAGTACTGCGATGGTCAGCAGTCCTTCTTGATGAATTATTATTATTATATGATGTGGATCCTTTTTGGTATGCTATTATGACCTGTGTAACATGTTGTACTTCGTCTACGTTATCGTGACCGTGTTGTGGTGTAATTAAACTGTTCATTAACTGTCACAAGGCGTTCAACCCTCCATGACTCGTACGTGAGCTATCGTGGTGTGAGTGACTGTTTCTATACACCCTCCAAACATGTTAGACACGGTAACGGCACAACAGTATACACATGGATAACAACCTATATGGCGTATGCAATGAAGAAACTGTTACCTCTGCAGTGGTGAATACACATGAACAAACATTATGTAAACAGACTGAATGAAATTCAGCCTTTATCAGGATGCAACAGAGTGAATAGCAGCCTGTACCAATTTTGGAAGGAATACTAGGAATAAGCGTCGTTATCAGACGTTATATTTCCCAATGCAATGAAAGCTCCTCTAGCCTTGTGTATTCTTGTTTTGATTATCATTGCTTCTTGTCAGCCAACAGTCTTATTCTTGATAAATGTTTGAAAGAGATATGCACATATCATGTTCGGCCCAAGTTTCTTTCTTGATTTGGTTGTAAACAGGACTTGCCATTTTATCTCCAATCTGCAACGTTTTTTCACTAACGTTACTACTTTTGGAATATTTATGTAGGGTAATATGGTTATTTACCAAATATAGTATTTTTTATCAAATATTCCCTGTAATCCTTTGATAAGCTTCTCGTACCCTGTGGGGTCCACGTACTCCAATTTGGAACCCTTTGTGTAATACCTTAGATAATGGCATGACAGAGCTGCGGATTCAAAAGGTCTCAACCTCAGACCACAACGATGCCAATCATGCATATATGTTGCTATGGTATACATACATACAGAGAGAGAGAGAGAGAGAGAGAGAGAGAGAGAGAGAGAGAGAGAGAGAGAGAGAGAGAGAGAATCTTTGCCATTTATACCTTACTTACTTAGTCGTCCCTTTTCTACTTATGGGTGTAGAGGTTAGCCAGAGAGAGCTATGTTATCCTATCGGCTGTCTTCCTTTCGGCCTGGTTCCAGTCCAGTCCTCGGTCATTCAGAGATTGTCTGTTTCCCATCTAAACCAATCATGGTAAATGTTGAGAATACGACGGTGCGATGCAGCAAAATCAACATCCTAACTGCAGGGCTTTGATGCTTGATTTATTCTATGTTGAGATTCTTGACACCACCGTAGAACAAGTGATCACACAAGTCACGAGATACGTTGGAATATATGTGCCAAGACCGTGTTGTTTTATTGTTCGAAGAATTATGAAATTCTAATGTGTGCTTTAGCCCTGTTAATCGTTAATCATTATAATTTTATTTTTTTCCCTATGACACGATCTCTGGTCGACCTAATAAGCTACACTAGGTCTTAGCAGCGCCACCAGGCGTAATGGCCACTGACTGCTTTGACGGTCGGCGGCTAAGGATCAAAGAATAAGAAGGTCTTAGCCGATCTTACGAGTAGTACCCACGTTGAATTATTTTCTCATGTTTCCCAGGGTCGGATTAAGCTAAGAAAGGTCTCTAGGCTTTTTGGTGTTTGAGCTCCCATATAGGCAATAGTTTTAATATTTTTTTTTTCAAATCCCTTAGCATAGGGAAGGTACATACAGGTCTACCTCCGAGATATTACAGGTTTTGTTCCAAACCACCGCAATAAAGCGAATATCGCAATAAAGCGGGTCACACCCATGTTTTGGCTTCCCAGTGCATATAAAAGCCTAAAATCATGTTTACACTACGTCTATTAAGTGCGCAATTTCGCTAGGTCTAAGAAAAAAAAAACAATGTACTGTAAAATCAAAAATACTTTATTGCTAAAAAATGCTAATCTTCATCATTTGAGCCTTTAGCGAATCATAATCTTTTTGCCAAAATCTATCGGAAGAAGAAGGCACGTTCTAATAAATAAATATGTATAATTTGAAAAAATGCGCAATATCTGCGAAGCGCAATAAAGCAAGGTATGCCTGTACTAGTATTATTAATAGACTGGTATTTTAGTTTGTTAGATTGCTTACCTCTTATTTAGTAATTATTTTTTATTAATGTTTATTAGTATAATTTTTTTTTTATTAATATTAAGGACTATACAATAAACACATTTTATTGAAAAATCTATGCATTAAAAATTTTTTTTTTTTTTAAACTTATGCTCGAGTACCCAAGAGCTCTGGGGCCCTAGGCTTCAGCCTACTTAGCCTAATGGATAACCCAGCCCTGATGTTTCCTACTTAGCTCTCGCTTTCTTTCCTTTCCCTGGCGAAGGCCTTGTGGTCACAACGTTGGTTATTTTCTTTATCTTTTGTCCCAGTAAGATGAATCACTTACGTTCGATTGTTTTTTCATATCCATCCACCCTACACCAAGTCTTACCGCAGTTCTTCTCAATTATCTCCACCTTATTAGTTAATCGGAAGATTACGTTGAAAAGTAATACGTGTCGATGCTGTACTTTTAGGTATAACATTCTTGTCTAATGAATAAATCTGTTCGCACGAGAGGTATTATTTAATCTTGCTACACAATCGTACCTAGTTTAACATGAATGATGTCCATAGTTTAACTTGAATGATGATGCTCATAGTTTACCATGAGTGATGCTCACAGTATAACATGAAAACTGTACACAGTCTACCACGAACGAGGTTCATAGTTTACCTTTACGAACGTACATAATTTACCATGCTTGATGTACATAACTTAATAAGATTGCAAAACGCTTGTCCTCAGACCAGTCACTGTGCTATACAATGGCAGTACAACCTGGTACCCTGGCAGTACTTTTCCATCATCATGTGCTCTCAATATGAAGAACTACCCATTTGACCAGCAAACGTGTCATATTGAGGTAAGAAATATTTTTTCCGAGAGCTGAGCTTTCATGCTGAAGAAGACATTTGTTCTTAGATGACCCAAGTGTCCACATTTACGTGTCAAATGTTCATAAGTTAAACATGTTTGGCGTAGTTAAGTATAAAGTGTTTGTTAGTGTCATGCAGCACTTCTTTCCTTTATTTATATTGCATGCTCTGCAACTATTATTAACATGTTGTCCTCTCGTAATTTGCTGGAAAATATCCTTCTGCATCAGTTTAGGTAGGACTGTAAATAAATAAATATTACACACATAAAGGTATGTTTCACGCACTCGTGAGAAATAAAGATCTCACGAGTGCCTGGTTTGGTTTTAAGGATTATCTTCATTGCACACCGACAACTACATCAGTGCTCCGATATCCTCCCTTAGATCACACAAGGACGATCTCAGCACAGTGCACGAACTCCGTAGCACCGGCGAGAATCACAATGTGTGTATATAAGAATCCCACATTCTATAAATACTTTTATGGTTGTAGGTTTCTAATTTTTAAATTTCTGCCAAGGCAGGATCCTTACGATTTCCAACTGTCGTGGGATTTTTAATGTGCACAACTTGCACACGGGACCTCCTAATTTTTCACCCTTGTCCGAGAAGGCTGGGCATCCGATCTCACTACCCAGGAGACCAGGGGGGATTATGACATCATTAGGACCACTGGTTCTGAAAATAAATTTCCATAAATTAAGACTGGGAATCGAACCATGTACTTCTAGAATTCGAAGCGGACGTCATACATCTTAGCCACTCCGACCCCTACGAGTGCCTGAAACGTACCTTTAAGTGTGTAATACTTATTTATTTGCGGGCCTCGGGTTTCCCCTCTTTATTTGTTTAAAATGTTTATACAATACCAAACCTACCCTCTGTCCCTGTACTGTTCCCAGTCTTCTATCATGTACTAGACACAGTATTAAGGTCTTTGTCTTGTGTAATCTGACCTGTCCTGTATAATAGTGGGACCAAAGAAGTGATTGCGTCATTAATTTGGCACGATCGCCTTAGGTACACATTCGGTGTTGTGTGTGGAAAATCACGCTTTTGACCCCTGTCGACGAAGCACTTTTTTGTGGTGCCTAGTTGGCAGGGAGGATAGTGTGATTTGCTTCCGTAGCTAGGCAGCGTTGCCGTTCGGATGGTCCTGGATTCGATTCTCCGGCGAGCCTATCACTTCTGTTATTTTTCTGTTGTATAATTTTCTACTTCTTTATTTCTCACGAGTGCTTCAAACATACCTTTGTGTGTGCAGCATTTATCTAGGTAGGACTGCCTTATTTCAGTTGACATGTAACTCTCAATCTTCATTATTGTCTTCCTCAGTAGATATTTTTTGACTGGCAGCGTAGAGATATAATTAGAGCTTATTTGGCGGAATCGGTTGGTTATTGCCAGCCCAGATTCAACACGTTCATGCAAATTTGTTTTAAAGTGATTCCACCAGGAAAAGTTCAGACCAACAGCCATTTTTCATAGGAGGGTAGGAAAGAATCTCGTTACAGGCCCATTGAGGCCTATTGAGAATATGGTGTTAGGCCCATATTTTCTTGACCATCGGCATACTAGGGGTGATGTGGTCAGCATCACGCCGGTGTAGGAGGCAGGAAGGAAGTACCGGCAACACGCACTGTACAGTGCTTCCTACCGTCAGGTAGGGAACACTGGATAAGTGATTCTTGCCTAGGTAGCAGGCACTTAACTCAGGCAGGAAGCACTGTACAGTAGGAGGTAGGAAGGACGTACCCGGCAACACGCACTGTACAGTAATTATTGTCTGAAAGAAAAAAAAAATTGGTATATCGCACTGCGTTGTAGTTATTATAATCCATTTGGCAGATATTTCCACCGTCCTTCCTTTATTGGGCAAAAGACTGGAGAGACGAAAGAAACAAAGAAGTAAAGTTTGCATTTTTTATGCTTGCGTCATCAGTTATGTTTATTCATTTACTTTGTTGTCTTTAGTGTGTAAATCCCAAAAGTTTATGAAACACAAGTTTTAAACACTATTTTTTATAATTTCGTCTAAAATATAAGGTGGGAAATTATTATTTGAATATTCATTTCAAATATGTATCGGTATGGTGCGTGTAGTGCGGTATGGTGCGTGTAGTGGGATCATAATTTGGGCAGTGAATAATAAATATAAGGTTAAGGTGGTCCCATTGCAGATACGGGCGTAGTGGAGTGATGTTTAAGAGACTTCACTATACTGGGTTCAGCATCGAGAGGTGAGGTGACCAGTTCCCTTTCTCGCTGCCTTTTCCTTCCCTAACTCACGAGCAAAGTCAAGTACCCATTTACAGCTAGGTAGACTGGACCATGTCGATACCGTGAATCGAACCCAACACCTTTGCCGAGAGAGACCAGCGCTCTAACCACTCTTTCAATCGGACGCTCAATAAATATATAAATAAATAATATTGCATATAATTGTACTTCTGAATAATTTTTATTAATTATAATTGTTTAACTAAAAAAAATATGAAAGAAAGATCTTGGTTGTTTTATCACAATGTGTATACTAACAGACTTTCCGTTTAAGGAAAAGACATGAAATAAGCTTCATTTAATTATTTACAGGCATCATACTGAGACGAAATATCAAGAGTGGCTGAAGTTAAATCTTAATTTACGTGTTCAAAACCCACATTTTTACGAGATAATTTTAGGGAGTACATTTGAGACATTTGACAACCGATACTGGTTTTGCAAGAAATAATTTATTTATAAGGATAACATACGGGGTTATATATTAAAATGGGAAGCGATAAAAGCGCTATGACATGCACTTAGTTGAATTGGTCAGCGATTTTAAACATGTTAATTAGGTTATACTTGATAACAAACAAATGGAGACTTCTTTGCTAAGACTTGATTGCATCATAACGGCCTTTACCGTGAACTCTTCACGTTAAAGGTCAGAAATACTTCACACCATTAGGTAAGTTGAGATAAGATTCGCGCGACTCAGAGGCACCAATAAGAGAGATAAACCCGTTTAATTATTCAGAGTTGGGGCACTGTACGAAAGATGGCCGCCGACCGAACAAAGTGGAATCAATTTGTTGCTGCCCTACAAGACGCCACCAGGCGTGTTGGCCACTGACTGCTTTGACGGTCGGCGGCTATGGATCAAAGAAGAGAAGAAGAATTATTCGGGAATGGAAGAAACGCGATCTTTTTATTGCCATTATAAATTTTCTGAAAGGTGAACAGTGGATTGTTCTGAGAATATATGCAACATAAATCGATGCCCAGGAAATAAGTCTGTCACTCTAACAATGCTTATTGGAGAAAGGGACTACTTTTGTCTATTTTGAAATGTTAACAAAGCTATTATTTATTTTATTTTAGAAATTAATATTATTTTGAATTGTATTGTATATTAGCATTAAGTAAACTGAACACATTTTTTAAAGTGAAACTTAATGAAAAAATAAAAATGAAGATCACTGAAAATCAGATGTGAAGATTGTCATCAATATACGAAAAATGATTTAAAAAAAAAAAAAAACTTTCGTAAAGATTCGTGTGTTTTTATGTGCTCTTGTATCGTAATTCAAAATAGCTAGTTATCTACAACTTAACTTGGTTACAATTAAACTTATTACGGACGAAAAAATAAGCTTCGTTGCCCGCTCCGCTATAAGTATGTTCTGGCCACAGAGAAGATTTATTTCACAATGCACTGGCGCAGTCATTTCACTGCACCATTGTATGGACATGAGGTAAAGCATTCATATGGGCGTGAGATGGCAGGGAAAGCAAACCTGTAAAAATTGCGTGCTGTGCTGAAATCGGATGTGTCGGGCCGAAAGGCGCAGATTTCGCAAACTACGACACAACGTAGGCTTACATACCGCTCAGAAAAGACCAGTACGTAAGAGTGAGATATGGTCGAGCAAACACAAACAACAACAGCAACACATTTCACAATGCGAGCAGATGACGTTATAAATTTTTTGACTTGTTATATTAAGGTAAAAAAATAGTTTTTAATGCTCTTTTGGTAATAGTAGTTACTAAGTAAGCAATATACAAATGTTTAAAGATTTTTAACTGACGTATACTGATTTTCGTTGGTTAGATCTTGTAGTGGTTTTTGATGTTATTGTATGGTTGTTATGTTACCTAGTGTACTGGATGAGGTCAGCTGTGAAGGCTCCTGAGATAAAAGTTTATGTGAGTACAGAAGGCCTTTCTGCTACCACTTACGACCTCAAACAGACCTATTCTACTATTATGAATGTTAGCTACGTTAAAAGTCTAGGGTACTGAATGGTGATGTGTAGGTAATAAAATACACAGACACACACATGTAAATTCTAAGTCTAATAATGATAATAATAAACTCTATGATAAACTGAACTAACACTGGCTGTTAAAGTTTAAGTTTGAAAATCTTTTAAATTTATTAGTCCTGAACCAATTGTTTCTTTTGGTCAGAACATATGAAATAATATGTATTTATCAATAAAATGCATAAATATATTGCATAATCAAATGAAATGTTTGTACATAGGTATATTATTACAATGGTTAATACTAATAATATCTACAATGTCTTGGGAAAAACTAGCACTGGATGTTTAGTTGGGGTGGCGTCATCATGCCCAATCTATGGTTACAAAGTTCAGTTTCCTTGACAGATGGACTGATGTTAATGTTTATATAACAAGATTTTATTTCTTTATTGATGGTGGACCCTGTTGATGAATCTACAGCAGGCCAAGTTTGCACTTAACTGGCCTGTGACGATGTAGTACAGAATTCTTGTGGCCCACTCCTCTCAGTAGCTGGAGTAAAATGTTAGGCTGCACAGACACCCGCTCTTGTACTTCTACAAAAGCATCTGGCACAATCGTAGTGCCAGATCAGAAACTCTGAAACCAAAATTTGTGCCATGTGTCAACACTCTGTTTACTGCGCCACTCTTACACACAACACCACAAAACAACATTACACAGATTGGGTCAGATCTCTCTGACCAACTTAGCACATCTCACCCAGTTGTTATCAAGTAGTACCAGTTTCCCAAGACTGCATTGCATCCGAAATATGTTCAATAGTTTCCTCTTCCATTCAATAAGGTGGGTGTTATGTTCTTACTGATCTCAATTATAGATCCGCCTTCCATAGTCTTAGATAGGTTTTTATATATTATTTGTTTGTCTCTAGGCCCTGGACTGCTGCTGGGGACCTAGATCAAGCACTTCTTCTTCTTCTTCCGTCCTTAGCCACCGACCGTCAAAGCAGTCAGTGGCCATTACGCCTAGTGGCGTCTTAGGGCAACAGCAGATAGGTTTTCTTTGCCATTGTTTCCCATCACGCCTATTGGCGTCTTTAGGGCAACGGCAAATCAATCCATTTGCTGTTGTTTCCGTAATCGAAGTGACTGGCAAACGGGTGATCAGCCCGTTGGTAGATCAAGCACTCACTTGTCGTAATCATTTTTCATGATATGGCAGTATCAATCACTCAAAATATTAAAATAACCAAGATAAATGCTTTTTCCCTTACCACAATTCAGAATTGAGAACACAGTTACTTAGTACTAGCAAAACTCAGCTGAGCTGCTGGCTAGATTAGGGCGTCCCACTGATTTTTATTTAATTATTCCTGGAAATCACCTCTAGCAGTAACGTACTGTGTCAATGGACAGTCTTCTTTAAAATGGCACAAGCGTGCGTCTCTCATTCAATAATATAAAAATTGTTGTCCAATCAGCGGACTTCCACTCTAACTTTTTCAAATATTCAAACTAAAAGTCCAATTTCAGTCCAGTCTCAGTCTAGTATGTAGTATTTTTTCCCAAAATTACACTTGTTTTTTTGGACTAACTACATGAAAAACTACATAAAATTTTGTCTCCCCCTACCTCTAAGATCCTATGCTAAGTTATTTTTAGTTACTATCCTCCGACTTTGCCCCCTAGTTCATTGCAGTTTGATTTTTGCATTTTTAGGCTCAAGGACACCAAAATGTAACTTTAGTGAAAATATGCACAAAAAACTGTTCGCTAGTCTGATTTGAACAATACAGTCTTTCGTCAATATCTTCCGTGTTATCTGTCCGTCTGTGTAATTAAAAGTATATTATTTCTCTGCTCAAGTTGGGCTATCAAACTAGCTAGGTTTTATTTTCATAACTTTATTATTAAAGAAAAACCTACTTTTCTCAAGGTTATTTTTTGAAATTTGTTTTTGAACCTTCGTCCACGGCGTTTGCCGCTATATTCAAATAAAACAACCAATTACCGTAAAACGTCCAAGATACGACTGTTTGGAATAAGAGCTAAGGTCGTTTTTCGGTCCATTTCCTTACATTGTCTCAACTAGTGGCGTGATTTTTTCTTTAAACTACAAATTGCGTCTTTTTGCCTTTTAGATTCAAACACGTGTTCAGACCGTCATAATTTTTTTTTCTTTTATCTCCGTTTCCCTCCCGTCTAAAAGGGTAAACCGTTTAGTTTGCATGTTCCAACTAGTTAGTTTCAATGGCGGTAGAAAGCGCTGGCGTAGGTGAAAAAGCCTCGGCATATCTTGCCTATATTTTTATCCCTACATGTTATTTTACCCGTTATCTTTATAATTGGAGATATTTTAACGTTGCATCACGGTAATTTCACCACAGATCTATATTTCGAAGGAATGTCATCTGTCCAGTATTCCTTTATTAATACGCTTTGTTTATACACTGCCAAGTAGAAATAAAAACGTAATTATCAAATATTATGGCCTTGGTTTTACTGGCGCATCCATTTCTCAATACATATAATAAGCATTAATTATATTTATGTACGGGTTTCCGTTTTTTTAAACTTTTAAAATGTTAAGTCCTTCCTACCCAAGTACAGTGCCTCCTACATAGCAGGTAAGATTCACTGTACAGTGGGCGGTACTTAGATACCGCTCACTGTACAGTGCCCGCTACCGTCAGGTAGGAGGCCCTGTACAGTGCTTCCTATCGTTAAGTCCTTACTGCCTCCGACACCGGCCGCGTTAACCTTCCCAGAGTTGCTCTGTTACAAAATTCACGAGGCTGGGTCTACCCCGGAGCCGTTTGCGGTCGAAAAAATCCCACCTCAATTGGGGATAAAACCGTGGACCACCAAGCTAGGAAGCCAGTACACTAACCATTGCGTTATTGTGGCTTACCATTTTTCATAAGGAACTCTCAGACTGCCAGTACGATGCTGTTTTCTGCCGAACGGGTGATTAAGAAATACGTTACGTCAATGAAATTAGAGAAACTCGCTGGAAAAAGGAAATATTTCTTTAATTAACAGAAATATGAAAAGTCGGAGATATGTGTAAAATCCCCATAAGGGTTTGGACACGCGCACTAATATAACCAGCTAGGTTGAACAGGATGCGCCTCGACACAACGAGGCAATATTTTATTTAAAAAAAAAAACAGTGTACAGATTAACCTTTCTTGCGTGAATTTTCGGTCTTGATATTGGTAAAACCGTGGTGTAGATTTACAGTGCAAGGATAGCATTAAAACTATTGTTCATTGAAAAACCTACATTGGATTTTTTAAATTCCCGCAAACGGATTAAAATGTTAAAAAAAAAAGAGTCAAACGTGTGTGATATCTCAGTAGTTATGTACATATTCATATAATACAGGGTGTCCATAAAAGATTGTACCCTTTTCAAAAAAATTATTCTCGGCCCCATGACGTGGTACGAGGATGCTTTCTATCACAAAAGAAAGATAATCTCTGCAAGTTTTTAAGCATACCTTACAAAGACTCAAAAAAAAGTGCGCATGCGCGAAGCGGGTATTTCAAGTGAAACTTTCGCAGTTGAGTTGCAACCGGTAATTGTTACAATGTCTCTCAACACACTGGTCAAGTAGGTGAAAAAAAATGAAATAGGTATATTCTTTTTGAGTGTTTGTAAGGAATGCTTAAAAACTTGCAGAGATTATCTTACTTTTGTGATAGAAAGCATATATAGAAAGTATATGTGCGATATATAATAATTATGATGTTTCGCAATTTAACTATTATGCATATTAAGTATGTTTATTTTGCTAACTAATTACTTTGTATAATGATACCATTCAATATATATATATATATATATATATATATATATATATATATATATATATATATGTATATATGTATTTATATATATGTATATATGTATATGTGTATATATATATATATATATATATATATATATATATATATATATATATGTATATATGTATATATATATATGTATATATGTATATATATTATGTAATATGGCGTATATATATATATATATATATATATATATATATATATATTTATATATATATATATATATATATATATATATATATATATATAATATATATATATATATATATATATATATATATATATATATTATATATATATATATATATATATATATATATATATATATATATATATATATATATATATATATATATATATATATATGCAGACTACGCTGGCTTGGCCATGTTTGCCGCATGGAAGATGGTCGCATCCCGAAAGATATCTTATACGGACAACTGGCAGATGACAAAAAACAGTTGGGCGACTGCAGCTGAGATTCAAAGATGTGTGCAAGAGAAACATGAGAGCACTGGACATAAATCCAGCAACCTTGGAGGATGAAGCTACCGATCGCACCAAGTAGCGATGCTGTCTGCAGTGCCACCTCAGATTGGGCGAAAAGAAGCTCACACAACAAGCAGAAGAGAGGAGAAAACGTCGAAAGGAACACCAGGAAAATAAGCAGCTGAGGGCTGTCGCCTCAGGGGCGCATTCCCATAGTCAGTTATGACTGAAGAGGCTATTATTATAATGATTATGATTATTATTAAAACATAAACTAGTATTTGGCAGGAATTCGTAAGAAAGGAAGAAGGAAAACACTAGATAACAGAAAAGCCCATAGGTCAGGTACAGTGCCTCTTATGTCGGCTGACTTTATCCGGCAATATCACTCCAGGAATCCATGTAGGAAGTGCTAACAGAGTGTGCAAAGCCAGAATACGATTCAAAAGTACCATTTCGCCCAAATAATGATTGATATGTCAACCGTGGAAGCCCTCCAAATGGATATGCTCTTAAATAATGATTTGGAGACGGGGTATTAAAAGGTGTTTTTGGAACTTTTGTTTTGCGTTGTTACCAAGCCAGGATTTTAAGAGATATCGGTACATTTACAACAAATGTTGTGATAAAAGAGCTGTTAATTAATTAATTAGTCATTTCTCATTCTATAGACTTTTTCACTTTTCACGTCATTCTTAACTGGCTGCGCCGTAGCTTCATTAGCCAATGCATCTAGATAAGTTTGACTTCAAAGATCCAATGAAGGTGAAATGCAACGGAAAGGAATGAAATGAACACCGGAGAAATAGTACCGTCTTCAGGACATGCTATAGAAAGAACACATCATAAATTTTTTTCCGCCATTTTTCGGCATGTTAATTGGTCGTGATATACTAATGGTTTTGATTAATATTTCAGCTAATTCCTATGGGTTACGTTACACATGAAGTTCAGTTCGTACCATTAACCAGAGATGTTGCACTGGATTTCTGATACTAATGGGTCATTGCTGTCGAGCATTTTGGTAACATATTGAACATTTATATATGTTTGCTTATCTACAAGTTAATTTACTTTACTAGTCTACCAGTTGGTATTTTTATCATTTTTTAAAATGTCGACCGTCGGTTTCTTCACAACCGACCTGATTATTAGCCTGAGTATCTGCATATTATCCGTTACGTGTGTCATTTAATATCCTGAACTTTTAGTTGGCGTACAGTTTAATGTTTCTCACTTTTTCTTTCAACGTTCTGGTCTTTGTGTTCTCTTGCTTCCAGATTTACACATTATTATGTGTAAAATAACTTGATTTGCTTATAAAACAATATATTAAGTTCTCTATCTGTTTATATGGATGTCTGAAACTGAATATTTATATGGTAATTTAAAGTTTGGCAAGAATAGTCTTCCATCTCTTTATTTGGCGTGTTTCTCTGAGTGTGGTGATTCATATCATCTTCAAACTTAACTCATATGACACTTTGTGGCGCATGAACGTGGCATGTTTTTTTTTTCTTTCATGTATGGTGGTGATTCATAATATATTCAGACTTCTGTCATACTTTGTTGTTCATGGACGTGGCATGTCACCAGGGATGTCACCCCCAGCCTTTAGACATTCCTCAACAGAAGCCTCCATCAGATGTTATATAAAATAAAAAAAGACCTCTGGGATAGAAGCTGCCACCAGACAATTCCCTGCCGATATCGTCCTCCAGATCAAACCACCGGATGTAATATAAAACACGGACCTGTGGAATATAACCAGACCACAACCAGCCGAGGACACCCGAAGAACCTTGTAAGAGGAATAAAATATAGCGGAATCCTTTGCGCAGAGCTGAGAAAGAGAGTCCAAAATAGAAATCAATGGAAAGCAACAGTATATATATAGTAGATCATTAGAGGGTTCAGTCTTACTAAAGTAGATTCCTGAAGCACCTGGATTGCCGACCCCTTTAATTCCTATCTGTTTTTGTGTATTTATTTATTTGAAGTTTATTATTAGCTTATTTCCATCTCATGTTATTAAACGGCACAGTACAATCTTTCTTTAGTAGTCTATTTCCTTTTACACCGTTATTGTACTGACGCTATCTTAATTTCAACAAAGAGGCTTATTTGCGCAAGAAGAAGAATGGGAATAGTAGTGATAATGTATGTTGTATTAAATATTTGGTTTGTTGTTGTTGTTGTTTTGAAAAGGTGATGGGTGGAGAGCGGGTACTTAACAGCTGACCATTATTGCCTCTTCTCGTTCCATCTTGGTTCAACCTGAAAATTGGTTATAATTGGGGTATTTAGTGTCATTTTATTTACCAATTTTGTATTAAATTTAAATAACTATTGTCTTTTGCAGTTACTGGTTTTAATTTATATTAATATTTGTCATTTTATTTTCAGTTTTGTATTGTATATAGATAACTATTGTCCTTTACACTTGGTTTTAATTTGTATTAGTATTTGTCCTTTTTGAGTTGGTTTTTTATTTTATTTTTTTAAACCTCGTTGTCTTTCTTTGTCCTAAGAGTAGTTAATACGTTTGCAAATTTTTTTCGTTTTTTTTTGTGTTTTTAAATTATTTTTTTAATTAATGATTTGTTAGTTTTTGTTGCTTAATTTCTATTTAGTTGAATGTCTTTTCTGAAGTATTATTTTTGTTATTATTACCAATATTGTCACTGTTATTAACTTTTTATATTTTCCTTTGTTTAATGTATATATCGTTTAAGTATTGTTTGGGCTTCCCCTGGGGTATCTATACTTAAAACCTTATCACCTGTCATGTCTATATTGTGATTTCTAAAGTATGTTTTTAATTATAGCCTCTGTTGATCGTATTTTCTACGAAAATATTTTGTTAAATCGTTCTTTTAAAGAAAATATTTTGTTTTGTTCTATATATCAGTTTTATGACCTAGAGCTGAAATCAGTTATGGACCAGTTTTATGATCTAGGATTAAAGATTTATTAATTATTTTGTATTTGTCTATTGACCAGATTACTTTCCGTCTAAAGAGAAATCCAGCCGGTATCCTCATGAACATCATTCTTCCAGTGGTGTTCTTATCATTTCTAAACCTGTGGGTATTTGTCATACCTGTAGAGTCTGGAGAAAAGATAAGCTATGGTAAGATACTACTCGTAGTTTGGAATAATTGTTAATTTTTTTATGGTCCTACTAATAGGTATTTCACACGATGCTTTCATAATAGATGCCGAGAACATGTGCTATGTATGAAAATGCGTCGGGTTGTTTGAATTACGGTATGTGAGTATGGGTTACCCTTAGAGAATATCTTTAGCGTATTTGCGTGAAGACCGTCTAGTTATATTTGAATTGTTGTGAGATAGGTTTAGCAGAAAAACTGATTTTTTGAATAAAGTGGTTTAATTTGTTGATCATATGGGGTATGATCGGTGAATAAATTTGGTGGGGGGAGGTAGTCAAGTGAGAGACCTCGCCGAGTCTAGAAGCTAGCTGAGCGCTAGAGATTGAAAGTTGTATATAAGGGACACCAAGGTTTTGGCATCTTTTGATAATGTGCTTGATGATACATTTTGTCAGATTAGAAGTCGTTATGTGCTATTTTCAAGTTTTCTAGCGGGTGTTCATGTGTTAATCAATATGCGAAGTGTGTCCGTAAAATTTTGTCTTGTAACATTTATGGCATTGGTACAGTTTGGTAATGCTGCTGGTAGCAGGATATTGTCGAATAGGAGTCCAGTTATTCTATCTCCATAGCTTGCACCACATTATCCACGTGATGTTATAATTTTGTTGATGCAGTTTGGTAATGCTGCTGGTAGCAGGATATTGTCGAATAGGAGTCCAGTTATTATATTTTCATAGCTTGCACCACATTATCCACGTGATGTTATAATTTTGTTGATGCAGTTTGGTAATGCTGCTGGTAGCAGGATATTGTCGAATAGGAGTCCAGTTATTCTATTTCCATAGCTTGCACCACATTATCCACGTGATGTTATAATTTTGTTGATCGATGCATACAGTTATGATGGAGATTGACACGACAGCAGTTATAGCGTCCAATTACTTCATGTGAGTTCGTGTCTCGTACGTTTTGGCTATAGTGGCATGTTAACCACGGGCAACTAGTTCCACACGGTGTCGTGTTTTGGTCTGTCTTACACCACGGTCATATTTACCGCTCACAATAATAGGATAATACGGTCCGATTTAACAGCCAATGAGAACGCTCCTTTTTCTGGTATGTATAAGGAATGTGACCGGGTGAAGGAATGAGTGGACGGGAACGGCACTAAAAGTCCAGTCTCGTGTGACAGTGTAGATCGTGATAGTGGATTTTGTGGAAAGGGATGTAAATCTGTATTTCACTTGAGGTAAGGGAAATAATCCCAAGACTTTCTTTGTAGGGGTTCTTCTGGGGAAGACTGGTTATTCACCAGAGGTGTTGCTTCCAGAAGAGAGGAACAACCCAGGTAATTAAGAGAACTCGTAAGTGCCTTTACGGTTTTAATATTGATTTTGAAGGGTTATATATAATCAGTAACTCGAACAGTCAAAGGAAACTTCAATAGTGCAGGTTACTTGAAAAGTCCAGTAGATATTAAAAAGATATTCTTTATTTCGTTTCGTTTCAACATGAGGAAAATGTGGCAGTTCGATAAGAATTTCTGGTGGGGGAAAGTAAAACTGCCAGCTTTAGCCTCCAAGGCAAAAGGCTTACGGCTCCTCAATACTCTAGTCGTTTTGTGACATCTGTGGAAATCCTAGCGAAATAAAATACGATTCGAGACTTCAATTAAAACTAGATCGAACTTACTTCATGTGGAATAAACCACAAACCTAATCGTGGCAGGGGTTAGTGCTGGTTCACTAACTTTCCTGGTCGGTAGGAGATCTCTAGTTGGATATTAGTATCCAAACCGTAGGAGTCAAGGGCTTTTTCGTTCTCTAGTAGATGTAGTGCCAGGTTGCTCCAAACCTAAACTAAAGAACGCCCTATGTTGGTTTGACTCTAGCTTTGAGATAACTGTCTCAAGCTCTCTGACTGGTTACTAAGATGCATCAGTCTTTATACTTGTCTGGTACTATGGCTTGCCAGAGGAAATATTTCTCATTGGAGTTAAGACCGGAAACCTTCAAATGATTGGTCTTGGGGGCTAGTGGACTGTTGAAATAATCTTTAACCTAACCATCTACGAATCCTCTAGTCTAAAATTATTGTTTCTATGTGATGATGACCAACCATTGTTTAAAGTTCTCTCTAATCTAAATGTTTTCCGGTCTGACTTGTATGGAGGCCACACAAGGTTTGATGGCATCATGGGTTCATGTGTGTCATGACTGATGATGTCATTGATTCTTGACTAGTGGTTTATTTATCTAACTAGTCATTTATAAAATACTTTACTATAAGGCTAACAGTTGTAGCTACTTAATAGTCTACCCTGTTACAGGAAACCTATTATGCTTAACCTAGAGGCCTATTGTGTGCAACTGAAAATACGAAGATTTTTAATTTCTCAAAGACTAAAGATATTTAAACGACAGTTAAAGCTAGTTTAAGCAACTAGGATATTACTTAAGAGGTATGTGTAAAGATATCCTCAAATACTATGTTATTCTAAGAGAAAAATCGTTTTAATTGACATTTATACATCAGGGTAGTCCCCAATATAGTTAGTTAAAGGCTGCATAGATTTAAGTGCATTTTGCTAACTAAACAAATTTTAGCTAGACTGATAGAGATAAATTACCAGTACAATACTAACTTTAAATGAGTAAAATCGGTCCCCAGTTAAGGAAGATAATAGATTTTAAAATTTCTACGCATTGAACGCGAAGGCAAAAAGACGCATTGTTTTGGGATTCCTAACACCGCCTTTGCCCCAACCATCCGCGAGGTACGCTGAGTCCCTATATAAGACCTTGAACTTGGGCTGAATTGAGGCCACACATTTTCAAAATACTTCTTCTTCCTCTTCTTCTTCGTTCGTCCTGAAAAGGACGGTGGTTGCGTTGTGTCTATTTACGCCGTAGCTGTGATATCTGCACCTTTCGGTCGACACATCCGACTTCAGCACGGCATTTTTTGGGACCGGGATTGCCTTCCCTTTGCGATCCGTACTCGCTCAGCCAGACTGCACTGCTGCAGACTGTTTCCAGGACCACCACGTGGAGGTGGAGTACTGTCTTGGTCAGCTCTGGTTCGCTGACCCTGATGCAAGCAGTACAGCTATGGGTCGCTGACTGCATTCTCTATTGCTGCATCTTTTCATTTTCAAAATACAGTACTAACAGAAGAAAGCGGCAAACGCTTGCTGTCAAATATTTTGCAGTTGTATCTACGTAGCATACCTATATACCCATTTGCAGCCTGTTATAGCTATTGTATACTGCCTGAGGGTAAGAGAAATGTATATATATATATATATATATATATATATATTTATATATACATATATATATATATATATATATATATATATATATATATATATATATATATGTATTTTATGTACTTTTCCTGTGTATAATCCACTTGTGTGTTACCTAGTGTGTTATATGTGTTAAGAAAAAATTACAGGACGAGTGTCCTGCCGGCTTGAAAGCAAGCATGTGTTAACGTTTAGGGACGAAAGCCAGCATTGGGAATGTGTAGGATAATTGAGAATTATGGCAGAATCTACGATTGTAAGGTTAATAATGTATTTGATGGAATATTTCGTAAAGGAACGTCACACTGTACAAGAACATAAGAAAGGATGTCAGGAATTGTTTACATGTATTAATCAAGGTGTTACTTCATAATTTGTACTTAACCAAATCATTGTAAGGAAGCATATGATGGACAATTGGATCAACTTACGATTTATAAGAAAAATGTAATCACATCGAACTGGCTGTAAGTGGTATTGAAGCAAAGTGTTATGTGCAACTGTTAGCACATTTTCTGAGTTTGTTTGTAATGTTCATTGTGTGTGTGTGTGTGTGTGTGTGTGAGTAAAATGGTGCTGGACCATACAAGGTTTGCGATCATTTGTATTTTCCAGGTTTTATCCTGAAATGACTATCAGTCTTCGAGACATTTAATACTGAGGAACTTTGTTGGTGCAAGACGTTCTCAATATACTTAGAGCGAGTCACTAGATTGGTTCCCAGCCTGGAGATCCTGAAACTGTGTGCTTCAAACTCCATAAGATAGGTGGACACATAACTCCACTGGTCGGCACATCCAGCCTTATTTTATAAAGAATTAAACTACACATTAAACAAACAACTGCATGATGACTTATGAAGGATTTAATGAACTTCTACCTACTTTACAGTCCAGTGAAACTAACAACTGTTTATAAAAATATATATAATAACATAATTGACATTTTAAATATAACTTTTATATTTAACTAGGGAGCCGCGCTAGCGTAGTGGTTACAACACCGCTCTGGCGACCGGGTGATACAGGATCAAACCCGGGCGACGGCATTTGAGGATTTTTCGTCGACCGGGATTTGGACTGGATTAACTCGAGACCTGGCGAGGACATTTGAAGGAGTGTCGTCGACCAGGGACTGGCGGCTCCTGAGCCGACCCAGCTGCAATGGGTACCTCCGAAATCGGAGAGTATTTGCCTGAATGGCGAGGGACACCTGTCTCTGTACAAGAAATAAAGGGATACTCACGTAAAATCAATGTCAGGTTAGACATAAAAAAAAAAAAAAAAAAAATAATAACCTGAGATTTCGCCTCGAGTATTAGCGGGCGAACGCAAAAAATAAAAAAAATAAAACAAAAAAAAAAAAAAAATATTTAACTAGTGTGGAAATGAAAATTCATTACTTAATTATTTCCGTTTTGTAAAAAGCATTTGAATTTTATTATCATTTTCCTAACCGAAAAGAGAAACGGTATAGGATAAATAAATTGTAAATATTTACATTCAGTCTTACTTAATTACTCAAGTTGAGTTAGATACTGTTTGTATGTATATTACATATTTATTAAATTAATTAATCCTCTAGACAATTAGCCATAGTACAATAAAAAATAAATATAATAACCATTATTCAGGGTGGGATCTGGAGAGGTAGCACTTAGACCTTAAGTAACATTCACTATCATCATACTTGAAGGTTTATACAGCTTGACCCTACCTTGATTGTCGATACACCCTTCCTCTTTTCAGTGAAGGGGTATTTCTTACAAGACCAGTCTCTTATCTGGCGCTATACTGGTATCCTTTGATACATCTTTTTGTCTGGGATATCATATATTTTAATAACATCTGAACCTCTCGCGACACACGGTAACGCAAATTGTTGCTGCTGTTGTGGGTTATAAATGTAAGTTAAATTTTTGAACACCGTGGACATATTTGGGCGCTCTTTCTGGATTTGAATCCGAAACCTCTCGGGTGTTGGTTAACACATGTTTTTTTTGTTGTCGAAGTAAGATGTTTAAGGTCTACTATTTAAAACTTATTATTAAAATAGACAACGGCAATTAGTGCACTTTTAAATGCACTTATTTAATTTTCATTGCATGCAAAACACTTCGCATAATCGATACTGTGGAATATAATTAATCAGTTTTCTTTACTCTCTATATTCAAAAGTATTAATTATTCTAAACACGCTATAGTCTCTTCCTAGTTTATGTTTCCAACATGTTTAATGTTGAATGTTATTTCTTTTATCCCCCTTTTCGAACTTAGGCGTCGCTGTTCTTTTGTACTTTCTATTTATTCAGAATACGTCTTTCATCTCTCTGTGCTTGTTTCCATTCTTGTGATGTGTCCCAGTCATCTCAATGTGTTCGATCTAACGATGCTGACTATTGGTGGTAATCTGCGTACAGGAATCAAATGTGGAAACGATTACATATTTATTTCTGCAAGAAAATTAGTAAGAATTTTCCTTGTATCTTTTGTCCATCTATTGATATTAATCTCCTTGGTGGATTATATGGTCGTCTAAATCAGGGGTTCTCAACCTTGTTTTTTGCTCATTACCCCCTTCAGAGCCTCATTTACCTCTGTGCCCCCCCCCCCCCCCTCAAAGTTGCTGTTAGCTGGAAAAAGGTACTTTACCATCTTACTGTGGCTCTCAAGAAATACGGCATGGCCCTTGTTGAGAATCACTGGTGTAAATATTCTTGCTCATTATGTTTCTGTTGTGCTATATCATGGCCCTACAGTACACGACGTTGTATTCACCATATTCCTATTCACGTCCTATGGAGCATAGAGATATCACTTCGGCTGGCCCCTTGGAGGAAGCCTGAACCAAAAACACTCATATACTCATGCAATCATAAAACAACCAGACCGCAAAGTCTGTTATATTTGGTCATGTGCCCTAATATAACCGACAGACTCTGTGTCTAGGTGGAACGGCGCGCACCTTGCCAAAACAAGGCAAGTGCTTTAAAATAAAAAAAACCAATGCTCACGCAACGGTGGTTTTTATGGCAATTTGCTTGACACGATGGGATTGCCAGTTCCACGCACAACCTCTTATCAGTCGCATCTTATCAGTCGCCTCTTATCAGTCACCTCTTCGACATGCTAAGATGTGTTATTTTTGTTTTATATTTACACTTTTGTAAAAGTTTGTGCACAATGGGCGAATCAACTGTTTGTCAAACACTTTGATTGCATGTTTTGCCCGAGAGCCTTGTGCTCTGTGAGTCACCTCTACACCCTGTTTACGGAGTAGAAGATGTTCCGATTAAGAAAGAAAGAAGTAAAAGTTCGTCATAAGACGGGAATTACATTCAAAAGCACCAATACCTAACGGAAATTTTACTTATTCAAAAGTATTTTTTTAAACCACTGTGCATCACCACAGTACACGAACTATATAGCAGCAGCGAGGATCCCAATGTGTATATACGGGATCACACATTCTATAAATATATTTTTGTGCACACCGTCATTTGCGCATTCTTCTTTGGTAAGTGTAACTATTTTCGGGAGAGTACAAATAAGGGAAACAATACAATTAATGTCACACTGTCAACCAAAGTTGCATCCCTTAGCGTTACGCACTGACAGAAAAAGCTGCGATTTTATATATCTTCTTCTTCTTTGATCCAAACAATATTCAGCTTTTCGCATTGCTCTCGGCTTTGGCTCTCATTCTCATCGCAGATTTCCTGCCCTCGGGCAAAGAATTCATAGCAATAGCTGATTGACAACTTGTGTTAGGAACATATCCTAGGGTTCACCTTATGGGAGCAGACATGGCCGAGACCCCCCCAACTTGGCATTAGTCCTGCGATCTGCCTATGCTTTGATGGGTTGTGTGCATGAAGTCGCTCCTTAATGGTTACTCCGAATCAAAGGGTCTAAGTTACCAGTTTCTTGAAAATTGCTGATGGTATTTTGTTTTCATTTAAGTTTTAAAAGATTCGGAGAATTTAGTCCTCCTTAGGCGGATTGTGTTGGAAGGGAAACGGGGACAGTTTCGACGCATTATCCTGTCCTTTGTTAGCGGTCAACAACACTCTGTCAGGACAGATGAACAAAAAAGCATTCAGGCAAAAAAAGCCAATAGTTGAAGCACAGAAAGCAGGATAGTAAAACAGACGAACAGGGGGGGCTGTCATACAGTCTTAAATTTGTAGTGTGTTGTTGCTCGGACATTGTGTAGCAAAACATTGGAGGGTATAAAAATGTATACGACTTTTTCTTATCCAATAATTAATGACATTTGCTTTGAGAAACGCAGCAAAGGCTGTTC
This sequence comes from Oreohelix idahoensis, assembly GCA_024509875.1. Taxonomy (NCBI): domain Eukaryota; kingdom Metazoa; phylum Mollusca; class Gastropoda; order Stylommatophora; family Oreohelicidae; genus Oreohelix; species Oreohelix idahoensis. Next base: position 212,379 of record JAMPIV010015304.1, read on the forward strand.
TCCGCTTTTTGTATTCTGTTGTTTAAGAGTAAGCCGCTTGCTTGTTCACGCACGTTGCAGGTAGTTAGACAGATTGCTTCCATAGTTGTAAAGTAAACAGTTAAGTAAAATGTGCAAGCTTGAGAAGTCTGTTCATTAAGTCTTGTTGCATGGTTCCTTACTGTTTTATTGGCTCATGGATTCGCTCACAACATTCAACAAACTAGTGTTATGAGAACTCTGTCTTCTTCGCCTGTCAAATTGATGTTCCAGGGCCAACACGTCATGCTTGGCCCATGTTACTTTATTTTCAGTCATAATCGGTTTTTGTCTTGAATGTGTCTGTGTGGTTGTGTGAATAGCGCGAGAGTACATGCGAGCAGTGAAGTGCAATGTTCAATCGGTGCAAGTATTCCAAATCAAATTTACTTCCAGTGTAGTAGTGAAAACGGTTGCTCCATCCTTATTTCATCGTGGACTGCCCTCTGTTGTCTGGAGCACTTCACCCAACTCCATGACTGGTCAAAAAATAATGTTGTTGTGTATAAGGGGCTAGGGGCAAATCCCAGTCGTACATGCCTGATTGTTTCACGTTCGAAATATAGTTATCATTACCTCGGATCAAACCTGCCCGAACACTTTGCACGTAGAGATAGTTAGAATAGACGAGCTTTTAGGCTTTTATGTAATGTGAAAACAATGCGGCTGCGGAATTTCCAGTATAAGTCCGCGCCTACGCAGAATTTTTCCATAGGCATGTCCCTGTTGGTATGGCTGTCGGTGGATAGCCTTTTCAAAGAGTCAATCTAAGACTGGATTAATGGTATCGCAGCTGGTCTCTTTTGCCGATTCTGAAGCAGCTTGACTTTCGATAAGAAAGGTGTTCATGAGAGGGTCAACATATATGATTCGTGTGACTGAGCGATCTTGGCGCTTGTTTCTTTCTGAAGCTGCTTGCTTGTTCTTTCCTACAGGTTTATGGTCTAACTGACTTTTGGAAAATTTCTGCTGGTATGATGTATCTTGGTAGACGAGGATGTAATTTTTGCTGGGAAAACGTGAGTAGGAGATCCCGGTTTTAATTCCTTCTCCAGTTGTGTTGGCAGTCTAGTCATTATGACTGTCGCCCCTTCTTGGGCTCAATTTCGAAGAGTTGATTCCCGCTTCATCTTATTCCTTTACTCACACCTCTAGTTGATGTGTGTGCCCTATTTTGTCTCGAGTCTTCCCAGCTAACTTGTGCTAATAGTGGTTCTAATAGTCTATTGTCTGCTAGTTCAGGGTCTCTTTTGTGCACTTTGCAATAGCATTTTGTCTAGATAAATTGAGGGGGGGTTATATGAGGCGCGAGCAATTATTCTAAGATAGTTGTCTCTGGATGACACATGGACTGCAGCTTTGTCGCCATTGTTTTATGGCCCCTTTTGATAAGCTATTGGATAGTGATCGTGAATTTCGCTTCTTATTCGTGGTATATGTGTAATATGTAAGATGTTATATCGTCTTGCTAAGTTGCATCTAATTTCGAGACCCTCATGAACATTCAGCTGTAGTCTACTAAGGAGGTATCTCCCTTATATTCTCAGTGTGTTTCTCTGAAGTGGCTTCTTGCCCAATCTTTGTTTCTCCTGCTCCATGTTGCTGTGCGTGATGATGATTTTCCTTGCTTGTCTCCTTACTAGACGTTATGTTGTTTGCACTCGTTTTACCACTAGATAGCTTTGATATGTGTGAGAGAGTTGATTACTTTTATTTGTTATAAACTGTGCTTTGGTTTTTTTAATCGCGCTGTTTGTGTGTGAGAGAAGTTCCCCTGGCCTTCTTGTCGTGGATGCACTGGATATGTGTTCTGTCCCTTTATTAAGGGAGGCAGTTAGTGGCGGTGTGGATGTGGGTTTTGCTCGGTGTGAGGGGCGCCTTAGCACGTTGGTTTCTTATGGGTGGTTATCCTTTGCCTCGGGCGGGGGGGGCAGGAGTGGAGGGTCTGGGCGGGGCGTTAGTACTACGCTTTGCTTGGGAGATAATGTTGTGTGGTATCCTAGTATGATTTTGTTTGTTTTTTTGTTTTTTCATGGGCTGGTATGTATGCATAAAGCTTATACTAGTTTGATGCTTATTCTTTGGGTGTTTGTTATGTCCAAAGATTTTACCTTTATGGTCTCTTTCTTCATCTAGTTTCCTGGAAATCCCAAGGCTTATCATGTCTTGCGTTGGCATTCTGGTCTTGGTGTGGTGGTTGATGTGGTAGTGGAGTTGGTATGCTGAATTTTCTGGGTCACACCTTTCGTCTGGTGGATAGCAATGATGTACGCATCCGGAATTGAGTTTGTGTCTTACACTTTACTGTTCTTGCTGCCTAGGTCTGTTTTATTGGCTTTAATCATGCAGATTATTAGTCTCTTTACGTCGACTTATCTTACGACCAACATTTAGTTACGAATCGGCTGTTGTGGCCGTGTGGGTTGATTGTGGGTGGTGACGTCACGGTGTTTTTTCTTGAATGGGGCGTGTAGTAGATTTGCGCGTTCTTTGTAGTTGTCATTTTATCTTTTGGAGTTGCGTTGACTGGCTAAGGAGTATTAGTACCGTTAGCGTTTTTTCCATATGCCAGCAGGCTACTGGTTTTCAGCTGAGTGAGTCATATTTTGGCTGTGACATGCCATTTGACTTTCACATTTACACATTTCTTGGCGTGATACTCGTTACCTTTGACTGATTTCTTATGTCACGTTTGGTTATTTTTGTATGTTGCATGCGTCGCCACATCTTAATTAATCGTGGATTCTATTATTCTGGTTTGTTTTGTTATCTTTTCTTTTTTTTTTTTTTGTCCTCGTCCGTTTGGTTAACTTGGGGTGACATGCTTTCTTTTGTGATTGAAAAAAAAAAAAAGTTGTGGAAATTAATAGCGTGAGAATATGCATTGTCTGTTGTTATTGGTTTGATAAATACTATGTTATTTTGAAATACTAAGAAAATACTTAATTGAGTTATAAAGATAATATACTAATTATTACAAAAAGTGTTCCTCTTTTCAAGATTATAATATAAATTTTATGTACACTAGATCAATAGTTGTTATAAATACTGCAGAAAATAAAAGATCTTTATGTTAATTTTGTCCCCGTAATTCTACATTTACTGTCCTCAACTTTGTGTATGGATATATACCTCGCCGCTATAATGTTTTTACCTCGCTTATTTACTCTTCTCGTTTTTTATCGGTCTTTGAATATTATTGTAATCTGAGGTGTTCTTTTTTCCTCAGCCAATTCTTTCGCATTTTTTAGTTATAGAGGTGTCTTTAGGCACCGCATTATCTTTATATTAAGAATCGTTACCTGGGTACCAGTGCAATTGCCTTTTGTTACCTGGTGATTAGAAACTCGTCCCCTTTGATCGTCTTTCATTCGCTTCGTGTCGTTGTTGTTGCTGTATTGCTGCCCAGAGCCATTTTAGGCATTTGTATTATTTTTTAATTGTGGGTGTTGGTGGTATTCTCCCCTCTCAGTCTTGCGCTTCTTATTAGTGCTGTTGTTCCTATTGTTGGTGTATTAATGGGTTTTCCATTCAGTAGAGACTTTTCCAGAGTCTTTTTCCATTGTCGACGCGCTCCTTTTTCTTATAGGATATTGGCGGCTACTTACTTCGCCTTCGTTTCCCGTTTGTGTTTGTTTGCTGACTGCAAATGCTTCGTCCTCTCTAACAGAAAAATTGAAAAAAAAGTCTTGTTTAAAGTCAGTATCTACTGATTTCCCCATCTAGTTTGTGTATGTCATCGTTAGCTTGTTTGTAGCTTGTTGTTTTTTTTAATTTCTCCCCCCACCCTATCCTCAGGGGCGCCATCTGGCTCGAGGCTTAATTCCAGGATATGTACAGGTTTAGTGTTTGGGTATGTTTTCTTGCGCCTCATGCTCTGCTGCTGTTTGATTTGATCTGTTGCTCAGCTTTTCCTGCCGGTTGGTGCAATCTAAGCTTGAGATATTGTGGGTGTCTGTGGAGTCATTGTCAAGAAAAATCTCCGCATTCAGTTATGAGGTCGTCGGGATGTTTCAGCACGGCTTGTGGTGTGTTATATTTTTTTCGATTGTTTGTGGTTTTATTGTTGTGCGGTTCTTGGTGTTTTTCGCATGTTGGCCAGTTGGCTTCCTTTCGTGCTTCCGGGGTTACTGTCGGTTGTCTTTTCAACCACCTGTCAGTCATTAGCTGAGCCTTGAGATATCTTCTTTGGAGACTGCACGGAGTTTTATTGTCTCCGGGGTCCGCGCGCACCCGCATGCAAAGTTATTTTCGTGATTTTATGCGCGCGCGCTGCTGTATTTTGCTCGTTAAACTTGGTCTTTTATGCAATGTTGTGTGCCGTTGTTTGATTTTTTGTCGGTGCGCCTCGGCATTCACGCGTCGGCGGGTTGCTTGGGCCTCTGTGCGAAAAACCTCCTCCACCCCCAACCGCCACCCTCCAACCTGAGGGCAGCGTTGTGTGGGCAAGGGACCAGGGGGTGGTACCAGATTTTGTCTGACCCCTCTGTTCCCACGTCATCCCAGCTGGACCAGTGTCAACATGCATTGGTTGTGAATTGTGTTTGGTAATTGAGTTTGGATTGAAACTGACCCAGGAGTATACTGTTATTAAAAACTCCCCCACTGGCCATTCCATCATAGGCTGTCTCTGGGGATTTGGGGATTTTTTGTCACTAGGGTTACACAAAGCTACTGCCTTTACGCGCTAATACAAGGGTTATAAGGTTTTACCATTGATGCAGGTGTCAGTGATTTTATTTTTATTTATAGGTTTTCGGTTGGTTGTTTAATGTACTACGTGTTTCCCGTTTGTTGTAATTTGACGTCACTCACATCCTCACGAGACAAAATAAGAAATAGAATAATCTTACGACATGTTGTATAAGGCGTCTTAATATAATTTTATGAGGCTTTGGGCAACACTATCATGTAAGAAACAATTCGCGCCACAGAAACCACCGCTGCAGAATGGAATTGCAGAAGCGCACATGTGAGAATAACTTTATGCAGGCTGCGCACATGCAAGAGGACCAGCCACGGTGGATGGCTCAATGCTCTGTCCGGAGAACAATGAAAGCACAAATGATAAGTAATGATGAATGATAATGAATGTGTTCGTTCGCTGCGACGCGTTTCTAACCTATCCTACTGTGTATCTGTCACTATTTACCCTAAATAGGCCACTTGACACCTGATCTGGTTTCTAAAGGCTCCTGTTTATTTTTTCCACCATTAACAAAACCAACGGTACAACTGTTCTGATGGCATTGCACAAAAAATTTTTTTTAAAAAATTTCTGTTTTAATGACTACGATGAGTGCCGCTGCTGGTGCCATTGTTCGTTCTGATAACAATGCCTTTTAGTGGACACCTATAATTTTCATCTTGCCTCAGTAATGCTCTCTACTCATCGGTTATTACAAGGATCGACCATTGTTCTTCCTAAATCACAGGGAAGACGGTGGTAATGTATGTGTTTTAAATTTGCTATAAGGTATTTGTAGGTGTGATGGTATGTGAGGGTTGGATGGTATATTAATATCTGATGGGGGCATTAGTGACTCAATGGGGGAAGTATGAATCAGAGCTATCCCCACGAACAAGCATTGGGAAAAACAAAGTTCCAGGAATGCCAGGACCTCTCCCTAGGACGGGACTCCAGCACGCATTTGCCCTAGAGTCCGCTGGAGGCGGACATCATTAGACAATGTTGGTGAATAGGATCCGAGGACTAGAATGGAATATACCTAGGCCAGGAGGGAAGAGCTAGGCCTGAATAGAGATAGTCTCACCGTGCTCTCTCCTTCACCTCAAACCGCTACCCCTCACGGTAGAAGGGGAGCAGGGGTAGACGACTAAGTAAGTAATGTAAGTAAGCTATAGTATGATGACACCGCGAGTGTTTAACGTCTACCGCAGGACACTTACATTTGGCCATGGTTGCCTCCCACCTGTTTTTTTAAGCCCTACTAAGATGGCACAGTCATACTAAAATGGAAATAAAAGTGTATTGTGTACAACCCTTCACAATAAGTGAATGAAGTTTTCATTGATAAGTTTCATAATTAATTAAAAGAAAAAAGACGTAATACCGTTTTTTAAAAAAAAAAGGGTAAAACGGATCCCGTTACACACGCCCATTGATGAATATGATGTCCTAGCGCCATGATTTTCTTCTTGACCAACGGCATTATTACTAGGGGTGATTGTTTTTCAGCCATCACGGACACCGCCCGCCCTTTAACCTTTCCCAGAGTTGCACTGGTACCATATTAATGAGGCCTGGATCAACCCTGGGAGCCCGGTTTTCGGTCCTAAAAGGTCCCAGTCCTCAACGGGGATCGAACCTTAGTTATGGACCCACCGAGGTCCGAGATAGGAAGCCAGTGCACTAACCGCACTTTGGCTTAACTGCGGCCTCCTAGTTATCATAATGCTGTCTAGGTAATAAGGCATCTCGGATACAGGTAGTTGGCTATTGCCTACCACACTCTAGCCCGCTGTGCTCGTGTCAAAGATGGAGGTAAAAGTAACACATAAAACTGTCGGCCTTTCATGAAAGAAACCTAGCTCTCGCTCCTGTCCACCCCCCCCCCCCCTACTATCATATGTGTTCGCATCACGATTTAGAAATCTTACGCAACTATACACACTCTCCCGCTACACTCACTCACTTCACACTCTCAATGAATTGTGCATCATATGAATGTTCATCTATTCAATGTTTCCTGGCATAAAACAAAAAAAAAAAAAACTCAAACGTGTACTGGACTTTGCAAAGACCTAAAATTCCCAAGCCAGTTTCCTTTTAATTCAACTGCAGCATGATATACACATGGAACAGTTTTCTCTTCTTCCATATTTAGCTTCCTATCTGTTTCCGTTTTTTCACATCGAACAGCACGATTGATGGTCTCCTACAGAATCTACCGTGGGGGGGACCATTTTTCCCCCCCCCACAGGCGTAAAACGTTCGCGCAACCCATTTTCCACACACACAACCACTAAAGTGCGTTTCACAATGATTGTCCGCTATGTTTTGTACTATTCAATATCTCTGCAAACCAAACTTGATCGTAAATGTTGCCACTTATGTCCCCCCCCCCCCCCCCCCCCCCCCCCCCCCCCCCCCCCCATATGACGCCTAATGATCGCTATGTCCCAACGGATACATTTTGTTTCACTAGTTAACAAATTACTTGTTTTAAATTTTCTTTATTTAAAGTACACAAAAAATCGACACACCTCCCTAGCCCCAAGCCATGTATTGCAGGAGGGGCTCCACTTACCCCTTCATATTTGTGAACTATTTCGATTTAAACATTCTTGAAACGCATTTCAAATGATTTTCCCGGTGTATCAGCTCACTACCGCACATGGTTTTGCACCTTACAATTGATCCTTCACCGGCTGTGTTTCTGTTTACCCTTCTAACTGATTGTGTATTACCGTGTGCATATGGAGTTATCTTTGCGGTACTTCTAGGTCTGTAATTACCATGGGTATGAATAAGTCTCCTTCCTTACACTGCATACAATGGCAGTGAAGATGTATAAATATTTCTGCAGAGAAGACTAAAGAGTGGGGTTAAACTGTATCGGAGTCTCTCAAATCCCTGTAAAGAGAACTATTCACGCATTTGGGGTTTAAGGTTAAACGCTCATTTTACACTAATTACTCAAATCTAATGGAATTTTCAGTTTAATCAATACCAGGAATGCAAAGGAAGAAAGGAAGTAGTAGATAGTTTTGAACAGGGGATGGTGATTAGAAGTCTAGAGATTTGTTAGAATGTTTAATTTCCAAATTGAAATGTGACACTAAGAAAACTGAAAATTCGGCAGAGAACACACAATGATATTAGATGTGTCGAAATCACATTATGGAGAAACTGTTTTAGAAGGCATTGGCTTTAACGTTTAGGAAGTACGTTAGTGGAAGAAACGTCCCATCTGACGAGAAGCCGCACTTTAGTATCTATGAGAAGTAAATATTTACGTGAACCCCCCCCCCCCCCCCCCCCGTACGGAAATGCGTAATAAAGATTATGATATTGTGTATGTTGATGAAAAACTTGGATCAATGCTCACCACACAAGGGAAAAGGAATGGGGCAGTTATCAGATGGAAAGAACGATCAAAAAGATGTGTACCTACAGTGGAACAAAAAAGGACGAACGTCTGATAATGACAACGCATCATAACCACAACGCTGTGGCAGGAGATGGGACAAAATCCGACATCCTTCGAGTACAAAAGATCTATAAAGATTTGGGTCTCAAAAATATAAGACATTCCATTTAACGAGGGGTTTCTAAAACCATGATAATTACTGTCCCTTGTTTAAGAAATCACAAAAGACCGAGATCTTCCATATAGACAAGTTGATTCAACATCATGGTCATACGTGTTTTGAGACTGCCACCTGTTATCATTCACATTTAAACCCAATTGAACTCGTATTGGGCAAAAGTTAAAGGACAGGTGGCAGCTGAAAATATATAACTTTCAAACTATGCAATATGAAAGAACTAACATATGCCCCGCCTCTTGCAGATAGACAAAGATTATTGGTGTAAATGTGAAGACCATGTCCTTAAAAGAGGAAAATGACTATAGGAAAAAAAGATGGACTGTCGTTCGTTCAGGCCCGAGAATAGTCCTATCAATATGTCATCTAGTAGACTCGGTCCTGACTCGGAATAAGTGTGTAAATACCTTAAATTATGTTTTATATGTATTTCTCCTCCATCTATGTGTATATGTAAAACAATTCATTTCCTTTTTATCTCCGCGATTTCACTACTATACTTAACATACACAGTACTTTCACCTCTTCATGCATCCATTCACTGTTTAGCATAAAAAGTAACATTTACAACGAATAGCCGTTATTTTTCTTTTTCTCTGCAAATATTGTTCGAAGAAATAAAAAAGGACCTCACGTAGTAATCAGTTAACAAACCCCTCTAACATTCCTATATTGTATATAGACGCCTATGCCGAAAATACGCAACTTCCTTCATTTACGGTATATTATTTTCTTCCAGGACAAAATAATTACTTCGTTCAAAAAGATTAAAGGAATTAGCCGTTGCAAGAAAAGCACACTACCTACAACATTTAATTTTATAAAACCTTTGGGACATTGAAAATTTAAGACTACATGCAAAAAATCATGTTTATCAGTGCAAGGAATATGGAGATATTTGAAGTCAATTGTCGACCGACCTTTTTGAAACGCACTATAACACTATTACTACGCATATGCTTAAAATCGAGCTGTAATAAATAAACCAGTGCTTTCTGTAGAGGTTGAGTCTTTTTACATGCAATGTCCATAAGAAACTGATAGTAACGAGACATTTGCTAATTACAATTGTTAACAATGAATACAATAATGATGATGGTTGTAATAAATGTAATGATTTCAGTGCTGGTGATTATTCACAGAAAGAGGCTCACCACTTAAGAGCTAAAGCGAACCTTAACAGGATTGTGAACAAGATCACGCTCACCAAACGTGCCGCGTGCGCCATGGAAAATCTGACCACCCTGAATAAGAAACACGCCAACAAAGTCCGACCTTTGACACCAACAAGTGATGATTCTGACGATTTGCCGCAGTTTGTGGAAGACCGCCAGGCACAGTATGAAGTAATGGCACTGCCTAACAGATACAGAATGATTGGAAAATATATCGATCTTGTATCGCTGGTAGTCTTCTTTGTTGCCTGGTTAGGTATAACACTTGGTTTTCTCATTGAGGTTTCTAAATAAGAGGTTTGTCTATACAAATGTTTTTTTGTTATGCTTTGTTGCCTGGTTAAGTATAACACTTGGTTTTCTCATTAATGTTTCTAAATAAGCGATTTGTCTGTACGAATGTTTTTTTGTTATGCTATGTTGCCTGGTTAAGTATAACACTTGGTTGTCTCATTGAGGTTTCTAAATAAGAAGTTCGTATATGCGAATGTTTTTTTGTTATGCTTTGTTGCTATGGTATATACAGTGATTTCACTGGACTTATTTAACTTAATAATTATGAACATCACCATCATTAAAAGGGTAAAGGTAGGAGCATTGCAGATACTGCCATAGGGGAATGAAATGTTAGAGACTTCACCATGTGAGATGGGGTGACTGATAAACTCTCTTTTTGATAACTCTGTTCTTTTTGCTCATCAGTTGATAAATATAAGCTCACTAGAACATCACCAGAGTTACATGCTGTGTTGTTGTGTTGCTCGTGGTTTGAGTATGGAATGTCAACTCGACCTACGCAGTGGTGTGTAGACATAGAGTGAGAGTATAATATGCGAATGATAAGAAGAGTTCGTGGTGTTGACAAATGGTCTCTTTCTCACACTCATGTATGGCTGGAAGTCATCGACACCAACGACTGTGTACCTTTGCTACAGTTTAACTGGACGTACACACTCGACAGCACGAATAGTGACAAATCACAGGTTGGCATAATACATCATGGTACAGTGGATAAATGGTCTTGCAATGATACATGGGCACTCATGTAGAATAATAGCATAATGGACTGTCAGTAGACAAGATGGCTTCTCTCGTGAGCTGTCACTCACGTTTGGATACAGATAATGAATCTGTATTAAAGTTAGTCATTCATTAAATGTTCTCATTGCTCTGTAGATTCTATCATGATACAATTAACTTCATCATACAAGATATAGTGCTGCTAGGAATGAATGTCGTTTTCATCGAGTTAAATATTTCCTCAGACGTACAAATCGTGTCTATCGAAAAACGGTGGCTTAGCAAGAGTTCATAAGAAGTGCTTTCTTTACCTTGGTATCAGAAATATGATTCTGCCATTCCTTGGCAATAAGAATAAACACTGGGGTAAAGCATACACGATAGGTCTAGACGACTATCACTTTCCCCAAAATATGGAGATCACTTTTTCCGGCGACAAGCCGATTCAAAAAAACCACAGCCCATCATCAGGGCGAAGCCAAAACACACCTCTCTAGCGACACATCCGCCGAACAGCCCTTTGCCCTTTCTATCGACCAAAGACCATATAGTTCGACTTAGATATGTAAAGATATACAGATATAAGACAGACTCGTCCTACCCAGACAAACAACACACATAAATTCAGGCCACAGATACACCGAAGCAAGAACAACCTATTTCTACCCAAACAAAGAATAAATCGCAGTAAAACTGGATTCATCCGCGGAGTTCGATCAAAAATGACGACACTCCTTTCAAGGGAAGTAACTCAATAATGACTTTTCCTTAAGCACTAAAAAGTATCTATTTTGTTTACAAAATATTTGCGAACATAACAAGCATACAAATGTATTATATTGTAAGATATCAAAGACTGCACGTAACAGTCTTCAGTTCCCTTTTTCGCTGCCTTTTATTTCCCTAACTCAAAGTCAAGTACTCATTTACAGCTAGGTAGACTAGAGCGTGTCGGCACCATGATTCGAACCCCGCACTTTTGCAGCATCATTACAATCACCATAATTAAGAACTTTCTCTCAATGACAATCACCATAAGTCAGAACATCCCTATCACTGCAATCATTATAATCAAGAACATCACAAGCATTGCAATCATCATAATTACGAACATAATCATCGTCAACAGAGCCCCTATCAATAGAAATATCATCATCATAATCATCACAGTTTACATAAACGTTGCCATATCTAGAGGCTAGCGATGACAGATATATATCCTCTCCTTTGACCTCGTGTACTACTCCTAATTAAGCCATGCTTATTTTACTGTTGAGCAAAACCATATTGTTCTGTTTTCCGCCCCCCTCTTGCCTGTGGCAAAAGTGAGTTCATTGTTGTATCATATTTTACCTATTGTCAGAACCCTCTCTAACTATGGTGGGGGGAAGATTCTAGCTGGCTACCCCCCCTCCCCCCATTCTTAGGGCTATACCACTGTCGTACTGGATTTACTATACAAACACTAGCTCGTGTACACTAGAGGACGACCACACGAACAATAGCTGACACAAGGAAATAACGCTTCTAAACAGCTAGTGTTCCTTTATTCACAACGTCGTAACTTGGCCACACACGGCCATCATGAAATGCAAAGATATATATAGATACACACTGCCACTGCAAACTGACATATATATCAATGTACAAGAATAGGCATTATGACATTTTATCTGCTACGGTGAATTCCGCTCAACCAAGCGGCAAGAAACATCTGATTGTCAAACTTACAACTATCAAAATGCACTCTCAAGACACATCCTCAGTTACCAAAAAATCACAACTGAGAACATAACTACTACTCTAGAATAAATATCACCAGGACAAGACTCAAATGGCAGGCACTGTATCATAATGTTCCACAGAATATGGGCAGCAAACAAGCTGGCAGAGACGCGTTCACCCAGGACGACAGTCGAGCGCTGAATCCTCTTGGCGCTCAAAACCCTTAGCGCCCGAATTTCCCGCTGGTCACATTCCCGCTGGCTATTTTCGCCAACCCGTTCGACCGTTCCCAAACGGCTTGCTTTGCCTATGAGCAAGCAGCTAGCGGACGGCCTAAAATAGCGTCGTGACATCTATCAGCATCGTACCTTTCTTTTGTGTTTTTGTCTCAAGATTTTGCTGTCATAACTGATAATTTTATTGACTATTTATTTAGGAAAAAAGACATGTCATATGACACATTGCTGCTCTGTTTTAATGCACACGTAATTTGTAGTTTTGTTTTGAAGATAATAAGTATATATTTTGTTTACTTTTACCTGATTAAAATGCTTTTGCACAAATGTCAAAATGTTTTATAAATTTTTATTATTTCACACCTGTTAAATATTATTATTGTTGTTAGCATGGTTGTGGAGTCGGCCAAAAAATTCTCCTACTCATGTCGGATATATATATATATATATATATATATATATATATATATATATATATATATATATATATATATATATATATATATATATATATATATATATATATATATATATATATATATATATATATAAAGTTAAATGTATAAGTATGGTATATGTGTGAATAAATGAATTCGTGGCTTTCGAAGATCACATTATTAACTATTCATTTTTATACAATAATACAAAACATATAGTAAAGAAAGTGGTTAATATATGATAATTTTTATTTAAATTGAGTTGGTTCTTAAAACAGGATCACTTCTAATAGGTCCGGCTTCACTGCTGCTGTCAAATAGGATTTGATTGTTCTGCGGGCAGAAAACTAACGTTCCACGGTGAGTGGGTGGTAACGCTATAACTGTAAAAGCAGCATCTTGAATGATTACAGGTTCACAAGGTATTGCATTTTGAGCGATCAATTTAGAAGTACAGTCAAATTTCTCGACCTCTTTTAGTGCAAGATAATGTAATGATAGAGCGGGATTTGTAGAACTTTTGCGCTTTCTGATTTATAAAGCAAAAGACTTTCTTTTTGGTTTTTAACTCACTATTTCAAAAACGTCACAAGGACTTTTTATTTACGTTACTTAAAATGTACTAAGTTAATAATAAACAACTATACTACTGGACAAAAGTTAAGGGCCGCCATTCAGTTTAGACAAGGTTTATATAATTCTTCGTGAGCAGGGTCGATTTTCCAAATGTCCGGTAGCTTGCAATCTCTCAAGAAGTCTCTGAATGATAGAGTGAGACACTGCTAAACGTCTTGCAACATGACGAACAGATTGACTATCCTGAATCCATGCCATGGCTCGACCACGGTCTACAGTGCTGAGACTTCTCCTTGGTGGCATGGCTAATGCAGTGATCATTTCGACCACTTGTCATACTGATTTATTGCATACCAACGGTGAACACTCTTTACCGATGATCATTTTCCACGTGCATTCAAATTCAACTCACTTTTTCACCTTTTGAACTAGTGGGGCGTGTTGCAAATACCACGAGTTTTTGCAGCAACAATGGCAATTTTCACGTGCTGGTTAAAGTGACCCAGTTTTTGGACATTTAAAAAAAATTAACCTAGTGCACACAGAAATGTATACACATTTCTCTGAGCTCAGTTTTAATGACATTTTGACTTGTCTTTACAGTTTGCCAATCAATTATATAAACCTTGTCTAAACTGAATGGTGGCCCTTAACTTTTGTCCAGTAGTATACTTTGAAATGTTATGTCAATTTTTTGTAAAGCGCCTCCTCCCTTTTATTTTGCATGAATCAAAAGTTGATCTGCCTTGGCTTAAGTTTCATGACATTCGGGGTCGCAGTGGAGGCATATTTTTTGAATCAACTCCGACTCCACTAAAACGACCGACTCCACAGCCCTGATTGTTAGATCCTGAACTGGGTGGGTAGTTCGTTGGTTGACTGGTTTGTGCACCACATTAATGCGGAATTTCCAAACACTTTTTAAAATTAATGAACCTCTAAAATAGTTTTTTATCTCCTGGACTCAGATTTTAAGAAATGTTTAAGGGCTATAAAAATTGATAACTGGTGCCGAATTTAAGCTACTGCTCAAATATGGGATCAGAATAATGTTTCTTCCAGAAAGAAAAATAAAGTTCCAATCCAATTTCAACTCTTTTGTTCAGACTTGATATTTTGTATCATTTTCTCCAACTCCGTCATATCTTACTTCTATTTTTCCTTAATACATTTTAATTTCAAGTCTACCCATGAAGGTAATACATCATAGTGTATTTAATTGAACAGTCTATCATATTTAGGTGCAAAAAAATATTGTTTTAATTTATAGTGATGTGAGGTTTTTTTTAAAAGTTGAACGAAAGTCAACAGAAGAATTGCACATAAGTTGTAAACAGGATATTTCACAAAGAAGAGAAAAAAGTATTACCAGAATAAGGTTTATTTTGAGTGTAACAATTGAATTTATTTTGTTTTGTACCTGCGTTACATTCTTTGTCGATATTTTGAGAAGCACTCTCCCAAACAGTCTAATATTCTTCGACAGATAACAGTAACTTTATTTGTTGGCTTTTCATGAATGACAAACAAGAGATAGCTTAATAACAAAAGTAAAACACACCGACTGTTTCCTGAATAAAGTTATAGCGATTTGTCTGCACTTATTCGCCCCGTTTTCAAAAATTGTAAATAAGAGTAATCAAACTCCATAATTTTCGCCGTTTGAACGTCGGTCACATCTAAGGGATGCAACTGTGATTGAAAGTTAGACATTAATTGTATTGTTTCCCTTATATGTACTCTCCCGAAAATAGTAACACTCAACGAAGAAAAGTTGGTGAATTGTACAACACAACGTGAGTGACAGTGATATATGAATAAAATGTACGTTTTTGATTGTAGAACCCAGTTTCATTCCGCGAACGGATTTAACTCATCGTTTTGTTAAAAATAACCTTAAAATGTAAGTTTTTGATTGTTTCTTCAAGACAAAATTTTAATTTAAAGCATAGCAGACTAATTGTTGGAGCTACTCGCTGGAAATGAAACGGTTTATTGGAACATAGATTCCATGATTTCCGATGATCCCAACGACGCAGCTGATTTATCAACGTAGTTCCTTAACGAGCAGTGCACATCAGGAATGACACCGCATTTGCTGAAATTAAAGGTTGCTGCATGTATCATGCTATTGCGAAATCTGAACGCAAAAAAAAAAAAACAAACGAACTATTGAATGGCGCGCGTTTGGTCATAAAAGTCTTGCTTTGGAATTCCATTGATGCAGAAATTATGACATGCAATAATATGGGAGAACGAGTCTTAATTCCTCGCTTTGCCTTAGAACCAAGCGAGCGCAGTTTGTCATTTAGGATGCGACGTCGTCAATTCCCAGAGATTTTAGCATTTGCAATGACGATCAATAAGCGCAAGGACAATCTTTTGATCACTGTGGTGGATTTGGTGTTATAGATGTTATTATTTAATATTATTTGTGTACCAAGTGAGGTCAGCTGTGTAGGTCCCTGAGTTTAAAAGCTGATGGTTAAGTATTTTCAGGAAACCTATCTGCTACCACCCTATGATCTCACTTGGCGCTATATTTTTACTTATTATTTATGTGACTACGTCTAAGTGTCTAGGGTGAAGAGGACCTTTGCAACAATGTAGCCCCTAAGCCCACATTGCTTGCGTCACTTCTCACGACAAATTCTTGATTCAAGTTAGGCAATTTCAATACCGGCCTGCTTGTGAGTTTTTCCTTTAACTCCTGGTATGCCAATTCACACTGTGCTGACCCTTACGAGTTAAATCCGTCAGAGGAGCACATATAGAGTTAAAATGTTTAATGTACTTTTGGTAAAAACCACACAACGACACAAAAGATCGCACATCTTTCTTTGTCTGTGGCCTTGGTGCTCTCTGCAATTTCTCCAGGTTCTTGGGGTCAGGGGTCATGCTACCCTGATGTACCGTATGTCCCAAGAATTCCAACTCTTTACATCCAATACAACATTTGGTTGGTCTAGCTGTCAAGTTAGTCTCTCTGAGTCTATCAAACAGCATATTCAAAGAGTTAACGTGTTCCTCAAAGTTTGCAGTAGCGATTAGGATATCTTCCATGAAATTCGAGATGCATGGATTTTTCAGGGGATCCAACAATTTTTGCATCATCCTAGAAAACACACTCGGGGCATTTTTCAACCCAAACGGCAACATGTTGAACTCATAATGGCCTTCCGAGGTGCTAAAGGCTAAATAAGGTCGAACCTCAGGCTTTACTGGAATTTGACAATAGCCTTTGCTAAGATTCATCTTAGAAAAATATTTTGCCCTGTTCAACCTGGCAAATAGTTGATTTGTATCAGGTAATGGATCCACCTGACTTTCTGTGACAGCATTCAGTTTCCTGTAATCTATGCACAGTCTATGTTCCCTAGATGGTTTCCACAATAAAACCACACTAGAGCTATAAGGAGATTCACTGTGAGAAATAATCCCTTCTTGTAACAAATAATCTATCTCCCCTTTCAAAGCTTTGTCCTTAGCGAAAGGAATAGAATAGGGCCTCATACAGATGTGTGTTGGGTCTAGTAGTTTCATATCATATTCCAACAAATTTGTGTGCCCCGACTTATCCGTTAACACGTCTGTATGTTTCTCCAGGACATTTTGAATCTTCTCCCTCTGTCCTTTTGTCAGGTGATTACTGATCTTCACCTGTGCAAACGTTTCACTGGGTTTCAGTGGATATTCAAATGAGGTGAAAGGGTCATTTTTCAATTCGGTTGCGATAGACAAGGCCATTAAGTGTGTTCCTTCCTGGATTTGCCTGTCCAGATATTTCTTTAGAAGGTTCACATGATAGACTTTTTCCTTTCCCTTCTTGTCTATCTTGTAATTTGTTCTGGATACCTTTTCCAAAACTGTATATGAACCTTGCCATCCGATTTGAAGTTTATTGCTGCTGCCGGGTAGTAGCACTTTCTCCCCTACAGCAAGCTCCCTATCCTTCGCTTTCTTATTATAATAAGCAGCATGCTTCTTCCTGGCTTGTCTCAAATTATCATTTGCCAGTTTCCAGCTAGTTTTTAAACGAGTGGTCAGTTCGTTCACATATTGATAGGATGAGGTAACAGTCTCTTCTGCCTTCTCATCGGTCCACGTCCTTAACAAGGCTTCCAATGGACCTTTTATTGGCCTCCCAAATAACAGGGTTGCCGGTTACTTTTGGAATACCGTAGCACCGGTAATTATCATGAAATTGGATGTGTGGTGGTGGTGACTTTTCTTCCTTTTGTCATCACATAAGAACCTTCCACTACCAATTCTTTTCATGGGGTTGTCTCCCCTCAGGTTCAACTTCAAATTGAGAGAACTTCGCTCTCTTTTATCTTCCTCCAGTTCACATAATTCCGACCGAGGGATTGTCGGCTTATTCTGAGGTAGAATCACTCTTTGTACTCGGCGCATAGTGGCCATTCTAATACATTCAACTGAAGACTGTGTGTGAAAAGGGGGTTCCCATTCCACTGTGTCTACTTTATTATGATTATTTTTATTTCCATTGTCAGGCCTAAGTTTGCCCCGTGGCGTTTCTAGATCCTGATTATTTTCCCCACTTGTGGGTGTTCCCTCATGAAATATGCCGCAGGCTTCTACAAAATTTTCAATAACTATCTTTACATCTGGCCAATAATATTTTTGAGCAACCTTTTGGCAGATGGTACCTACTTTCTCGTGGTCCCTATCTTTTCCAACATGTAAACTCCTTATTACGTCTGCCCTAAACATCTTGGGAAGTACAAGTTGTCCGTGACCATTTGAACGAGTTCCGGTCTTCCTATATAAGAGTTTATTCTTCATATAAAATTCTCCTTTGCGTGGAGGTGTGTGACAGTTTGGCAACTTTTTAAAACATGGCTTGAGGGATCTGTCCTCTGCCTGTGCCTTCCTCATCTCCTCCGGATGAGTATTTATAGGTTCATCTTCTTCCTTTTTCGACTGTGACCTGTTCTGCACTGTAGCCATAATCACAGGTCTCTTGGGAGTCCCCAAGAAGACATAACGACACCCCAATATCAGAGGGTAGATGGGTTTATTAATCACTGCTGCTTTGATTACTCCTTCCACATAGCGAGTTTTCACAGTTATCCTTGCGATGGGAAGTGTCATGGATGCTACATCCTTAGTCGCCCCTTGTATCTCCACTGTTTCTGTGGTATACTGATCTGGGTTCACTAGGTGAGAACTCACGACTGAATCAAAATCTAAACCTGTATCATAGAGACACCTAATGGTGACCCCATTACAAACAACATCCTCACAAACTGGGGGGTGATAAGGTTCCTGCTGTCCAGCGGGCTTGTCCTTTAGTCCCTTGTTCCCCGTTTTCATAGCAGCGAAGTTAGAAGGTTTCCTTTTACAAACAGTGGTGTCATGAGTGTTCCTCTTACACCACTTACACCATATCTTTCCTTGATTGAAATGTTTTCTTTCATCATATTTTCGGTCATTGAACTGTGGTTTTTTTCACGATAATCGACTCTTGGCCTATCAAAGTTGGGTTTACCGTTGTTACTCTGATCTCTATGGTTAAACCTATTTTGGTTATGAGGGGCCTTATTTTGTTCTATAGGTTTCTTTCTAGCGCCAGCTACCTCTGCCTGGGCCGCCTGATACCTCTCAGCGACACTAAGTACCTCGCCCAACTTCTCTGCACCTCGTTCCATGAGAAACATTCTCAGGTCAGGAGCCATGGACTCTCTTAATTGCTCTATCATGATCATCTCTTTCAGATCTTGGGTCTTCCCCAGAGCAGTCCATTTCTCCAAATAGGTTTCCAATCTGGCAGAGAATTGGTGGTATGTCTCCCCAGACAAAAGCTTGGCATTTCTAAACTTCTTACGGTAAAATTCACCATTCTTCTCGTATCTTAACAAAAGAGCCTGCTTTAACATGTCATAATTGTCTTGGTCATCCCTGCTCATTTTTGAAAAAAAAACTTTATAAGCTGTTCCCCTAAGACCTTGGAATAACTTCAGACTCCATCTTTCTTTTTCTAGCCCATAAGTTGTAGCTAATACCTCATACCTGCTTAAATATGATTCAATATCATCATCTCTCTCAACAAAATAATCTAAATGGAACCCCATGGCTGAGTTGGAGGCCCCCTGACTAGCAGTAGCATCAGAGGTAGAGGGGCTGTGACCATTTTCAGGAGCATGGCCTTGAATTTCCAACTCCCGTAGTCGCAACTCGTGCTCCCTCTGTAATCTTTTATCTTCTGCTTCCCTTTCTAATCTGTCTTCTTTCCTCTGCCTCTAATCTCTTAGCCTCAGCCTCCATTTTCTTTTCTTCAAATTGGAGCCGTTTAATCTCAGCCTCTCTATCAGCCTCTAAGGTCCTAGCCTCCTTGTCAGCCTCAATTTGCAACCTTTTAATTTCTTTGTCTGCTTCTTATTGCATTCTTCTTTCTTCAGCTACTCTATCTAACTCTAATCTCCTTTCTGCTTCTAACTTGCTATCCTCCCTATCAATATATTTGTCACACTCTGAGGTTACATACTGGACCAGTTCTGGCCCATCCATACCCATCTCTCTGGCAGTCTGCACAGCAGCAGATCTGAACTTTGCCAAGTCAGCCATATTATATCAAGCAAACGTTAACAATATACTAAGGTAACTTATCAACTCTGACTAAACAACAACTATAAGCACTGACAGTTCATCCACTATTTAATTTCCACAAAAGAATACTTTTAATTTTATTATATGAGATTCCTATCTATGTATTAGTAGAAGTTTAAAATCCCGGAAGCGAGCTACCCAATATAAATGGTACTAAGAGAAGTTCAAATCCCGGACAAGCCTACCAATATATGTGGTGGATTTGGTGTTATAGATGTTATTATTTAATAGTATTTGTGTACCAAGTGAGGTCAGCTGTGTAGGCCCCTGAGTTTAGTAGTTGACGGTTAAGTATTTTCAGGAAACCTATCTGCTACCACCCTATGATCTCACTTGGCGCTATATTTTTACTTATTATTTATGTGACTACGTCTAAGTGTCTAGGGTAATGAAGATATACTGCAGTGTAATTCAAAACAATACAAATACACTTTAATTCTATCACATAAATAGGACTGGGTCAATACAACAACCACAAACAGACTAACACTCTAGGATATATCTTATAGAAGTCTGTGGCTGAATATTAAGTAATCGGTTATATTACAATTCTATTTGCCCTGATTCAGAATTTTCTGAGTCAGGACCAACAACAAAATGAAATTTATGGTTTTATTTACATAAAATTAAATACCACAATGGATCTTCTGTCCATATAACGAAATATTACAATCTAAGTATAGTTAGGTGTTACTATAGACTAAGTTAACACTGGTAATTAATGGTGGGTTGGGGTATTTTCATCATACCCTCTCTTTTCTCTATCTCTTGTGGAATGTTTATTCAACAGTCAAATATTTTATTTATTATGTTTTAATACAAGTGGATGAACTCTTAGTGCCGACACAATGGCACTTATCTTTCTGTTGGTAGTAGTTATGATGCTGACAATCTCCTATATTTCATGGGTTGATTCGTGGTAGACAGCGTGTACCAGCAAAAATGTCAACCGAATGACCAATCTGACACAGTCCCTGGTGTAGTGTGGTAGACAGCAAAAATTTCAATTTCTCTCACGAAGATAAATACAACAGGGTTCTGGCAAAAGCTTAGTACCAGAACAAAAACCCTGAAACAAGGTTATGATTCTTTATAACTGATAAGGGTGGATTTAGGGCTCGTTCCTCTTTGGTGAATAAGGCCGTTATTGTGATGCTTCCATAAAAATGATAATGGCAGAACTGACCACCAAGGACGTTGTAAATATAAGTCCAATTTCGTTGAAGAACCTTCAGCCCGGTCACAATACCACCCCTATCGACTACCAGGTATTATAGTTCAAGATGTAGGGTGTCTTATCTGGTTTTGTGTTGTTGTTGTTGCTGTGTATAGTAGTGATGTAGTTCACATAGTTACAGCACATAGGGTACGACGAGTGAAGTCATAAATGGGTAAACTGCTCTTGACGTTTTTCATCATTTATTTTGACGCCACGAGTACAGGTACGTTACATCCAGTTCACAATAGAGCAAAGTCATGACATTCACGAATATCAGCATACATAGTTCATCAATGCATTTGGCATATTCTCAAGAAAGATGATGTGGTGCCAAGGGATTATATGATTGGCTACAAATACAAAAGTACATCAACAAAAAATCCTCTTACTGTTCAGATGTGCTAAATGAGTCAAATCATAAGTCGCACGAGGATAGCATTCCAGGAGTGCAGGTCAAACTGACCTTTACAGGCATTCCTAAGTCTAACCTTGACGTAGGCGTGATCGCTGACACACAGCGACGTTCATAGAACAAAGAACTGTCCTTCGGGCTGAGTATGACCCGTGTACATATAGATCTCAGGTATGAAGATACCTGGGGCGTGACTTCTATTAGAGGAACCTCCCTTTCTGTAATGCATACGTGAGCAGAAATCGACCATTGTCAAACATACAGGTAAAGTTACAGATTGGATGTAAATGAGGCATTACCTTCGTTCGAAAATCCACACCACAGAAAACATACGCCTCCATGCGTTTTTAGAATACTCAAGGGAAGGACCTTGCAAGCTAACTAACTCACAATAAGGCTCCTAATTCCCTAACAAAATCACAGAGACGCCAAAACGCGTCTTCTCTGCTTCACAACTTTCCATCGACTCCCAGACAAAAGAAACTTCCCAGACGCCTCGCGTCCGGACATGCGCAGAACGCATCTACTTGAATAGCAATCAAACAAGACGATCTAGGAACATTCCAGATAAAGATTTATACTAGATCAAGCCTTATATGGACATGAACAGAGACCTCAACACTGGTTTCAGACATTCCAACAACAGTTGACCGATACTACCAAATAAGGAGAATGATCACACTTCGTTCAAAAAATATGGACCGAACGTGTCTCGTCACAAGAGGAGGTAACATCATATTAAATGATAATCTCAATTATCCAGAGTTATGTAGCTTTGACCGAAAAAAATTAAAGTGTACATTTCAGTCAATCTAATAATACAATGTCTTTAGCAAAAAATGATCATACAATGACTTGAGAAAAAAAAATGATCATACAATGACTTTAGAAAAAATGATCTGTGCGTAACATTACCGTACCCTCCCGGGAAAAAAAATGAAACATTTTTTTTAAAAATCCTGGAGCCGGGAAAAAACCCTAGGCTCCCAACGCACGTATGATGCGCGGATATATTGCCTAAAATGAGGCTAGCTCGACACATGGAGCGAAACTGAGATTATATCCCAGATCCTTAGAGAAAATATTCCCCTAAGTATACGCGTAGATATTCCAGGAAGGTGCCACCAACACACGCCACAGTGATGGCAACATCATAATGCAAGTCAAATTATACTCATACAAATCTATGAAATTAAATATATTATCATAGTATTATACCATGAAGTGTTGTGCAAACAGCGGTGTAATATACCAATATACCGCACTATAATATTACACATATTCAAACAAAGAGTACATTATATAATGCATTATCAATCATTACAAATACATGCGCTGTTCCTCGTAGACATAAATATAATCGATACAAGTAGATGTGGACATCATCCGCTCCAACCTAGGACAGGACTTGATAACTTCAAAGTTCCACAATGTACATAATCTCGCAGGCTTCAATGATGTGCTGCAAAAATATCAATAACACAAATCTTTAAGACAATTGCTAAATCTCTTAATACAATCATTAAAATACAATATCTAAATGTGGCCATGTGATCTTTTGGCCCGTATATCGCTAACTAAGCCTTCTTCTGTTATGATCAAATCGGTAACAGAAAAAAGGAAATTACATGGTACAATGTTATAAATTCCCAAAAGTGAGAAAATATATGCCAATATGTCATTATAGTATTGGACTGTATATCAGGAAATATATATGACAGAAGAATTATGTGGAATCGTGTGGGCACCTGGACAGAATGTCTGCAAAGAAGATATGTTAACATCAACAATGCTAACTTGGGTGATAGACATAACATTTGTCATAATAGGGCAATTAACAATAATATAAAGAGAAATAATAGCTCTCCACATGTTTCTCTATATCATCAGAATAACTTGGCTCAGCAGAAGACTAGAGTCATTGTTAATAAACAAAGCAACTGTAGTGATAACAATTTTCATCATGTAACAAATAATAAGCGCAAGTATGCTAACTTTGCTCAACATGAGCCCATAGTCAGTTGTAATAGAGGTAAGCAAGGTGGCAATAACAGTGGTGTTTCAAATTCTATTGTTGATGGTGTTATTGATTATGAGATGATGTCTCGGTGTTGTAAATATAACACTTTGTTTCAGCCTACGGCAGTAATGTCTTCTGTGATGTCTAGAGATTGTAAAAGAAGAGCTGAGGGCATTTTGAAAAGACCATTACTTTACAAGGACCAAAGTACATGGTAATTGTCATTGTGACTTCTACGTTTTTTCTCATTAGATTTTACCATTCATTAAAATGGAAATTTTCATTCATATATTTTGACAGAAGCGACTTTACGATAACAGTCAAGGCTCCTGTGTCATATTAGTAGTGAGAAAAGTGGGTCAACTCAGCATCCGTGTGTGCGTTCAAGCGTAACTTTTTCTGCGTCCCACTAGACATCTGATGTTTTGCTTGCTCAGGGTCAGGACATGTTGACAGGAAAGCGAGAGATTTCCATCTGATTTTTTATTTATTTATGTAAACAGTAAATATTTTGATTTGCAATAACATGTAATTTCGTTTGAAATATTTAATGCATCATTTGATTGCCATGATTTTTTGTTTTTATTGTTAGCTATATTCCATTGTTGAACTTGCAGTGGTTTGTTTTGGTTTGTTGTTTTTGTAGCAGTTTTGTTAGGATAACTTTTTGTACATGTTGAGTTTGCAAGCCCTATGCACAAAACTCATTACTTGTAATGGTGCAATAATTACTTTTAGATAATTCATGAGCACTTGAATTTTTTCTCATGTGTTTTATGTGATGTATAATTTTTTTTGAAAAAAAAAAAACTTACATTTGTTAATGTGTGTTTGTTTAGAGATAGATTGTTTATATGTACTTCATTTTCTTAAAGTATATTTCATTGTTAGTTTATTTACTATAGCCTTGAATTGGTTGTAAAGGAAATATTTTTTATGCAACTTAGTGCTACAAAACTTTTTGTATTTTTTTTTTGAAAATGTATTGTTTGAACGTTGTAATATTTTTTCTGCGCCAATGTTAGTCTGTATATTATGGTTAGTAATGTGTAGTAACATTAGTTCCTTGCAATTGTTTTTTGATATTTGATGTATTTTTCCGTATTTAGCGCGTGACTTTGAGTCATTGCAAACCTTTTAATAGCGTTTTATTTTTGTTTGTGTTTAGTTATGCATAAGTTTTGTAATTTGGTTAAATTTCTTACTATTCTTTTTGTCATAAGATACCTTGTCATTTTGTGTTATAATTTTTTTATCGTAATTGTATTAATTTATACTATATGATGTGTGATTTAAATAGTTATTGTAAGGTATTATTACAACTTTCTCTACATGTGCATCTTTACTTTTCATCTCTCTTTGTTGACTATTCGTCATCTCTTTACATTTTTTCTGTTGTCTTTTCAGCCTAATCTGATATGTTGTTTATACTTCCGTGTTTCATCTTTGTCTCACTTTATGCTTCATGTATACTTTTTTCTGTTACGCTACTTAGACTTTCATTCTTTGTATTGTTCAAGTAATGATGTAACTTTAGATCAGTGATAGTTGTATTTGCTTTACATGATTTGACATTGTGATATTATTTGTTGTTTTTCATATGATGATCTCACATTTTACTTCTTTTCGAATTATACTTTGTTTACTTGATATTATCATTTCTATTACTATTGTTTGTTGCTTGTTTGAGCATTATTGTATATGCTTAACTTAGTTCTGTAATAGATTAATTTTGAGATACTTAGCTTGGTTTTCTAATAGATTAATTTTAGTAATCATACGTTGGATGATTGTTATTTACTTTACATTTACTGCTAATATTTTGTAGATATACTATTTCTGACTTATCATAAGATGAATTTTGTAAAACATAGGTTAGAACTCCATTATCTTTTAAATTTCTTCGTTTTGGGAGTTAATTTTCAAAAAAATGATAGAATCATTTTTTTCTCCTGGGTGTGTGGGAAACTGTAACAAGTTGATCCTATGAAAAGGGCAGTAATTCTGAATATGTTTTTGGGCATGGTAGATTGTGAGTTACGGTACTTGTGCGCTCAATTAAACGGAGGCTTGTTTAACTTTATAATAGAAATATCTCCTTCTATTTTTGAGTGACAGAGTACAGAAAAGCGTGTGAACGCTTTTATCTCAAATGTTGAGATGTGTTTATTCTGTACTGTTTTGAACAGCGTGAATAGCTAGCAGCTAGGCTGCGTGTATTATTGAGAGCGGTGTTCTAAACAGCCAAGTCTCGTGTTTGGGTTTTTTAGGCGGGGAGATGTGTATTCCCGTGGTCAGAGAGAGTGTGGGCATCGACCGAGGTAGTCGGCCCCTGTGTGTGTTTTTTCGAGGATGTATGCCTACGTAGTGCTTTGAATAATGTCGATGATAAAGTTGGATAATATATATATGTTGATAAAGTACTGCTGGAAGACAGGCGTCATCAACGTCATCAGTTGATAAGATCTCTATGGTGTTGCCTGCCCCACTGTAGTGTATGGAATGTCAACTTGACCTACGCAGTGGTGTGTAGACATGGATGGAGTGTATAATGTGCGAATGATGATAAGGGTTCGTGTTGTTGACAAATGTTCTTTTCTCACACTCATGTATGACCGGAAGTCATCGACACCAACGACTGTGTACCTTTTCTAAAGTTTAATTGGACGTACACACTCGACAGCACAGATAGTGACAAATCACAGGTTGCCATAATACATCATAGTACAGTGGACAAATGGTCTTGCAATGTTACATGGGCACTCATGTAGAATAATTGTATAATGGACTGTCAGTAGCCAAGCACTCAGTATCGCCCATACATATAAATCATCTGACTTCACTGACTAAGCACGTCAGCTTATAAATAATATTTCTGATGGCTTCTAGACCTAATCTCGTCTAGCGACGATTCTTCAACATAATGTTCAGCACATATATTTTTTCATATAATAATATTGAACCGCTGATAAAGGGTTCTCATGGGTAGCAGTGATCTCTGGACTAAACAAGCGATAATATGGGCATCCCCTTTTCTCTTCTTGAAAGTCACTACATGTTTGGATCCAAGATGGCTTCACTCGTGAGTTGTCACTCACGTTTTGAATACAGATAATGAATCTGTCCTAAAGTTAGTCATTCATAAAACATTGCATTGCTCTGTAGATTTGATCATGAACAATTGACTGCATTCTACAGAATATAGTGCTGCTAGGAATCGAAGTCGTTTTCATCGAGTCAAATATATTCTCTTATCGAAAATGGTGGCTTCGTACGAGAGTTCATAAAAGTATCTTGGATTACCTTGTTATAAGAAATATGAAACTGCCATTCCTTGGTAATAAGAATGAACACTGGGGTAAAGCATACACGATAGGTCTAGACGACTATCACTTTCCCCAAAACCACTGAGATCACTCTTTCAAGGCATCAAGCCGACATAGCAAAAACACACAGTCCCTATCGGGACGAAGCCAAATCACACCACACTCTAGCGACACATCCGCCGAATATCCTTTGACCTCTCTAGAGACAACAGAACATATAGTTCGACTTAGATACGTAAAGATATACAGATATAAGACAGACTCGTCCTACTCAGACAAACAATACACATAAATTCAGGCCATAGATATTCTGAAGCAAGAACAATCTATTACTACCCAAACAAAGAATAAATCGCAGAAAACTGCGATCGAAAGAGCCGACACAACTTTCAAGGGAAGTAACTCAATAATGACTTTCCCTTAAGCACTAAAAAATTACCTATGTATAATATTGTAAGATATCAAAGACTGCACGTAACAGTCTTACCACACCTCCCGGGAAAAAAAAAATGGAACTTTTTTTTTTTTTTTGAAATACATCTAGGAGCAACGTACAATAGGCTCACAACGCATGAATAATGCGCAGATGAAAATATCAGGAATACCTATAACGCCTAATATGAGGCTAAGTCGACTTATGGAGCGACTGGTGAGAATGTGTCTCATAAACTGAGAGAAATTATTTCTCTACAAGTATATTTTTCCAGGAAGGTGTCATCAAAGTATAATACAATTCTGGCAATTACACAATGCCTAAAAAATTCATATCATCATTACGTATTAGATATCTTAAATTTATGATTTATGAAGAAAAAATCATCAAAGCACAGCGGTGAATAAACATACATGAACCGCTATGTAGTGATACAATCATTATATTATTAAATTACAAATGTGTATCTATCATGATATAGAAAAGGAACTACTATAGAACTAGACATATCAAGAAGTCTAAGCCCTAATAGTTATGTGGAATCATGTGGGCATCTTGACAGAATGTCTGCCATCACATTATCTGATCCACGAATAGCTCGCACAGAGAAATGAAAAGGTTGAAGAGCAATTGCATATCGAGTAGACCTCGAGCTCTTCAAATTCTTACTCTGTATAGCAGTAAGAGCTTTTTGGTCGGTTTCTACTATGAAATGTGCGCCTAGAAGGAATCTCTGTAGTTTGAGGATCGACCAAACCATAGCTAATAGCTCACGGTCTAAAACCGAATAATTCCTTTCTGCCGCATTAAGTTTTCTGGAAATATACATTACAGGATGCAGAGTTCCAGAGTACTCTTGCATTAGTGCCGCTCCAATCCCAGTGGATGAAGCGTCACTACGAAGAACGAATGTCTTATCTTTAGTGGGTAGCACTAAAATAGGTGGTGTTGAAAACAGTGTTTTAATCTTATCCAGAGAGCATTGGCATTCCTGAGACCAGTGGACCACATTAGGCGAACCTTTCTTTAGAAGTGTTGAGAGAGGTGCCATTATAGAGGATAGATTCTGAATGAATCTGCCATAAAATTGAATAAGACCTAACAGACTCCTCACCTGTTTTTTAGTCTTAGGGATTGAGATGTTAAGTATCTTACTAGTATTATGGTCCTCTGTCTTTAGGAAACCATGACCAACTCGGTGGCCTAGGAAAGAAATTTCGCTAAAACCAATATAGGCTTTAGAGGGTTTCGCTGTCAGGTTGTGCTCACGCAAAGTAGACAGCAATTCATCTAACCCTGAATAGTGATCTTCCCAAGTATCGCTGAAAAGACAGATGTCGTCTAGATATGCAATGACATCTGACCGATAAGATAGGATTCGGCGCATCATGCGTACGAACGTAGCTGGTGCGTTCATAAGACCGAAAGGCATAAAATTCCATTGGAACAAACCTCTAGGTGTTGAAAAAGCCGTGAGAGGTTTGGCGCGTTCAGATAAAGGAACTTGCCAATATCCTTTAGACAAATCAAGTTTAGTGAAAAAATGAGATTTGGAGAGTCGAGTAAGTAGCTCTTCCAGTAAAGGCATAGGTTCGGCATCGAACTTCGTTACTTGATTCAATTTTCGATAGTCAACGCAAAGACGTATGTTATTGTCTTTTTTACGCACAATAACCATCGGCGAAGAATATGCAGAGGTGGATGGTTCGATTATTTTCAAATCTATCATCTCATCCAACTCTTTCTCGACCTGTGCTTGAAAATGTATAGGTATAGGATAAGGTCTAATCCTAATAGGAGTATGGTCAGTTAGAACAATGTCATGTTGAATGACATTCGTTTGTCCAGGGATGTCAGTGAGTACATCCTGAAATGTTTGCAACATAGTTGAAACTTGTCGCTGTTCTCCTAGAGACAAATCAGGAGAGACAGTAACGTTCTTCCATGATTCACTGGAATGAAGTGGGATCATTGGAAGAGGAAGATTTACATCTGAAAAACTTGTTTCCTCATCCTGTATCACGGACAGTGATGAGTAACGACCATGTTGTACTGGAGAATTGTCCGTTGCTTGGAAAATGGGTTGCAAATAATCCGGACGTTCATGGAATTCAGTAAGCATATTGATGTGGAAGGTTTTATGCTTCCCATCAATATCGACAATATAGTCGACATCGGAAATTTTCGATATTATATCGTACGGACCTTTCCAAGAAATAAGTAATCTGTTTTCCCTACAAGGTAGTAATACAAATGCTTTGTCACCAGGACAAAGTTGTCGTAAGCATCTCTTCTTATTGGCAAATTGCCTTGCCTTCTGTTTCGCAAATTCAGAAGAAGAAGTTGCTAATTTGCATGCTTCGATAATCTTTTGTCTCAACGCGATGACATATTCGTAGGATGACTTTGTGTCATCGTCAATATTGTCAGATGTTATGAGATCGTGAAGCAACGACATAGGGCCACGCGGACGCGCGCCAAAGACGAGTTCAAAGGGAGAAAATCCCGTATGTTCATTGGGCACCTCTCTGTAAGCGAAGAGGGCCGCAGGTAAAACTCTGTCCCAGTCTTGAGGATGATCCTCAGTTATCTTCCCCAGTAAGTTTTTAAGTGTTCTATTAAGGCGTTCGACCATACCATTAGACATTGGATGGTAGATACTACTTAAAGATCTATCTATCTGCAGAGTAGACATTACTTGAGACATGGTATCTGATATTAGTTGGGTGCCATGGTCTGACAATATCTCTCCGGGGAACCCCAGACGAGAAAATATAAGCCAAAGAGCATCTGCAATATCAGCAGTAGTAATGCTCTTCAGAGGAATAGCCTCTTGCCAACGTGTGCACATATCAACACACGTCAAGATAAACTGATGTCCTCTGGCAGACTTGATCTTAAATGGACCAATAATGTCTATAGCCATTTTTTGGAACGGCCGAATAGGAATGTCCGCCGCCTGAATGGGTGCAGCATGCCGTGGACCTTTGGATTTAACTTCCTGACATACTTTACAAGATCGACAATAAATACGTATGTCCTTGTTTACCAATGGCCAAAAGAAAGCCGCAAGGACTCTTGACTTAGTACGGGAAAAACCCATGTGTCCAGCACACTGAGAGTCGTGAGCGTGCTGCAAAATTTTAACTCTCAAATTCTTGGGAACCAGGATTTGAGAATGACTTGACGTAATGGAGTCTTGAACCATACGTACAAGTACGCCATTCTTCTTTGTAATCCACGATTTACGACTTGTGTCTTTATTCGGATCACCTTTAGTTGCAAGAATGAAGAATTTCTTCAGAGTGGGATCATCTTCTTGCTGTTTTATAAACGAGTCACGAGAAATTACCAAGGGATTATCTTGGTTATGCACTTCATTATCTTCAATAGATGAAGTTTGAGGCATATTAAGAGCCTGAGCTCTAGTGACTACAGCGTTAGCAATCTGCATGTTTTGCCTTTTCCACGTGGAAATTTGTTGCGGAGTGCATTCCTTGACTCCATGAATGCTACCGATGATGAGGTCAGCGATCGGATTCGGAAGAAGACATGCGTGTACATCTCCTGTAAAGAAAGGAGTAGCAATCCTAATGATAGCAGTAGAGTATTTCTCTAATGTGCCGCCAAATGTTACACATTTGACTACTTGTCCAGTGGCACGGGAAGGATCTACGAGTGACTGCCTAACACCAATTGTGGTGCATCCAGAATCAAATAGCACAGAGACTGGATTGTTATTCACTAAACCCTTATGTAAGACAAGAGAACCTCTTCCATCATGCGCGACTGATGCTGGAAGAGCAGGAAGAGGATGGCCACAGCTTAAAGTAGACACTGTGGTTGGCTCAAATAACGTTTTGCATTGGGGGCACTGAGATGCTCTCCCAAAATCAAAAGCGGCACATGCCATATTACTAGCATCATTATTATCTTTACTCTGTTTATAGGCTTCATTGGACTCTTGTTGTACAGAGTTTGCCTGAAAATGTGGTTTATGTCTTTTGTATTGAGATCTACCTCGGTTATTATCACCTCTGTAGTTATTGTTACCTCTATTGTAACCCCTATTTGGGTTTGAGTCATAGTTCCCTTGGTTACCATTATCATATTCATTATAATGAGTATCTCTGTAATTATGATCTTGTTGACTCCAAGACGGATAACCCTGATAGTTTCTATAATTACTTCCTCTACGGAAATTCCTATAATTATGACCACCCCTGTGTCGAGAGCTATCAGGTCGTCTCCAGTTCTTTGAAGAAGAACCCTGAAATGATTGGTTACCTTGGTTTTGATAACTATTATGGTTACCTTTTTTATCAAATCTGTTTTGAGGTCCCTGAAATCTGTGTGAATAATTGGGATTGTATGGTGTTGCTGAAGCAACTGGCATACTCTCCTTAATCTTAGTGTTGCCAAAAGTCACGTCGGGGTGTGCAGTGACATATTGGGAACAATATTCTTCCATTTCTTTTAGAGATTTGGGTTTCCGCTCATGTATAAATTCAAGGAAAGGTTTGTTCACACATGACATAATCTTATCTCTGAGCAACAAATCCATAAGTCCTTCATACGTTTTTTCTGTTTTGGAAAGCTCAATCCAACGATCAACTGTGAGACGTGCCTTTGCAGTGAATTCTGAGAATTCTACACCCGTCTCAGGTACCATCGTCTTAAATAAAAGGCGATAGCCTTCCTCACTTAGCTGATATTTTTTTATCAAAGCCGCCCTAATGACATCATAATTATCCTTATCTGCTTCTCCTACAAGGCATAATCTAGTCAAAGATTCACCTTTCAAGTTTTCTGATAATTGATTAGCGTATTGTGATTTATCCACATTATGTGTACGACAAGAACGTTCAAATCTATCCAGCCAGAATGTAATATCGTCACTGGACTGATTGAACGGTGGAACCTTAACCTTGTAAGTAGAAGGTTTACCATTACCACTAGATGCCTGATTAACATTACTCATACTTGTCAATCTCAATTTCTCCAACTCAAATTCATGTTCTCTTATTGCTTTTTTCTCTTCAGCATCTAATCTTTTTTGTTCAGCCTCCCTGTCTAATCTTTTTTGTTCAGCTTCCCTGTCTAATCTTTTTTGTTCAGCTTCCCTGTCTAATCTTTTTTGTTCAGCCGCAGCTTCTCTTTCTAATTTTTTTTGTTCAGCTTCAAATCTCCTTTCCTCCATCTGCATCTGTAATTTCTTTTGTTCAGCAGCAGCCTCAGCTTCTCTTTCTAATCTTTTCTCTTCCGCCATAGCTTTTCTTTCTTCTGCAGCTAATCTTTTCTCTTCTGCTGCTAATGCTTTGTCATATTGAGCAACAGCCCATTGTTCTAATTGTTGACCAGTCTTATCAAGGGCTTTCCCTTGTATAATGAAGTAATCCAAAGTAGACATGATGTCTAACCATAATACTAATCACCTGAACCAATAATAATACCACAAGTTCTCAATGACTTGATTAATCAGTATACTATCCCAATATCTGTGGGTCACAAGCCTTTAATAAGGTCTTGTATAATAGTAATAATAATCAGGTACTGGTTTATACCATAATCCAAGTGCAGTGCACAGGCAATTGTGTCTTATGAAATATACCCATATAAAACATATGTCAACCAACAGAATACATAAAGTACAAATAGGACTGACAATACAAGAACGTTTGCAGAAATCAAAATAAATCAAATAGGGAAATCAATGAAAATAATCACTGAATCTGCAAAGAATAACAACACAAATGACGTCACAATATATGAATATAAATTATGAATAGAACTGAAAGATAGAAAAGGTTAGACCAACAAATTACAAACAAATCAAAACAAAACTAAAGGACAAAGAAATATTACAAAAATAACAATAATTACAGACTTCACAGCTAACACAAAAGCAACAGTTGTCGCAGCAAATTTTCAATCAAGAAAATTGCACCTATAGAAAACGCCCACAACGGACCCTCTATGACGTGGGATATTCTGTTGTGAGGACGCCGCCCAACCTTAAACACAACCCGCTGACATAGAAACTAACATACTATACAAACAAATAACATGTAAACATAAATATATATAAATTATGTGTATGATAGTATGTGTTGCAAAATAGGCTCAGTCTTACAGTAATGGCAAAGTTATTTTTATGAAAACAAACAAACTGCCACTTTATTCAATTAAACATTCTGGCCTTAAATATTAAAGTTCATATATGGAAAACAAGAAGATCCATCGATGAAAATAGGACTTCTTAGTTCACTCATACTGCCTTCCTGTTAACATTGACAAGAATTGATCCAACTGTTCTGTGAAACTCTATAATGTCTAATGTAAAAAATGTCAACAACGCTGACCTACATACTGCATTCACTTGACAGGTCACGTGACAAAGTGTTGACAAAGAGCAAACCAATACTGCAAGTGTGTCGTAT
The DNA here is from genome assembly GCA_024509875.1 of Oreohelix idahoensis. Lineage (NCBI taxonomy): Eukaryota > Metazoa > Mollusca > Gastropoda > Stylommatophora > Oreohelicidae > Oreohelix > Oreohelix idahoensis. The sequence continues at coordinate 246,338 of JAMPIV010015304.1, forward strand.
CAGCCACAGGAAACGGTCTGGTATCGGTAATCTGTTGACTTCTGAACTTCTGCGAGGTCAAACCCAGAAAGCTGGTCCACCAGTTGATAAAGTTGGATAATATATATATGTTGATAAAGTACTGCTGGAAGACAGGCGTCATCAACGTCATCAGTTGATAAGATCTCTATGGTGTTGCCTGCCCCACTGTAGTGTATGGAATGTCAACTTGACCTACGCAGTGGTGTGTAGACATGGATGGAGTGTATAATGTGCGAATGATGATAAGGGTTCGTGTTGTTGACAAATGTTCTTTTCTCACACTCATGTATGACCGGAAGTCATCGACACCAACGACTGTGTACCTTTTCTAAAGTTTAATTGGACGTACACACTCGACAGCACAGATAGTGACAAATCACAGGTTGCCATAATACATCATAGTACAGTGGACAAATGGTCTTGCAATGTTACATGGGCACTCATGTAGAATAATTGTATAATGGACTGTCAGTAGCCAAGCACTCAGTATCGCCCATACATATAAATCATCTGACTTCACTGACTAAGCACGTCAGCTTATAAATAATATTTCTGATGGCTTCTAGACCTAATCTCGTCTAGCGACGATTCTTCAACATAATGTTCAGCACATATTTTTTTCATATAATAATATTGAACCGCTGATAAAGGGTTCTCATGGGTAGCAGTGATCTCTGGACTAAACAAGCGATAATATGGGCATCCCCTTTTCTCTTCTTGAAAGTCACTACATGTTTGGATCCAAGATGGCTTCACTCGTGAGTTGTCACTCACGTTTTGAATACAGATAATGAATCTGTCCTAAAGTTAGTCATTCATAAAACATTGCATTGCTCTGTAGATTTGATCATGAACAATTGACTGCATTCTACAGAATATAGTGCTGCTAGGAATCGAAGTCGTTTTCATCGAGTCAAATATATTCTCTTATCGAAAATGGTGGCTTCGTACGAGAGTTCATAAAAGTATCTTGGATTACCTTGTTATAAGAAATATGAAACTGCCATTCCTTGGTAATAAGAATGAACACTGGGGTAAAGCATACACGATAGGTCTAGACGACTATCACTTTCCCCAAAACCACTGAGATCACTCTTTCAAGGCATCAAGCCGACATAGCAAAAACACACAGTCCCTATCGGGACGAAGCCAAATCACACCACACTCTAGCGACACATCCGCCGAATAGCCTTTGACCTCTCTAGAGACAACAGAACATATAGTTCGACTTAGATACGTAAAGATATACAGATATAAGACAGACTCGTCCTACTCAGACAAACAATACACATAAATTCAGGCCATAGATATTCTGAAGCAAGAACAATCTATTACTACCCAAACAAAGAATAAATCGCAGAAAATTGCGATCGAAAGAGCCGACACAACTTTCAAGGGAAGTAACTCAATAATGACTTTCCCTTAAGCACTAAAAAATTACCTATGTATAATATTGTAAGATATCAAAGACTGCACGTAACAGTCGACTTAATGTTTTGCTGTGTGGATAGGCCATATTAAGTATTTGTGAAGCTTTGAGGAAGCTATTATGAGTCCAGGATTGGGACAGGCCATATTAAGTATTTGTGAAGCTTTGAGGAAGCTATTATGAGTCGTGAGGACTTTAGGCCATTATCTATGTGAACTGCTGGGTGCAGTATTATAAGTGAGTCGTGAGGACTTTAGGCCATTATTTATGTGAACTGCTGGGTGCAGTATTATAAGTGAGTCGTGAGGACTTTAGGCCATAATTTATGTGAACTGCTGGGTGCAGTATTATAGTGCAGTATTATAAGTCTAGCGCAGAGATGAGTCGTGAGGACTTTAGGCCATTATCTATGTGAACTGCTGGGTGCAGTATTATAAGTGAGTCGTGAGGACTTTAGGCCATTATTTATGTGAACTGCTGGGTGCAGTATTATAAGTGAGTCGTGAGGACTTTAGGCCATAATTTATGTGAACTGCTGGGTGCAGTATTATAGTGCAGTATTATAAGTCTAGCGCAGAGATGAGTCGTGAGGACTTTAGGCCATTATCTATGTGAACTGCTGGGTGCAGTATTATAAGTGAGTCGTGAGGACTTTAGGCCATTATTTATGTGAACTGCTGGGTGCAGTATTATAAGTGAGTCGTGAGGACTTTAGGCCATAATTTATGTGAACTGCTGGGTGCAGTATTATAGTGCAGTATTATAAGTCTAGCGCAGAGATGAGTCGTGAGGACTTTAGGCCATTATTTATGTGAACTGCTGGGTGCAGTATTATAAGTGAGTCATGAGGACTTTAGGCCATAATTTATGTGAACTGCTAGGTGCAGTATTATAGCGCAGTGTTATAGCGCAGAGATGAGTCGTGAGGACTTTAGGCCTTGATATAGATCTGCTGATGAATGTTGAAGAGTATTGTATTGCAATGACTTGTAATGTGACTGTGTGTATATCAATGTAAACGTGATCGTGCTGTGACTTAATAAATCGTCATTAAATGTCACCAGGCGTTTACACGATTCAATGACTGCATCTGATGTGTGTACCTGTGGTGAGTGTCTGTTCCAGATACACACACTCTTCATCACCCCACATGTCACAACACACTGACATTAATCTCCATAGTAGTACCAGTGCTTGGTACCAAGAAAAAAAGGAGGCAACAGTAAGGTAAGGGCATGTGTCCTTGATGAACCAGTATCAGACATTATCCTTGGTAATATACCAGGTATTAAGGATTGCTCCCCAGAGGAGATACATAAATGGGTTGAATCTCACCCAATGTTGGCTAACGCTGTGGTCACTAGGGCCCAGCATGCCGCTGAATCCAAGGCAGAGCCAGTTATACCATTTAGTGAGAGAGCATCTCTTCAGAATGTTCATAATGTTTCTCCCCAGTCGTTCGCGACCAAACAGCGCGAAGATGTTGCTTTGCAACCATTGTTTGCTCTAGCAGAGAGCAAGCATGTGAAGAAGACAAAAACTTCACGTTATTGGTTTGAATTTAAAAACTCAGTACTGACTAGATGCTTTGACAACTATGTTTTAGTCAGGAGACAGGTAGTTATTCCAAAGAGTTTTAGACCTATTGTATTGAATACTGCCCATGACTCGCTTTTAGCTGGTCATATGGGGATTAAGCGTACTCTGTTTCGTGTCACCTCAAATTTTTATTGGCCCTGTGTTAACAAAGATGTAAAGCTATACTGAAGGTCATGTACAACTTGTCAAAAGGTAGCACGTAGGGGCAAGCACCACGCTGCACCCTTACAAGTCACTGATGTGCCATTACGGCCTTTCACCAAGATTGCAATTGACATAGTTGGTCCTATGTCAGTCATGTCAGATAGAGGATATCGATATATCCTAACGTGTATAGACTTATGTACACGTTGGCCGGAGGCCATACCATTGAAGACTATCACCTCAGCAGCTGTCTCTGATGCTTTATTTGTTATTTTTTGTTGCATAGGATTTCCTGATGAAATCTTATCAGATCGTGGTACTCAATTTATGTCTCAAATGATGAAAGATATTGAGAACATGTTAGCAATTAAGCATTCGTTCACAAGCCCATACCATCCGGAAAGCAATGGCGTTTGCGAGCGTTTCAATGGCTCGTTGAAGCAGATGTTAGGCAAAGTCACCGAGACATGTCCTCGTGACTGGGACCGAATGTTACCAGCAGTCTTATTTGCTTACAGAGAAGTGCCCCATGAGAGCACTGGCTTTTCGCCATTTGAGTTGGTATATGGTGCCAACCCTAGAGGTCCTATGCACATACTCAAGGATTTGTTGTTGGGATCAGTGGAGGATGTTACTGTCCGCACCAGCTATGAACTGGTCATTGATCTCAGACAACGCCTTGTAGATGCATGTACTTATGCATCAGGTATGATACGTAATGCTTCATAGAGGTCGAGAGTGCGCTGCAACCAATCTCGAAAATTACGTTCGTTCCTACCAGGAGAACAAGTATGGCTACTTCTTCCAACCAAGGAAAATAAACTGCTAATTTCCTGGCAGGGCCCTTTTAAGGTGGTTGAGAAGAAAACTGATGTAGATTATGCCATTGACATAAGGGGCAAAGTTAAAACATTTCGCATTAATATGTTAAAATTGTATGTGGAGCGCCCTGCAGAGTTAGAACCTATCTTAGACAGTATTTCTGATGAACCAGTTCGACAGACTTTGTCAGCTGTTGTGGAATATGATGATTCTACAGCGAGCGATATTTCTTTTAATTTTCCTCTGCTGCCTTTAACATCTTCCGAATCTTGGAGAGATGTAACTGTATCAGTTGATTTAGATTCTGGTTATCGAGAACAGGCTCTTGCTGTTTTAGAATCTTTCTCTGATGTGCTTACTGAACTTCCAGGTCGCACTGATGTTATCTCTCATGATATTACATTGACTGATGATCACCCTATCAAACTCAGACCGTATACTATACCCTTACACTACAGATCTCAGGTGGATAGTGAACTTAAGGATATGCTACGCATGGGCATCATTTCTCCTTCTGAATCATCCTATTCTTTTCCTATTGTTCTAGTTAGAAAGAAGGACAAATCTCTTTGCATCTGCATTGATTTTAGACAGTGTCACTCTTACAGATGCCGAGCCCATGCCTGTTTTGGAGGATCTCTTATCACAACTATCCCAGGCTACATACTTTAGCAAACTAGATCTTTCCAAGGGATATTGGCAGATCCCTTTAACTGATAAAGACAAACCTCTAACTGCATTTATGACTCCATATGGTTTATTCCAATGGAACTATATGTGTTTTGGCTTTGTCAATGCTCCCGCAACTTTTGTGCGCATGATGCGGAGACTCTTAGGAGATAGATCTGATGTCATCACATACATAGACGACATCTGTTTATTCCATAGTTCTTGGCAAGAACATATCACAGGATTAAAATCTTTATTAATGCTACTCAGAAAGCACGGTTTGACAGTTAGACCTTCAAAGGTTCAGATTGGTTGTCGAGAAATTTCATTTCTTGGTCACTGTGTTGGTTACCACATGTTATACCCTGATGAGCACACTGTCAAACGCATATTAGAATTAGATATCCCTCGGACAAAGAAACAGGTTAGGAGCATGTTAGGACTCATTAACTTCTATCACAAGTTCATTCCGAACTTTTCATCTATTTCTTCTGTCCTGTCATCTTTGACTAAAAAGGGAGCTCCTAATAAAATTGTTTGGTCCGACACTTGCAGTAAAGCTTTGAACAAAATTAAAACTGTATTTTCGAAGGCACCTATTTTGATGTTACCTAATATCACTATGCCATTTCTTCTGAGGACTGATGCTTCTCAGACTGGCATTGGTGGTTGCCTGTTGCAATGGGTCAATGATACTCCACATCCATGCTTGTATGTAAGCAGGAAGTTGCTACCAGCAGAAACTCGGTATTCCACCAGTGAAAGAGAACTCTTGTCTATCATTTGGTGTATGGGCAAGTTATCACGCTATTTACTTGGCGAACACTTCTACCTCCAGACGGATCACCGTCCACTAACATCCCTAAATCAAAAAACTACAACAAACAGTAGATTACACAGATGGTTCTTGCTTATAAAAGAATATAGATATATAATTATCCCCATCAAGGGATCAGAAAACTTTCTGGCAGACTTATTGTCAAGGAATGTAACTGGAAAGTGAAATTGTTTGTGCCAGATGTTGACATTGTCTGATCTTGTTTTGTTTTTCAGGTGATATACTATTGAAACACTCATGTTATGACTTTAAGTGCATTTTTTGAGAGATTGGATTACATTTTGTCTAAACTGTTTACATATATCTGTTTTCATTTCATTTCGCACTACAATTAATACTTCATATATATTATTCTGAACAGTAGGATTTTTCTTTCCTAATAGATTAATAGTTCTTGGGCTAACTATCTACTGTTCTCAAGCGAAAACCCTTGGTTTCCGCTCGGGAACAGGGGGGCAATGTTGGGAGTAGAAAATGCATTAATTTTAACGCCGAGTTTGGCACTTTGCCATTTCACCCAAATAGCCACTCTATGTCACGTGATGAGACTGGCTGTGAAAGTATTGCTAACAAGGCGGGTGAAAAACGAGAGTTAGCGAAGTGGGCATTGAATGACCAGCCGTTAGGCGGCACAGATGTGTGTTAGGGCGTGTGTGGAAAGCCCTAATGTATATTCCTGTTTTACATGGAAGTATTCTACTGTATGGCATATGTAACATTCATAATTGTTCATGCAAATGAGTGACTAGTATTATTATTATTATTATTATTAATCTTGATTGTGTTCTTATTGCCTGACCACATCAATGGGTCTAATGTGAAGTTCGTTGTAATGTGTATTAAAGTTACAGAACCGTCACTCAGTTATTATTACTTTCATTGGAGAAAGAGATGTGTGCACATAGTAAGTTAATACTAAGAATTAATGTTTATTCGCCAGGCACATAAAGAGAGAACCCTGGACATCACATTCCTATCTATATGGGATACAAACAAACAGTCGTGCAAACGCAAAAGGCAGGAATAAGCACGAAAAATATAAATAAACCACACCCCTCGACAGATGGGCTTAACATACCCCCTCACAAGATCCTCCCCTTAAATGTTATGTATTATTATGGCTAATTATACTAGGGGCACTTATTATTTTATATATATAGATAGATATATACCAATAGAACTTGAACTCAACTTAAATAATTCAGCAAATCCGATGGTACAAATTTACATTTTATTTAACCTATACCGTTTATCTTTTCGGTTAGGCAAACTTAGAATGAAATCAAATGTATTTACATCTTAAAATAAATAAGCATTGAAAATTTAACTTTCAAAAGAGATCACTGTGATTAATTTTCTCCTTTTCAAGAACAATTATCTAATATCAATACGTTATGTCACTATTTCTGGACTGTGAAGTTAGTACTGAGTAACGTTATGTCCACAAGGATTCATCCTTTACTGAGTATTTATTATTTTATTTTCTATTATAGAGGTATAGTCTGAATATATTGACCAGTGGCTTTGTTGTGCCACTTAACTTTTATCTTGAGATCGATCACACTCCTGCCATGGACGAACAAGTATTTAATTGCCAGGCAGTGGAAGCTGGTTAACTGGCTCTGTTGACACCAAGAGCACTCGCACCACAGAGTCCAACAGAGGTGGATGACTCGTACAGTTTGTGTAGTTTGCAGGATAAAACCTGGAACAAAAATAAACATAACGCCTATATGGTCCATCACTAGTCTATCCTCACAACCGATGGACATGACAAACAGTGTCAGACATTGTGCTAACATATGCACAGGACAATTTACCTCAATACTACCCACAGCCAGTTCACTGTGACTACACTTTCCTTGTAAATCCTAAGTTAGATAAATGTGTCCATGATCCGCCACCATACAATGATTTGGTCGAATATAAAATACTAAGTAATACCTTGGTCGATACATTAAAACAATTCCTGTCATCCTTCCTTATGTTCCTGATAAGTGTGTCGTTCTTTTAAGAAATACTCCTTCAAATACTTTGTCAAACTTACAGACGTACTTTGGCCATCATTCTTAATTATTCTATACTTTTCACAAGGCTGGCTTTTGCCAGCAGCACACTTGTCCTGTAGTTTTCTTAACATATGCTACAGACTTCCTAACGCACAAGTGGATTAATCACAGGAAATACACATAATTATATATATATATATATATATATATATATATATATATATATATATATATATATATATATATATATATATATATATATATATATATATATATATATATATATATATATATATATATATATATATATATATATACGAGGCGTGTTCAATTGAAACCCGACCGTGCTGAGCCAAGTGGACATTCGTAGGAGGACCATGATGACGTCACATCTGACGTAATAAGCACATACGAATGTACAAGTGTGAAAGTGTTCATTCTCCTAGTATTCATTGGTTGTGCTGCAGAACGTTAAAATAATGGCTGGTGTGATAAGGAATCCGTCCAAGGTCGATCAGCGAGCGGTGATTCAGTTCCTAACAGCCGAAGGATGTCGACCAGTCGACATTCATCGCCGAATGAAAGGAGTGTATGGTGACAAAAGTGTGTCTAAGACGACAGTGAAATACTGGGCACGAATGTTTCGAGAAGGACGTCAGTTAACGAAAGATCTTCCGCGGCCAGGTCAGGTGCATATTGTTGCGACAGGAGAAGCCATCGCCGAGATTGATGCAGCAATACGGGTGGACCGTCGTCGGCGCTTACGTTCGCTAGCAGAGGAATTCGCTGTGTCTCTTGGGACTGTTCAAATGATGGTTAGGAAGAAACTGAAGTATCGAAAGGTGTGTTCACAATGGGTCCCACGGATGCTGACCGATCACCATATGGAAGAACGCATGGGGTGGAGTATGAACCACCTGCTGCGTTACGAAGAGGAGGGTGATGCATTTCTGTTGTGCATAGTGGCAGGCGATGAGTCGTGGTGCCACCACTTTGAGCCGTGCAGCAAATCAGCGAGCATGCAATGGGAACATCTCGGATCACCAAAACCCAAAAAATTCAAGTCACAGATTTCCGCCGGTAAGGTTATGCTGACCGCGTTTTTTGACCATGAAGGGCTTCTATTGGTAGACTTTAAAGAGCCTGGCGTGAACATCAATGCCATCCGCTACAAAGACACACTAGACAACCTGCATACAGCCATCAAGAAAGACGATCCGGCATGCTTTCGAGTGGTGTGATTCTGTTGCACGACAATGCTCGTCCACATGTTGCGAACATTGTGCAGGAAGCGTTAGCAAGGAAAAGGTGGGAATTTCTGCCACACCCAGCCTATAGCCCCGATCTGTCACCATGTGACTTTCATTTTTTCCTTTAAAAAATCTCTAAAGGGACAATGATTCGACTCCGATGCAGACGTCAGGGCCTCGGTGACCAAATGGTTTAATAAGCAACCAGTCATTTTTCTCGGACGGCATCCGCCGTCTACCCAAGCAGTGGGATGCGTGTCTGAATGCCTATGGTGACTATTTTTAAAGAACCCCAGTGGGTACTTGCTTCATAACAATTGCTGTATTTAATTCTACTACTCCAGCTGATGTACCTTACATATATTTGTTATAAAGCCACTGGGACGGGTTTCATTTGAAATAACCTCGTATATATTCGTTCTTACCCTCAGGCATACACACACGGTCTGCCAATAGGCATCTATAGTCTGCTTCACAGATGCAGTGGCAAAGGTGCACGTCATAAACAATGGTACTGTTTATTCTGACCGCCGTGTTTCAAATTGTATGGCCTCAATTGTTTGCAAGGGCAAGGTCTTATATATATTAGCACATCCGGCGTATCGGAATTGATCTAGCTAATAATGTTTTAGCCTGCTAAATGCATTTTAATATATGCATACTTCAAATAGCTAAATTGGGGACTAACCTGATGTATCGATGCCCTTTCATACGATATTTCTTTCTTAATAAACTACTTTTCGGAGAAGTTTTTTGCACCTACCTCTAAAGTAACATTCCTGTTGTTGAATTATATACTTCTTCCCGGTGAGACTTATTTATTTCTTATTAAATTAAATGGCATCCTACAATCGGTTACACAAAATGGGCCTCCATGTAAAGCATAATATGTTTCATTAAACACACGAAAAAGGAAGTGTTTTCATTTGCTAGTGTATCAGACAGTTCCCACAACGTATGGCGCGGTATGGTCAAAGTTACCCAGAATTATACAAAAGGCCGTGTTGTGAGACAGACTAAATCACGACAGAGAACATCGAAAACACACAATAAAATTGGAATCCAGTGGACTCTGACTAAGCAGTTGGATGATCTGGATTTTGCTGATGACTTGGCTCTACTGTCTTATAACCGTAGTCAGATGCAAGACAAAATGAAAACTCTCGATGAGAGGTCACAGCAATTGGGTCTGAAAATATACAGGGAAAATAGAAAGATAATGAGAATAAATGCAGCTAATGATAACAGGGTTGAACTTGAAGAAGCACCAATACAAGATGTAGAATCGTACACATGTCTTGGAAGCAATATAGACACAGTTGGAAGGACAGACAGTGATATCAAAATAAGAATACAAAAAGCGAGAGAAGCATTGCATTGGGAAATATATGGGGATCATGAAAAATTGGATCCAACGCGAAAATAAGAATCTTCAACTCAAATGTCAAGTCAGTCGTATTGTATGGCTTTGAGACATGGAGAACAACAAAGACAACAACCAAAATGCTACAGACTTTCTTAAATGGGTGCTTGCGTAAAATAGAGGGATTAAAATGGTATGGCAAGGTTACCAACGTGGAGCTGATGACAAGAACTAGACAAGTGCTAGTGCAACAAAAGTAGAGAAGAAGACGATGGCGATGGATAGGACACACACTGACGAGACCTGCTGATAGCAATACAAGGCAGTCCTTGTTCTGGAACCCCCAGGGCAAGAGAGGCAGAGGTAGACCAAAAAGTACATGGAGAAGAGAGCTGGAAACAGAGGTGAAAATGATGAGGAGAACGTGGAAATAACTTGAGATGATGGCACGTGACAGGAGGACTAGGCATGTGCTTGTTGATGGCCTATACTCCTTTGGGAGTGGAGGGTTATGAATCAATATATAATGTTTATTTAACTTGAAATACACTGTGGTATTTTCAAAACGGTATCTACACACTCTCGTGGAGTTAATTGTATCTTATTCTAGAAACTGAAGAACCCCGTCTCTGTGGATAGAAAGACATAACCACTTCGTCTACAAGCATGTTCTACAGGTAGCACAGCTTAGGCTGTGGAAAGTACTCGTAGTCTCATAACGCAATACACATTGTTGCAGAAAAATGTACTGAAAAAGAACATGCACTATTTTACTTGGAGGTGAGTAGTTTAATCTAAGACTGTCTCAGTCCTGGTTTTGTAGCATGGGAACCATGACGTACGTACAGACAGACCACGGTTTGCTGATTTACATAACGTCTCGTTCTCTTCGAAATGCACGAATACACAGATGGTACTTTCTTTTGCAAGAGTTTACGTTCACTATTCTGCTGATCGCTGGAGCTGAAAATCACTTGGCGGATTTGTTATCAAGGAGTTCATGATTCGGTTTATGACCTATGAACATTTTGACATTTGCTTTAGTTACTAGTGCATTAGTTTGCCATATTTTTCGACTTTTGTCATGCATACACATTCTCTTATATATTATTCATTCCTTAAAGGATATTATATTATCTTCTCAACCGACCTCACACGTGCCACGAGTGTCACGTTTGTGATCGAGGGGGACAGATGTTGAGGATTGTTGCATGGTTTACGAGCATTTTGGTGTATTTTTATTTGAATGGTCGCACCATGCAACATCTCAACTAAGTAGACTTCAAAGGGTACGCGTAAAACATTGGATGACGCGTTAGGTCTAGTAACAAAGATATTCTCAGTGTAGCCTTCGGACATACGGCATTGTTTTGAATTATGTGGTAGAACCATTAGCTAATGTATATAACCGTCGATGTGAATGCTTTTAAAGCTGATATAATAATATGTCTTTAAGGACTCGTGAGTCCATAATTGTGTAAAGTGTTAAGAATAAAACGCAAACATTTGTATCCGCGAAATTCGAGAATTACGAACGCGAAGTTAATGTATAACGCTAGTGAAAGCGGTACGAACGAACGAACGAACGAACTTTATTTTCGAAGGGTAAAGAATTGGGCGCGCAGGCCCGTCTAACATTCTGCCCTTCCACTCTCATTAATCTTGCATACTATATCCTTTCATTCCCACATGATGCTTTCCTGGCTAATGATGCCACATTGAGATTAATATACAGACGAAGTTCTGACGCGAATGTTAGGCATTGATCCAAAGCAATAATGGAATAATTAGCAGAAATGTATTAATACTGCTTAAATATGTAAATGTGCCATGTATTTGGATAAGGATAATGAGCAATAATTATGACGTTTAAATATTGGACACACAATGTCTTGTGCACTATACACTACGTACTGTGGTGTATCCAGTTTCTTCCAATGTGGAAAATATGTGATTTCGATAACTCATGCTGTAAATGTTGAAGATATTAAATCATTTGTGAAGTCGTCCATACGAGACTTATCCTGCGAAGTAGTTCATAAAGTTACAGTTCAGACTGTTGTGTTGGATTAACCGTTGACCTTCAACGTGCTGGCCAATGTGTAAAACTCTGTCATATTAATAAGAATTCAAAGAAATAATAGAACACAACAAAATATCAAATAGGAAATGAAGTTTATTGACTAAACGTTTACACTCAGATGTCTGAAACTCAAAATGAATCCACTGTTGCAGCAGAACATGACAGTCAGTGAAAGACAGAAGAAGAACATAATATGATTGTAGTGGTGTTGATGGTATTGTATGATGGTGATATTACTAAATGTAATTGTATGAGGCCAGCTGTGAAGGCTCCTGAGATAAAATGTAATTGGGAATTGTCAGAAGGCCTTTCTTGCTACCACTACGACCTCACACTTAATTTTTTTTAATGAATGTGGCTACGTAAAGTGTCTAGGGTTATGATATGTAGTGTGGTGTAATAGGTTATAGATATACCCACAGATATTTAACAAGACTAATAATATTAATAAATGTTAAAATACACTGAACTAACTCACGTGTGTAAAATTTTTTGATAGAATTATATTACATTTATTTTGTTCTGGATCAATTTTTTAGGTTGACCAGAACTTAAAAGGATTTAGAGATTATGAAAGAAATGCATGGAATATTATATCATAAATGCAATAGTGTACATATATATGTACTATACTAGTTAGTTTTATTAAAATGTTCTAGTAGTCATCTACTTGGGAGGATATTTAATGTTTGTGCTGTTGGGGTGGCCTCATCACACCTGTCTATATTGACTACACAGTGTCCAGAAAATGGTGGGAATTTTTATGGGGTATTAGTAACTAAACGGCGTTGGTGAATGTCCAGCAGACCAGAGGCTCACTCATCTTGTCGTTGTAGCTCTGGTGCTGAAATCTGATGGTCCCACCTCTCCGTGCTGGCGGGCAATAATGGTGGTCTCTGTCACAAGTACTGCACAGATACACTCGAGTAAAGTTACCAACTGAATAGACACTGCTTTGTTGACAACAGAAACTCACAGCTCTGCAATCAAAGTATGGGCCATGTGTCAAAATCTATTCTCTACCCACGTCTGGACACAACACTGACACAACAACCACATCATACAGACAGGTCAGATCTCTCTGACCAAACAGCACATTTACCATGGTGGTTTTACATCAGATAGATCCTCCCAGACTATAGATTCTGAAAAATATTTATTAGTTTTCTGCCCTAAAAGAGGATAGGTAATATGTTTCATTATTCTCAACACTTGATCTGTCTTGCATAATCCTTGCTGGAGTTTATGTACATTGTAGTCCCTAGACCCTGACTAGGGCGGGGGGTCTAGAGCAAATCCCTACTTGTTTGTAAGGCTAGATTTCGATATGGCAGTATCAAATCACTCAAACATGAAACAATATTCAAAATATATAAGGAAATAATTTCAATCTTACCAGATTATGAATAAATAACACAGAATTGCTAGCAAAACTCAGATGAGCTGCTGGCTATAGTATGGCGTCCCTAAATTTCTTTCACTTTCTTTCATATGGAAATCACCACACTTTAAAATCTGTGTCTATCACTGAACAACTATTGAAGAATGGCCCCACTTTCGCGTCTGAGCGCTAATGATATGATTGTCTGTGGCCAATCACTGCCTAGGTTTTTTTGAATTTCAAATTCCTACACTAAAGTCATTTCAGTCATGCTTCAGTCAAGTATGGATGGTTATCTGTTAGTCTGTCCGTCTCTACTTGTGTTTCTACAAAAATTTACTTGATTTTTGAATCAACCTTTCTCTCCCCTCCAAAATTTTGTCGTTAAAAGTTATTTGTAGACACGGCCACCACAAATATCCCTCTCTTCCATACTACGTAGATTTGAACACCTGCGTCTCGAGGTCGTGTTTTTTTTGTGCAATTAGCGACACTTTTAGATCAATACAGTCTGTCGATGATGTGAACAACACTGTCTTTTGTCATTATCTTCAATATTATCTGTCCGTTTGTAAAATTAAGACCATATTAGTTCACTGCTCTGAATGGGCCATCCGGCCAGCTAATTTTTATATTCCTAACATTAATATTAAGAAAAAAGTACTTTTTAAATTTTGTAATATTCCAAACATCTGCGTTTTAGCCGCTGAATTCAAATCAAGGGCTTGGTATCGCAAAAGCGTCCATTCCGTACCTCGTGTCAATTTGGGGGACGTGAATTTTTACTTTCCTCCATCCCCCCCAATTGCGTCTCCTTAGCCTTGCCAGTCTCACGCAATCTTTGCAGTCATATTTTTTCCTTTTTATCCGCCGTTCCCCTCCTGTCTAGCGAGTCAATTTTTATGGAGGGTGATGACCCGCGGTCTGGGCGATCATGTACATCAGCAGCCTACGCATCATGTTTTTATCCTTATATGTTATCCTTGGAGGTATTTTACCGTTGTATCTCTGTCAATTTCACTACAATGATACAATATTATCCCATAAAAGAAAGTCTGCAACATGGGACCATAATATTTCTGTTTAACGTGGACGGTTATAGTAGTCTTGTTTTCTAGAGATGACTATATGTGATATTTTCTCTTCACGTACACAGCTTTAATTTAAGTGGGAAGAGGGTTGACAAAACAGCGTGTTTAACGCATAATTTTCTACAAAGCATGTGGTATGTGGAAATAAATCGTGATTAATAAATAAGTAAAGCCATATTATTTATAAAAGTTAACATTATATGGTTTTTCAGAGCGGTATTTTATATCACATGGGTACCTAAAGAAGAGAGAGATCATAGACCCAGTTGCGTCCAGCGTGTAGGATAAGCAATTGGACATTTGAGGGTGAAGGGATACTTGCCAGCTCAAAGCTCGTAATCGAAGAAAATGAACTATTATTGTTGTAAAGTGATAGAGATGAGTGAGGCTGGGAAACGGATTATCAACCGTTATGGGTGTACCAACAACGGAAGTGTCAATCTGCATTGAAAGCAAGGAGCTGTAGTGAGTGGAAGTTAATAGCAAGGATTTTCGTGACACACGATGATGATTTTATTCGTCTGTATCGCTGTTATCAATGGCCGCTCAAAAATATAAAGCTTTTGAAGTTACGAAGTAGCTTTTTTTTTCTTTTTTTTTTAAATAAAGTTTAGCCTCAGACCTTGGACGTCCTGACCTCCTAATCTCCTAGCAACTTCTCGCAGCCCTCGCAGCCCTAAACAGCCATGCCATCGCTCTCCATCTGTCAACATTGGTCAAGCGTCTTAGCTGAGCAATGGCTAAAATGGTAAATGTTACAAACATACCCATTGCCCGTTCCTTCCGAAAAGTGGGTGAAATGTGTTCACTATAGTCACGACTTGCATGTGAAAAGCAAATTTCAGCAATGTTATCAACAGGCTTTGCCATAGGAAGCATTTTCAAACATGCATTATTTCCCTTTCCACCACGTACATTTGATTGACCTTGGAGGTACACACACGTAACACAGATTTGATTTATTGTCAGATTAACAAACATTGTTTAAGCATGCAACAAAATGCAGCAAAACTTTTTTGACTGAGTGTTCAGGTTTTTTAAAAAACAGCATAGTTGATATGACCTAAAAATTGAAAGTGGCCTTTAACTTTTTTTGAGCAGTATATATATGACGATCGGGAAAAGACCGATTGACTTCTGGAAAGACAAATGACACTGGGAAAGACTAGAAACCGTCTGACCGGGTGTTGCGCACATATTAGTCTGCGACGCACAGATTACGGTACGTAGGCATACAAATGTAAAGTTATGGCTATTTGTTAGATTCGATTACATTGGTTATCTTTTCCTGTGGGTCAATCTGGCGTATAAATACTGTTTATGTCATTTTTTTGCGTCAGGTATGGCCAGAAACAGATTGGTCTTGTTTAAAATGTTTATGACCTGAATTTATATGTATTCCTTGACTAATTAAGGTGATTGGCTCTTATATCTTTGTATCTTTGTATTTCTGTGTCGGACTATTTTGTGAGCTGAACTCTGGGGGTGAAAGGCGTTGTTAGGCATGCGCAGCGGGTCTTGAGAGAGAAGAGGAAGGCTGCCATGTCGTCGTGTCTATGGCTGGTTATTTAGAAATTGTAAAGAGTGATTTGTGATCTATTCTAGGAAGGAGATGGTGTCTCTGTATAATGGCATTATCAGAGATTCTCCTATATTCATTATTAACGCCTAGGAATGGCGTGCGTTATTCGCCTGTATGTGTTTTCTGAACCAAGGTAAAACACATACCCTTTTTTGTTGAACTTTGTCGCTAAGACGAAACGAGAGACGTATTATCGTGCATCTCGGGTTGCTGACCACAGATGAAGATAACATGTAATTTAGCAGCACCAGATTACTCCAGTAACCAGCTTATTGATAGCAGAAATAGATAGAAGCAATGAGGACATTTATGATTACATATCGAAGTAATCCTGCTTCATACTTCTCCATCCCAAGTGAGCGAAGCTCACGGAGGAGGAGCCATTTTTGATTCCCTCCATTGCAAGACTATCATCGGAGAACAGAAAATGTCTTACTACCTGATGATGGTACAGGGAGCTAGATAATATAAAAACCCATTACTGTGGTTTAACGTAGTCGTCATAACCATTGGATGAACTTTCGGCTTAAGAATCTTAGCCAGGAGAAGGTTCGGTCAGTGAACCATTATTGTTGATGTTGTATGTATCCACCTTAACTGACGCGATTAGTCAGTTAGAACCTGAGACGATAGACAGCCAAGAGATTGAGTGTTTCCTTTCTATCGTTCCTTCATATTGATGTACCACATAACTATACATCTGATATTGTCACCCATTTTTCAAGTATATGATGATTGTTCTGACAACGTGTTCTAATGACTGTACCTGTGAGGTCGAAGTGTATGTCCATTAATAAATGTATGAAACGTCATCAGTGGTCTGCCCTTATTGACTTCTGCTTATGATTGAGTGAGTGACTTGTCAACTCAACAGAACTATACACACATTCGCGTCCTGTACACCTACATTTCTCACTCAATGTCAGCACTGTGTCGGAACGAGTTGACCTTCCATTTACGTGTCCAGTATGACCCTATTAGACTGCAAGAAACTCATACTTATCAATGCGATAGCCACAAAACCTACTTATCACCGGGTTAGCACCCCGTAAGCTGTATTCAAGTGCTACAGGACCCAAAAATGATAGATGCCCCCAGGATTCACCGAAAGGGAGGGGGGGAGGATGATGAATCCACAGGCGCCTCATGGGAATCGACCAGACCCGTTACACGGACTTCAAGCTCTGAACAACGGCTGGAATTTCCATGTGCCTGTGGTAGCGAATTCTCTACTCAGAGAGGAATGAAAATCCACAGGACGAAAAAGAGGTGTAGGAGGTCATTAGGGGGAGATCAACAGCGCTCTGTCTCGACGGATAAGACGTTAGAAGAACGCAACCAGGAGTCAATCCACAGTGCTGAGTACATTCAAGTTGATCTGTCAGATGATGATCTCACACACTTCTTGGACGGTAAGAGAGATGCAATCAAGTTTCCACCTGCCAGTGCAAAAGGGCTTTGGGAACAGCTGGACGAAGCCTTGGCAAAAGAGTTGAAGAAATCAGGAAACAGAAGAAGCATGCCCGAAAACTGTTCACGAACGCAGATGCCACAGAGAAGGAAGGGTTACGACAGGTTTGGGAGCACCTGAAAGGCCAACATAATGCCCTTAGAGCAGAAAGGTTGTGCAGGAAGAGAAGGAAGACTCGAAGAAATAGGTAAAGATTCTTTAGGGAGCCATTCAAGTTTGCCAAAGAACTGTTTGAGCAGCAACGGTCAGGTACGCTCAACATCAGGAAAGAAGACCTGGAAGAACACCTTAGAATGACATATTCAGATGGTCGCAAAGATGAGCCGCTCAGCAGCATGGCAGGCCTGAAATGGCCGAGTAAGACAGGAGCTGAATTTAAAAACAAGCCCCCCAACGCTACAAGAGGTAGAAAGCATTGTCCAGAAAGCTCGGTGCAAGTCAGCTCCAGGTCCTAATGGCGTTCTATATGTGGTGTATAAGAGATGCCCTGAGGTGCTCAAACGACTGCTCCGTTTACTGAAGAATGCGTGGAAAACCCAGCTTGTAAGCAAGGAATGGAGAAAGGCGAACGGAGTCTACATCTCGAAGGAACAAAATTCCACAGATATCTGTCAATTCAGGCCAATCTCACAACTCAATGTGGAAGGGAAGATATTCTTCTCAGTGATGGCGAAAAGACTCACTACATACCTCCTGGCAAATGGGTACATTGACACTACCATTCAGAAAGGAGGTATCCCAGGTACACCAGGATGTCTAGAGCATGCCACAATGATCTGGGAAGCAATCCAAAAGACAAAGTCTGGCAGAACAAACCTCCATGTAATCTGGTTGGATCTAGCGAATGCTTATGGATCCGTTCCACACCAGATGTTGTGGCAGGCCCTAGAAATGTATCATGTTCCACAAGAGATTGCAGCAATGCTGAAGCTGTATTTCGCAGGGTTTTCTGTCAGATGTTCAACCAGAGAGTACACAACGAAGTGGATTGGCCTTGAAGTTTGAATTGCCATAGGATGTACCATCTCTCCGATACTATTCGTGACGGCTGTGCAGGTAATTCTCAATGCGGCTGAAGGAATGGCTATAGGTCCAAAGCTCGGTGGAATATGTCACATGCCACCGCTCAAAGCATTCATGGATGACACAACAATTCTGACATCAGATGAACATCAGGCCCGGAGGATGCTAGCACGTCTGGATGAACTAGTCAGCAGCTGGTGCCTCCAGTTCATGTTGATACAGAAGTTGCTGTGGCCACTGCTTATATATGAAATAAGCACAAGTACAGTGGAAGCTATAGAACAGAAGGTCAACAAGTTCATGAGAAAATGGCTAGGGGTACCACCAGGTCTGTCAGATGTAGCACTGTACTGCACAAAGTCAAAACGTCTGCTTCCCTTCAAGTCAGTTGTTGAAGAGTAAAACGTTGGAAAGGCAAGGCTTGCAATGAGGCTACGCGAGTCAGCTGATGACTTGGTAAAGTCCATTCAGCCCACACTGAAAACGGGAAGGAAGTGGAGAGTGTGGAGAGTGGAAGAAGCTGTTGATGCTGCCCAAGAGTCACTCAAACTGAGGGAGGTAATCGGATACACACAAACGAATTGACGGGGATTTGGTCATGGAGACATCCGCTGGTGGTCCAAGGCATCAAGCAGGGAGTGCAGAGACATGGTAGTTCCGGGGATACGAGGAGTTGAGAATGATAAGAGGTTGCAAAAAGTAGTGCAGCAGGTCCAACAAGACCAATGGACTACATGGGAAGGAGCCCTGCAGAGGTCCTTGACATGGAATGATATACGGCATATGGCACCTCTTAGGCTCAGCTTCGTTGTTAGATCTATGTATGACCTGCTGCCGTCGGCCACCAACCTTGTGAAATGGGGAAAGTCGGATGATGAACAGTGCCCCCTGTGCCAGGGGAGGCAGTTACATTTTAACACGTGCTCTCAGCGAGTAAGGTGTCATTAGAACACGGGCGATACACTTGGCGCCATAACAAAGTGCTAAATGAACTTGCTGCGACAATAGATCTAGCACGGATGAAGGCGAAAGCAAACCCAGGCCGAATACTGCAAATACATACTTTCTGAGGGCAGGAAAGTCAGCACACCCCAAACCGAGTAAAGCTGGTAGCAGTTTACCATCTCTTCTTGACTGTGCAAACGACTGGGAGATGGCGGTAGACTTACCTGGACGAGGGGCATATCCAGAGAGTATCAGAAAATCGCGGAGATGGCCGGATATAGTGCTTCATTCTTCAGCAACGCTTCAGGTCATACTGATTCAACTGACCGTGCCATTTGAATCCAGATTAGACGAACAACATTCGCTCAAAGCGGCCAAGTATAGTTATCTGGCCGCGGCTCTGAGACACGATGGGTTCATTGCAAGGGTCATGGCTGTTGGAGTGGGCGCAAGAGGGCTTGTGCTTGCATCAGTGTATGATTTATTGAAACTGATGGGGCTGAGGGGACAGTCGAGAACAAGGGAACTGAAGAGGATTAGTGAAACTGCCGAAAAGTCATTAGGCTGGCTGTGGAACAGCTGCAATGGGCAATGGAAAACGGGACAATAAACGCTACGGTTCAGAAAACAAAATTTTTCTAAGTCTACAATACGCTTAGTTTTTTGGTGGTACTAGTGAAAGGGCTGTGACTGATGGGCAACAGACGGCGTATATTATAAGGGGTGTCAGGCACAGAATTTCAGTGGCTAGCGCGCAGTAGCTAGACTCGTCGGCTTCGCGCAGGGATCTCAGTGTGTGTCCTTAGTTGTGATGTGCGTCGGAACGAACGGAATAATTTGTCTTCTCTTTGTTACTTTCACAATTGCCTCCACGGCTGGCGGAGTTGTGGATTTTAAAGTTGCTACCATAAGTGAAATGGGTTCATTTTCGATACAAGACAACAGGAGGCTGAGACGCTTGGGAGTCATGACACAAGTGGGCCCGCCCCCCTTAGAATGTAAAGGAGTATATCGGGCCGAAACACTTGTCGGACGGGGGGACTGCTTCTGATGATCAGATTGCTTCCTGTTGTATCGCTCTGTAAAGAGTTTCCTATCATCATATGCATTATTTCAAACACATTATAAAGCAATGCAAAATAATGTTCTTTAAATAATAGTACTAACTGCTTTTTTATTATTTTGTGAAAATAATTAAAATTTATTTATAAAGACAGAACTTAAAAATAAAATAAAAATTCTAATTTTTATTGTTCATTTTTATTGTTGCCCATAGTATTAAGTATTACTTCCCCTGAGTAATCACGCATATTTCAATGTATGTATTTCTTTCTTCGTCTTCTTAGTTCGCTCTCACATAATCATACTTTACGTATTATTGATTTTTTCTTCCTATATATTGCTCCGAATTTAGTTTGATTTTGTTCTTTCTTAGTTGGCAACTCTATCTGTCTTCTCAGGCGGGGGAGCGAAGTGTAATATAACCTAACCATTTAGTCAGTTTAGAACACTATGACAATTTACTTCGCGCCAAGAAGACAACCAGACCTTGCAATTCGTAAGAATAGCAGCATATTTTATTTACCAAACTGAACCTTGTTTGAGCATCTTGAGAAAATAGAGCCCCGAAAAAATTCTACCATTTGAACACGGACAATCGGACTCTAATGAAACTGTAACACAAAATCAAAGTGGGAACTTATTGCTAAAATAACAACACCTCAGACCATGTGTAAGAGGCATTGTCAATCTGCCTTAAACTATTTCTCTGAGCCAGCAGTCGGTGAGCCTAATAATTGGCGTAAGTTGTACATTTTAAATTCTATATTTTGCATTATTAACATGTGAACTAAAATGTATATATTGACATGTGAATATTAATATGTGAAAATTGCTAGTGGATGTCCATGTAATTTGAGGCTCGCAACCTCAGCATATAGAATGATGATTTCGCGAACCACCACTGCTAGTGCTGGTAACTGCTTTATTGCGAGTTTCTTACAGAGAACCAACAGCAGTGGTAGTCCCTGTCGTAGATTTTTATAAAATAGATCTGAGATGTTTATGGTCCCACCAGAGCAGAGGTGATAGTGATACTATGTGAGAGTAAGGTGTAAGAAATAGGTGATAGTGTAAGAGGAAAGAACATTCTCTGGATTGAGTAATTTCTCTAGTCCAGCCTTCTGTACGACTACATTTAAATCAGACACCCTTTCTCTCCTTTTACAAAATACAAGTTACACTGCACCCATATACACACAATTCTGTGACATAATACTCAAAAACGTGAAAACAAACTATGCATAACATATAGGGTAGGGGATCGACTAAAATAATAAGTTAAGTTTTATTAATTTTATTTAACTTAAAGAAATCTTCACAGCATCAAGCAATTTACATATCAATAAAAACATGGTTTTAGACCAAAAAATGAGAAATAACCCAATATTGCCCGTCCCTTTGATATAGAAAAAATTATTTAACAGAAGTGGATAAACCCAAAAGGTCAAAGGTATACAATAAAGGTAGTGGAATAGTCACTAAAGGCAAAGAGCCAGTTCCTAGTAAAACTATCCCGTAAATAATAATGATGGACACAAAAAAGAGTAGTATACAGATGGTAACAGTGAAAATATGTTTCTCTAAATTTAGTTCATTCAATCATTCATACTGTTGCCACATTCGTATTCGCTTTACCCAATAGTTTCTGCAGGTATTCCGTGGAATTAAACACTAACAAGTAATAAGACTATACAGTGTCAGATTATTTTTGCCAAATTCAGCCCCAGACTAGCCGTAGTTGCTGACTGCAAATTTCGCGGTAGTCGCTGAAGTTGGTGATTAAATTGTTCTTTTTCATGGATAAATACAGTATCACCGATTTCCAATTGTTGGCGTAAGATTCATACGTGGCGATCACCGTCTTTGGATGAATAAAACATATAGTTCCAGTGTTATCTAGCCTTAGGTGGCTGAGATACTCTGTTGCGTTTATGCAAAGGTTTAGCATCATGTAGCATGTCCTTTGCAGAACGTCGTTCTCATCACAGCCCGCCTGAACGACTCTCGATCTCTAGCCAGCCCTTTTGCCTCCTCTATTGTCATGTTCAAGGTTTCTTCAATGTCCTGTTTTTCCTCGTCGTCTTGGTCGGCCACTGCCTCGCCTTCCAGGTACCATACCCTCCATCACTGCTCTCTCCAAGCCACTATGACGTTTAATGTGGCCGAAATATTTCAGTTTCCGGGACATGATATTGTTTATGAGCCAGTTTTCCTCGATTTTCAGGTCGTGTAGGATGTCTATATTTTTCTTCCTCTTGGTCCAAGATATTCTGAGAATTTTTCTGTAACACTTTGCTTCGAAAGATTCGATTTTTTTCTTTAATGTTTGTGTAATGGTCCATGATTCACATCCATCCGTTGCTACCGGAAAGATGCACGTTCTCAGAAGTTTTACTTTTATTAATTTTCTGGTGTTATACCATAGGTTCTTCATTTTATTTAACCACTGCATTGCTATGACCTCTTTTGAGCAGTCTCCATTGTTGTTATTTATGGAGTCAAGATATTCAAAATTTGTAACATTTTCAATTTCCTTATCATTGATGGTAATTTTTGGTTGTCATTTTGTTTACTTTACGAAGCAAAGGTTACTTTACGAAAATATCTTGCCACAGCTGGCTGATGAGATTTATATAGGTAAAATCTGGTATAGTTCTGGTTCAGTTAACATTTACAATTATTGTTCTAGTTTGGTCTTTCTCATATAATGGAGAAAATGGACCACACAGGTGATAGCACGAAGACTCCCCAATAATATAAAGTTTCTGTGGCGCCTATAAAATTATAAGCCCAAAGGACCATAGTTCATACGACCGTAAGATCTTAAGATAATGAGTTCACAAGACCGCAAATTCGCTGGGTTTTTTGATCAGCCTAGATTTTGGAAAGAAAATATAAACATCTAACCATGTTGTCAATATTATATCTAACACGCGTTAAGGTAAGACCTCTTCACTACTCTGTTATTAAATTATAATATAAACCACAAATGTCTAGCTTATCCTATCTCTTTTTTTAACACGGGATATGAACACTAGTCATTTATAAAATTACACAAAATGGATAGAAGTATGTATATATATATATATATATATATATATATATATATATATATATATATATATATATATAGATCTATATATATATATATAAATATATATATATATATATATATATATATTCCATCAGTAGACAGTTGCCTAATGTATGTACTAGTCAATTAAAGCATCACTTTCTGGGGAATAGCGAGTAATTAAATTTACGTTACAGCTGGAAAAATTAGCTATAAGTTATCCAATACGCTAATCAATTGACACAGAAAATCCTAGTGAAATATGATGGAAAAACTTTAACACATTAAATCACTTAAAGGCTAGTATATAAATTACCGCAAAACAGAAGAAACTGAAAATATCTCCACGAATATAAGAAATTCACTATGTATGAAAACTCCCATAATATCGAGCTAGGTATTTTTCAAGAATTCTCTGAGCAACTGATAATTGATTTTAAACGATCAGGTATATATATGAAATAGGTATAAATTTGCTAGCCAGTGCGAGATATCACGCCTTTTCCCCTGTTTTTGAAAAATCTGCGGTTCGATTTCTGAATAAAGGTTTTTCTATCACCTATGCCGACCGACAACCTCTGGCTTGTCTTTGATTATCTCCGCCTGCCGAATATCACCTACGTAAGTTAAGAAGGTACGTCTTAGACTTATGGCCCTTGATTCTTCAAAGAAACTGTTAACGCATGGCCCCCTGCCCGCGTGTTTCCCTGATCAAAGAACGATCACACCATGCTACGCACTTCGCTCTGTCCCACCGTGCTTAATTGCCAAACGGCTCGCGTGTTAATTGCGATAGCGAATCCGACGTTTTGAGTGGTAGACAGTATGTGAGGAACACTATCGTGTCTCTAACAGAGAGTATGCGAGGAAGACTATCTTGTCTGTAACTGAGAGTCTGTGAGGAACACGATCTTTTTTCTAACAGAGCGTCTGTGAGGAACACTATCTTGTTTCTAACCGAGAGTCTGTGTGGAACACTATCTTGTCTCTAACAGAGAGTCAGTGATGAACACTATCTTGTCTCTAACAGAGAGTCTGTGAGGAACACTATCTTGTCTCTAACAGAGAGTCAGTTATGAACACTATCTTGTCTCTAACAGAGAGTCTGCGAGAAACACTATCTTGTCTCTAACAGTGAGTCTGTGAGAAACACTATCATGACCCTAACAGAGAGTCTGTGAGGAACACTATCGTGTCTCTAACAGAGAGTCTGTGAGGAACACTATCTTGTCTCAAACAAAGAGTATGTGAGGAACACTATCGTGTCTCTAACAGAGAGTATGAGAGGAAAACTATCTTGTCTGTAACTGAGAGTCTGTGAGGAACACGATCTTTTTTCTAACAGAGCGTCTGTGAAGAACACTATCTTGTATCTAACCGAGAGTCTGTGTGGAACACTATCTTGTCTCTAACAGTGAGTCTGTGAGGAACACTATCTTGTCTCTAACAGAGAGTCTGTGAGGAACACTATTGTCATGGGATTTCTCCCCTTGCTCTGCAGTGATGATCCAACACCTGCCTAAATTCAAATTATCTACTGAGGGACTTCAAAGTTATCTACCCTTTGTTCAAGATAGTAATCTCTTGGCAGAGATTTGAATTGAAGAATAATGCTTCAATTCTAGGTAGCCTGAAATGAATTTAAGAAATGAAGTACTATAGCTGATATTCCCCAAGCTATAATAAAATTTATCATGAGAAAAAAATTTAGCTCGTTTGATGAGCCCTTCCCCCCCCCCCCCCCCTCAATGATTAAATTCAGTAAAATATTATTTCCGCAGCTCTGTCCCACCACACATCTACTTCTCAAGGAGTTAAATTAATCTTGACCTATCACACTGAAGTCAAAAAGATCCCTTTTCGCGACTTACCTATAATCCAAATAGATTATGTGACCCGAGAAGTGTTCGGTTAGGTACCTGTGGTGGCTTATAGGCCCGACAAGAACTTGTTGTGAAAGGTTCAACGAAATATCAGGGAGTTAACACAAAGCTGGTCCAGCGTCTTCAAGACCAGTCTGATGATGGTGTCTAGCGTTGACAGCAGACCACTTGGCAGCTGGCTACACACTTTGTTCCAGATATAGCACCCTCAACTGGCACCACCCACTAG
The DNA here is from genome assembly GCA_024509875.1 of Oreohelix idahoensis. Taxonomy (NCBI): domain Eukaryota; kingdom Metazoa; phylum Mollusca; class Gastropoda; order Stylommatophora; family Oreohelicidae; genus Oreohelix; species Oreohelix idahoensis. The sequence goes on from JAMPIV010015304.1 coordinate 272,305, forward strand.
TATCACGAAAGAAGAGAAACAAATACTCTCATGAGTATTGGGTTTCCTGACAGACAGTCATGTGCCCTTGAATTTCATTCCACCATCCCATCTACCTAAGAACGTTACCCTCTCTGAGCATTACTATTAATCCCAGTGAGCAGAAAACATTCATTATATTTATATTGAATATCTTTACATGTGCACTGATTGAAAAAGTGAATACTAAAAAAAGTATATACATCAGTTCTATCATCATCCACTCCCTGCTCTATATGGATCTTGGGACTACCTCTGCTTTTGGTTCTTTATGAGAAACCCGCATAAAGCAGTCACCAGCTCTTGCAGTGGTGGTTCATGAAACCATCATTCTACATGCTGAGGTTTCCAGCCTCATTTGACTGGGACATCAACTAACAATTTTCACATGCTAATAAGTACAAAATATAGAATTATAAAATCTCTTTGGGAATATTGACTACCGGCTCAGAGAAATAGTTAAGGCAACTTGTTTAAGATGCCTCTTACACGCGGTCTGGGGTATTACTTTACACTAGGCTCCCACTCTGACTTTGTGTTCATATTCTTAGGATTCCAGCTTTCCATGTTAATGTAGGTAGAGTTGTCCTGGGATATAAGTCCACAATATACTAAAAGAAGGTTCGGGACGATAAATAGAATTATGATCCTATTCTTTGCTCTGGCTAGCTGGCTGTCTTCTTGACTAGGTGAATTTCACAGTGCTCTAGACCAGCGAAAGTGTCAGAGTATATTGCAATTTTCGTCCCACGGACTTTGTTGTTACTATCTGACCAGGCTCCAATCAGAAGTGTGGTTTATAACATCTAGAATTGACCAGCCAATTTTATGCAATCGTGCTTGTAATGATGCGGTTTACGGAAATTATGCGCGATTTCTTTGAAAAGTCACTTTCCACTTAATGAATTGTTATTACCGTCGATTATAAAATTATCGGTACTGTTTACACTCACGACTTCCTACATTATGATAAATAATTTCTTCCCAGAAACGTATTACAACATTCCGATTTTCAGGTGCGTGTCTGTATTAAGTGACCACCTGGATAATTTACTGCCCTGTATCTGTGCAAACAAACATTCATCGTGTGACCATCTGGGTTGTGTTCTCTCCACGACAAAAATTATGAAGTACAGTAGCCATATCAACGATAACCAAGCTCGCGGGGCCATCTTCTTTGTAATCCGGTGATCCAATGTCTGGTACACGAGAGTTTTACCAACATGACTGTCGGTCAATATTACATCACCTGTCTACTCTCTCAGCAGGGATGATGTGACAGTATTGCCTTCCCTGCTTTGCAGTAGTGGTCCTGCAGTGGCCAAAACTCAAGAGTATCTAATATGGGCTTCAATGGAGTCTATCTTGACACAAGATTACTCTTGGCAGAAATGTAGATAGAACAAACAATACGCTTCTATCCCCAGTGAGTCTTCACAAGATATTCAGATAAAGAGAGAACAATACTGCTTTTGCTGAGTATGTTAACTCTGTAATTCCGCTGACGCTTTTTTAAAGGATTTAAGCACTAATTAATTTCAACTCATTCAAGCCCCACCCCTGACTTACTCAATGAAATTCTATTATTCTAGTATAGCTCTGTTTAGAGTGTGTGTAGTAAATTGACTGAGACAAACATGCAGTAAATTTGAAAAATGATTAAATCGAAGTTAAATTTGTAAAATTGCAAATAACAAAAATTAATTATCACTTAAGTTTTAACAGTTGAAAAAATAATTTAAATTGTTATGGATGTAAAAAATGTATCGTCACGGTCGTTATGGATTGTGAAATCGTTCCAAGTTCAAGTGGAAGTATATATTTGAACTTAGCTGCCAATGACGGTTCAGTTCCTTCTCATGGGTTGTTTTTTTCACACTGCTCATGCTCGTCCCTGATCAAGATTGTCAGGTTTAGCTCGTTTCCCAGAAATGTCAAAGAGAGTCTACCACGTGGGTCCTTTGTCTTAAAGCTTAGGCCACTGTTCCCTTCTTGTTCCAGAGAAAGTACTTTCTCCTGGTACCACCAATAATCCAATCCTGGGTCACATACTGTTTGCTCAGATGGATAAAAGAGACATGCATCGGCCTCTTACATGCGTCTGGGGTGTCGTTAATTTATAAAGTTTCATATTTGACATCGTGTGTGGTCCTTCAGTTTCCTCAGTCCCGGTTTCCTTATTTAATATGAAAGAGATTTCCTGCGCTACGAACGTCCGTCCAAAATTCTCTAATAAAAAGTGTCCGGTATGTTTAAAAAGGAATTCTGAATTCTAATTCTTCAGTCTAGCAAGGTCTGGTATCTTGGCGAGCGATTTCTCAAGTGAAATAGCACGAGAAAATGGACAGATTATATCCACTGCCTTCCCACGCATTTGTTGTGCGCGCCTCAAAGGATCAGTCAAACTGATTTGAATATGTTGCATGACTCAGCTAATGCAAAATTTCAAACATTATTTTTCTGAAAATGGGTTGTACACATCCGCTTGCCCTTGGGTACAAACTTACGAACATGTCAGTAAACTCATATGACACCGTGTTCCCAATGTAACAATCATTATTTTTTCAGAAAGTAATCTCTTATCTGAGTCTGTCCATCAGTTGTCTCCCCGTATTCCAAGCTTTGGAGAAGTGCGTACCCGAGTCTTATCAGTGATTAAGCAATGCGCTGAGGCGATTTACGTGTTAATCTGTATACTGATATCTCTGAGCCTCCGATAGTCAACATGGTTTGGCCGTTGCCACTCCTTGCAACGAAGAGAGAAATGGGTAACAACCAGACATGTCTACTTATCCATAAGAAGGGCATAAGGAGAAAAATACATAATATCTGCTACACATAGCAGAAAAAGAAAGAAAAAAGTGCAACAAATGAAAGCACACAATAAAATCAGTTCCACAAATGTACAGATACTGCCGGAGAAAAACAAACATCGATTGGGGCCGCCTCGTTCTGTCACAGATGATCATGTAAACAGATATGACGAATTAATACAGGAAGAAGTGTTAACACGAATTTGTGTGCTCCGAAAATGAGAAATAAGTAGATAGTGGAAGAGAGAGAAAACATGAATAGGGGAATGACCAATAACGTCACAGATGACATTATATAAGCAATATTGAAGATATGCTCAAACTCGTCTTTGTCTGTTGTTGGTGCTGACACACTGATTTGACAAGGCACATATTACGATTTTTTTTTTCTTATGCGTTTATAATATTTATTTGTATACTACGTTTGTAAAGTGTTATTTGCTGCTTTACTGTCTTCTTTTGAATGTCCTATTAGATACATTATGTCTTTGTAAAAAGGTTAATTAAAAAAATAGAATTGTTAATAGAGCCATTTTTAGTAGTATTTTATTTATTCTGTGTGATTATGTTTGCACTTCTATAGATTACACTAGTCAACAACCAAAATGTACCAGAAATGAAAATAGCTTATCTTAACTAATTTTGGTGTGCTGAAAACGAAAATGACATTAACAAATATTAATTGGCTCTAGTTTTCAAGATATATGCTACTAGTTTATTTAATTACGGTCAATTTATGTATATGACGCAACTGTTGTGGGCGATTGCATAATTTTTTCTAATGACCTATAAAAATGTAACTAGAAGTTGATGATGCAATCCTACCTATGATTAAATCACCTTTGTGTATAAATATCTTATCTCTGATAAAATTTTGCCATTAGTTAGTGCATTTGTCCTTATCAAAAGTATAGAAGTTAAAAATGCCTAGGACATATGTGAACAGTGCTAATAATTTCTGTTATATATGTGGTGAGGTGACATTTGTATCACAAAAACGAAATATAACTAAAGTGATTAAGAAGGCGTACAGTTTGTATTTTGGCTGCAGAATAGGCGATCAAGATAAGAGCTGGGCGCCACACATATGCTGCAATACATGTGCAGCACATCTTAAACTGTGGTTGACTGGCAAAAGGCAAGCTATGCCTTTTGCAGTCCCAATGATGTGGAGAGAGCCCACTGATCATCTCAACAACTGTTACTTTTGTATGGTCCCTCCAATTGGGAAAGGCATATCAAAGAAGAAAAAACAGACTCTGGAATATCCAAACATCCCCTCTGCAATACGTCTGGTACCACATGGCGATGACCTACCAGTTCCCAAAGTGCCAGAATCATTTTCAGCTGCTTCCACTGATGAAGAAGATGACATTGGTGGTCCTGAACTATCAACCTCAAGCGACCCAGATTTTGAGCAAACTACATCTACTAAACCACACTTAATAACCCAAGGTGAACTGAATGATCTTGTAAGAGATCTGAATTTACCGAAGAACAAGGTGGAGCTTTTGGGTTCCAGATTGCAACAGTGGAATCTCCTGGCAGAAGATGTTACAATTTATGTGTATAGGAACCGCCAGAAGCCGCTTATTACATTCTTTTTCAAAGAGGGTGACCTTTCTGCGTGCCACAACATTTCTGGTTTAATGGCAGCCCTCAAAATCAATTACATACGGGAAGAGTGGAGGCTTTTCATTGATTCATCCAAGACGAGTCTTAAAGTTGTTTTATTGAATATATACCGTCAATTCCAGTTGGTCACGCAGTTCATATAAAAGAAACTTATGAAAACATTAAGCAGCTTTTGAAGTGTATAAACTACGATCATCATCATTGGTCACTTTGCGGTGACTTAAAAGTGGTCGCTCTTTTGCTTGCACTACAGGCTGGATACACCAAGTAATGTTGCTTTCTCTTTGAGTGGGATAGCCGTGCACGAAGTGACCATTACATCAGAAGACATTGGCCAATCAGGCAGTCATTGCAGCCTGGCAGTAAGAACGTAGAAAACCCAGCACTTGTCGACACCAGGAAGATTTTATTGCCACCCTTGCACATTAAGCTGGGTCTCATGAAAAACTCTGTCAAGGCAATGGAGAAAACAGATGAGGCTATCAAATACCTCATCAGAAAATTTCCAAGACTGAGTGAAGCTAAAATAAGAGAGTATTTGTTGGTCCGCAAATTCGAAAACTTCTTCATGATGACGAGTTTCTTTGCGTGTTGCATGGCAAGGAAAAAGCAGCATGGCTAGCATTTAAGTCAGTGGTTGACAATTTTATTGGAAACAACAGATATGATAATTACAATGAAATTGTAGAAAATCTCCTTCTGAAGTATAAGAGTCTTGGTTGCAACATGTCTTTGAAAATTCATTTTCTGGATTCTCATCTGGATTTCTTTACGTCAAACTGTGGAGCGGTCAGTGGTGAGCATGGTGAACGATTTCACCAGGACATTGCTGCTATGGAGACAAGGTATCAAAGCAATAGGAGCCCTTCAATGCTTGCTGATTACTGTTGGACTGTGACAAGAGACACCTCATCGATTGACTACAAGAAGCAAACAAAGAGAGCTCGAACAGCGACTGAATAATGACGGAATGGGTTCAAATGTGCCTTTTTAAAACATGATATGTGAACTTTAAATACTGTTTGTCTTTTTTCTATCATTTTATGTTGAAAAATCAATTAATTTGAGTATGTAACCAGAATTTTTATAATGCTAAAGTAGAAGGACTAGCTGTTCACCCAAGAGAATTAAACAAGCATACATTATTTGTATTACTGTAATGTAAATTCATCATTTAAAAAAAAACCACAGCCAATTGGTGAATTTCATTATGATATTTGAAATCAGCATGTCAAAATCAATAAGAAATGATATATTTATTTTCTGGTACAAATAACTTTTGAAAATTTGTTGATTAGTGTTATATGATTTACGTTCTTCTTTGTGGTTTATTGATTAATTGTGTGTGTGTGTGATTTTTTTTTTTTTTTTGGTCAGACGTCAAGAATACACAGTGAGAGTTCCTTCATGAGTGCTCTAGGTTTAGTTTTTAGGATACCTCCCATTGACGTCCCTCTCCAATCAAAGCTGGCTATAGAGATAATGGAGTCAAGAACCGTGTTTTGTCTGGTGTTGCTTATGACGTCTACTTTTCTGACCTACTTGTTGTTAGAGCCTATTTTCAGATAATATGAGGCGACACCGTAAGGGGTATCTCCACTTGGTGCAATCGACAGTTTCCGTCCTCCCAGAATGCTGGACTTACTTCTTCATGTCTCTATGTACATATCTTCAAACTTCAGCTGCTGGCTCTGGTTGATTGTTTGTTTGTTGTTTGTTTTTATTTTTGGCCAGGGCCCAAGGTTGGGCACAACAGTAAGTTTTATCCAGTTGACTGTTGTTTAGCACTTTCTTACAACCCATGTAAATCGAGCATGTAAACTCACTGACTTTTACTTCTTTTCTGTGTTCGCTACACAGCCAGACCTTGACGTTGACACCTTTTATTGATTTTCCTCCAGTATTGTTAAGTTTCCTTCATACTGACATGTTAAAATGCAGTTGAGTAAATTGTAAGGGACATAATATTTTTTTACCAAGGGATGCAATTCTCTATAAAAAAAATATTATGAAATTTAAAGCATTACAATTTAAAAAAGTATTATTTCCTAACATTTTTTAATAAAAAAAAATAAAGTTACTAATTTCTTTACAAGTCTTAAAGAATATTTTTGCGATCTATTATTATAGGAATATGTATTTATATTTTATAATAAATAAATAATTATACACTGGGCTCATATCCAGGTCAGTAAATATGTATAATGCCTGTTACCTTAATGGTATCTACATTACAGAAAATAAATGTATTTTTGACCGGCACGTAGTGCTGCCTAAACTAAAGGTGTGGTATACGTGTACGACAAGCCCCCCCCCCCCCCCCCTAGTGAGCCCGACAATGACCTTAAGTCCCTACCATCCCCTCCACCAAACATTATTATATGTCGAGGTAGGAGGAGCTTTTATTACATTGAGATTTGTATGGAAATTAAAAGACAGTGAGTCGAACACAAAAATAATCTTCAACTCACATATTAAGTCGCAGTGTATGGCTCTGAAACATAGAGAACAACGAAAACGTAAAAGAAGCAGTGGTTGAACCTGTTTTAAACATACGTTGAAATCTCTTTGAAAAACTGACGACTGATTAGTCGCCAAATTCGCCTCTACTGCGTCGCGTTACAGACTACATAAATCCTAAAGCTCAGTCCCTAACCGTTATCCTGGTCATGTTTTTTTTTTAAACGTTGTTGAACAAAATGTCAGTTCTATCAACACTCTTCAACTCTCCAACGACCATAGCCCGTCAACAAACAAAATGTCAGTTCTATCAACAATCTTCAACTCTCCAACGAGCCATAGCCCGTCAACAAACAAATACCAAGTCCTCCTGTCACGTGACATCCGCTCAAGGTTTTCCACATCTACTTTATCTTTGTAGATCTGTCACCAGTTCTCTTCTCCATTTATTCTTAGGTCTACTTCTACTTCTCTGACCTTGGGGATTCAAGAACAAGGACTGTACGGTTATAATGTCAACGTGTTTAGCCAGTGGGTGGCCAGTCTCTCGCCAACGTCTTCTTCCCATCCCTTGTTACACCGTCTCTTGATTGGTTCTTGTCATCAGTTCCACATTGGTGACCTTGTCGTACCATTTCAATCCTACTACTCTACCCAAGTATCCTATTATGTTAATTCGTCACAACTAATTTGGTTCATGTAACTAATTTGAACATCAATCTAAACAAGACAGAGGTCATGACACTCAATGTGAGCAACCCCGAGCCTATAACATTGAGCTTCAGTAAGTAAGATGCACGCGTGATTCCTCTTATTGCTTGGACGTATTCATGCTGTTTTTTTTTTTTTTCTGAAGGATCAGGTAGCCGGCCCAATGTTCGACCTTCTTCAGTCGCCTTCTGCAGGTACATTGTTACTATTCTATCGGGCCCCCGTATCAAACTAGAGTGTATGGGGTACCACGTTTTCATAAACTGGAGCGTAATGGGTATTATATTTTTATAACTTGGAGCGTATGAGGTGCAATGATTCTATATTCCGGAGTGTATTGAGTACAATATTTCCAAACTCTTTAGAGTATGGGGTACAATGTTTCTATAATTTGGAGGGTATTGGGTACAATATTTCTATACTCAAATAGTATTGTGTATTATGGGGTTGTTGTTATTTAACTAGGGCTGCTGAGTCTCTCGCTCTTTAGCAGCCAATACCAAGTTGAAGACTCCTTGGTATTATCTACACTGTAGATCCTGGGGCTTTTCTGTCATGCTGAAACGTGTTGAGTTTAAGTCATTGTCGTACGTTTATTATAGATAGGCCTTATCGTTATGGTCCCAATCGAGCAGAGGTGAGAGATGATGAACTCTAGGTGAGAGAAATGGGTGAGAAATAGTCCTGTTTACGAGGATTACAGAGTGAAGGAAAAATTACAGTCTTGGATTGAGTAATTTTTCAACCCAACCTATCTAGTACGACACACTTACTGGAGACGTATTTTTTTTTCCACTTTTGATGCTGGTTCAAATACACTATCCTCTCGAACGCACACACAAACAATTTTGTGACATCAATACGTACATACGTAGAAACGAACAGGTAAACTATCTTCTTCTTCTTCTTTGATCCTTAGCCACCGACCGTCAAAGCAGTCAGTGGCCATCACGCCTCGTGGCGTCTTGTAGGGCAACAATAAATTGATTCCACTTTGCTCGGTCGGTGGCCATCCTTCGTACAGTGCCCCAGCTCTGATTCATTCTTTGCATCTCAGCCTCCACAGTCCTCCGCCACGTTGTTTTTGGTCGGCCTCGCTTTCGTTTTCCTTCAGGGGTCCAAAGCATAGCTGTTCTTGTGATGGCATCGGGGTCTCTTGTGAGGACATGGCCAACCCAGCTCCAGCGTCCGCCAGCTATGATGGTGTGCATGTCCTCTTGTTTGATCCGAGTAAGCAGATCTTGGTTGGTGATGGTATTCGGCCAAAAGATTTTCTTAGGCATGTTGTGTGAAAAGAGGACAATTTCGACATTTCCTTCTCTGTAACTCTCCAGCATTCCGCACCATAGAGAAGCACAGAAAGCACACAGCTCTGATATAATCTTAATTTTGTGCTTGTGCTGTATTGAGAGGACTTCCAGATGTTGTTTAGGTTAAAAAAGGCTGTTATTGCCTTATTCATTCTGATGTTGATGTCTTTGCCTGCCCCGCCGTCTGGTGTTACTATGCATCCTAGGTATGTGAAGGTGTCTGTCTGTACCAGTTGCTGATTCCTTACTGATATGGGCTCAGGGTTGCTCACATTGAGCGTCATGACCTCTGACTTCTTTAAATTGATGTTCAAGCCCACCTGCTTTCTAAACGTATTAAGTCTATCCGTTTTTTCCTGGATGTGTTGATGTGAATGTGCTAGTAGTGCAATGTCATCTGCATATTCCAGATCTTCCAATGTAGAAAATGTAGTCCATCTTATTCCTCTTGGACTGCCCTCTGTTGTCTGGCGCATCACCCAGTCTATGACTGTTAAAAATAGAGAGGTAAAGTATGGGCACATATAAATATATATATATATCAGGGGAGGGTTTTGACCGAAACCAATAGCTTTAAGGTTTTTTAGTAGGTTTATTATATCTTCAGAAGAAAAAATAGGTTACAACAGTTAATACATCGTTATCATGTCATCAAGTGAAATTATAGTTTACATAAAGGGAAAAAAATAAACAATATATATTCTCATAGACCTTCCCTCTGGATCATGGACAAACTAGGAAAAGGATCCCACCCGAGGTTGTTTACCCAACAGATCAAACAAAGGATTGACAGTGGGAGTGGGGTTAGTTGGGACGGGTAACCGGTATGTCCTTAGTTTAGCTGTTCCGTGGGCCTTCGTACTTAATGAGAGATAGATAAAAGAAGGTGTTATATTAGTAGTAAACTAAATTCTTTCGTTCCGTTTTTCCACTCTCAACATTCATGCAGTGAGCTCACTTTCTTTCTGACTTACCCCTCTGTCGGCTGCATACATCCATAGAACTTAATCAAACACAGTGTCTTTAGGACTATTATATGTCCTATTAAGTTTGTCCCGTTCAGCCCCATAAATCCCAGTATAGGCACTGCTATGTTCTCTCGGAGTTTTGCTGGATGGGTGCGTTGATTTATAATTTACCTGGCGGTTCTCCTTCGTTGGATTTGCAGGTATTTAAATTGGGAATACGTTTGTTTTCTAGGATTCTGTCGTAATGACTGGGAAATATCTCACACAGCAGAATGTGTCTCCTAGGCTGTTCTTGGAAAAGAAATAGCCGTAAAGGTTCTCTGTAGAAGTTGGTGGTAAGAATAGTGTTACTGTCATCTGGGTGTTATTGAATAAATACGTGATTTAAGTTCTGCCTCATCAGGCCAGGGAAATTTATAGAATTAAATTATAGCAAATCTTCTGGCATTGTTCGTTCCAGTTAACATTTAACACAAGTGAACAATTGGCCGTTCTCGTTATTTAACCGCTCTTATGGAGTTAGACGGTGGACTCATAAGGGTCCCTTAACATCCGATTTGTTACTGTCGATGTTCTTGATTGTTTAGGAGCACATAAATGGGGATGCCGTAAGCCATCTGAACATGACTCTCTATCTATAATAAAAACCGTTGGATCGAACAAGGTACGACCACCTGCATAAAAGAGAATACATAAAACAGGTAATTCTACTATAATTATTCAAACACCCGCGTTATTCGGTAAGATCTGTAAAATCACTCCGGTATTTAATTATTTATATTTAAAGACTATATGAGTGACTAGCTAATGTATCGTTTGTTTTTTTAACACTAGCTATGAACAGTTGATTACTCAAAATTTACACAAAGATGAAAATAGAACTAAAATGTTAATAAACAATTACGCTCGCCTAGCGTTTAAAATTAGGTTACACATCTATTATCTCGGGAAATAACGGATAGTTACATTATTAAATTTACATCCGGATAACTTTGTGATGGGTTGATTTAATAGGTTTAAATTAACACAAAATCCAGTGAAATAAATGAAGGAACTAAACGACTAAATCACTCAAGACTAAATATATTTTACCGTAGCACAGAATGAATTAGACTCCAATATAGCAGAAAATCCAAAAGAAATCTAATTAGATTCTACTATAAGCTAGTAATCCTTCAAATCTCTGATCACGAATGATAAACTGCATTTTCAGCGATGCCAATATATAGTTAATGAAATGAAAAGTAATAGCTACATGCTATGTTTCACGCCTTATTTGATTCAGGAAATTTTTTCAGTTTTTGCCGATAGACTTTCCCCGTCTCTCCTTCGTTAGATTTCCCCCTGTATCTCTCGGTCCGGTAGAAATTAACACGTGTAAACCGTAAGTGTGAAAAACTGCTCCGTTCTTCTGGGACCACCACAGTCTTTGATGTTACCGCTCTCCCGATGAACTTTGGCAACTCCTACTAGACGGGATGACAGAAAGGTGTAGAGGGGTAGCTGATTCTAGTCGCTCTAATGGTAAGGCGGTAGGCGTGGTTTAAACTCAACTTTAAAACAAAGCGATGTCCTGGCTGCACGCATGATAACTGTTTACATATTAATAAGCCCGCGTGGAGAAGATCCATGTGTGATAGTGCATACTAATTAGCACGCGGGGTAGAATTCCACGTTGGCGATAGAATTACACACAAATTCAGGGGCTCGATGCTATCCAAGGGTACTGCCATTATCATCCGTCAATTTAGGGACAGCTGAATTTCATCCTATCCGTCACAATCGTCCCCACTTTAGACATGAAACCTTTTTTTTCATTTTTCATTTATGATAATGAAGCTGCTCTGATCGGTAGCTTTACGTTGATTGGTATCTTCGATTTCATCCTCTTCTTCCGTGGTCCAATTTCGGCTCATGAAATCAGCCCCGACATTCTGTCTACCCGGAATATGTTCCAGTTTGAAGGAGTGCACGCCTAATAGCAAGGCCCAACGCATGATCCTTGCGTTAAATTCCTTATTTGCGCCAAGAAAGGCTAAGGTAGCGTGGTCTGTATGCACCGTAAAAGAGGTACCGTAAAGAAAGTCATGATGACGTCTTATCCCGTTAATTAGTGCCAGACATTCTCTTTCGACAATAGAATAGTTACGTTCAGCCGTATTCAGTTTACGACTGCCATACGCAACTGGGAATAACAGATTCGGATTCATCGGTGTCATCTGCTTGAAGCAGGGTTGACCCGATACCTTGACCAGAAGCGTCGACCCGTAATACAAAAGGTTTCTTGAGGTCAGGTAGCCTCAAAATGGGGTATACGGACAACTGTCATTTTAAAGTGCTGTATGCTTTTTTGCACTGCGAATCCCAAATAACCCGGTCAGGTCGCTCTTTTTTGGTAAGGTCAGTCAGGGGTGCCGTTAGTCCGTTGAAATTCCGGATATATTTTTGATAATACGCACATAGTGATAGGAAAGAACGGGTGCCTTTCTTCGTTTGGGGCCTTTTAGCTGCAACTATTTTCTCAACATTTTTGCTAACAGGCCACATGCAGCCTTGAGAAATAGTATGCCCCAGGAAATCTAGCTTTTCAAACCCGATGAGAAATTTGCTAGATCTGGCTGTGAGACCAGTTTCCTGTAGTCTCCTGAGGAGCATAGCAACCGTAGCAATATGTTCGTCGTAGTTTTCCGATGCAATTAAGATATCATCCATGAAATTAATTATGTGGGGAATGTGCAAAGGTTCTAAAAGATTCCTCATCCTCCTAGTGAACACTCCTGGTGCGTTGTGCAATCCGAACGGCATCTACGTAAATGTGTAATGTCATTCACTAGTGCTGAAAGCTAACAAAGGTTTAACTTCCTCCTTGACTGGTATTTGGTAATAACCTTTACTCAGGTCAATCATGGAAAAAATCCTTGCCTTGCAAGGAACAACTCAGAAACAGTCTGTAGAGGTTCGGGCTGGAATTCCGTTACAGCGTTTAGTAACCGGTAATCTATACACAGCCGAACTTCCTTATTGGGCTTCTGCAACAGTATTACACTCCAACAGTAAGGAGATGTAGACTCACTGATAATTTCTGCTTGACGTAGCTTGTCTATTTCTGTGTGAAGTGCATCAGCTTTAGCGTACGGAATGGGGTAAACTCTGGTTCGAACAGTTATTTCTGGTTTGTTAGTTTCATATCAAATTCTATGAGATTTGTTCGACCAGGTACATCCGTTAAGACTGCAGCATACTGTTTCAGTAGCTTCCTGGTTTCTGTCTGTTGTTCTTTCGAGAGATTGTAGCCGAATTTGACATCTTTAAAGGATTCTGTTTGTTGCGATGGATACTCCATGCAACTATCGTCATCTTCCTCGTTTTCCGTTGCTATGGCGACCTTCAGGAGATGCTCGGAGGACGGCACCGGTCTTTCCAAATATTTCCTTAGCAGATTTACGTGAAAGACCTTCTCCTTTCTTTTAATGGAGATCTTGTAATTGGTGCGTGAGATCTTTTTAAGGACGGTAAACGGCCCTTGCCATCCGATGCGAAGTTTGTTGTTTCCGGTTGGAAGTAGCAACAAAACTTTCTCCCCTGGTTGGAGTTCTCTCTCTTTCGCTGCTTTATTGTATCTTTGAGCGTGTTTTGTGCGCGCTTTCTTAAGGTTGGTGGTTGTTAGGTCCCATCCTAGTATTAACCTATCCTTGAGCTCTGATACATATTTGCATGCTGAGACGACTGTCTCGTCAGCCTTTTGGTCTGTCAGTGACCGTAGTAAGGCTTCTAGTGGCCCTTTTATAGGCCTGCCGAATAAAAGTGTAGCTGGCAGAAATCCTGTAGATGCCAGGGGACCTTCTCTGTAGGCAAATAAAGCTGCTGATATATATAGGTCCCAATCTTCAGGTTTCTCTTGACCCAGCTTACGTAACATCATGGTGAGGCTGCCATTAAAACGCTCCACGAGCCCATTTTCGCCGGATGGTGGGGACTTGTGTGGATGTGTTTGGCTCTCAAGATCTTAAAGATCTTCTCTATTCACAGGCTACGGAATTGGGATCCATTCTCCGTCAAAACTTGTTGAGGAAATCCCAACCGTGTAAAAATTTGCACGAGGGCTTCTGTGACATGCTTGGAATCCGTGCATGTTAGCGGTAAAGCTTCAGCCCCACATAGTGTAAGTTTCGACTAAGGTCAGGATAAACCTGTTCCTTCTTTTGGTCTTTTCTAAGGGTCCAATGATGTCGACAGCAACCCGATCGAATGGAATCCCTACTATTGGCATTTGCCCTATAGGGACAGTGGGTGTCAAGTGCTTGGGTCCACATGTTGGCACTAGGCGCAGGATTTCACGTACCTGATAATCTCAGAGTTCATTCCTGGCCACCAATAATGAGTTTTTATTCGCTGAATAGTGGAGTTTTGTCCCATTTGTCCGCTAAAGGGAAGAGAGTGCCCCATTTCTAAGATCTGGCTTCTGTACTGCGTCGGTACTAGGAGCTGGTTATTCCCTGTATCAGGGTCGCCCGTTCTACGATACAATACGCCATCCTTCGTAAAGATGTCTCCGTGGTGTCTGGGTCCTTAGCCATGGGCAGTTTTCTAAAGCAGGGCTCCAGAGTAGGGTCCTTTTGTTGCGCCTCTTTCAGTTCATTCGGCAACAAATTTGACGCAGGCTCCCTCTCCTTCTTGGTTTGCCCTCTTGTGGTTACCGCTGCCACAATCGACTCTTTCGGTCTCCCAACAAACACATATCTATTTCCCAGGATAACTGGGTAGATAGGATCATCCATTATGGCCACTTTAATAACCCCTCTGACAAAATCAGATTGTATTTCTACCAGTGCGATAGGCAGCGTCCTGGGTTCATCACTCTTAAAAACTCCACATAGTTTGACGGTGTCCTCTGTCTCCTGACAGGGTTTGACTAGGTGCCTGGCGACAATACAGTCAAAAGATAATCCAGTGTCAACAAGACAAGTTGTTGAGGTACCGTTCAAAATAACAGTTCCTCGCGTTGAGGGTCTCTCTCCCTCAAGTTGAGAATCACTGACATTGACGCTTCCTTGCGAGGCTGTGTGCAAGCATCCGATGCGATTCGGCCCGGTATGCTTGCCCTGATCAGACGTCTCTGCTGAAGGGGTCTTTCCCTTGCCTTGACCTTTGTGGCCGCGCTGCCATGTAGGCCTGGTGGGTTGATCAGGATTGTTGTTGTTGGTGGGATATCGGGTTTTGTAGAATTCTGATTTTTCTTGGGGAGGTCTTGTGGGTTATAGTGCTGGGAGGAATTAGAAGAATAGGATGACTGTTATAGATTTTGTTTTCGAGATGGCTCATTTGTTGGTTTGCGTTTTGTGCTGGGAAGTTCGGCCATTGCATTTTCATAACGTTCCGCCTTATTGAGGATGTCCTCAAGCTTGACTGCGCCCTGCTCAGCCAGAAATCTTTCGTTCGACAAAGTTGATTTTATCTGTTCTACTAGAACAAGTTCCAGAATTCCCTCATATGTAAGAGGTAATTCTGATAATTCCAGGCACTTTGTCAAATAGCCAGTGAGACGTGAAGAGAACTGCGGAAATGTCTCCGAGCTCTCCTTTCGGCTGTTTCTGAACATTTGCAGAAATTTGCGAGCGGTCATCTCAAAACGCTCTAGCAAGGCCTTCTTTAACATGTCGTAGTCATCTTGGCTGCTTCTCAGCTTCACGTAAACGTCATAAGTGTTATCTTTTAGTGCCTGTGAAAGTTTTAGGCACCACCGGGAACTATTTAACTCATACAGATTCGCCATTTTCTCGAATTTCTCTAGGAAAGTGTCAATTTTCTCATTGGGGCTCGGAAAAGACTCTAAGACAAAAGGCATTGCTGTTAAGTGGGCAGATTGAGTGCTGGAGAGATCTGTTAACTGAGACTGGAGTGAAGATGGCTCTCCATTATTGGAAGTAGAAGCACCCCGACTTTGGACTTCTAGAGTCTTAATTGCCAATTCATGATGTCTCTCCTTCTCTCTCTCCTCGCGTTGTCTCTCCTTTTTTCTATCCCTGTGAGATTCCATCTCTGCCTCAATTTTCTTCTGTTCTAACTGACGATCTTCCGCTTCTTTCTTCTCTGCTTTATCTTGTGCTTCCTTTCTCTGCTCTCTCTTTCGCTTCCTTCTCCTCCGCGTCATATCTGTCAAGTTCCTTGTTGACAAACGCGGTCGCTTCATCTCCTTGCAATCCTGTCTCCTTTGCCTCATTTCTCAGCATGGACTTAAGCTGTACATCGCTCTGCCATGTCAAAGAACTGGATGCTACTACGACGAGAGAATAAGAAGGAGAAAAGAAGGGAAAAAATCTCTAAGCCACTTCCAAGAAAAACACAAAATAAAATTTACCTTTAATACCTCCTACAGTTATTAATTTGCTAACCTATCGCTGCTATTTTCTGGCAATTAAGGCACTAAATGCAGGCGACTATGCTACATTAAATGATAGGTCAAACAGCTAGAAAAAAATCTACTATTACTATCGGTAGAGAAAACAAAATATAAAAAAAAATATAATATTATATTTATTTTTAAAACATTTTAAGGAGAAAAAGAAATTTTCCTTCAAAAAATAAATATCCACCATAAAGCTCGCCCGCCGAAGTCAGTTAAGAGGAGGGACTTTGTTAACTAGACTTATTTATATAGTCAGAACGCGATCCTTAGTATATCTCAACTCTGCTAACTTCAAAACCTTTTGTGACTGTTTCTATAGTCACGCGATCCAACAGTTTTGCACAAAATTTTTCCACATACCATATATTTGACAGATGTTATTATAAACAAGTTGTAAACAGTTTTATAATGCTGTGGAAAAACAATCTAACATTGTGTGTGGTCAAAACACCCTGTCTAAGATCGATTGTGTAGGGGGATGAATTTTTTAATTACCTTATCTCAAAAGACGATCACACAACACACTCTATCTAACTGAAGATCAGATAAGATACCGTAACAGACACTGGTCAATTACTAGACCTGGCTCAAAATTCCAGCGAGCAACACTTTATTGTCGAAGGCACAGAATCCCGGACGAGCCCCCATTATTGTCGTACGTTTATTATAGATAGGCCTTATTGTTATGGTCCCAATCGAGCAGAGGTGAGATGGTGAACTCTAGGTGAAAGAAAGGGGTGAGAAATAGTCCTGTTTACGAGGATTACAGAGTGAAGGAAAAATTACAGGCTTGGATTGAGTAATGTTTCAACCCAACCTATCTAGTACAACACACTTACTGGAGACGTATTTTGTTTTTTCCACTTTTGATGCTGGTTCAAATACACTATCCTCTCGTAAGCACACACAAACAATTTTGTGAATTCAATACGTACATACGTAGAAACGAACAGGTAAACTATGGGCACATATAAATATATATATCAGGGGAGGGTTTTGACCGAAACCTATAGCTTTAAGGTTTTTAGTAGGTTTATTATATCTCCAGAAGAAAAAATAGGTTACAACAGTTAATACATCGTTATCATGTCATCAGGTGAAATTATAGTTTACATAAAGGGAAAAAAATAAACACTATATATTCTCATAGACCTTCCCTCTGGACCATGGACAAACTATGAAAAGGATCCCACCCGAGGTTGTTTACCCAACAGATCAAACAAAGGATTGACAATGGGAGTGGAGTTAATCGGGACGGGTAATCGGTATGTCCTTAATTTAGCTGTTCCGTGGGCCTTCGTACTTAATGAGAGATAGATAAAAGAAGGTGTTATATTAGTAGTAAACTAAATTCTTTCGTTCCGTTTTTCATGCAGTGAGCTCACTTTCTTTCTGACTTACCCCTCTGTCGGCTGCATACATCCATAGAATTTAATCAAACACAGTGTCTTTAGGACTATTATATGTCCTATTAATTTTGTCCCGTTCAGCCCCATAAATCTCAGTATAGGCACTGCTATGTTCTCTCGGAGTTTTGCTGGATGGGTGCGTTGATTTATAATTTTCCTGGCGGTTCTCCTTCGTTGGATTTGCAGGTATTTAAATTGCGAATACGTTTGTTTTCTAGGATTCTGTCGTAATGACTGGGAAATATCTCACACAGCAGAATGTGTCTCCCAGACAGTTCTTGGAAAAGAAATAGCCGTAAAGGTTCTCTGTAGAAGTTGGTGGTAGGAATAGTGTTACTGTCTTCTGGGTGTTATTGAATAAATACGTGCTTTAAGTTCTGCCTCATCAGGCCAGGGAACTTTATAAAATTAAATTATAGTAAATCTTCTGGCATTGTCCGTTCCAGTTAACATTTAACGCAAGTGAACAATTGAACGTTCTGGTTATTTAACCGCTCTTATGGGGTTAGACGGTGGACTTATAAGGGTCTCTTAACATCAGATTTGTTACTGTCAATGTTCTTGTATGTTTAGGAGCATATAAATGGGGATGCCGTAAGCCATCTGAACATGACTCTCTATCTATAATAAAAACCGTTGGATCGAACAAGGTATGACCACCTGCATAAAAGAGAATATAGAAAAACAGGTAATTCTACTATAATTATTCAAACACCCGCGTTATTCGGTAAGATCTGTAAAATCACTCCGGTATTTAATTATTTATATTTAAAGACTATACGAGTGACTAGCTAATGTATCGTTTGTATTTTTTTAACACTAGCTATGAACAGTTGATTACTCAAAATTTACACAAAGATGAAAATAGAACTAAAATGTTAATAAACAATTACGCTCGCCTAGCGTTTAAAATTAGGTAACACATCTATTATCTCGGGAAATAACGGATAGTTACATTATTAAATTTACATCTGGAAAACTTTGTGATGGGTTGATTTAATAGGTTTAAATTAACACAAAATCCAGTGAAATAAATGAAGGAACTAAACGACTAAATCACTCAAGACTAAATATATTTTACAGTAGCACAGAATGAATTAGACTCCAATATAGCAGAAAATCCAAAAGAAATCTAGTTAGATTCTACTATAAGTTAGTACTCTTTCAAATCTCTAGGCACGAAGGATAAACTGCATTTTCGGCGATGCCAATATATAGTTAATAAAATGAAAAGTAATAGCTACATGCTAAGTTTCACGCCTTATTTGATTCAGGAAATTTTTTCAGTTTTTCCCCGTCTCTCCTTCGTTAGATTTCCCCCTGTATCTCTCGGTCCGTTAGAAAATGTAAACGTGTAAACCGTAGGTGTGAAAAACTGCTTCGTTCTTCTGGGACCACCACAGTCTTTAATGTTACCGCTCTCCCGATGAACTTTGGCAACTCCTACTAGACGGGGTGACAGAAAGGTGTAGAGGGGTAGCTGATTCTAATCGATCTAAAGGTAAGGCTTTAGGCGTGGCTTAAACTCAACTTTAAGACAAAGCGATGTCCTGGCTGCACGCATGATAACTGTTCACATATTAATCAGCCTGCGTGGAGAAGATCCACGTGTGATAGTGCATACTAATAAGCACGCGGGGTAGAATTCCACGTTGACGATAAAATTACACACAAATTCAGGGGCTCGATGCTATCCAAGGGTACTGCCATTATCATCCGTCAATTCAGGGACAACTGAATTTCATCCTATCCGTCACAGTCATGAGCTCCAGTTTCTCCAGGTTGGCTTGCATTTAATGGATCGTCACATCTTGTCCCAAGCTAGGAATATGAACTGCGTGGCATACTGTCATTCCCCACTACTCTGCTCCTTTTATGTAGGACACGTTCCATTGATTGCTTGTCCTCCCCATAATAAACGTGTATCTGGCTGCTCGTTTTTCTCTGTGTCTGCAATGGCAGGTTCTCAGTCTAAAAGTTGTCTACTTGATCTCTTCTTGACAAGGAGTAGTATGGTTCTACTGTATCAGACTCTGAAGATCATTGTGACTTTTCTTTAGTCTTACTATTGATGTCTTGTTTTTTTTTCATCATATGTTGCTCTGACCTCAGTTTTAATTTTGTTTCCATCTTCTTTGGCATTAAGTTTAATGTAGAAGTATTTCATTTTCTCCGTCATGCCAGAAACGCCGAGAGAAGCTTAACTAGCGCCAAACATAATGAGCACATATATAATTGAAAAGCACCGTATTAGCGGAAGACCGACAAGCGGAACGCCGAAATGTACTTTATTTGTCTTATATCTAAAAGATGAAACAAAAATAATTGTTAACATTTTAAATAAAATTAAAGTATACACTAGACTTTATTTCTGTGTAGATTATGTTTATTTGCTACTTCACTCTTAATAGCTAATACATACCAACTTAATACGCTTTATTTTTGTCAGGCACAAAGGATAATCCTCAGCTGTATTAACCCTGAGATTCCATATCGGGTCGTCTACATATGAGATCTGTCATTTTTTCCAATTGTGTAACCCAGCACGTCACATTCGTCACAAAAACCTACACGCCCCTCCCCCGCTTATATGCATGTTGGCATATCTGAAGTCCACCTGTGTATTACCGGGGCCCAAAAGGGGAGCAAAGAATAGTAACACTGTTCCCTGCCTTGCATTTCGTAGAAAGCGACTAAGGAGGGTTGGGCATGGGGCTGGTTACCCCATCCTTTAAAAAATTTAAACCACAGAAAACTTCAACAAACTTTGGACAAGTCAAATAAGGAAAATAAAACAGTCATCCAAGACAGGGGAAGGTCCTCTCGCAGGGAGGCATATGATGCAACGCAGAAAAAGCCAAAAGGAGTATGTGTTGCTGACTAACCTTCTTTCTTCTAGAACTTCCAGATTTGTCACAAGTAGCAGCAGAAATGAGGGAATATGAAATCGAGGTTCTGGGAATGTGTGAAACAAAGTGGAAGGGGGTAGACAAGAAGAAACTCATCACAGGTAAATTGGTGCTGTCCTCAGGACATGAAGACGAAAGTTCACACCACAGTGAAGGGCTAGCTCTTATGCTATCTAAAGAAGCACAGAAAACACTCATTGAATGGGAAGCTGTTGGACCCAGAATAATAACAGAAACTTTTAAAACAGCTAAAAAGAAAATAAATGTAAATGTCATCCTATTTTATGCACCAACTAATGACAAAGAAGAGTCTGTGAAAGAAGCATTTTATACTAGGTAAGGTAAAGGAAAAAGGAACTCGTTACACTCCCAATGAAGCATATTGGGAATATGGTGTTAGGCCTATATTATCTTGACCGTCGGCACACAAGGGGTGATGTGGCCGGCATCACGCTGGCCGCCTTAACCTTCCCAGAGTTGCTCTGGTACCCATTTGGGGCTGGGTCGACCCAGGAGTCGTTTTTGGCCTAAAAAATTCCCGCCTCATCTTGGGATCGAACCTTAGACCACTGCGCTAGGAAGCCAGTGCACTAACCACTATGCTACCGCAGCTCCATATTTTTTACTAGGCTACAGGAAATTATAAAAAAAGTAAAAAGAAGAGACGGTGGGTGACATGAATGCAAAGTTAGGTACAGTCAACACCGGCTTTGAAGAAGTCATGGGAAAACATGGGCTAGAAATAACGAATGAAAATGGGGAACTATTCTCAAACTTCTGTGCTTAAAATCAACTGGCTATAGGAGGAAGCTTGTTTCCACATAAGAGAATACACAAGGAAATATGGATATCACCAGACCATAGAACAGAAAATCAGATTGATCCTCTGTGCATAAACAAGAAGTTTAGATCATTATTGCAGGACGTAAATTTATATAGAGGAGCAGATGTAGCATCAGATCACCACCTTCTGATAGCCAAAGTAAAAATGAAACTTAAGAGATATACAACCATGCAAAATTATAGACAACAATTTAATGTAGGTCATCTAAGAAATCAAGAAACAAAAGTCAAATTTGCAGTCACAATATCCAACCAATTTCAAGTGCTTCAACAGCTGGAAGATGTAGAGAATACAGAAGACTATTGGCAGCAAATCAAAACGGTATGGAATGAGACATGTGAAGAAATACTGGAGAAAAGGGAACGACAACAAAAAGCATGGATAACAACAGAAGCCACCAATAAAATAAAAGACAGAAAAAAAACAAGAAAGCAGATTTAAACAAGCAAAACCAGAAGTTCCAAAGCCAAGGCTCAAAAAGTGTACACAGAGGCAAACAAAGAAGTAAAAAGAAGTATCAAAAGAGACAAGAGGAAGTATATTGAGGAGGTGGCAAGAGAGACAGAAGATGCTGCAACGAAATGAAATATGAGAGAACTGTATAGCAGCACAAAGAAGCTAACAGGGAAATACAAGCATACAAGTTGCCTCATAAAAGACAAGAATGGAAAACTGATCAGCAATATACAAGAGCAAATGAAGAGGTGGACAGAATATTTTGAGGACCTTCTCAATAGACCTGCTCCACAAAACCCCACGGACATCCAGCCAGCAGAAGAAGAGCTACAAATTAACGGTCAAAGACCAACGAAGGAAGAAATAAAGAAAGCCATAAAGCTTCTAAGAGATGGAAAAGCGTCTGGACCTGATGGCATTCCAGCAGAGGCCATCAAAGCAGATATCGACACAGCTACAGAGATGATATATAAATTACTTGGTAAAGTCTGGGAAAAGAAGAGATACCAGCAGAATGGATGGAGGGATATCTGGTTAAGTTGCCTAAGAAGGGAAATTTACAAGAGTGTACAAATTATAGAGGAATAATGGTACTATTAGTGCCAGTAAAAGTATTTAACAGGATTATCCTTGAGAGATTAAAAGAGTCCATAGACAAGAAACTGATAGATGAACAGGCTGGTTATCGACATAACAGATCATGTACAGACCAGATAGCTACTTTGAGAATAATAGTTGAACAAAGTCTGGAATGGAATTCACCACTATACATCGGATTTGTGGATTATGAAAAGGCATTTGACAGTGTAGACAGAGAATCACTTTGGAAATTGATGAGGCATTTTGGAGTTCCCCTGAAGATCATTAATTTAATAAAAAAAACATATGAAGACATGACATGCAGATTTCATCACGAAGGACAGCTTACAGAACCGTTTGGGATAAGAACAGGAGTGCGACAGGGATGCCTCTTGTCTCCATTTCTTTTCTCACTAGCAATAGACTGGGTTATGAGATCATCGACAACACACAACAGAAATGGAATCCAGTGGACTCTGACTAAGCAGTTGGATGATCTGGATTTTGCTGATGACTTGGCTCTTCTGTCCCATAAACGTAATCAGATGCAGGACAAATTGAAAACACTCGATGAGAGGTCACAGCAATTGTATCTGAAAATACACAGGGAAAGACACATATAATGAGAATAAATTCAGATAATGGTAACAGGGTTGAACTTGAAGAAACACCAATATAAGATGTAGAATCGTACACATATCTTGGCAGCAATATAGACAAAGTTGGAGGGACAGACAGTGATATCAAAATAAGAATACAAAAGGAGCTTTCATTGCATTGGGAAATATATGGAGATCAAGAGAAATCGGATCCAACACGAAAATAAGAATCTTCAACTCAAATGTGAAGTCAGTCCTATTGTATGGCTCTGAGACTTGGAGAACAACAAAGACAACAACCAAAAAGCTACATACTTTCATAAATGGGTCCTTGCGTAGAAAAGAGGGATTAAAATGGTATGACAGGGTTACCAACGTGGAACTGATGACAAGAACTAGACAAGTGCCAGTGGAACAAGAGATGAGAAGAAGACGATTGAGATAGATTGGACGCACACTGAGGAGACTTGTTGATAGCATTACAAGACAGTCCTTTTTCTGGAACCCCCAGGGCAAGAGAGGCAGAGGTAGACCAAGAAGCACATGGAGAAGAGAGCTGGATTCAGAAGTGAAGATGATGAGGAGAACGTGGAAAAAGCTTGAGATGATTTCACGTGACAGGAGGACTTGGCATGTGTTTGTTGAAGGCCTATGCTCCTTTGGGAGTGGACGGTTATGATGATGATGATTCTTCCATTCAACCCGATCTGTCACATTCTCTTCAAAACTACCCCCCAGATATATATATATATATACATACATATATATATATATATATATATATATATATATATATATATATATATATATATATATATATACGGGAGCCGCGCTGGTGTAATGGCTTCGGCGTTGTACTGGCGACCAGGTGTTCATGGTTCAAACCCGGGCGTCAGCGTTTGAAGAAATGTTTACGGCCGGAAATTTGACTGAATAACCTGAACGGCTCCTGTGATAAACCCTCTGTGGATGGGAAGGAGCGAAGCTCCTGACCGGAAAAAGCAAAACGTCACAGCTAAATACCATCAGCGGGCACAAGCTAACCGATTAAGGTAAATAAATAGAGAGGTGGGTGGAGCACTACTCCTATCTTTACGTTAGTGAAAATACCAACACACCTGCAGCCCATGCCACTGTCAAATGTATGCCAACGATGAAAGAACTCGATGCTGAACCAACATTGGAAGAACTCAGCAAGGCCATTGATATCTTGACTTCTGGCAAAGCACCAGGCAGTGATGGGATTTCTCCACTTTTAATCACATGATGTAAGAGCACTCTATTACATCCTTTGCATAATGTACTGTGCCAGTACTGGGAAGAGACAACTAATCCTCAAGACATGCGAGATGGCAAGACTGTAACTATATAACAATAAAGGAAACAGAAGTGATTGCAATAACTACAGAGGCATTTCTCTTCTTAGTATTGTATGTAAGGTCTTAACGCGACGACACAAGTTAGCAGAGAATATATATCCTATCCAGAGTCACAGTCGTCACGAGAGAGGTTAATTGTTTGAAGAATAAGATATCCTGGACACATAGTTGTATAAGGTGATGCCAGGATAGTGCCAGATAAGGGACTGGTCTTATAAGCAATGCCCCCTTCTCTGAAAAGAGTAAGTGTGTATAGACATCAAAGGTAAGTTCAAGCTGTATAAGTTCCTAGGTATGATGATAGTGCATTATCCTAGGTTCCTAAATGCTCCTATCCAGATCCTCCTCTGTTTATAATGTTACGCTCTGCTAGGGGTATTAAACTAAACTATTTACCAACAAGAACTGTAACATAACTTTAATAATCCAAGTAAGTCTGTTGGCAAATATTTACAATTTATTTTATACAAGTTTTTCTTTTCTTTGTGAAAATCTTTCACTGAACTCAAAATTTGATTACAACATAAAATGAATAAAATCACTTGTAAAATGTTCAAAATTATCTACAGTCTTTAACTATGTACGAAAGTTCTTCTCTCTTGGCTGAACTCACTCTGGATGTAGACTATCTTTATCTTAAGATAAATACTAGATCCTCACAGTTACTGAATTATTGTCAACCACTGGCTTTAAGTCTGCCTATCTAGCTGCAATGAATGGTCATCATTAGATATAACTGTCTTTGATTGTGGTAATGCTGGTGTATACTGGACAGTAGCCTTGTTTGGCCACTTATCTGTCTTTATTGTATTGAAGCCTGTCACACTTCTGTTCTGGAAGGAAAGATCAACTGAGATTCCTCCAGGCAGTAGGTACTGGGTGGCTGTCACTCTAAACTCAACGGGCGCTCGCACCACTAGTTCCTACAACTGTGGCTGGCTCTTTAGAGTGTACTCTTATGACAGGATATAACCTGAAATACAGTTGTCAACCACTGCATTGTCCATCTCTATCTCTCTAGCATAGATGTAGGGGATGAGAGACAGTTTCAAACAGAGTGCAAGTAGACGCACAGGGCAGAATAGATCAGTAATTACACAATCCAGTTCACCTTGAATATCATCTTTCTCCAAATCCTTGGTTACAACTATCCGTCCATGATTCGGCCCCATACAGTTATTAGGTTTTGTGGAAAATACTATGTGATATTTTAAACAATGCAGTAATACAATTCCTTTCATCCTTTCCTTTGTTCCTTATGTGTGTCCCATTACTTCAAGAAATAATTCTTTAAATGCTTTTCTAAAACTATGAACACACTTTCCGCTGCCATTCTCAAATTACTTGAATATAAACAGGCTTGGTTTAGCCTCCATAAATTACACAGTGGTTAAAAACACATCTGTACTTCCTAACTTTCTAGATAATTGTCCTTTTATATCATACTTCCATCTTTTCCTATGCGTAGCCTAAGCAAAATTTTCGACTAGCCTAATGTCTCGATGCATTCTATTTTACTTTTCTCTGTCATTATAATACTTGTGGAAGTCTTTACACCTACTTATACTGTAACAGTTCTGTTATTAAAATACTGACCTCTTCCAGGCGGTACTTCGCTCATAATGCTGTAGTTTAATTCCATACCCAACTGGGTTACACAGATTTGAGACTCCATGTTGCATGCGTAATACCTATTGTAAACAAACGAATAAGGACGCTGTTCCATTGGTTCTTCTAGCAAACACTGTTATAAAGTATGCGGGCCGTTGTGGTATTAATGACGTGTTATGAATCAGACTTCACGACAGCAGTGTGGATTCTGAGCTGGTAGATCAACAACAGACATGATCTTTTCTCTTCACCAGCTTCAGGAGAAATCCAGAGAGCAGAAAAGGCCTTTATATATGTGGCGAGATGGTAAATTTAGATGAGTGATGATAGTATCAAGTAGTACTTGATATAAAGAATAGTATCCCAGACTCAGAAAAGAGAACTGGTGAATGGATAGCTCAGGATGAAGTCGGGCTGTTAAGCTCACCGTGCAGACGTTATAGAAGTAGTGAACAGGTGACTAAGCTGCACTCTTGCTAGACCTTTCCTTTGCTTTTTAAAGGAAAATATAAATGGCTCTACGATTCCCTTAAAATTACAATTACATTAACACAAGAAGCGTTAAAAATAATTCAATAACTTCAGATGTAAAGACATCAATTATTTTAATGCCTACTTGATTATTGTTTAAAAAAAATGAAATTTGTTTACAAAAAATAATTATATATATATTTATATGTCTCCAAAACATGGAAAACAACAAAAACAACAATCTAGAACTTCCAAAACCTCCATAAATGTATACTTGCAGACTACAGAAGGATTGACATTGTGTGACCAAATCACTAATTTCGAACTGAAGGTAAGAACCAGAATAACTACAAGTGACACGGGAGGTGACAAGACTCTGGATTTGATAGGGCACATATTCAGTAAACTAGTTGATACCATTACAAGGCAGTTCTCATGCTGGATTCTCCAGGACAAAAGAAGTTGAGAGAGAGAGAGAAATAGAGAGAGAAAGAGAGAGAGAAAAATAGAGAGTGAGAGAAATAGAGAGAGAGAAAGAGAAAGAGAGAAAGAGAGAGAGAAAGATAGAAAGAGAGAAAGAGAGAGAAAGAGAGACAATAAACACATGGAAGAGAACTGGAGACAGACATCAAAGAGACAAAGAAAGACCATGAATAGATGACACGTGACAGAAAGAGTTAGCACGTGATTGTTGAGGACGTTAACTTGAACATAAAATATTTTGATGATGATGAAAGTTCTATTTTATCTATATATTTCTTTAACTAGTTCTGTCCCCGAGCACAACCTACTACACAAGTCTCATATGTACATTACAAGGTAGTCCTTATTCTGCCCCGAGCACAACCTACTACACAAGTCTCGTATGTACATTACAAGGTAGTCCTTATTCTGTCCACGAGCACAACACACTACACAAGTCTCGTATGTACATTACAAGGTAGTCCTTATTCTGTCCCCGAGCACAACCTACTACACAAGTCTCATATGTACATTACAAGGTAGTCCTTATTCTGTCCCCGAGCACAACCTACTACACAAGTCTCGCATGTACATTACAAGGTAGTCCTTATTCTGCCCCCGAGCACAATCTACTACACAAGTCGCGTATGTACATTACAAGGATGTCCTTATTCTGCCCCTGAGCACAACCTACTACACAAGTCTCGTATGTACATTACAAGGTAGTCCTTATTCTGTCCCCGAGCACAACCTACTACACAAGTCTCATATGTACATTACAAGGTAGTCCTTATTCTGTCCCCGAGCACAACCTACTACACAAGTCTCGTATGTACATTACAAGGTAGTCCTTATTCTGTCCCCGAGCACAACCTACTACACAAGTCTCATATGTACATTACAAGGTAGTCCTTATTCTGCCCCCGAGCACAACCTACTACACAAGTCTCGTATGTACATTACAAGGTAGTCCTTATTCTGTCCCCGAGCACAACCAGCTACATAAATCTTATGTATACATTATAAGTTAATCCTAGTTCTATCCCCTAGCACAACGTACTACAGAAGTCGTATGTATACATTATGAGGCAGAGCTTGTTCTGAAACTACACGTTATCAGATATGGAAGAAGAACTAACATGTTAAGAAAGGAACAGGAGAGACACACACAAACAAGTGATAGGGTCAACATCTTAACACCTTTAAGACATAACCCAAAACAGGAAAGTTAAACGTAAATTTGTTATTGAAGGTCTGTACGTCATAGAAACTGAAAGTAATAAATGTGTAATGTAGAAGCGACTTAAAAAAAAATGATTACGTTCAGAAAGGGGCTCAGTTAAAGGTTAAAGATATGTAGTTGTATAGAAATCTTCTACTCATCCCTGTTGAGTGTAACATCATCATGTAGCATGTCCTTTGCAGAACGTCGCTCTCATCACAGCCCGCCTAAAAGACTCTCGATCTCTAGCCAGCCCTCCTGCCTCCTTCAATGTCATGTTCAAGGTGTCTTCAATGTCCTGTGTCCACCGTCGTCTTGGTTGGCCCCGGCCTCGCCTTCCAGGTACCACACCCTCCATCACTGCTCTCTCTAAGCCACTATGGCGTTTAATGTGGCCAAAATATTTCAGTTTCCGGGACATGATATTGTTTATGAGCCAGTTTTCCTCGATGTTCAGGTCGTGTAGGATGTTTATATTTTTCTTCTTCTTGGTCCACGATATTCTGAGAATTTTTCTGTAACACTTTGCTTCGAAAGATTCGATTTTTTTCTTTAATGTTTAAGTAATGGTCCATGATTCACATCCATGTGTTACTACCGGAAAGATGCATGTTCTCAGAAGTTGAATGTAACAAAAATGGTAAATGTAGCCCCATAGTAGATATAACCGTAGGGGAGTAAAGTGTTAAAGACTTCACCATACAAGCTGCAGTTCTTGTAAGAGGTGGGGGTGACGAGTTCCCATCCTCATTGCTTAAATCAAAAGCAGAGCCTGGTAGTGATTTACATCTGGATAGATTGAAGCTTGATGCTGCTAAGTTTCCATCCGGGAACCCGATAACTGTACCACTAGAGGTAAGAACTTTAATCCCCCAGCCAATCAGACACACATTTGACATCTGAAGGAATGAAACATCATATCCCGGAGGAGGTCAACGTAGGGAGTGAGCTATAAGAACGGTCCAGAGTGAAGATATACTTCACAGTTTATTACTGTGTGGTGGATAAATCTGAACTAATTTGACAGAAGAATGATATAGGTGAGTGGAGTGGAAGACATAGAATTTAAAAACTGAAACAGTATTCTAGTAAAGTGATAGGGGAATGGGATTGGAAGGGTGTGACGTAGAGTATGAAAATTGAAGTCCCTGAATTGATGGATGATAAAGGATAGTATTCTCGAATAGCATCGCAGCCCCTGGATTTGTGTGAAACACAATAGTCAACGTGGTTTCCACTGGGCTCATTAGTATGCGTCATTTCCACGTGGATTTTTACCAACGTTGGATAATTAATATGATAAACAGTTATCAAGCGATGATCCAAGAGGTTCGGTTTGCCTTAGGGGAGGTTAAACCACGCCTACTGCCTATCTCAAGAGTGATTATAATCAGGCATTTCTCTACACCTTTCTGTCACCCCTAGTAGGAGTTGCCAAAGCTTATCGGGAGAGCGGTATCCTCAAAGGCAGTGGTGGTCCTCAGAACGGACGAAGCAGTTTCCCGCCTTCGTTTAGCACCTCAGTGCGAAACAGAGAAAAGCGTGGAAAGCGCTGGTGGTCGAACAGAGACGGGAAGGGGGGGGGGGGGGGGAAAGTCTCTGATATAAAATAAGTGAAAGTTCGCGTGTCCCCCTGATCCTTCAATTCTTTAATTATAGATTGAGACCACTGAAGAATGTGTTTATCATTTGCGCCAGAGAGTCTGAATAAAGTACTACCTTATAGAACAAGATTTCTCGCGGATATCTTCTATATTGGAGATTTAAATTCATTCTGTTTGTGCAAGCGGTGATATATTAGTTTTCAGTGATCAGTTGTCTAGTTCTTTCATTTTATTTCACTAGATTTTGTGTTAATTTAAACCTATTAAATAAACCCATCTCAAAAGTTTCCAGTTGTAAATTAAATGATATATCTATACGTTATTTCCCAATATAATAGATGCTTAAATTTATTTAGAAGCCGCTAAGGGATTTTTAACCAATTAATATAGTTTAGTTCTGTATATACGTATGTTTTTTAACCATTAGACTCGCGGAGAGTTTTTCTTAAATATATATAACTGAATACGCTAGTGTTTAAAATAGTCTTAACTGTAAAACTTAGCGCGCGTCAGAATATGATTCGTATTGGGTGTATGATTTCATGTTTTCTATTTTTTCACATAGGATGATCATACACCTTTGCGTCCCAGCAAAAATAGAGTCCTCCAGACTCGGTTCTTCTACCCATCTAGAATTTTATGAACCTTTAAATATAATCTTCTTGTGGGGGCCCTGTGCGGTCTCGCTCTCTCTAAATTTACATGAGATAAAGCAACCCAAGAACATTTAAAACTCATAAAGCAATAAATTATGTAAAATAACTGGAGAAGAACAATTGCCAGAAGCGATATATATATAATTTTTTACTGCTCTACTGTGGAAAAGAATATATTCTTGTACACTGACAGTCCTGTTATTTCTACTTGATTTAAACCCCCGAGGAAAACATAACTCACTGGTCAGTCTTTGTCCTCACGCTATAGAAGTTTCCCACCACCAGCGGTGAAATCCAGGAGACCACTACCTTCTCATAACTATACCTGTGACAGTGCCATCCCATAGAAACTTTAGATAAAAAATCAAACAAGAACACTAATACTTCACCTTCCAGCGATTACGGGAAAATTTGCTGAACGTCAAAACCCGATAGTCTGGGGCTGGAAAACGAAAGAAAA
Organism: Oreohelix idahoensis; assembly: GCA_024509875.1. Taxonomy (NCBI): domain Eukaryota; kingdom Metazoa; phylum Mollusca; class Gastropoda; order Stylommatophora; family Oreohelicidae; genus Oreohelix; species Oreohelix idahoensis. The sequence continues at coordinate 303,287 of JAMPIV010015304.1, forward strand.
GACTCATACATTTGTTGAGTATTTTATAGCTGTTTGTGTGATTCTAGGGATTGCCAGATTCAGCTATCGGTAAGAATGAATGGGTGTGATGGCCATCGCTAGCGTGCATGAATGAATGTGATATATTAGCTAAACTTATAATTTTCTTTACTTGGTAAATATCCTTTCACTTCATTCATTGTATTTTTCCTCTCTAAGTGGGATTGTTTACATTTTCTTATCTCCCACTCCCTTAATCTGCTTAGTCAAGGGATAACTTGGAGAATACTAGGACTCTGTTCCTACACCCCATACTAAATAGTGTAATAACCCCTATCAGAATAAATTAATCTATCTTTTGGTTAAATTGTCTCTTTCTGATAACCACTTGTCTTTGGACTGGGTTGTTTTGTCTATCCAAGCGCGAAGGGCATATTGGGATACTACTATTCATAACCGCCCCGCCCCCCCCCCCCCCACCTTGTTATTTGTATTTTTCTGTAACTATGATCTTTTTGACTGTACCATGCTAAATGTTGTGATTTTCGTTTAAATGATAATAAACACCATAAACCTTAATTACTGTTTTGGCCGACCCATTACCCCATATCTGTTATATGTAGTTTGTATTCACGTCCGTGTGTTTGTAGCACCAAATTGGTGTGTGTACATGAGTGTTAAGTAACTGGCAAAAATTGTTTAGCCAGGAAAGGTTTAGGAGTCTACAGATAAATAAAATTGTCGTAAGATATGCAAATCGGAGAAATTACCCGATTTCAGAGACTGTCCTTACTCTTTTTCAGCACCCTTGTGAATCAACTATCCATTTCTTAACCCTTACTATCACAGAGCCGTCACTATCATTTCCCACTCGGACGGGACCACTATTTCTTAGACCAATCTCAAATAAATTTACGACAATAAATGGGTTGCTCTCCGGGATTTTGAGTCTGATCTAGAAATTAGTACCATTAAATGGGTATCCCCAGTAGGATCTGATCTTAAGTCTGGGTCTAACTCTAGATGGACTGTGAGTGAGTTGTCTTTGTGAAGATAGGGAATAAAAATAATGTTACCCCTAGACAACGCTTTTAGTACTTTGTGTCGACCATACAAAATAAATATAGGATTGTTTTCTTTCCACAGCAGCAGAGAGTTACGGAAAACAAAAAATTGGTTATTTTAATTATTCTCTGGCAGAGAAAATTGGAAAAAAAATTTTTTAAAGATTGCTGGGATCGCGTGCTTGTGAAACAGTCACAAAGGTTTTGAAGTTAGCAGAGTTGAGCAAAGCTAAAGACGCCTTATTCTGATTTTTTAAGTCTAGTTAATAACGTCTCTTCTCTTAACTGACTTCGGCGGGCGGAGTTTTTGTGGTGGAGAATTAATTTTTAAGGAAAAATTTTGTTTCCCTTAAATTGTTTTAAAATAAAATTTTCTCTACTGATAAGTAAAAGTAGATTTTTTCTAGTTGTTTGACCTACCATTTAACGTGGCGTAGTCGCATGCATTAAGAATCTTAACTGACCGAAAAAAGCAGCGATAGGTTAGCAAATTAATAACGGTAGGAGGTATCTCAGGTAATTTATATTTTGTGTTTTTCTCGTGAGCGGTGTAGAGTTTTTTTCTCCTTTTTTCTTCGTCTTATTCTCTCGTCTTAGTAGCATCCAGTTGTTTGACATGGCAGAGAGAGTTCAGTTGAGGTCCATGTTGAGACAGGAGGCAAGTGAGACAGGATTGCAAGTAGATGAGGCGAACGCGTTTGTCAACAGGGAACTTGACAGATATGACGCTGTGAAGAAGGAAGAGATAGAGGGAGCAGAAGCTAGGGCGAAAGAAGCGGAAGAACGTCAATTGGAACACAAGAAAATTGAGGCAGAGATGGAAGCCAGCAGGGAAAGAGAGAAGGAGAGACAACGTCCGGAGATAGAGAAGGAAAGACAGCACGAATTGGAGATTAACTCTTTCAGTCCCAAGCAAAAAGGTGGGTTTGGCCCAAACAAAAATGGCCATACCAGTATGTTTTTATTGTTTTTGTTTGGAAATAATTTTTTTTTAATGTTCATATTCATAAATAACAAAAGTTCATAATGGATGGCTATACTTTAAGAAGATAGCGTTTTTGAGTTGTCAAAATTAGAAAACAGCCCTAGAAAAAATCAAGAGATACGAAAGCCAGTATACTGGCTCTTGGGCCAAATGGGTCTAGCGGGAAGTACAGTATACTGGCTCTTGGGGCTTAAAGAGTTAAGGCTTTAGAGAGTCGGGGTGCTTCTACTTCCAATAATGGAGAGCCGTCTTCACCCCAGTCTCAGTAAACGGATCTCTCCAGCACTCAATCTGCCCAATTAACAGCAATTGTCACGAAATGGATTTAGGACTAGAGACTGTCTACATATAATGACAAGACAATAGTAAGAAGGAAGACTGAAATGATAGATTCAGATAGAAATATAGTGCAAACTGTGAAAGTTGAGACCATTGGCTCCGAGGTTGAGAACCGAGGTTGATTCTTTCCTCGCCACTTCGGACGTTTAAATTGCTATGGCCTCGAACCACCTCTAACTACCCTATGGGGATAAGGTTCAATTAAGATTCACAAACACCACGGTACAGACAACATATAGCTACTGTACTAAAGGAAATGACTGATGCCAGCTACAATTTATACAAGTTTATTATACACCTATAAACAACAAACATATGCATGTCCCATACATCAAGTGCGAGGATGCACTCCTGAAAAACAAAAATCAAGCACAGTTAAAAAAAATGCATCCACCCCAACCCTTCTCCCACAATTGCAACCTGTATGGAGAAAGAAGGTAAGGTTAACTGAACTGAACTACACTGCACTTGATGTCGCCTACACTCCAAACTAGCTGTTCTAAATTCTAACTCTAACTCTAAGTCCACTGATAGCTGGAACGACGGCGAAGTGACTACACAATCTCTGCACAGACTTCGGTTCTACACAGCCTATCCTGGAATCTCCTGAACACAACTAACTGCACCTCTAAACTTCAGCAGCTGTCCTCTGCTATAATTCACCAAAACTAACAGTTCTGCCTATCTGTGCTGACTTCAGTAGAGAGAATGTTTACCCTATCTCTCTCCACTAACTCTGGACTTGATGACTGAGGGTTAACAGAACCCCACTGGATTCTGGACTGGAACTGTAGCGGACTTCTACCACTCGGAAATTACCTGCCCGAGTACCTATAACTGGGCTGTCGGCTTTATTATGGCCGTGAAGAAACGAACACAAAATTACCACAACGCTGGCAGCCTGCCAAATCTGCGTGTGTAACGAGCGTCAGAGCTCAGGATTTATCCACAAAAATCCTATTCGCTGGAAAATGTCTTCCCCTGGCTGGGAAAAATGTATTTTCTTCCTCTCCTTCCACTACTGGCAACTAACGTAAAACCCTTGCGGTTCTGCGAATGCCCCAACCTTGCCGTGGGAGAAATTTTGTGGTCTCAAAATTCCGCTCTCATTCCCACAAAAAGCCGGCACCTGCTGTTTAGACAAAAGCAAAAAAACAACAGCTAAACAAAACGTTAATACTCTATTACAAATAACAATTAACTTCCTGACAAACCCTTAAGTCTTTAACACTTAAGTCTCCCCCGTCTATAATCAATACAGCTCCCCTACTCTCTCCCGTTATGCACCACCATACAAAATCATGCAAACAAAGTCCGCTCCCCCCACTGAGCTCCCTTCTCTACCTGAGCCCACAAGGTAAACATTGGCTAACCCAGATCGCCTGTTCTGCCTGACTAACTCCGAGCAACAACCATATTTTCAATGGCCCGTCTGGGCAGACGTACTGTGGCCTACTTCTTACGCTGACACTAATGCCGTAATGTTTAACACAACTAAAACTAGCCTTCTCAAGGAATTCCTAAAATTCCCGTCAATAATAGTAATCACATTCAAAATGAAATACAAAATAATTCCCTTAACATAAATAAATGTCATCTCCATCTTCTGAATACACAGAATAACAAAGCACAATCAATAACCTATAACCCTGTTTACGCTAGCATCTACATGCCGTCAAAAGTTATACATAACCCCTGGTTATCAAATTGAAAACCCCGTAGTTCAACCACGTGTTTGTAATTTTATGACCACGTGCTTATCTCCCCCTCGTCCCTCTGAACGTCGTATCAATAACAATTCCGTAACCAACGCGCCCACGCGCTTCCAAATTATGCCTCTTTCACTCCCGTCCACAGATATATGCGTAACTATATAAATAGCGAGCATCAATACTCTCACTAAAATCACAAATAAAAATACACATTACGCGCTCCCGACTATTCTGTAAATAAATAAAATTCGCAGATGCGAGTTTTTCTCCCGACCGACTTTGCAATAATACAAAGCGGTGATATCTCAACTTTTAAACCATGCCGCTATTCTTTCAACAAGGAATTAAATGGACCTAGTTTCTCATGTCTATCACTCAGATCGAATTGATGGCTCTGGAGTTAAGAATTAAATTAAACTAAACTTCCCAAGAAACTTAAATGATCGGCTAGGACTAGAAAAATTAAATAAAGTCCTCACGCAAAAATTCATGCTTACCAAATCTCGAATGTCCAACTGAAGGCAATCGACTTGACTGGCAACCCGGCTTTGGCAATTTTTTTTTTTTTCATTCAAAGAGAAAGAAGCTATGAAATATAGGCCTTTTTATAATCAAGACCCCCACGCGCCGACTTCGTGACGTCATATGCGCGGCGTGGTTGTAAAGCCAATGAGAGCTCTGCATTTCAACTGCAGTTATCTCTCAGCCAATCAGAACCTAGATCGTTCTGATGTAACGTGCATGGGTTTTAGACAAAGAAACGAGATTAAGCCTAGCCCTATACTGCGGAAATGAAGCAAAAATGGCCGCAAATAATTTAACTCCCGAAAAATGCGTATATGGCCACGCAATATCTTTAAAAAAAGACAATCTGGTGCCAATCCTGATCTAGCATCTATAATCTTAATCTAGAATAATACTTTCTAATTCCCTACACCCCCATTCTAAACACATAAAGAAGAACCATAAAGCAGATGAGATCAAACTCCCTCGTGATCTCATCTTGAAAAAAAAACGTAAATAATAGAAGGAGAAGAAACATGGAGAAGGATTACCTGTAATCCCTCCTAAAATATAGTGAACACATTGCAAGGAGAAAAAGACATGGGCCATTTGAAAGACAGAATCTCAGTACTTTCGTCACATCACTCCCACCTTCGAAGATTGAGCATCGATCTCATTACTGAAATCTCTGTGTTTCACACTGGCCCTTAACTCTGTCTACAAGGCTGTCTGTCCTTACCCCTCCTATTCAGTGTTCTTCGACCTTCCTCTTTTGCGTTTCCTCCTTCCTCCTCTCCTAGAATGAGCTCCTATGCTCCGTTGGGAGAGTTGATCTCTCTTCAGACCTGTGCCGTCTAATGGCGGGTCTGAACTTTCCCTTGCTATGACCGTCAAAAGGCTGTTCTGGTCAGCTGATGTGACCGGCGGGCGCTGTGGCGACCTGGCGATGGCGACTTCCTCGCTGCGCGTCAGCAGGGTTGTGACTGCTGGTACCGTACGAAACTGATGCAACGTCTCGGGTTCCTCTGGTGTAGAGCCTCCGATTTCATGCTGGGTGTCTATTGGATCACGATCGACCTCAATAGCTTCTACCTTTGAAGAAAGGTAGGTAAGATCTGCCCCTGGCAGTGGTTCTGGACTCGCTCTTCCCCTACCAATCTGAAGCGGGACAGAGCTCTCCAAAATAGCTCCTTGCAAATGCGTAAGGTCGCTTTTCTCACTCTTTTCTGGCCTGAAAAGTTGGTGAGATGAAAATGTAGACCACGGGAGCTCTCCGTCTAACACCCTGGTTCTACCTTCAACCTTGCCCTCCCCTGTAAGAGTTACTGGCGTCAGTTGGGATGTGTCCTGCAGTGACACTTTACGGTTTAAGATCTCGTTAGATCGCGGAGAATCTGAGTTAAAGCTCTCGGTGACTTGTTCCAATGTTCCTTGAAACAAATTGGAAAAGATAGCCAATTTTTCAGGCTGCTCGTTACAAGAGTTGTTTCCTGTAAACGAGATACGAGAGTGGTGGGGCCCATCTCCGTCTATAGGCAAACGGATACTCAGATCACTGTCCTCCACCGTTTGAGTAAAGTGCTGGTCGGATGGGGCTCCAGGGCTGGTTGGAACTATATGCTCGCTCAGACCGCTATCTTGTGCCCTATGAAGATGGCGCTGGTCGTTGACATATGTAATACCGCTCTTGTCAGTATGTCCCTCACTTGAAGGAGCTAATACCATCGGGGGCCTAATTCCCGACAACAAAGAGTGTACTTCCGGAATCAGAGGCGTCGTCACCACTGTTTGGCCGGTTGGCTGAACAGGGCTGGCGGGCGAATTTGCCTCTGCAAATAACATATCACTGTCGTCAGAGGCGTTGCACCCCTCCTTGGCACGACAGCTATGTTTGAGCTCGCTCGGGGCTCCGTGAATTAGGGGTTGTCCTTTTTCACTTATCTGGCCTGCAGTAGGTCCCCTTGCATCAGCAAGGATCGGTGTGGGCGGGTTCCCCAAAACTAAATATGGGTTACCGAGAATGAAGTCGTAAGCCGGCTGAGCCGTTACAGCTGCCTTGATGGTGCCAGACACGAACCTACATTTCACCTCAATATTGGCTACCGGAAAGCACTGTGAAGTCCCTTTCCTTAAAACTCCACCAATATTCACTTTTTCTTTCGTCATCTGCCAGGGCTTCACCAGATGTCGGGCGACTATGCTGGGGTATGTAAGCCCGCTGTCAAATAAGCATGTAGTCTCAGTCCCGTTCACTTCTGCTGGCCCGCTGTTGGAAAACAACTTCTCTGACTGGAAGGGTTTCCACTTCTTCCCTTGTTTCACCCTCACAGGCCTTAAACAAGCCACCTGATGAGCGGGTTGTTTGTTTGGGCACCGTTTTGTCCAATGAGAAGTAGTCCGACAGAACCTACAATATCTCTCATTATCTCCCCGGTTCCTGACGGGTTCATGAGACGTCGGCCCCTGTGTTCTGTTAGGCGGCTGGGAGCGCATGTTATGACTGGGAGGGGGCTCCTTGCGAGACGGCCCTTGCGGTTGGTGAGCTGAAGAGGAAGGCGAATGCGATGATGCTCCTTTGTCCGGGGCTGGCAGGTCAGGGTGTTTTCTTTTCTGGCCCAGTACTTCGGCCTGTGCCGACTGGAACCTTTCTGCAAATAGAATTATCTGGTCCAGTTGCTGGGCGCCCTGCTCCGCCAGGTACTTCCTTAAGTCCGGAGACATGTTGGCCTTTATCTGTTCGCACATGATGAGCTCTTCGAGTCCTTCAAAAGATTTAGCCAAACCCGACAACTCTCTCCAGCGAGTGAGGTAATTCCTCAGCCTCTCTGCGAATTGGGGAAAACTTTCTCCCTTCTCCAGTCGACTTTCCCTAAACATCGTTTGGCACTTCCGGGGAGTCCATTGGAATCGCTGTAACAGGGCGTTCCGCAGAGCCTCAAAGTTACCTTGGTCATCTACCAGCATCTTGCTATAGACCTCATACGCATGTCCTCTTAGAGATTGAGATAATTTGAGACACCAAAGACTATCATCCAGCCCGTATGCCTTTGCCATCCGTTCAAATTTTTCTAAAAATACCTCAATTTTCTCATTCCCGTTAGGAAAAGAGTCCATCGGAAAATTCATGGCTGCCATCCGGGGCCCTCCGTTTCCTGAGGTGTCTGTTGCCCCTGCTCCGGGAGAATCTCCGTTAGCCGAACTGCCTTCCGAAGATCGGTACTGCAGTTCCAGTGAACGCAGGGCAAGTTCATGCTGTCTCTCTGCTGCCTTCTCCCTCTCTTGGGCTTCCCTCTGTGCTAACTTCTCCTGGGCTTCCCTCTGTGCTATCTTCTCCTGGGCTTCCCTCTGTGCTATCTTCTCCTGGGCTTCCCTCTGTGCTATCTTCTCCTGGGCTTCCCTCTCTGCTATCTTCTCCTGGGCTTCCCTCTCTGCTATCTTCTCCTGGGCTTCCCTCTCTGCTTTTCTCTCCTCTGCCTGTCGGGTCTTCTCTTCTTTCTCCGTCTGCCGGTCCTGTTCCCTCATAATGTAAGCCCTAGTCTCGGCCTCATTCATCCCCATGCTTTTAGCTGCGTCCTTCCATGCAGTAAGTAGCTTGACCAATTCAGCCATCTTACCTGACAAATCAGCAGTACTCACAACGAGGGGAAATGACAAAAAAGGAACAAGAAAAATTTACTGTTACCTACTAGGAATATGCTGTCGCAAAAACCCGCACTCAGACTAGCACCAAGTCTGACTAATAACTACCTGAAAAAAATTCAAGTTATCCAGCTACCCAAAACCCGAATTTACTTTCCTGTCAAGAAAAAAATTCCATTAGCCATCAATTACTTCTAAGTCATAAACAACCTTACAACCACTATCATCTATACTAACTGGAACCTGTGGAAAAAAACTTTTAGCTGGATCAGTCTTAATATAGCTCAAGTCTAGGGGATTTTTTTTTGAAATCTATTTCCAGAACTTTCTTCAGAGACAATCTATGAATCTAGAATTGATCCCAACAAAGATGATCCCGGACGAGCCCCCACTTTGTCACGAAATGGATTTAGGACTAGAGACTGTCTACATATAGTGACAAGACAATAGTAAGAAGAAAGACTGAAATGATAGATTCAGATAGAAATATAGTGCAAACTGTGAAAGTTGAGACCATTGGCTCCGAGGTTGAGAACCGAGGTTGATTCTTTCCTCGCCACTTCGGACGTTTAAATTGCTATGGCCTCGAACCACCTCTAACTACCCTATGGGGATAAGGTTCAATTAAGATTCACAAACACCAAGGTACAGACAACATATAGCTACTGTACTAAAGGAAATGACTGATGCCAGCTACAATTTATACAAGTTTATTATACACCTATAAACAACAAACATATGCATGTCCCATACATCAAGTGCGAGGATGCACTCCTGAAAAAACAAAAATCAAGCACAGTTAAAAAAAATGCATCCACCCCAACCCTTCTCCCACAATTGCAACCTGTATGGAGAAAGAAGGTAAGGTTAACTGAAATGAACTACACTGCACTTGATGTCGCCTACACTCCAAACTAGCTGTTCTAAATTCTAACTCTAACTCTAAGTCCACTGATAGCTGGAACGACGGCGAAGTGACTACACAATCTCTGCACAGACTTCGGTTCTACACAGCCTATCCTGGAATCTCCTGAACACAACTAACTGCACCTCTAAACTTCAGCAGCTGTCCTCTGCTATGATTCACCAAAACTAACAGTTCTGCCTATCTGTGCTGACTTCAGTAGAGAGAATGTTTACCCTATCTCTCTCCACTAACTCTGGACTTGATGACTGAGGGTTAACAGAACCCCACTGGATTCTGGACTGGAACTGTAGCGGACTTCTACCACTCGGAAATTACCTGCCCGAGTACCTATAACTGGGCTGTCGGCTTTATTATGGCCGTGAAGAAACGAACACAAAATTACCACAACGCTGGCAGCCTGCCAAATCTGCGTGTGTAACGAGCGTCAGAGCTCAGGATTTATCCACAAAAATCCTATTCGCTGGAAAATGTCTTCCCCTGGCTGGGACAACGTATTTTCTTCCTCTCCTTCCACTACTGGCAACTAACGTAAAACCCTTGCGGTTCTGCGAATGCCCCAACTTTGCCGTGGGAGAAATTTTGTGGTCTCAAAATTCCGCTCTCATTCCCACAAAAAGCCGGCACCTGCTGTTTAGACAAAAGCAAAAACAACAGCTAAACAAAACGTTAATACTCTATTACAAATAACAATTAACTTCCTGACAAACCCTTAAGTCTTTAACACTTAAGTCTCCCCCGTCTATAATCAATACAGCTCCCCTACTCTCTCCCGTTATGCACCACCATACAAAATCATGCAAACAAAGTCCGCTCCCCCCACTGAGCTCCCTTCTCTACCTGAGCCCACAAGGTAAACATTGGCTAACCCAGATCGCCTGTTCTGCCTGACTAACTCCGAGCAACAACCATATTTTCAATGGCCCGTCTGGGCAGACGTACTGTGGCCTACTTCTTACGCTGACACTAATGCCGTAATGTTTAACACAACTAAAACTAGCCTTCTCAAGGAATTCCTAAAATTCCCGTCAATAATAGTAATCACATTCAAAATGAAATACAAAATAATTCCCTTAACATAAATAAATGTCATCTCCATCTTCTGAATACACAGAATAACAAAGCACAATCAATAACCTATAACCCTGTTTACGCTAGCATCTACATGCCGTCAAAAGTTATACATAACCCCTGGTTATCAAATTGAAAACCCCGTAGTTCAACCACGTGTTTGTAATTTTATGACCACGTGCTTATCTCCCCCTCGTCCCTCTGAACGTCGTATCAATAACAATTCCGTAACCAACGCGCCCACGCGCTTCCAAATTATGCCTCTTTCACTCCCGTCCACAGATATATGCGTAACTATATAAATAGCGAGCATCAATACTCTCACTAAAATCACAAATAAAAATACACATTACGCGCTCCCGACTATTCTGTAAATAAATAAAATTCGCAGATGCGAGTTTCTCTCCCGACCGACTTTGCAATAATACAAAGCGGTGATATCTCAACTTTTAAACCATGCCGCTATTCTTTCAACAAGGAATTAAATGGACCTAGTTTCTCATGTCTATCACTCAGATCGAATTGATGGCTCTGGAGTTAAGAATTAAATTAAACTAAACTTCCCAAGAAACTTAAATGATCGGCTAGGACTAGAAAAATTAAATAAAGTCCTCACGCAAAAATTCATGCTTACCAAATCTCGAATGTCCAACTGAAGGCAATCGACTTGACTGGCAACCCGGCTTTGGCAATTTTTTTTCATTAAAAGAGAAAGAAACTATGAAATATAGGCCTTTTATAATCAAGACCCCCACGCGCCGACTTCGTGACGTCATATGCGCGGCGTGGTTGTAAAGCCAATGAGAGCTCTGCATTTCAACTGCAGTTATCTCTCAGCCAATCAGAACCTAGATCGTTCTGATGTAACGTGCATGGGTTTTAGACAAAGAAACGAGATTAAGCCTAGCCCTATACTGCGGAAATGAAGCAAAAATGGCCGCAAATAATTTAACTCCCGAAAAATGCGTATATGGCCACGCAATATCTTTAAAAAAAGACAATCTGGTGCCAATCCTGATCTAGCATCTATAATCTTAATCTAGAATAATACTTTCTAATTCCCTACACCCCCATTCTAAACACATAAAGAAGAACCATAAAGCAGATGAGATCAAACTCCCTCGTGATCTCATCTTGAAAAAAAACGTAAATAATAGAAGGAGAAGAAACATGGAGAAGGATTACCTGTAATCCCTCCTAAAATATAGTGAACACATTGCAAGGAGAAAAAGACATGGGCCATTTGAAAGACAGAATCTCAGTACTTTCGTCACATCACTCCCACCTTCGAAGATTGAGCATCGATCTCATTACTGAAATCTCTGTGTTTCACACTGGCCCTTAACTCTGTCTACAAGGCTGTCTGTCCTTACCCCTCCTATTCAGTGTTCTTCGACCTTCCTCTTTTGCGTTTCCTCCTTCCTCCTCTCCTAGAATGAGCTCCTATGCTCCGTTGGGAGAGTTGATCTCTCTTCAGACCTGTGCCGTCTAATGGCGGGTCTGAACTTTCCCTTGCTATGACCGTCAAAAGGCTGTTCTGGTCAGCTGATGTGACCGGCGGGCGCTGTGGCGACCTGGCGATGGCGACTTCCTCGCTGCGCGTCAGCAGGGTTGTGACTGCTGGTACCGTACGAAACTGATGCAACGTCTCGGGTTCCTCTGGTGTAGAGCCTCCGATTTCTTGCTGGGTGTCTATTGGATCACGATCGACCTCAATAGCTTCTACCTTTGAAGAAAGGTAGGTAAGATCTGCCCCTGGCAGTGGTTCTGGACTCGCTCTTCCCCTACCAATCTGAAGCGGGACAGAGCTCTCCAAAATAGCTCCTTGCAAATGCGTAAGGTCGCTTTTCTCACTCTTTTCTGGCCTGAAAAGTTGGTGAGATGAAAATGTAGACCACGGGAGCTCTCCGTCTAACACCCTGGTTCTACCTTCAACCTTGCCCTCCCCTGTAAGAGTTACTGGCGTCAGTTGGAATGTGTCCTGCAGTGACACTTTACGGTTTAAGATCCCGTTAGATCGCGGAGAATCTGAGTTAAAGCTCTCGGTGACTTGTTCCAATGTTCCTTGAAACAAATTGGAAAAGATAGCCAATTTTTCAGGCTGCTCGTTACAAGAGTTGTTTCCTGTAAACGAGATACGAGAGTGGTGGGGCCCATCTCCGTCTATAGGCAAACGGATACTCAGATCACTGTCCTCCTCCGTTTGAGTAAAGTGCTGGTCGGATGGGGCTCCAGGGCTGGTTGGAACTATATGCTCGCTCAGACCGCTATCTTGTGCCCTATGAAGATGGCGCTGGTCGTTGACATATGTAATACCGCTCTTGTCAGTATGTCCCTCACTTGAAGGAGCTAATACCATCGGGGGCCTAATTCCCGACAACAAAGAGTGTACTTCCGGAATCAGAGGCGTCGTCACCACTGTTTGGCCGGTTGGCTGAACAGGGCTGGCGGGCGAATTTGCCTCTGCAAATAACATATCACTGTCGTCAGAGGCGTTGCACCCCTCCTTGGCACGACAGCTATGTTTGAGCTCGCTCGGGGCTCTCCTTTTTCACTTATCTGGCCTGCAGTAGGCCCCCTTGCATCAGCAAGGATCGGTGTGGGCGGGTTCCCCAAAACTAAATATGGGTTACCGAGAATGAAGTCGTAAGCCGGCTGAGCCGTTACAGCTGCCTTGATGGTGCCAGACACGAACCTACATTTCACCTCAATATTGGCTACCGGAAAGCACTGTGAAGTCCCTTTCCTTAAAACTCCACCAATATTCACTTTTTCTTTCGTCATCTGCCAGGGCTTCACCAGATGTCGGGCGACTATGCTGGGGTATGTAAGCCCGCTGTCAAATAAGCATGTAGTCTCAGTCCCGTTCACTTCTGCTGGCCCGCTGTTGGAAAACAACTTCTCTGACTGGAAGGGTTTCCACTTCTTCCCTTGTTTCACCCTCACAGGCCTTAAACAAGCCACCTGATGAGCGGGTTGTTTGTTTGGGCACCGTGTTGTCCAATGAGAAGTAGTCCGACAGAACCTACAATATCTCTCATTATCTCCCCGGTTCCTGACGGGTTCATGAGAAGTCGGCCCCTGTGTTCTGTTAGGCGGCTGGGAGCGCATGTTATGACTGGGAGGGGGCTCCTTGCGAGACGGCCCTTGCGGTTGGTGAGCTGAAGAGGAAGGCGAATGCGATGAAGATGCTCCTTTGTCCGGGGCTGGCAGGTCAGGGTGTTTTCTTTTCTGGCCCAGTACTTCGGCCTGTGCCGACTGGAACCTTTCTGCAAATAGAATTATCTGGTCCAGTTGCTGGCGCCCTGCTCCGCCAGGTACTTCCTTAAGTCCGGAGACATGTTGGCCTTTATCTGTTCGCACATGATGAGCTCTTCGAGTCCTTCAAAAGATTTAGCCAAACCCGACAACTCTCTCCAGCGAGTGAGGTAATTCCTCAGCCTCTCTGCGAATTGGGGAAAACTTTCTCCCTTTCTCCAGTCGACTTTCCCTAAACATCGTTTGGCACTTCCGGGGAGTCCATTGGAATCGCTGTAACAGGGCGTTCCGCAGAGCCTCAAAGTTACCTTGGTCATCTACCAGCATCTTGCTATAGACCTCATACGCATGTCCTCTTAGAGATTGAGATAATTTGAGACACCAAAGACTATCATCCAGCCCGTATGCCTTTGCCATCCGTTCAAATTTTTCTAAAAATACCTCAATTTTCTCATTCCCGTTAGGAAAAGAGTCCATCGGAAAATTCATGGCTGCCATCCGGGGCCCTCCGTTTCCTGAGGTGTCTGTTGCCCCTGCTCCGGGAGAATCTCCGTTAGCCGAACTGCCTTCCGAAGATCGGTACTGCAGTTCCAGTGAACGCAGGGCAAGTTCATGCTGTCTCTCTGCTGCCTTCTCCCTCTCTTGGGCTTCCCTCTGTGCTAACTTCTCCTGGGCTTCCCTCTGTGCTATCTTCTCCTGGGCTTCCCTCTGTGCTATCTTCTCCTGGGCTTCCCTCTGTGCTATCTTCTCCTGGGCTTCCCTCTCTGCTATCTTCTCCTGGGCTTCCCTCTCTGCTATCTTCTCCTGGGCTTCCCCTCTGCTTTTCTCTCTTTTCTCTCCTCTCCAATTTCGCAGGTCTTCTCTGCTTTTCTCTCTCTCCGTCTGCCGGTCCTGTTCCCTCATAATGTAAGCCCTAGTCTCGGCCTCATTCATCCCCATGCTTTTAGCTGCGTCCTTCCATGCAGTAAGTAGCTTGACCAATTCAGCCATCTTACCTGACAAATCAGCAGTACTCACAACGAGGGGAAATGACAAAAAAGGAACAAGAAAAATTTACTGTTACCTACTAGGAATATGCTGTCGCAAAAACCCGCACTCAGACTAGCACCAAGTCTGACTAATAACTACCTGAAAAAAATTCAAGTTATCCAGCTACCCAAAACCCGAATTTACTTTCCTGTCAAGAAAAAAATTCCATTAGCCATCAATTACTTCTAAGTCATAAACAACCTTACAACCACTATCATCTATACTAACTGGAACCTGTGGAAAAAAACTTATAGCTGGATCAGTCTTAATATAGCTCAAGTCTAGGGGATTTTTTTTTGAAATCTATTTCCAGAACTTTCTTCAGAGACAATCTATGAATCTAGAATTGATCCCAACAAAGATGATCCCAAGGACGACGCCACCCACTTTGTCAAGATCACAGAATTGAACAAAGATGATTCACCGGACGAGCCCCCACTTTGTCACGAAATGGATTTAGGACTAGAGACTGTCTACATATAGTGACAAGACAATAGTAAGAAGAAAGACTGAAATGATAGATTCAGATAGAAATATAGTGCAAACTGTGAAAGTTGAGACCATTGGCTCCGAGGTTGAGAACCGAGGTTGATTCTTTCCTCGCCACTTCGGACGTTTAAATTGCTATGGCCTCGAACCACCTCTAACTACCCTATGGGGATAAGGTTCAATTAAGATTCACAAACACCAAGGTACAGACAACATATAGCTACTGTACTAAAGGAAATGACTGATGCCAGCTACAATTTATACAAGTTTATTATACACCTATAAACAACAAACATATGCATGTCCCATACATCAAGTGCGAGGATGCACTCCTGAAAAACAAAAATCAAGCACAGTTAAAAAAAATGCATCCACCCCAACCCTTCTCCCACAATTGCAACCTGTATGGAGAAAGAAGGTAAGGTTAACTGAAATGAACTACACTGCACTTGATGTCGCCTACACTCCAAACTAGCTGTTCTAAATTCTAACTCTAACTCTAAGTCCACTGATAGCTGGAACGACGGCGAAGTGACTACACAATCTCTGCACAGACTTCGGTTCTACACAGCCTATCCTGGAATCTCCTGAACACAACTAACTGCACCTCTAAACTTCAGCAGCTGTCCTCTGCTATGATTCACCAAAACTAACAGTTCTGCCTATCTGTGCTGACTTCAGTAGAGAGAATGTTTACCCTATCTCTCTCCACTAACTCTGGACTTGATGACTGAGGGTTAACAAAACCCCACTGGATTCTGGACTGGAACTGTAGCGGACTTCTACCACTCGGAAATTACCTGCCCGAGTACCTATAACTGGGCTGTCGGCTTTATTATGGCCGTGAAGAAACGAACACAAAATTACCACAACCGCTGGCAGCCTGCCAAATCTGCGTGTGTAACGAGCGTCAGAGCTCAGGATTTATCCACAAAAATCCTATTCGCTGGAAAATGTCTTCCCCTGGTTGGGAAAAACGTATTTTCTTCCTCTCCGTCCACTACTGGCAACTAACGTAAAACCCTTGCGGTTCTGCGAATGCCCCAACTTTGCCGTGGGAGAAATTTTGTGGTCTCAAAATTCCGCTCTCATTCCCACAAAAAGCCGGCACCTGCTGTTTAGACAAAAGCAAAAACAACAGCTAAACAAAACGTTAATACTCTATTACAAATAACAATTAACTTCCTGACAAACCCTTAAGTCTTTAACACTTAAGTCTCCCCCGTCTATAATCAATACAGCTCCCCTACTCTCTCCCGTTATGCACCACCATACAAAATCATGCAAACAAAGTCCGCTCCCCCCACTGAGCTCCCTTCTCTACCTGAGCCCACAAGGTAAACATTGGCTAACCCAGATCGCCTGTTCTGCCTGACTAACTCCGAGCAACAACCATATTTTCAATGGCCCGTCTGGGCAGACGTACTGTGGCCTACTTCTTACGCTGACACTAATGCCGTAATGTTTAACACAACTAAAACTAGCCTTCTCAAGGAATTCCTAAAATTCCCGTCAATAATAGTAATCACATTCAAAATGAAATACAAAATAATTCCCTTAACATAAATAAATGTCATCTCCATCTTCTGAATACACAGAATAACAAAGCACAATCAATAACCTATAACCCTGTTTACGCTAGCATCTACATGCCGTCAAAAGTTATACATAACCCCTGGTTATCAAATTGAAAACCCCGTAGTTCAACCACGTGTTTGTAATTTTATGACCACGTGCTTATCTCCCCCTCGTCCCTCTGAACGTCGTATCAATAACAATTCCGTAACCAACGCGCCCACGCGCTTCCAAATTATGCCTCTTTCACTCCCGTCCACAGATATATGCGTAACTATATAAATAGCGAGCATCAATACTCTCACTAAAATCACAAATAAAAATACACATTACGCGCTCCCGACTATTCTGTAAATAAATAAAATTCGCAGATGCGAGTTTCTCTCCCGACCGACTTTGCAATAATACAAAGCGGTGATATCTCAACTTTTAAACCATGCCGCTATTCTTTCAACAAGGAATTAAATGGACCTAGTTTCTCATGTCTATCACTCAGATCGAATTGATGGCTCTGGAGTTAAGAATTAAATTAAACTAAACTTCCCAAGAAACTTAAATGATCGGCTAGGACTAGAAAAATTAAATAAAGTCCTCACGCAAAAATTCATGCTTACCAAATCTCGAATGTCCAACTGAAGGCAATCGACTTGACTGGCAACCCGGCTTTGGCAATTTTTTTTCATTAAAAGAGAAAGAAACTATGAAATATAGGCCTTTTTATAATCAAGACCCCCACGCGCCGACTTCGTGACGTCATATGCGCGGCGTGGTTGTAAAGCCAATGAGAGCTCTGCATTTCAACTGCAGTTATCTCTCAGCCAATCAGAACCTAGATCGTTCTGATGTAACGTGCATGGGTTTTAGACAAAGAAACGAGATTAAGCCTAGCCCTATACTGCGGAAATGAAGCAAAAATGGCCGCAAATAATTTAACTCCCGAAAAATGCGTATATGGCCACGCAATATCTTTAAAAAAAGACAATCTGGTGCCAATCCTGATCTAGCATCTATAATCTTAATCTAGAATAATACTTTCTAATTCCCTACACCCCCATTCTAAACACATAAAGAAGAACCATAAAGCAGATGAGATCAAACTCCCTCGTGATCTCATCTTGAAAAAAAAACGTAAATAATAGAAGGAGAAGAAACATGGAGAAGGATTACCTGTAATCCCTCCTAAAATATAGTGAACACATTGCAAGGAGAAAAAGACATGGGCCATTTGAAAGACAGAATCTCAGTACTTTCATTTCCCCAGTTCTCTTCACGTTTAACGGGCTATTTGATAAAGTGCCTTGAATCAACAGAATTACCTCTTACATATGAGGGAATTATGGAACTTGTTCTTGTAGAACAAATAAAATCAACTTTATCAAACGAAACCCGTAGATTTCTGGCTGAGCAGGGCGCAGTCAAGCTTGAGGACATCCTCAATAAGGCGGAATGCTATGCAAACGCAATGGCCGAAATTCCCAGCTCTAAACGAAAACCCACAGATGAGCCATCTCGAAAACAAAATCTAGAAATGTCATCCTATTCTTCTAATTTTTCATAGCATTATAACCAACGAGAAACTAATACCCAAAGACCTCCCCAGGAGAAATCGAAATTCTAAAAAACCTGATATCCCCCAAACAACAACAATCCTGATCAACCCACCAGGCCTACATGGCAGCGCGGCCACCAAGGTGAAGGCAAGGAGAAGACCCCTACAGCAGGGACGTCTGATCAGAATAAGCACACCGGGCCAAACCGCATCGGATGCTTGCATACAGCCTCGGAAGGAAGAGTCAATGTCAGTGATTCTCAACCTGAGGGGGACAGACCCTCAACGCGAGGAACTGTAATTTTGAACCGGACCTCAACAACTTTTCTTTTTGACACTGGATTATCTTTTGACTTTATTGTCGCCAGGCACCTAGTCAAACCCTGTCACGAGACAGAGGACACCATCAAACTATGTGGAGTTTTTAAGAGTGACGCACCCAGGACGCTTCCTATCGCACTGGTAGAAATACGCTCTGATTTTGTCAGAGGTGTTATTAAAGCGGCCGTAATGGATGATCCTATCTACCCAGTTATCCTGGGATGTAGATATGTGTTTGCTGGGAGACCAAAAGAGCCGATTGTGGTAGCGGTAACCACAAGAGGGCAAACCAAGAAGGAGAGGAAGCCTGCGCCAAATTTGTTGCCGAATGAACTGAAGGAGGCGCAACAAAAGGACTCTACTCTTGAGCCCTGCTTTAGAAAACTGCCCATGGCTAAGGACCCCAGACACCACGGAGACATCTTTTCAACGGATGGCGTATTGTATCGTAGAACGGGCGACCCAGATACAGGGAATAACCAGCTCCTAGTACCGACGCAGTACAGAAGCCAGATCTTATAAATGGGGCACTCTCTTCCCTTAGCAGACATATGGGACAAAACGCCACTATTCAGCGAATAAAAAACCCACTATTGCTGGCCGGGAAGGAACTCTGAGATGATCAGGTACGTGAAATCCTGCGCCCAGTGCCAACGTGTGGCACCCATGCACTTGACATCCCAGTCTCTATGGGGCAAATGTCAATAGTAGGGACTCCATTCGAACGGGTTGCTGTCGACATCATTGGACCCCTGGAAAGGACCAAAAGAAGGAACAGGTTCATCCTGACCTTAGTCAATACTTGCAAAATGTGGGCCGAAGCTATACCGCTAACATGCACGGATTCCAAGCATGTCTCAGAAGCCCTCGTGCAAATTTTTACACGGTTTGAATTCCCATAACAAGTTTTGACGGATAATGGATCCCAATTTCGTAGCCTGTTAATGGAGGAGATCTTTAAGATCTTGAGGGCCAAACACATCCACTCAAGTTCCTACCATCTGGCCGGAAATGGGCTCGTGGAGCGTTTTAACGGCAGCCTCACCATGATGTTGCGTAAGCTGGCTCAAGAGACACCGGAAGATTGGGACCTATATATATCTGCTGCCTTATTCGCCTACAGAGAAGTTCCCCAAGCATCTACGGGATTCCCGCCAGCCACACTTTTATTCGGCAGACCTTTTAAGGGGCCACTAGAAGCCTTACTTCGGTCCCTGACCGACCAAAAGGCCGACGTGACAGTCGTCTCAGCAAGCAAATATGTATCTGAGCTCAAGGAAAGGTTACAACTAGGATGGGACCTAGCCACCACCAACCTTAAGAAAACACGCACAAAACACGCTCAAAGATACAATAAAGCTGCAAAAGAGAGAGAACTCAAACCAAGGGGAGAAAGTTTTGTTATTACTTCTAACCGGAAACAACAAACTTCGCATCGGATGGCAAGGGCCGTTTACCGTCCTTAAAACGATCTCACGCACTAATTACAAGATCTCCATTAAAGGAAAGGAGAAGATCTTTCACTTAAATCTGCTTAAGAAATATTTGGAAAGACCAGTGCCATCCTCCGAGCATCTCCTGAAGGTCGCCATAGCAACGGAAGACGAGGAAGATGACGATAGTTGCATGGAGTATCTATTGCAACAAACATAATCCTTTAAAGATGTCAAATTCGGCGACAATCTCTCAGAAGAACAACAGACAGAAACCAGGGCGCTACTGAAACAGTACGCTGCAGTTTTAACGGATGTACCTGGTCTAACAAATCTCATAGAATTTGATATGAAATTAACAAACGAGACCCCTGTTCGAACCAGAGTTTACCCCATTCCGTATGAAAAAGCGGATGCAATACGCGGAGAAATAGACAAGCTGCGTCAGGCAGAAATTATCAGTGAGTCTACATCTCCTTACAGTTAGAGTGTAGTACTGTTGCAGAAGCCCAATAAGGAAGTTCGATTGTGTATAGATTACCGGTTACTAAACGCTGTAACGGAATTCCAGCCCGAACCTCTCCAGACAGTTTCTGAGTTGTTCACCAAGCTTAGCAAAGCAAGATTTTTTTCCAAGATTGACCTGAGTAAAGGTTATTACCAAATACCAGTCAAGGAGGAAGTTAAAGCTTTGTTAGCTTTCAGCACTAGTGAAGGACATTACACATTTAATGTGATGCCGTTCGGACTGCACAACGCACCAGGAGTGTTCACCAGGATGATGAGGAAGCTTTTAGAACCTTTGCACAGTCCCCATATCCATAATTTCATGGATGATATCTTAATTGCATCGGAAAACTAAGACGAACATTTTGCTACGGTTGCTATGCTCCTCAGGACACTACAGGAAACTTGTCTCACAGAAAGACCTAGCAAATGTCTCATCGGGTTTGAAAAGCTAGACTTCCTGATGCATAATATTTCTCATGGCTGCATGTGGCCTGTTACGAAGAACGTTGCGAAAATAGTTGCAGCAAAAAGGCCCCGAACGAAGAAAGACACCCGTTCTTTCTTATCACTATGTGCGTATTATAAAAAATATATCCGGAATTTCTACTGACTAACGGCAGCCCTGACTGACCTTACCAAAAAAGGACGTCCTGATAAGGTTATTTGGGATTCGCAGTGCGAACAAGCATACAGCACTTTAAAAGAACAGTTGTCCGGATACCCCATTTTGAGGTTACCTGAACTCAAGAAACCTTTCGTATTGCGGGTCGACGAGTCGGGTCAGGGCATCGGGTCAACACTGCTGCAAACAGATGTCACCGACCCGAATATGTTATTCCCAGTTGCGCATGGCAGTCGAAAATTAAATACGGCTGAACGTAACTACAGCACAGTTGAAAGAGAATGTCTGGCACTGATTGACGGGATAAGATAACATCATGAGTTTCTTTACGGGACAGCTTTTACGGTGCAAACAGACCACGCTCCCTTAGCATTTTCTTGGCGCAAATAAGGAATTTAACGCAAGGAGCATGCGTTGGGCCTTGCTATTCAGCGTGTACTCCTTCAAAGTGAAATATATTCTGGGAAGACAGAATGTCGGAGCTGATTTCATGAGTAGAAACTGGACTACAGAGGAAGAGGAGGAAATCGAAGATAAAAATCATCCAAAAGTTACCAATCAGGGCAGCTTCATTGTTATAAATGAAACATGAAAAATGGTTTCATGTAAAAAAGTGGGGACGATTGTGACGTAGAGTATGAAAATTGAAGTCCCTGAATTGATGGATGATAAAGGATAGTAGCCTCAAATAGCATTGCAGCCCCTGGATTTGTGTGAAACACAATAGTCAACGTGGATTCCACGCGGGCTCATTAGTATGCGTCATTTCCACATGGATTTTTACCAACGTTGGATAATTAATATGATAAACAGTTATCAGGCGAGGATCCAAGAGGTTCGGTTTGCCTTAGGGGAGGTTAAACCACGCCTACTGCCTATCTCAAGAGCGATTATAATCAAGCATTTCTCTACACCTTTCTGTCACCCCGCCTAGTAGGAGTTGCCAAAGCTTATCGGGGGAGCGGTATCCTCAAAGGCAGTGGGGTCCCCAGAACGGACGAAGCAGTTTCCCGCCTTCGTTTAGCACCTCAGTGCGAAACAGAGAAGAGCGCGGAAAGCGCTGGCGGTCGAACAGAGACAGGGGGAAGTCTGGAAGCTTTGCAGCGGCAAAGTAACGCAGAATTTCCCTGATATAAAAAAAGTTGTGAAAGTTCGCGTGTCCCCCTGATCCTTCAATTCTTTAATTATATATTGAGACCACTGAAGAATGTGTTTATCATTTGCGCCAGAGAGTCTGAATAAAGCACTAGCTTATAGAACAAGATTTCTCGCGGATATCTTCTATATTGGAGACTTAAATTCATTCTGTTTGTGCAAGAGGTAATATATTAGTTTCAAGTGATCACTTGTCTAGCTCTTTCATTTTATTTCACTGGATTTTGTGTTAATTTAAACCTTTTAAATAAACCCATATCAAAAGTTTCCAGTTGTAAATTAAATGATTTATCTATACGTTATTTCCCAATATAATAGATGCTTAAATTTATTTAGAAGCCGCTAAGGGATTTTGAGGAATTAATACAGTTTAGTTCTGTATTTACGTGTGTTTTTTAACCATTAGACTCGCGGAGAGTTTTTCTTAAATATATATAATTGAATACGCTAGTGTTTAAAATAGTCTTAACTGTAAAACTTAGCGCGCGTCAGAATATGATTCGTATTGGGTGTATGTTTCATGTTTTCTATTTATTCACATAGGATGATCATATACCTTTGCGTCCCAGCAATTATAGAGTCCTCCAGACTCGGTTCTTCTACCATCCGGAATTTTATGAACCTTTAAATATAATCTTCTTGTGGCGGCCCTGTGCGGTCTAGCTCTCTAAATTTACATGACAAAAAGCAACCTAAGAACATTTAAAACTGATAAAGCAATAAATTATGTAAAATAACTGGACAAGAACAATTGCCAGAAGCGATATATATATATATATATATATATATATATATATATATATATATATATATATATATATATATATATATATATATATATATATATATATATATATATATATATATATATATATATAATTTTTACTGCTCTACTGTGGAAAAGAATATATTCTTGTACACTGACAGTCCTGTTATTTCCAATGGACTTAAACCCCGAAGAAAACATAACTCACGGTTCAGTCTTTTTCATCACGCTATAGAAGTTTCCCACCACAAGCGGTGAAATCCAGGAGACCACTACCTTCTCATAACTATATCCGTGACAGTGCCATCCCATAGAAACTTTAGATAAAAAATCAAACAAGAACACTAATGCTTCACCTTCCAGCGATTACGGGAAAATTTGCTGAACGCCAAAACCCGATAGTCTGGGGCTGGAAAACGAAGGAAAAGACTCATACATTTGTTGAGTATTTTATAGCTGTTTGTGCGATTCTAGGGATTGCCAGATTCAACGATCGGTAAGTGTGAATGGGTGTGATGGTCATCGCTAGCGTGCATGAAGGAATTAGATATATTAGCTAAACTTATAATTTTTTTTACTTGGTAAATATCCTCTCTAAGGGGGGACTGTTTACATTTTCTTATCTCCCCTCCCTTAATCTGCTTAGTCAAGGGATAACTTGGAGAATACTAGGACTCTATTCCTACACCTCATACTACATAGTGTAATAACCCCTATCAGAATAAATTAATCTATCTTTTGGTTAAATTGTCTCTTTCTGATAACCACTTGTATTTGGACTGGGTTTTTTTTTTGTCTTTACAAGCGGGAAGGGCATATTGGGATACTAATATTCAAAGATTCAAAGCCCCCTCCCCCCCCCCCCCCCCCCACCTTGTTAAATTGTATTTTTCTGTAACTGATTTTTTGACTGTACCATGCTAAATGTTGTGATTTTGGTTTAAATGATAATAAACGCCATAAAACTGATATTACTGTGTTGGCCGACCCATTACCGCATATCTGTTATATGTAGTTTGTATTCACGTCCGTGTGTTTGTAGCACCAAATTGGTGTGTGTACATGAGTGTTGAGTAACTGGCAAAAATTGTTTAGCGAGGAGAGGTTTAGGAGTCTTCAGATAAATAAAATAGTCGTAAGATAGGCAAATCGGAGAAATTACCCGATTTCAGAGACTGTCCTTACTCTTTTTTCAGCACCCTTGTGAATCAACTATCCATTTCTTAACCCTTACGTCACAGAGCCGTCACTATCATTTCCCACTCGGACGGGACCACTATTTCTAAGACCTATCTCAAATAAAATTACGACAAAGAAACCTAAAAGTCTGAAGACACAAATATGCCTTCATGAGTTTTCCTGTCATATGGGAACATCTATTATTACCATTCAAACCGCAAACACCAGTAATATCAGAATTATCCTCTTTCATTCAATAAGTGGTCCATTATGTCATACAATCGAGAGATTACAGGCAAACTTTCCATGTTATATAAGATATTTATACTTCACTTTCATACAGTTACACATCAGGCATATCAATGTTATATTCATCTGAATTCCTTTCTTGAGATGGCGTTTGTGTCACAGCATCTAGAGTGTACAGTCAAATTTCCCTGTTATGTATGATATGCATACTTCACTATTACACAGTCATGCATGAAGGATATCAACGTAATGTCGTCTGACTTTATCTCATAGTCTAGACATGATAGGTAACCTTAGACCTTTGTAACTTCAGGAGTTAATTAATTTAGCCAGTCTCTTTTCCCACGAACTGTGTTCTACAATGATTGTGCGTTCCTTCACACAATGATGCATAGCAATAAAATATAATATATTTATATTACACCAACAGATACAGTGAGTGACCGACTGGCCAAGCGGCCAGAGCGCATACATCTGTAGCACAACCATATTGGTTTTGGGACCGACACCTGACAGTGGCACACTCCAGTTTACCAGCTGTAAATGTGCACTCAGCTGTGCTCCTGAGGTAGGGAAGGAAAAGGCAGTGAGGAAGTGAACTGGTCACCTAACCTCGTAAAAGCTGGATATTTCATGGAGAAGCTTCTAAACTTGATTGTCACGTGTGGACTAGGGTCGTGATATACGGTAATGATAACAATAATATCAGTAACAGAAGCTTCTAAACTTGATTGTCACGTGTGGACTAGGGTCGTGATATACGGTAATGATAACAATAATATCAGTAACAGAAGCTTCTAAACTTGATTGTCACGTGTGGACTAGGGTCGTGATATACGGTAATGATAACAATAATATCAGTAACAGAAGCTTCTAAACTTCATTGTCACGTGTGGACTAGGGTCGTGATATACGGTAATGATAACAATAATATCAGTAACAGAAGCTGTAGTAGAAACAAAGTTGTTTTATTCATTTTAGACTGCGCTGTTTTTGTTTTAACCTTAAAAACTCATTATTGTTGTTTGAAGAAGATAAGATTATCTCCTTCGCCACTGACTAATTAAGGGACAATGAATAAACAATTGGAAGAAAGAATTGAGGACCTTCAGATGTGGAGGTTATTGAAGAAAGAGACGCTAGATAACCATGGACTACAAAGATAATTTATGTAGGAGGTTACAATTAGACAGCTAAATTAGTTTGGTCAAATAAAAAGACATAACACCTTGTTAAAGATCATAATAGAAGGAAGAGTGGATTACAAACGTGCAAGAGGATGACAACGCTGGATGTGAGAAGATAACATCACGTGATGGGCAGTAAAGAGTCTAACAAAGCCAACCATGGAGGCGAGAGACAGAAGAATTTTGAAATCCAATACAGCCGACCTTCTGTGTGCAGATGACAGCTGATAAGGATGGCTGAAGGAATCTTCTGCAAGTTTACACATCGAAGGCTTGCACACATTTATTTTATTAATTGCATTAATTTTTCTGCAGTTGAAAATAAGTACCATTTTGCGCTTTCTCATTTAACACATGAAAAAAAGCTTGTAAACTCTTACTTACTTACTTACTTACTTAGTCGTTCCCCTTCTACCGTGAGGTGTAGAGGTTTGGAAGAGAGAGCGCCAGACCATTCTATCAGCTGTCTTCTTCCTGGCCTGGTTCCATTCCAGTCCTCGGTCCTTCAAAGATTGTCTAATGTTGTCCTCCCAGCGGACTCTGGGTCGTCCTAGAGGTCTGGATCCCTGGCTCTTTGTTTCCCATGCTTGTCGTGGTAGCCGATCTTCTCCCATTCTGCAGACATGGCCAAACCACCTTAATTGGGACTGTTATACTTGGGTCTGCAGAGGGTGGGATTTTAGGCCTTGACTTATCGTCTGGTTGCGGACCATGTCTCTTCTTGTTACTTCAACCACTTTCCTCAGATACCTCATTTCTGAGGTTTGGATCTGGCTTTTGTGGGTTGTAGCCATTGCCCACGACTCGCATCCATATGTCAAGACTGGGACATAGGTGGAGCGGTATACAGCCATCTTCGTTTTCTTACCAACCTCTTTCTTGCTGAGGAATCCACGATTTATGGCCTGAAAAAGTCTCCCAGCCGCTGCTTTCCGAGTGGCCAACTCTTCTTTGATGCCTCCCTTTCGGTCTATAATAGCTCCGAGATATTTAAAGTGGTCGACCTGCTCCAGGACCTGTTCTCCCAACTTAATCTGATGTTTTCTTTCTTCTCGTGATATCACCATGGATTTTGTTTTAGAGCTGCTTATGACCATCCCTCTCTTCTCCAGCTCTTCCTTCCAGACTTGCAGGTTGGATTGGAGATGTGCCTCTGATTTAGCAATCAGGGCAACATCATCAGCAAATGCCAGCTCCGAAATATAGACCTGTCTCATCTTCCAGTACCCCACTGAATACTTTCTTGTTCTCTCCTTACATGCCTTGATGACATCGTCCATAAGGAGTATGAAGAGGTAAGGTGATAGGATATCACCTTGTCTTACACCAGTGGTGGTCCTGAACTCTTCTGACTTATGGTTTGCTGTCCTCACATAATTTCTGCAAGACTTGTAGAAGCTCTGTATAGCATGAATCAGAGGTGCTGGAATATTCTTCCTTGCCAAACATTCCCAAAGTTTGCTCCAGGGGACCCTGTCAAACGCCTTTTCCAGATCTATGAAACAAAGATGGATCTCACTCTTATACTCAAGGGCCTTTTCACTCAGCTGTCTGAGTGTGAAGATTAGGTCTTGAGTACTTCGGTTTGCTCGGAATCCGCACTGGACCTCATCCAATTGTGGCTCAGCTAGGCGTCGGAGTCTCTGCTCTAGGATTCTAGAGTAGATTTTACCAGGGACACTGAGAAGGGATATGCCTCTATGGTTTCCACATTGTCGATTGTCACCCTTTTGAAAATTGGTGTTATGATGGCAATCTCCCAATCCTTTGGTATGGTCTTGTTGCACCATGCTGCCTGTAGGACCTTTAAGAGTAATAGGTCGCCTGATGCTCCCATGTACTTAACCATTTCTGGTGTTATACCATCATGCCCTGCTGCTTTGCCCATCTTGATTTTCTCTAGTGCTGCCCTCAGTTCTTCCATCTTTATGTCATCTTCACCATCATTGGTTTCCTCTTCTGTGTCAGTGGTTATCATTTCTGATGCTTCATCATGCTCACCATCCAGGAGTTCTGAGAAATATTCTTTCCATCTTTCCATTACTTCCTTCGGGGCAGTAAGCAATTTGCCTTGCTTGTCCTTTATAAATTTGAGAGGGCATTGTTTTTCTTTCCTCATGTTCTTTAGGGTCTTATAGAACAATTTCTGGTTTTCTTGTGCATCTTTTTCTAGCTTTTCTCCAAATTCTTCCCAGGACTTCTGTTTTGCTGCTAGCACTTTGTTCTTTGCTTCTGTTCTGAGTGTCACATATTCTCTATATTTTTCCATTTGTCCTGTTGTGTTTTTAGCTCCTAAGTATTGTTTCCATGCCATTTTCTTCTCTCTTATTTTCTCTTTGACTTCCTCTGTCCACCAAGGTGTCCTCTTTCTCTGGTTCCCAAGTCGGACTTCACCGCATGCTTCTGCAGGAGCTGTCTTTATGATATCCTTGAATTTATTCCAGAGGGTTTCCAAGTCATCAGGTCGTTCTTCTGTGTTGCTCACTGCTGTAGCAATAAGCCCCTGATATCTGGTCTTAATTTCTGGCTCTCTCAGCTTGTAGGTCCTAATGCTCATTTCTCCTGCTCGTTTACTTGGTTTCTTGCGTGATGTTGGGCAGTTCCTAGGCTGAGCAACTCTTTCAGTTGTTCGTTTGATTGTTAGCAGGTAGTGATCACTTCCAATCTCTGGCCCCCTCCAGACTCTTGCATCTCGGACATATCTGAATGAGCTTCTCCGAACAATGGCATAGTCGATCACTGACTTCTCATTCTTGGTTGGTTCACATCTAGTGTATGCATGTATGCGCTTATGGGGGAACTTTGTGTTTGTAATGATTAGATTCTGCTCACTGCAGAATCTAAGGAGTCGCTTTCCATTGTCATTGAGAGTATCTTCTCCATATCTTCCGATAACTCCACCCCATCTAGCATGGTCATTTCCAACTCTGGCATTAAAATCTCCGAGCATAATAACTTCATCTAGGCAGTCATCCACTGTCCTTTGAAACAGCTCGAAGAATTCCTCCTTGACCTCTGCTCTCTCATCCTCATTTGGCCCATACACTATGACCAGGTTGACTATGGTTTCTCCTTCTTTTAGTTTTACAACCATAATGCGCTCCGAGACAAAGTTCCATCCCTTGATACTATCTTTTTGATTTTGGGCCACAATGCAACCCACGCCCCCTTTAGCTCTTTCAGATATGGGTACACCACTGTAGAGCAACGTGTTGCCATCGAGATCCATGACTCCTTGTCCTTTTTTCTTCGTTTCCGTTATAGCCAGGATTTCTAGTTTTGCTTTCCTCATCTCTTCCACCAGCTCCTCTTCCTTCCCATTTATACTTCTTGTGTTCCAAGTTCCATAAGTCGTAGTCCGTAGTCCGTTCCAGTTCGTCGCCTTTAGAATCAGTCCGGTTTTCTCTCTTGTAGTTCGCGTAATCATGATTTAAAGCAAACAGGTGATTGGCCTGTTGTGCCTTTGCATGGTGGAGGGGCTGCCTCCTTACGGCCTCCATGCAGGCAGCCCTCCTCCTTTTTCATCCGGGCTTGGGACCGGCATTGGCGGAGTTGCTTGTAAACTCACTGATATTAAATTCCCTTGCTGTGTTCGTTACACAACATAACTTTGACGTCAGTGAATGTTGTCGATTTTCACCAAAATCTGTTCCTCTTTTTCTCCATATTGCGATGTCAAATACTGCATATATGAAGATTACAGGGGAATTAATTTTTTTTATGAAGGGAAAAAATTTTCTTTTAAAACTTAATCATAACATTTATCGCATACATTATTCTGTTCTTTAACAAATAACAAACATTTTTTTGCGAAATGGTAAAAATAAACCGATTAAATATCCAATTAAGATTATTTGTACACTATTTTTATATTTTCTTATAAATTTGAAAATATGTCATTTTAAATACAGTCGAATATCGTAAACTTTAATTACTGGGCAATAGATATTTATAAGACCAAAATTCTCCTAATGGAAGTGGTCCACTACAGTGAATTGTATTTTTGCCCGGCACGACGTGCTGCCTAAACTAAAGTGATGAAGATATTCTCTTCTGCCCAGTGTTGCCACAGCTGTGAATTTTTTTTTTTTTTATAGATCTGGGTTTTTTTTTGGGCTTCCGTCTGGGTATCAGGGTATTTTTTTCCCAAATCTGCTATATATTTTTTATTCCACTGTCCGAGACTTTATTAACAAAGACAGTTATTGTATCAGACTCACAATCCATGCTTCGAAAGGTCCAAAATGGTTTGCTTGGACATGAATGGAAAACCTCCATAGAAGCATCGAATCTACAAGAACTGATATGGATCTACTGTCCTGGTCATGCTGGGGTGAGTGGCAATGAAAGAGCTGACAGACTAGCTTCAAGAGCACCCATAACAGGTGCATTGACCTTTGATAAGGACGAAATACTGAGGGCAATTCATGTTTGTCTATTAGTTTGTCTATCGATGAATCATCAAAGCTACAACTGATGAAATTTGGCATCAAATGTGTCACGTAGGTCTTTATATCATTAAATTGCCTACATCTTCTTCCTATTCTCTCACCCGGATCCTTTTATTTTATTATCACTCTTTACTTTTTGCCTGTATTTTTCGCATTCGTTGCGAAAAATATATTTCTTTCCCATCATCGTTTTCTTTCTCATACTGACTAGCATTCTATTACAGAGATGTCAGTGAACGAAGCTGTGACTTTCGCTTCTATCAGACCCGAAATGGCAGACAGTTGTCTGAATTTTCCAGCGAACACGCGCGGTTGCTTCGGGCTGAGCGCTCAGGTAGGCGTTAAAACTGTCACCTACACGGCGTAGAGCAGACATATAGTCTGGGAAAACGTAGCTCTCGGGAAACTTTCCTAGCGTGAAGTGTGATCTGTCACCGCCTCCCCCGCTCAGAAATGGAAATCGGGAGAGGAATGTGCCAAGACACTCCGGGGCAGTTACGACATGCTTCTAAGTTAAACGAAGGTTAATGAGAAAGGGGAGATAATTTCGCGTGGCGAAATAGTTGGGACCCCTTTGTCCGTTTAATAGATATTAACCCTAGTTTGAAAATTTATTTTCATTCTTTCTCAATAAATCGCAGTAGACAGGTGGTTCGCGAAGAGTAGAGCTGTATAAGCGAAGTTTCTTAGTTTGTTGCGACAATTTGTCGAACTTCTAGACTTCCATAAATATGAGCGTATAATTCTTAATTTTGCGATATCCTGTAGTGCTGTGTTTGAGGTAAATATATTATTATCTAGTGTGGTGTCTGCCCATGCACACCACATGTTAGATTTATTGAGTTTGAGTTAGTGCTGATAAATGCGGCACTATTTGGGATATTTATTGAAAATGAGGCGCACCGGAAAATGACGTCAGAGTTTGTGTTGATATGTGTATGGCCAAGGTGAAGTAAAACCTTGCACTTTGTGACAGCTGTGGTTTTTGGCTGTGTTTTCTTTTTAAGTTCCAGTATGGACCTACTACGAAGTGTGTACCTTCTGACAGGAGAGGGTTTGTACAAGAGCATGAATACTCTTGAATTAAAAGTAATATGTACGGAGAAAATTAATAAATAAGGATTAATCATGAATAACGAGTATGCATGCTACAAAGACTTTCAGTTATTAAAAGATGTCGAATTCGTTTTAAAAAGAAGACTGTTTTAGTTCCTCATTGGTCAGGTAGAGAACCTGTATGCGTGTTGTGATAGAGGGAACAAAACTATGAAAAGTGAGAGATTTTACCCGGGATGTAACGGGATAACGAGCAGTACTATGAGCGACCGCTGGAGCAATCAAATATATATTAACTGTGGACAGGGGTAGCAATTTACCTATAATAATAATAAACGAACACAAAATATATTCGAACGGCGCCCCACCACAGATATGGGAGGCTGTCGTCCGTTGGATTTGAAGGACATTTGAAGGTTGCTCAGGCTATTGGCAGACAGAGTTCTATGTTGGGACAATATCGGGAATTTTGATCAATCTATCGCTGTTCAACAATGAACATTTTATGCAGAGACAGCTGTTGGAATGCAACTTTGTGCAGACATGAAATTTACAATATTCGTATACTAGGTCATGCCCAGACCTGGTACCTTACTTGAGGATCAGAAAAAACATTATATCCATGATGAAATCGTTCACGCTGATTTACCATGAGAGGAATGCTATACCAATCTGACGAATATCTTCACGGGAGAAATATGAATCTGCGATTTTACGAGGAGGGCGTTTCGCTGGACAAGTGGACTCGGAAGTAATAGATCAAACCGTTAGGACATTGACAAGGTCACCTCATCAGTTTAGTCGGTCACTCGTTGGAAAATAACATTTCGTCTCTATCATTATATATTGACACTATCTCTACAATGTGTCTCACACGAGTAAAGGTCGGACATTCCCATTGAACTGAATACTCAGTGAACGATTTACGAGAACGTCTTCATATTTCGTCATCATGGTTGCTGATTACTACATTATAAGATTACTACATTATCCACATTTCAATTTAATATTGCGTGGAACGACCCATTGGAGTTACAGCGAAGAATGGACGCTCATGGTCGATTCAGATAAGTAATGTTATGTAACGTCATGGTTGTTGGTCCTATCATTGTTGGGCAAATCTCGCTTCTTTTGTGTTATATGTTTCTTTTCTTTGTCTCTTGCGGGCGACTGTTTAGGAGGCATTTTACGTTTCAGTGTCGTATTTCTATAGGTTGATTGCATTAATTTCTTTCAGGGATTCAGCATTTAGTGCTGTCGTGATTTCCGCTCTGTTTGAAATTAAGGCTTTCATGCGTGTTAGCTGTGCTGTGATTCGTCGTATTTTTTTTTAAATTTCAATTTTGTTCGGGAATTTAGTCTGGCGTAGGTCTTTCCTGGCTATCTTTTGTAAAATTTACATTAATGATAAAAGTGATTTGTCGTTTTGTCTCGTTAATTACTGGTGGAAATTTTAATTTTTTTTTGTCTTAGAATTTTTGACTACTTACAATTTTGTCGTTTCTTTATTTTGTTTCCATCCATGTCTTTCGTTAGTCATGTCATGTGATAATTTTTCTTTGCAGCATGTATATGATAAACTATTTATTGATTAACTATAATTCTATAATATTGTTGGTGATATATCCTGCGATTCTTGTCGATAACAAGAAGCAGGATCATAAACGCTAATTATTATATTAATAAGCGTATAAAGGATTTGTGCAGGTGATATAGTTATATATATATATTCACATTGTGACTATACCAATCAGACACACTATTCCATAGTGTGATGGTCTAAGTAAGGCAGAGGAGAACATAGATATTGATTTATTGTTTAGAAAAGTTATAATTTGTGGTATACTATGGCGACTCTTGACTATTTTATTAAACAAGGCAAGGCGCTGGGTATGGAAGGTGATATTTTAAAAAAATTTTGCTTTGACTGCATATGAAAAGGCAGAGGCAAAAGAAGAAAGAGAAAGAAATGAGAAAAGAGAAAAGAAAAAAATAGAAAGAAATGAGAAAAGAGAAAGAGAAGAAAGGGAATTTACTATGGCACAAGAAAAAGCAAATAAGGAAGAGAGAATTCGTATAGCAGAAATCGCTGCGGAACGAGAGAAAATGGAACATGAAAAGGCAATTCGTTTAGCGGAAATTGCTGCCGAGGAGGCAAAATTTGAAGGGAGAAAGCTTTTGAGGTTGAAAAACTTCGTTTTCAACAACATCATGGTTCCCATGATTCAGATAGTAATGGTTCATCGAAGAAGGCAATCACAACCCCTAACTTTAATTTAAGACTACCACCTTTTTTTCTCCTCCTCACGACGATATAAGTTTTTATTTATTAAGATTTCAGGAAAGAGTCTCTTGCTTAAATATTGATAAAGATTCGTGGTCTGGTGTTTTTTCGGGTCTCCTCACAGGTGATGCAGTTGGGGTCTATCTGGGTATAGACCAAGATAAAAGACATGATTTTCAGGTCGTAAAGGCAGCATTTATACGCAGATATGGTCTGGATCAGGAAGGCTATAGACAAAAGTTTCGATCCATGTTACCGGTAGAGGGTAAAAATTTTGAGGATTTTGTTTCCTCCATAAAACTATGTCTCCAAAGATGGGTTGAACAGGCTTCTATCCCTAAAACGTTTGAAGGATTATGTGATCTCTTATTAAGAGATAAAATTGTTTCGTCGGTAAACCAGGATATTGTATCATTCTTACAAGAACGTAATCCGACTAGTATTGATGAAATGGAAAAATTAGGTCAACAATTTTCCGTTGCTCATCCAAACTTGTCATTGAGCAGAGCAAAAGTCTTGGACTCATCTACTGCGTGTGCTGCGACGCACGGGAGATCGCGCACTCGTAGCTTGGATAGACGATATAATCATAGAGAAAATAATCACACATCCTATAGGGGTAAATATAATTTTTACCATAATCGCTCACCTTCACGAGGTAGAGACAGGCATAATTTCAACAATTATAACAATAACCAATGGTATCGAAATAACCAGTATTCACACAACAAATATACGGACAATCATAATTTGTCACCGCGGGGTGGCCATTATAACAGGGACAACAATGGACATTCTCATTCAGACAATTTTTCAGATCGCAGAAGATCTCACTTCGTTAGAAGTCATAATAGAGCACGCTCACAAGCCAATGCTTGTCAGACGGTAGATAGAAATGTCAGTAATGACATCCATCCAACCAATAATCACGCCAATGCGTGTAACGTTGATTTAGAAAATTCTAATAATTGTACAGAATGTAAGATGTTATTTCAACCTGGAGCTACACCACGGCTTAAATGTGGACATGGCTTACCAGTGTTGTCATCTTATGACGGTGTTGGTACTCTCACTTTACATAATGGGTTTTTGTTTAACACTCCAATTAAAATTTTAAGGGACACGGGTTCCACAACGGTCGGGATAAGAAGGTCGTTAATCCCTCCATCTTGTTTCACTGGAACGTCAGTGAAATGCATAACTTTCGGAGGCACGGTAGAGATATATCCCATGGCCGACGTAACAATAACCACGCCATTCTTTACTGGGAAAGTTCGTGTATGTGTTCTCAACCAGCCTTGCTGTGACTTGATTTTGGGAAACATAAAGGGTATAAAAGAATGTTCTACTGATGAAATTTCTGCATGGGAAAGAGAATATCTTTCTTTATCCAATGCTGTGACTACTAGAGCACAGCTGGTTGCAGAAGCAAATGAACTTAATGATAGCAATAATATCCCACACGTGACAACAAGTCATTACATAGATAAAAATGCATTCATTAACCAACAAAAAGATGACTCTTCTTTGGGACGTTTATTCACTTTAGCTACGGCTAAAACTATTACACATACAAATAATGCCAGACATTGGTATCAATTTCATGACAATATTTTGATACGTTGTTTTGACAATTATTCTTCGGTACTCAGACAAATAGTAGTACCTACGTCATTTCGATCACTAGTTTTATCTAATGCACATGATGTTCCTTTTGCGGGTCATATGGGGATTGCCCGCACAGCTTATAGATTGATGGCACATTTTTTTTGGCCAGGGGTTCATAAGGACGTCGCAACGTTTTGTAAATCATGCACTGTTTGTCAGGGAGTTGCTCATAAGGGTGCGCATCAGTTTGCACCCCTACAGACCACAGATATCTCTGTGCGTCCTTTTTATAAGATGGCTGTCGACATAATCGGGCCTCTTCCGGTGTTATCATCCAGAGGATTCCGCTTCATCTTAACTTGTATCGATCTATGCACCAGATGGCCTGAAGCCATACCTGTTAAGTCCATAACAACAATGTCGGTGACTGATGCATTATTATCGATATTTTCACGTATCGGATTTCCTGAAGAGCTTCTGTCGGATCATGGCACGCAATTCACTTCAGATATGTTCTCGGAAATTTGTGATGTGCTTCACATCCGTCATACATTGAGTGCCAGATTAAATCCGCAATCAAACGGAGTTGTAGAACGCTGGAATTCTACTTTAAAGCAGATGTTGGGCAAAGTAACAACAATGTTTCCCCATGATTGGGACCGGTTGATACCAGCGGTTCTCTTTGCGTATAGAGAAGTTCCTAATCGTCAAACTGGATTCTCACCATTTCAATTAGTTTTCGGGGCTAATCCAAGAGGACCAATGTCTATCTTACATGATTTGGTGATAACAAACGATGATAATACGGTTACGAAATCTAGTCACCAATATGTCACAGATCTACGTCAATGCATTGTGGACGCATGTGAGATTGCGACTGAAGCATCAGAATTAGCAAAATATAAGACTCGGTCGCGTATTAATCGTGATAGGAGATTAACATCATTATCGATTAACGATGAAGTTTTTGTTCTCTTGCCACTTAAAGGTGATCATTTGTTGGTTACGTGGCAAGGTCCTTTTAAAGTTGTGGGTAAGAAAACCGACGTGGATTACATCATCGACATTAGGGGTAAAAGAAAAACATTCCACACTAACATGTTACAACCTTACATTTCTAGACCTCTTCCACTCAAACATATTTGTGAATCTATCACAAATCAATCTCCGCATCTGGCATCTATTGCTTTAGTTGATGAAGAAGCAACTAGTTTCGCGGATGTACCGCTTGATTTTCCTGTGGTACCTATCCAAGCCTCTGAAACTTGGAAGGATGTAATCATTTGTAACGATTTACCTTCAGATCAGAAGAATCAGATTCTCAATCTATTGAAATCTTTTGAAGATGTGTTGTCTGATCTACCTGGACGAACTAACATTATTTCTCACGAAATAAAATTATCGGATCCCACTCCGATTAAGTTACGACCGTATGCAATTCCTTTGCATATCAGAGAGCAGGTTGATAGTGAGGTCGACAATATGTTGAAAATGGGGATAATCTCTCCATCAGATTCTCCATTTTGTTTTCCGATGGTAGCAGTACGGAAGAAAGACAAATCCATTCGTATATGCATTGATTTCCGTCGACTAAATAAAGTCACGATATCAGATTCTGAACCAATGCCTTTGCTGGAAGACCTGCTACCTCGTTTAGCTTCCGCTACGTTCTTTAGCAAATTCGATTTATCAAAAGGGTATTGGCAGATCCCTTTGACCGAAGAATGTAAACCATTGACGGCATTTGCAACATCGAAGGGTTTGTTCCAATACAATGTCATGTGTTTTGGGCTCAAAAATGCGCCTGCAACTTTTGTACGGATGATGCGTCGAGTATTTGGGAGCCGTTATGACCTAATATCTTATATAGATGACATTTGCATGTTTCATGACACATGGGAAGAACATGTAGATGGGATACAATCTTTACTCCAGACACTAAGAATACACAATCTCACAGCCCGTCCATCCAAAATAGAAATTGGATTCAAGGAAATTTCATTTCTAGGACACAAAATTGGCAGACATGTAATACAACCTGATGAATCTAATTTAAAACGCATACTTGATCTTACAATCCCAACTACAAAGAAGCAAGTACGGAGTCTATTAGGATTGGTGAATTTTTACCACAAGTTTATTCCAAGGTTCTCGTCTTTGACTGCTGTCTTATCTGATCTAACTAAAAGAGGTATGCCTAACAAAGTAGTTTGGACAGAACAATGTAACCAGGCATTACAAAACATTAAGACTCATTTTTCACAGTATCCGATATTAAGACTGCCAGATTTAAAAAGATCATTTATTGTTGTAACAGATGCTTCGCTCCACGCAATAGGCGGGTGTTTGGGACAAAGTTTTGATGGCAAGTTTCATCCGATCTACTACTTGAGTAGGAAACTATCGGAAGCCGAATCTAAATACTCTATTTTCGACAGAGAACTGTTGGGTATAGTATGGACTTTGAATAAACTTCAAAAGTATGTGGTAGGTACGCATTTTACTATAATGACAGATCAGAGATCATTAACGTATCTGCAAACCTGTAAATCACCAAGTGCAAGACTTACGAGATTTGCATTACAGTTGCAAGCGTATGACTTTGATATCGTCCATATAGAAGGACATAATAATGTAATCGCGGACACTCTATCAAGAGTAATACATTGAACTATGTAACTGTCCTGGGTACAAGAAGTGACAACAAACATTGTTTATGTTCATAATCAATTGATGGATAGATTATATAGCGATATTTTCGTAGCATTAATATGTTGCTCACAAGTTGTTGCCACATATTTTAACTGCATTTCACTCATCGTGATATCATTTCACTCATTACTTGAATTTGATTTTCCTTTTTATCATTATAGTTAAGTATAGTTAATGATGACCTGGAAACCTGCAGTTTCCAGTAGCGGGGTGGGGTGGGGGGGGGTAATATGTGGTGTCTGCCCATGCACACCACATGTTAGATTTATTGAGTTTGAGTTAGTGCTGATAAATGCGGCACTATTTGGGATATTTATTGAAAATGAGGCGCACCGGAAAATGACGTCAGAGTTTGTGTTGATATGTGTATGGCCAAGGTGAAGTAAAACCTTGCACTTT
Organism: Oreohelix idahoensis; assembly: GCA_024509875.1. Lineage (NCBI taxonomy): Eukaryota > Metazoa > Mollusca > Gastropoda > Stylommatophora > Oreohelicidae > Oreohelix > Oreohelix idahoensis. The sequence continues at coordinate 341,337 of JAMPIV010015304.1, forward strand.
GTGACAGCTGTGGTTTTTGGCTGTGTTTTCTTTTTAAGTTCCAGTATGGACCTACTACGAAGTGTGTACCTTCTGACAGGAGAGGGTTTGTACAAGAGCATGAATACTCTTGAATTAAAAGTAATATGTACGGAGAAAATTAATAAATAAGGATTAATCATGAATAACGAGTATGCATGCTACAAAGAATTTCAGTTATTAAAAGATGTCGAATTCGTTTTAAAAAGAAGACTGTTTTAGTTCCTCATTGGTCAGGTAGAGAACCTGTATGCGTGTTGTGATAGAGGGAACAAAACTATGAAAAGTGAGAGATTTTACCCGGGATGTAACGGGATAACGAGCAGTACTATGAGCGACCGCTGGAGCAATCAAATATATATTAACTGTGGACAGGGGTAGCAATTTACCTATAATAATAATAAACGAACACAAAATATATTCGAACGGCGCCCCACCACATCTAGTATTTTGTGAAGTGATTAAGTGTTAAATTGCCGATTTTATTTCACCAGTTAGATTTTGTGCAGAGTGCTAAATTTATATAGTCTGTATTATTTTCTAGTGACGTGTTTCAGTGGATAGCAAAGAGACATATTTGTGTGAAGCATAGACAGTTCCTATCTTTAACCACGTGGGTGTTTTTTTTTTTCAAGTAACACTGATCTGACAGTGCTTATGCCATCAGAGAGAGACAGTAATAGCAATCCCACTAACGGTTTCTAAGGACTAGAAATATATATTGGGCTTTTGAGCCAGTTCATATTGCTCCACAAATTTAGATGTACATGCTGCCTGGCGGCGAGAATATTACAAGAATAGCATTAACATTCCGACAAAGATTGTGACTAGTATTGTGGTGACCAAATATAGTACCTGCCTGATAGAAGACACCGATCTGACATTCATTAAATCCTAGAATCCAAAGCTAATGACATTGTGCTCTGCTAACTTTCGTGCCTGGACAAAATTTTATGTGACTTAATCAGACATTCGAAAAAAAATTAGAACACCCAAGGAATCGTTTCCCTGAGACAGAGAGTTCATTACGTCTTTTGGAACTGGGGGTTTCTTGGTCGCTGACTGCATTTTTCGGGTCTGTGTGAAGGTCCTAGAATTATTATGTTCCCAGAGGCAGCGAGCAAAGTTGTGAGTATATATGTGTGAGAAAGGCCATGGCTGAATGAATGAGAGTACACAGGTCAGAGTGTTTATTTTACCGGTGTATTATTGTCACCCAGTTTCTATCTTAAATTTTTTTAAATCTGCAGAATTTGTTACAAATGCTAGAGTTTCTTTTTTCTTAGGCTAAATCAGATTTATCCAACTCTGTTCATACATTTACGAGAAAGAAAGAAACCTCTTAGACTCACCCACATGCATCTATAACTCTTTGGGCCATCATCTGTCATCCTAACGGGGCTGTGGGCTAAACCTAGAGTTAAGATCGTAACGGGGCTATCATCCTTGTAGCATTTTCCTTGAATTTTATGACTATTTGTAGATGTTTTTCCTTGATGTAATTTTTGGTGTTGTGAGAAGATTTTTTTTAGATGATAATAATAAAATCTCTCTCTTGAACTAAATCAGTGCGTTGGTCAGCTCGTTCAAATAATATATATATTCATGGTTATAGATTTCCCACGTCTGTGTGTTTAACTGTCGTCACGTGTATGTGTGTGCCCGTGAGAAGATAGAGATTTATGTAATATATATCTGTGGTTTAGACTGTCTGACACTTAAAAAAAAACGGTCGTAGAAGATAGGTGAGAGAGAGAAGATTATCCCGATTCTCAAAGACAGCCTCTGTATCACATTCTATCATCTCACGTGTGGAAATTCTATTGTTTTTTCACCAGCTCACACTGTGACTATCACTCATTCCAACCTATTCAGAAGGGACCAACCCAAGTCTTAATTCTCCTATCTAAAATCTACGACAAATGGTCGCTCGTTACCGGGAATTGAACCCAAAATCCTAAAGCGATACGACAAATGTGGTCTCGTCCGACGGATTTTTGAACTTAGAATAGGAAGACGAGTACGACAAACGTGGACTCGTCTATCGGGTTTTTGAACTTTAGATTCTTTATTCAGTAATAGATTAAGAGTGTGATGTCTTGTGAGTTTTGTATCTTTTAAAAGAATTTATCCCCTAGACTAACGATCTGTTTACGGGCGTGCTGACCACACAAACTGATAAGTTTTTTTTTCCACAGCATTAAGAAGCATTATACATTTGGTTTACAGGTTGATTTTGTCGGAATACATGTTAATTAATGATTTTGTAATACTAAACGCTATTAAAGTTTTGTGAGTGTATAACATTCACAAGGGTTCTGAAGCAGGAAGGTGTTTGAACTAAAGTTAAGGAGTGCGTTTCGGACTATTTGTCCAGATTAATTGCCTCCCTCATCCTAACTGTCTTCAGGGGTAAACTTGATGGTGGATTTTTAAAATTAAGGGATTATTTTTTCTCTTTAGTTTTTACAATAATTATTTTGTTTCCACTGTAGCAACTTATTTTTCAGAAGTAATCTTAACTACCATTTAGTTGGCGTAGTCGTGTTTTGCATTAGGTGCTTTATTGCCGATTAATAGCAGCGCTAGTTAGATTTTTATTTTTGGAGGAGGTATCCCAGGGTTAAATATATCATCTTTTGATTTTTGGTAATTTTTTTTTTGTCGTAAGTGGTAGGAACCAGTGTATCCTTTTTTCCTAATTTCTTTCTCCACTAGTCTCAGTCACTGACATAATATGGCCGAGAGGGCAAAGCTTGGACAACTCCTCAGGGACGAAGCGAGAGAGGAGGGACTGGAAGGAGAGGAAGCGAAAGCATTTGTCAGAGACGAACTTGAGAGATATGATGCGGAGAGCAAAGCAGCTGAAGCTAAAGAGCAGAAGAAGATGGACGAGGAAATGGAAATCCGCAGGGAGAGAGAAAGAGAGAAGGAGAGACAGCATGAGAAGGAGAGGGAGGACAGAGAGGAAAGAGAGAAGGAGAGACAGCATGAGGAAAGAGAAAATGAGCAACGACGACAGCATGAGTTGGCTCTTAAAACTCTTGAACTCCAAAGTCGTGGTGCTACCTCTACCTCCAGCAATGGAGAGTCTTCTCCTCATTCTTCCTTAACTGATCCTTCTAGCACTCAATCTACTCATCTCTCTGCTATGTCTTTTCCGCTAGAATCTTTCTCTTGTCCAAATGAGAAGATTGACACTTGGCTAGAAAAATTTGAGAAAATTGCAACTCTGTACGGTTTAGAGAGGTCGCGTTGAAACATGAAGCTTTCCCAGGCTTTGAAAAGTTCTGTGTATGATGTTTACGCCAAACTGGAAAGCAGCCAACAAGACAACTATGATCTGTTGAAGAAAGCGTTACTGGAGCGCTTTGAAATGAACGCTCGCAAATTTTTGCAACTGTTTCGCAACAGCAGAAAGGAGAATTCTGAATCTTTTCACCAGTTCTCTTCCCGTCTAAAGCGATATTTGACAAAGTGCCTTGAGCTCTCGCAGCTCCCCTCTACCTATGAAGGTCTTGAGGAATTTGTTTTAACAGAACAAATAAAGAACACTTTGTCTGCTGATACCCGGAGATTTCTCGCTGAGCAGGGGGCAGAAAAACTTGAAGACATTTTGGAAAAGTCTGAGCGTTATCACAATGCGCTGGCTGAACTACCGGCCACAAAGCGGAAACCGACAGAGGAGCATTTTCGAAAACATAACCTAGAGCAATCTTCTCAGGCTTCTAACCTAAATAACCACAGAGAAACTGGACCTCAAAACCCCCCTCCTGAAAAATCCAAGTTCTACAAGAACAAGTACCCCAACCACCCCAAACAGTCTGATCAACCCGAACGCCCTTCATGGCAGCGTGGCCAGAAAGGACAAGGTGGCAAAGGGAGAACCCCTGAGCACGGGACATATGATCAGACCGAGCACACCGAGCCGAAACGCATCGGATGCTTATTAACAGTCTCGCAAGGTGGAATTATTGACAGTGATTCCCAACCTGTTGGGGATAGACCCTCAACGCGAGGTACTGTTACTTTGAACGGTTCTCACACTTCTTGCTTATTTGACACGGGGCTTTCTTATGATTGCATTGTTGCCAGAAACCTGGTCAAACCCGGTCAAGAGACAGCAGAGACCGTTCAACTTTGTGGAGTTCGTAAGAGTGATGCACCTACAGCGCTTCCCATCGCATTGGTGGAGATCCACTCTGATTTCGTCAGAGGTGTGATCAAAGCGGCTGTTATGGATGATCCCATCTACCCAGTCATACTTGGCGGGAGATACGTGTGTATTGGGAAACCGGAAGAGCCGATTGTGGCAGCAGTAACTACAAGAGGGCAAACCAAGAAGGAACGGGAGCCTGCGCGAATTTGTTACCCATGGAACCTAAAGAATCGCAAAAAAAGGATCCTACTTTGGCACCCTGCTTTAGGAAACTGCCCATGGCGAAGGAACCCAAACAGCACGGGGACATTTTTTCTGAGGATGGCGTACTTTATCGGAGAACGGGCAAGCCTGACCAAGGTTACAACCAGCTCCTAGTACCGAAACAGTAGAGAAGCCAAATCCTAGAAATGGGGCACTCTCTTCCCTTTAGCGGACACATGGGACAGAACGCCACAAACCAACGTATAACCACTCATTATTGGTGGCCAGGAGTAAATACTGATATTATCAGATATGTCAAATCCTGTGCCCAGTGCCAACGTGTGCCACCCAAGCAACGAGCACCCCCCGTCTCTTTGGGTGAAATGCCAATAATGGGAACACCATTCGAACGGGTTGTGATCGACATTTTAGGGCCTTTCGAAAGGACTAAAAGAAGGAACAGGTTCATCCTGGCCTTAGTCGATACATGCACTTTATGGGCAGAAGCTATACCGCTAACATGCGCAGATGCCAAGCATGTCGCAGAAGCCCTCGTGCAGATTTTCACTCGGTTGGGATTCCCGCAGCAAGTGTTGACGGATAACGGATCTCCATACCGAAACCTGTTGATGGATGAGATCGTTAAGATCTTGAGGACCCAACACATCCACACTAAGCCATATACTCCGGCCGGAAATGTGCTCGTGGAACGTGCTAATGGAAACCTCAACATGATGCTAAGTAAACTGGCACAAGTGAAACCTGAAGATTGGGATCTTTGTATTCCTGGAGCTTTATTGGGCTACAGAGAATCTCCTCATACTTCCACAGGATTTCCGCCAGCTACACTCTTATTCGGCAGACCCATTAAGGGCCCGCTTGAAGCCTTACTTCAGTCTCTGACAGACGAGAAGGCGGATGAGACAGTCGTCTCAGCAAGTAAATATGTGTCGGTTTTAAAGGAAAGGTTGAAACTAGGGTGGGACCTAGCGACGACTAACTTTAAGCGAGCACGCGCAAAGCACGCTAACCGATACAGGAAAGTCGCGAAAGAGAGAGAACTGGAAGCAGGAGAGAAAGTTTTGGTGTTACTGTGACGTACGTCTAGTTTGACAAGTGAATTTTCCCTGATATGATGGATGATTTAAGGGACCCTTAGCTTTTCATAACATTAGAACCCCTGAACATTTGTTGTAACTTTTCGTATGCCAGAACGCATTCCACCGGGACTCATGTAGGATACAGCGACGAGATCAAAGAGACAGACCGAGGGATCTTAAGGGAGACTATCGGCGCTATCAAAGACAGTAGTTTTCCCTGATACGAGACGCAGTTGCTTGCCGCTAATTTCGCGTCTCGGTGTCAATCGAGGAACCGAGCGAACGGGGCAAAGCGAAACGGGCAGCAGCGAGCGGATACGAAGACCAGGGGGCTTCTTCTCTTGATTTGGCGGTCAGATCCCCAAAAGTTCGTGAGATCAAATAAGTTGTCAAGTTTATCATGTCCCACTCAACTTACATTTCATTTTAGCTAAATAGACCATGTAGAACTAGACACGTTATCACTCGCTGGCCAGATCTTTACAGAAGCACTAGCTTTATTGAAATCTTGTTATAGATTTTCCCCTGGATTTTATATATATTTGCAGTGATTTCTATTTCTGTGCAAAGCGGTAATATATATTGTGTAAAATGATCAGTGGTCTAGCTCAGTCATTCTATTTAAAGGGATTCTGTGTTAATTTAAATCTATTTAATTAAACCATCTCAAGAGTTCCAGTTTTAAATATAATGATCTATCTATTATATTATTTCAAAAGATAATAGATGCTTAAATTATCTTTTAAAGTCGCGAAGGAATTTATAATTAATAAATTCAGTTAAGTCCTAGTTTTATAGATGTGGGTTTTTAACCACTAGAATTCGCGCAGTGTTTATTAAATACATAATTAAATACTCGAGTGTATTATAGGCTTAACGGGAAATTCATCGCGCTTTAGAAGGTTATTTGTTTTCGGTATATTACATGTCTTTTTTTTTCTTTCATACAGAGTGATCGTAACCTGTGCGATCCCAGCATTAAGAAAGCAATAAAGAAATCAATCTAAGCAAAGCAAAGCATAAACAGTGTGTAGAGTTCCCCTGACGCAGAACTTGTTGAGACTGTGTAAATTTTTAATCTTTGAGGCGATTCTATGTTTGGAATTCCGCTATCTAACTTATAGCAAAGAAAGCACACCCAAAGACAAATTTAACGCACCATCAAACAACTTAAGTCGTAACGGGAAGAAGAACACTGGCCCGAGCTTTGTTAGTTTACTGACACAGAAAGATAATTCATAATTTCCTGAACAGTGATGTGACTAGTTTTCTCACTGGACTTAAACCATACCTCACGGATAAAGTGTACCAGCACGCGTAAGAATTTTATTATCCGCGGCATAGTCAAATAGACCACACCATCCTCACCCCGGTATCAGAGACCGTGCCCTCCCATAGAAACTGTTATTAAGAAAAGAGACACAACTACAGATTCATTTTCCAGCGATTACGGGATCCTTTTATGTGCTGACCGCCTACCCGATAATCTGGGGCTAGAACTTGAACAAACACTCATACATTTAGTTGAGGTGTAACTGCTGTTGTGTTATTCTATGGAGTGCAAGATTTTTTTCACAATCGGTAAGTGAGAGCAAGATGAGTGAAGGCCTTTGCTAGCGCGTGTATGAATGACAGGAAATTAATTCTTTTGTGTGACCATTTTGTTAACTTGCTTACCTGGTAACATATATCTTTTCTGTATACCCTACATTGTTCCTTTAAGTGGGATAGTTGATAATTTGTTAACTCTGTTTAAAACCACCTCCTTTCCATTTGCTTAGAAAAGGGAAGAACAGCTGGGAAGAACAGTTTTTTTTTTCTATCACTTATACCTAACTTGGTAACACCTCTTTCAGAGTAATTAACTTTACTGTTAGGTTAACGTACCCGTGTTCCTGATATTATCTATCTCTGGACTGGGTTTGTCTTTGTCTAATGAGCGGGAAGGGCTTAGTCGATACCAATCTTCTTCACCCCCTCCCAAACTTGTTATTTGCATTTTGTGTACTTATGATAATTTATGTAATATCTGATATTTTTAGTGATTGATGTTTAAAGTGAATAAAATCACCTAAACTCATTTAGTTCTGTGTGTGATGGATATACCCAAAGCCCAACATTTCCCCTATTCGTTTAATATAGTTTGTATCAACGTCGTGTGTGTGTTTGCATACACCAAATCGGTGTGAGCGCGCAGATGCGAGTCTGGAAAACTGGCAAATAATTGTTTGACCAGGAGAGTGAAAGAGAAGATTGAGAGACACGATTTGTCGTAAATAAGTCTGTCTTTACTCTCCTCCAGCACGCTGTGAAGTAACTATTAAATCTCTACATTTTCTATCACTGAGCTTTCCATCATCATTTTCCACTCTAAACCGGACCACTATTTCTACGACTCTTTTCTCTCAAAATAAATTTACGACAATATTTGTGGGCTGGTTCTGGGATAATTTTGAGATACATTTGAGCACACTACTGGGATTTGAGAGGCAATCGCATAGCCGGGTTAAAGATATTTTGAGTCTGATTTAGTTTGGGTCTAACTAGGTAGAGTGTGAATGATTTGTCTTTGTGAATTAGGGAAATAAATAAATAATTACACCCCTAGACAAACGTTCTTTAAGTATTTGGGTTGTCCACACAGCATATTTACAGGTTGTTTTCTCTCCACAGCAGTAGAAAGTACAGATAAACAAATATATTTGCTATTTTAATTATCCTCTGGCGGAGATAATTATATTTCTTTCTTTATAAAAGTTGCTGGGATTGCGTGATTGTTTTACAGTCACTAAGGTTTTTGAAGTCAAAAAGAGTTGAGCTTAGCTAAAGACGGATTGTTCTGATTTTGAAAAATTAAGTTAACAACGTCTCATCTCAATAATTGACTTTAGGGACGGAGTTTGTTGTCAGAGATTTAAAATTTAGGGGAAAATTTTTTTTTTCCTTTTAAATTGTTTTAATATAAATTTTTCTCGACTGTTAGTAAAAGTAGATTCTTTTCCAGTGTAACTTACCATTTAGTGGCATAGTCGCTTGCGTTTAGAGCCTTAATTGCCAGATAATAGCAGCGATAAGTTTGCACAGTACAGGTAGGAGGTAACACAGGTAAATTTATACTTGTGTTTTTTTTCTCGTAGCGGTTCAGAGTTCCTCCCTTTCGCGTTTCTTCTTACTAGTTCTCTAAGCATACTTCATCTTATTCTTTAACAATGGCAGAGAGGATAAAGATGAGGTCCATCTTGAGGCTGGAAGCGAAAGAGGCAGGATTAGATGCAGAAGCTGCAAACGCGTTTATTAACCAGGAATTGGAAATATATGACGCGGAGCAACAGAGAGCCGAAGCTGAGAGGAAGGCGGAGCAACAGAGAGCAGAAGCTGAGAGGAAGGAAGAGAAAGAAAGAACAGAGAGGAGAGAAGCCCAGGAGAGGGCAGATAAGAAAGAAGCGGAAGAACGTCTTTTGGAACAGAAGAAAATTGAAGCAGAGATGGAAACTCGCAGAGAGAGAGAGAGAGACAAGGAAAGACAGCATCAACTGGCGCTTAAGGCTCTAGAGAGTCGGGGCGCCTCTACTTCGACTAACGGAGAGCCGTCTTCGCCCCAGTCTCAATCAATGGACCTCTCCAGTACTCAATCTGCCCAATTAACTGCTATGTCGTTTTCTTTAGAATCTTTTCCTAGCCCTAACGAAAAAATTGACAGCTACCTAGAAAAATTCGAGAGACTCGCGAATCTTTATGGGTTAGAGAGTACCCGCTGGGCGCTCAAACTTTCAACGTCACTGAAAGGCAATGCTTATGACGTGTACACAAAGCTGGGACCGAATCAACATGATTACGACATGTTGAAAAAGGCCTTACTACAGCAGTTTGAGATGACTGCCCGAAAGTTTCTGCAGTTGTTCAGAAACAGCCGAAAAGAGAGCACGGAAACATTTCCACAGTTCTCTTCACGTCTCACGGGTTATCTGACAAAGTGCATTGAATTATCTGACCTACCTCTTTCATATGAGGGACTCCTCGAACTTGTTCTTGTGGAGCAGATAAAATCCACTTTGTCGAATGAAACACGTAGATTTTTGGCTGAACAGGGGGCAGTCAGGCTTGAAGACATACTCAATAAAGCCGAACGCTATAGCAATGCAATGGCCGAACTTCCCAGCACTAAACGTAAACCCACCGATGAGCCATCTCGAAAACAGAATCTAGAGCAGGCATCCTATTCTTCCACTTCCTCTCAACATTATAACCAACGAGATAACAATACCCAGAAACCTCCCCAGGAAAAATCGAAATTCTACAAAACCCGATACCCCCCCAACAAAAATTCTGATCAACCCAACAAGCCTACGTGGCAGCGCGGCCACCAAGGTCAAGGAAAAGGGAAGACCCCTACACCAGGAACGTCTGATCAGGGCAAACAAACCGGTGCAAACCGCATTGGATGTTTGCATACAGCCTCGAAAGGTAGAGTCAATGTCAGTGATTCTCAACCTGAGGGGGACCGACCCTCAACTCGAGGAACTGTAATTTTGAACGGTACCTCCACTACTTGTCTTTTTGACACTGGATTAAGTTTTGATTGTATTGTCGCTAGGCACCTAGTCAAACCCGGTCAGGAGACAGAGGAAACCGTCAAACTTAGTGGAGTTTTCAGGAGTGATGCACCCAGGACGCTTCCTATCGCACTGGTAGAAATACACTCTGACTTTGTCAGAGGAGTTATTAAAGCGGCCATAATGGATGATCCGATCTACCCAGTTATCCTGGGATGTAGATATGTGTTCATTGGGAGACCTAAGGAGCCGATTGTGGCAGCGGTAACCACAAGAGGGCAAGCCAAGAAGGAGAGGGAGCCTGCGCCAAACTTGTTGCCGAATGAACTGAAGGAGGCGCAACAAAAGGACCCTACTCTGGCGCCCTGCTTTAAAAAACTGCCCATGGCTAAGGACCCCAGACACAACGGAGACATCTTTTCTAAGGATGGTGTATTGTATCGTAGAACGGGCAACCCGGACACGGGGAATAACCAGCTCCTAGTACCGACGCAATACAGAAACCAGATCTTAGAAATGGGGCACTCTCTTCCCTTTAGCGGACACATGGGACAAAACGCCACTATTCAGCGAATAAAAAACCACTATTGGTGGCCAGGAATGAACTCTGACATTGTCAGGTACGTGAAATCCTGCGCCCAGTGCCAACGGGTAGCACCCAAGCACTTGACACCCCCAGTACCTATGGGGCAAATGCCAATAGTAGGGACTCCATTTGAACGGGTTGCTGTCGACATTATTGGTCCTCTGGAAAAGACCAAAAGAAGGAACAGGTTCATCCTGACCTTAGTTGACACTTGCACTATGTGGGCCGAAGCCGTACCGCTACCATGCACTAATTCCAAGCATGTCGCAGAAGCCCTTGTGCAAATTTTTACACGGTTGGGATTCCCTCAACAAGTTTTGACGGACAATGGATCCCAATTCCGTAGCCTGTTAATGGAGGAGATCTTTAAGATCTTGAGGGCCAAACATATCCACACAAGTCCCTACCATCCGGCCGGAAATGGGCTCGTGGAACGTTTTAACGGTACCCTCACCATGATGTTACGTAAGCTGGGTCAGGAGAAACCGGAAGACTGGGACCAATATATATCGGCTGCCTTATTCGCCTACCGAGAGGTACCCCAAGCGTCTACGGGTTTTGCGCCAGCTACACTTTTATTTGGCAGACCTATTAAGGGGCCACTAGAAGCCTTACTTCGGTCCCTGACAGACCAGAAGGCTGACGAGACAGTCGTCTCTGCAAGCAAGTATGTATCTGAGCTTAAGGAAAGGCTAAAGCTAGGATGGGATCTAGCTACTACCAACCTTAAGAAAGCCCGCGCTAAAATTACTAAAAGATACAACAAAGCTGCAAAAGAGAGAGAACTACAACCAGGGGAGAAAGTCCTATTGCTACTTCCAACCGGAAGCAATAAACTTCGCATCGGATGGCAAGGACCGTTTACCGTCCTTAAAAAGATCTCACGTACCAACTACAAGATCTCCATCAAAGGAAAGGAGAAGGTCTTCCACATAAATCTGCTAAAGAAATATTTGGAAAGACCGGTGCCATCCTCCGAGCATCTCCTGGCTGTCGCCATAGCAACGGAAGACGAGGAAGATGATGATGGTTGCATGGAGTATCCACTGCAACCCACAGAATCCTTTAAAGATGTCAAGTTCGGCGACAATCTCTCACCAGAACAACAAACAGAAACTAGGGCTCTACTAAAACAGTACAGTGCAGTTTTAACGGATGTACCTGGTCGAACAAATCTCATTGAATTTGATATGAAATTAACAAACGAGACCCCTGTTCAAACCAGAGTTTACCCCATCCCGTACGCTAAAGCTGATGCACTTCGCGGAGAAATAGACAAGCTGCGTCAGGCAGGAATTATCAGTGAGTCTACATCTCCTTACAGCTCGAGCGTAGTGCTGTTGCAGAAGCCCAATAAGGAAGTTCGGCTGTGCATTGATTACAGGTTGCTAAACGCTGTAACGGAATTCCAGCCCGAACCTCTCCAAACTGTTTCTGAGTTGTTCACCAAGCTCAGCAAAGCTAAGATCTTCTCCAAGATTGACCTCAGCAAAGGTTATTATCAAATACCAGTCAAGGAGGAAATTAAACCTTTGTTAGCTTTCAGCACTAGTGAAGGACATTACACATTTAACGTGATGCCGTTCGGTTTGCATAACGCACCAGGAGTGTTCACCAGGATGATGAGGAAGCTTCTAGAACCTTTGCAAAGTCCCCATATCCATAATTTCATGGATGACATCTTAATTGCATCGGAAACCTATGAAGAACATATTGCTACGGTTGCTATGCTCCTCAGGAGACTACAGGAAACGGGTCTCACAGCCAGACCTAGCAAATGTCTCATCGGGTTTGAACAGTTAGACTTCCTGGGGCACACTATTTCTCACGGATGCAGTTGGCCTATTAAGAAGAACGTGGAGAAAATAGTGGCAGCAAAAAGACCCCGAACGAAGAAAGACGTACGTTCCTTCATATCGCTATGTGCATACTATCAGAAGTACATCCAGAACTTCAACGGACTGACGGCACCTCTGACTGACCTCACAAAGAAAGGTTGTCCTGATAAGGTCATATGGGATCAAAAGTGCGAACACGCGTATAGCACTTTGAAAGGACAGTTGTCTGCATACCCCATTTTGAGGTTGCCTGACCTCAAGAAACCTTTTGTACTGAGAGTCGACGCGTCAGGTCAGGGCATCGGGTCAACACTGCTTCAAGCCGATGACAGTGACCTGAACATGCTATTTCCAGTTGCCTATGGCAGTCGGAAATTAAATAAAGCGGAACGGAACTACAGCGTAGTTGAAAGGGAATGTCTTGCTCTGATTGACGGTATCAGACGCCATCATGAGTTTCTTTATGGTACATCTTTCACGGTGCAAACAGACCACGCTCCGTTAGCATTTCTTGGTGCCAATAAAGAATTTAACGCTAGGATCATGCGTTGGGCCCTCCTTCTAAGCGTCTATTCTTTCAAAGTGGAATATATTCCGGGAAGACAGAATGTCGGGGCTGATTTTCTGAGTAGAAACTGGTCTACAGAGGAAGAAGAGCAAACTGAAGATACCACTCATCCTAAAATCACCAATCAGGTCACCTCCATTGTCAAAAATGAAAACATGAAAAATGGTTTCATGTCTAAAAGTGGGGACGATTGTGACGTACGTCTAGTTTGACAAGTGAATTTTCCCTGATATGATGGATGATTTAAAGGGACCCTTAGCTTTTCATAACATTAGAACCCCTGAACATTTGTTGTAACTTTTCGTTTGCCAGAACGCATTCCACCGGGACTCATGTAGGATACAGCGACGAGATCAAAGAGACAGACCGAGGGATCTTAGGGGAGACTATCGGCGCTATCAAAGACAGTAGTTTTCCCTGATACGAGACGCAGTTGCTTGCCGCTAATTTCGCGTCTCGGTGTCAATCGAGGAACCGAGCGAACGGGGGAAAGCGAAACGGGCAGCAGCGAGCGGATACGAAGACCAGGGGGCGGCTTCTTCTCTTGATTTGGCGGTCAGATCCCCAAAAGTTCGTGAGATCAAATAAGTTGTCAAGTTTATCATGTCCCACTCAACTTACATTTCATTTTAGCTAAATAGACCATGTAGAACTAGACACGTTATCACTCGCTGGCCAGATCTTTACAGAAGCACTAGCTTTATTGAAATCTTGTTATAGATTTTCCCCTGGATTTTATATATATTTGCAGTGATTTCTATTTCTGTGCAAAGCGGTAATATATATTGTGTAAAGTGATCAGTGGTCTAGCTCAGTCATTCTATTTAAAGGGATTCTGTGTTAATTTAAATCTATTTAATTAAACCATCTCAAGAGTTCCAGTTTTAAATATAATGATCTATCTATTATATTATTTCAAAAGATAATAGATGCTTAAATTAACTTTTAAAGTCGCGAAGGAATTTATAATTAATAAATTCAGTTAAGTCCTAGTTTTATAGATGTGGGTTTTTAACCACTAGAATTCGCGCAGTGTTTATTAAATACATAATTAAATACTCGAGTGTATTATAGGCTTAACGGGAAATTCATCGCGCTTTAGAAGGTTATTTGTTTTCGGTATATTACATGTCTTTTTTTTCTTTCATACAGAGTGATCGTAACCTGTGCGATCCCAGCATTAAGAAAGCAATAAAGAAATCAATCTAAGCAAAGCAAAGCATAAACAGTGTGTAGAGTTCCCCTGACGCAGAACTTGTTGAGACTGTGTAAATTTTTAATCTTTGAGGCGATTCTATGTTTGGAATTCCGCTATCTAACTTATAGCAAAGAAAGCACACCCAAAGACAAATTTAACGCACCATCAAACAACTTAAGTCGTAACGGGAAGAAGAACACTGGCCCGAGCTTTGTTAGTTTACTGACACAGAGAGATAATTCATAATTTCCTGAACAGTGATGTGACTAGTTTTCTCACTGGACTTAAACCATACCTCACGGATAAAGTGTACCAGCACGCGTAAGAATTTTATTATCCGCGGCATAGTCAAATAGACCACACCATCCTCACCCCGGTATCAGAGACCGTGCCCTCCCATAGAAAACTGTTATTAAGAAAAGAGACACAACTACAGATTCATTTTCCAGCGATTACGGGATCCTTTTATGTGCTGACCGCCTACCCGATAATCTGGGGCTAGAACTTGAACAAACACTCATACATTTAGTTGAGGTGTGACTGCTGTTGTGTTATTCTATGGAGTGCAAGATTTTTTCACAATCGGTAAGTGAGAGCAAGATGAGTGAAGGCCTTTGCTAGCGCGTGTATGAATGACAGGAAATTAATTCTTTTGTGTGACCATTTTGTTAACTTGCTTACCTGGTAACATATATCTTTTCTGTATACCCTACATTGTTCCTTTAAGTGGGATAGTTGATAATTTGTTAACTCTGTTTAAAACCACCTCCTTTCCATTTGCTTAGTAAAGGGAAGAACAGCTGGGAAGAACAGGTTTTTTTTCTATCACTTATACCTAACTTGGTAACACCTCTTTCAGAGTAATTAACTTTACTGTTAGGTTAACGTACCCGTGTTCCTGATATTATCTATCTCTGGACTGGGTTTGTCTTTGTCTAATGAGCGGGAAGGGCTTAGTCGATACCAATCTTCTTCACCCCCTCCCAAACTTGTTATTTGCATTTGTGTACTTATGATAATTTATGTAATATCTGATATTTTTTAGTAATTGATGTTTAAAGTAAATAAAATCACCTAAACTCATTTAGTTCTATGTGTTGGATATACCCAAAGCCCAACTTTTCCCCTATTCGTTTAATATAGTTTGTATCAACGTCGTGTGTGTGTTTGAAAACACCGAATCGGTGAGCGCGCAGATGTGAGTCTGGAAAACTGGCAAATAATTGTTTGACCAGGAGAGTGAAAGAGAAGATTGAGAGACACGATTTGTCGTAAAAAAGTCTGTCTTTACTCTCCTCCAGCACGCTGGGAAGCAACTATTAAATCTCTACATTTTCTATCACTGAGCTTTCCATCATCATTTTCCACTCTAAACCGGACCACTATTTCTACGACTCTTTCTCTCAAAATAAATTTACGACAGTTACTCCCTACCGAGAACAACCAACTGAAGATCGGATGGCAAGGGCCGTTTACCGTCCTAAAAAAGATTTCTAAGGCTAACTACCAGATCTCTATTGAAGGAAAAGAGAAGGTTTTCCATTTAAATCTCTTAAAGAGATACTTGGAAAAACCAGTGCCAACCTCCGACCATCTCCTGACGATCGCCAAAGCTGACGAAGATGATGATAGTGGCTGGGATAATCCACCGCAATCACATGAAATCTTTGAAAAATGTCAGAAGCGGCGACGCTCTTTCAAGCGTGCATGGGAGACATTCCAGAGGAAGGAAACTTTGGGGAGTAGACGGGAGTAGATATTGGAGAGAGATGGAGGGGGAAGATGAGAGGGAAGAAGACAGACACCCCGAAGCTACGGTTATAGGAAATTTAATTCCATAACGTAGACATGGAGTGCTTCCATATCTTAAAGGGGGGACGTCCTGTCACGTAGGTCTTTATATCATTAAATTGCCTACATCTTCTTCCTATTCTCTCACCCGGATCCTTTTATTTTATTATCACTCTTTACTTTTTGCCTGTATTTTTCGCATTCGTTGCGAAAAATATATTTCTTTCCCATCATCGTTTTCTTTCTCATACTGACTAGCATTCTATTACAGAGATGTCAGTGAACGAAGCTGTGACTTTCGCTTCTATCAGACCCGAAATGGCAGACAGTTGTCTGAATTTTCCAGCGAACACGCGCGGTTGCTTCGGGCTGAGCGCTCAGGTAGGCGTTAAAACTGTCACCTACACGGCGTAGAGCAGACATATAGTCTGGGAAAACGTAGCTCTCGGGAAACTTTCCTAGCGTGAAGTGTGATCTGTCACCGCCTCCCCCGCTCAGAAATGGAAATCGGGAGAGGAAGGTGCCAAGACACTCCGGGGCAGTTACGACATGCTTCTAAGTTAAACGAAGGTTAATGAGAAAGGGGAGATAATTTCGCGTGGCGAAATAGTTGGGACCCCTTTGTCCGTTTAATAGATATTAACCCTAGTTTGAAACTTTATTTTCATTCTTTCTCAATAAATCGCAGTAGACAGGTGGTTCGCGAAGAGTAGAGCTGTATAAGCGAAGTTTCTTAGTTTGTTGCGACAATTTGTCGAACTTCTAGACTTCCATATATATAAGCGTATAATTCTTAATTTTGCGATATCCTGTAGTGCTGTGTTTGAGGTAAATATATTTTTATCTAGTATTTTGTGAAGTGATTAAGTGTTAAATCGCCGATTTTATTTCACCAGTTAGATTTTGTGCAGAGTGCTAAATTTATATAGTCTGTATTATTTTCTAGTGACGTGTTTCAGTGGATAGCAGAATAAATTATAATTTCTAGCATTAAACAATAATGTAGCTATAATGAAGTTAATTTTACTGCTAAATAATCAGACGAGAGAATATTTTATATCTAACTTATAAATGCTAGATGCGACATCAGTGAATATTGACGGAATACGAAGATATTCCTAATTCCTGATGATTGATTTTTATATAACTTACTTTACGGGAAGTTTTTATTATAAGTCAAGCGGTCGGCTTGCTATTTAAAATGTAAGTTATATTGAGTACATATATGTAAATTATTTGATATGTGTTCTTTCTTTTATGTAGTGAAACGGTGGTACCCAACTTGCCAGCGTTTATTAAAGAGACATATTTGTGTGAAGCATAGACAGTTCCTATCTTTAACCACGTGGGTGGTTTTTTTTTGTTTCAAGTAATACTGATCTAACAGTGCTTATGCCATCAGAGAGAGACAGTAATAGCAATCCCACTAACGGTTTCTAAGGACTAGAAATATATATTGGGCTTTTGAGCCAGTTCATATTGCTCCACAAATTTAGATGTACATGCTGCCTGGCGGCGAGAATATTACAAGAATAACATTATCATTCCGACAGAGATTGTGACTAGTATTGTGGTGACCAAATATAGTACCTGCCTGATAGAAGACACCGATCTGACATTCAATTAAATCCTAGAATCCAAAGCTAATGACATTGTGCTCTGCTAACTTTCGTGCCTGGACAAAATTTTATGTGACTTAATCAGACATTCGAAAAAAATTAGAACACCCAAGGAATCGTTTTCCCTGAGACAGAGAGTTCATTACGTCTTTTGGAACTGGGGATTTCTTAGTCGATGACTGCATTTTGGGGACTGTGTGAAGGGGCTGGAATTATTATGTTCCCGGGGGCAGCGAGCAAAGTTGTGAGCCTATGTGTGAGAGAAAGGCCATGGCTGAATGAATGAGGGTACACAGGTCTGAGTGTTATTTTACCGGGGTATTATTCTCACCCATTTGCTGTCTTAATTTTTTTAAATCTGCAGAATTTGTTACAAATGCTAGAGTTTCTTTTTTCTTAGGCTAAATCAGATTATCCAACTCTGTTCATACATTTACGAGAAAGAAAGAAACCTCTTAGACTCAACCACATGCATCTATAACTCTTTGGGCCATCATCTGTCATCCTAACGGGGCTGTGGGCTAAACCTAGAGTTAAGATCATAACGGGGCTATCATCCTTGTAGCATTTTCCTTGAATTGTATGACTATTTGTATATGCTTTTCCTTGATGTAATTTTTGGTGTTGTGAGAAGTTTTTTTTTTGATGATAATAAATATCTCTCTTGAACTAAATCAGTGCGTTGGTCAGCTCGGTCAAATAATATAGATATTCATGGGTATAGATTTCCCACGGCTGTTTGTTTAGGTGTCGTCACGTGGATGTGTGTGCCCGTGAGAAGATAGAGATTTATGTAATAATATATATCTGTGGTTTAGACTGTCTGACACTTTAAAAAAAACGGTCGTAGAAGATAGGTGAGAGAGAGAATATTATCCCGATTCTCAAAGACAGCCTCTATATCACATTCTATCATCTCACGTGTTTAAATTCTATTGTTTTTTTCACCAGCTCACACTGTGACTATCACTCATTCCAACCTATTCAGAAGGGACCAACCCAAGTCTTAATTCTCCTATCTAAAATCTACGACAAAATGTAAGACCAGCAGGGATGTATGTATGAGAGGACGCATCCGCCGTGTGTACAACCAGTGCGCAACAGGAACAATTAGTATTCATGCCCTTCGCCATTTGCTGAAGGAGACTGAGCACCTATGTGTTTGCCCGGAGTGCAATGACGTCGATTCTGATTAACATTATTCCTCTTAAATTTAATTCTTGTTTTTAACCACATCAATGACGTTTTTTTTTAACTCGTTTACATCAACTATCTATTTCCTGTTATTCTGTTAATGGCTATCATCTACAATACTCAGTCATTTTTGCGATGTGTTTTAAAGTATTCTTTTTAAATTTTAGACTTAAGCAGATAAACAGCATATTGTTTTTTTTTTTTTTTTTTTGGTCAAAAAATAATTAAAATTAAGATTATAAAATGACCGATGATGAAGGTACACTAGGAGTTGTAGCAGCTTGACGACACACACGCCGCCGCTGAAAATAGTGAAGCCATGGTATCAGCAGGGATTTTTTGTGATGAATGGCGAACTGAAGGATTGGATAAAAGCCAGACTTTGGCAATCGCTTATACTGCGATTTTGTACAGGTCTGTTCCTGTACAATTAACTAATGCCAACAAAACAGCTTTATCGACACATAAAAGCACACAGAAGCACATGAAAAACTTCGAAGCCAAAAGCAAAACTCTGAACATTAACAAGTTTTTCATCAAACCACGAGAGCCCTGTCTCCAAGACAAAATTGCTAAAGCAGAGATACTGTTGTCGGCTTTCATGGCAGAACATAATACTCCGTTTTCGCAAGCTGATCATTTGATTGAATGTTGCAAGCATATGTTTCCAGACAGCAAAGTTGCTCAATAAATGTCACTGAAGCGCATCAAGGCGCTGCGTATGTGATTTATTTGAGTGCTAATAAAATCATTTTTATATAATTACGAATTTTTGGTTAAAAAAATACAATAAAAATGAAGAGATAAATATAAATTGGTAGCACAAAGCTTATTTGTGCAAAAGTTGCACTAAAAGATTGTGTAAGCATCGTCTATCCCCGTGTATTTGAGGCATAAAATAATCTGGGTGTTTTTCAGAAGAAAATCTGAGTTTATCTCTAGAACTTGAGTGGCAACCTTGCTTCTGTCACAATACCACAAATCCCCTCCTGCAGACATTTCTACATGAGAGTGAGCACATATTATCTAAGCCGCAATATAGACACATTTGGATGGGCAGACAGTGGTATCAAAACAAGAACACAACGGGCAAGAGAGGCTTTCATTCCTTAGGTCAATCAACAGAAATCGGTTCGAACATAAAAATGCGAATCTTCAAATAAGGTGTAACTACGGTCCTACTGTATAGTTCTGAAATCCTGAGACAAACAAGATATTTATAAAGTGACCGACTTAATTAAATGTGTGCTTGTGTTGAACAAAAGATATTAATACAATGACAAGATCAGTAATGTAGAACTGATGGCAAGTAACGAGACAACTGTCAGTACAGTCAAAGGTGAATAGACACTGTGTTGGACAGGGCACAGTTTGAGAAAGTCTTTTGATAGTATTACACGGTAGTCATTATTCTAGAATTCAGGGTAACGGTGGTGGGAGTAGAAGTAATAACACATGGAGAAGAAAACAATAGAGAGACATTATTGCAGCATTGCAGAGTAACAGTTGTGATATTAAAATATATGAAGGGAGTAAAGAGGACATGGAATTACCTTAAATGAATTGCTCTAGCATGGAAGATTTAACATTACGTTGCTGACGTCATACTTGCTCGTAGGGAGCTAAATGGTAATGAGGTAAAGGGTTCTTCACCCCCCCCCCCCCCCCCGCCAAACTGGTTAGCGAAGAGCAAACTTGCCACTTTGATTTTTTTTTGTTTATCGCCAGCTCCAGACGGTGTACAATGCTTGTTAACCCAACTTGTTGTCTCGGAAGATACACAAAACCAGGTTGTCACATGATGATGTGCTATTTTGCAAACATGACGTACTCAAATATCAAATATACGGCTGACTTCACTGGTATGTAGGAGGATAACAATCTAGGTAAAGATTAGGACACGGACAGTAATGTAATGCTTCCAGTAGACTGAATTCCTCGTAATAATTATCTACGAAAAAGTAACCATTTGGAAGTTATTATCAGTGATATATCTGTGAAGTGGTGAGGTTTTTTAAACATGACAGACAAATCGGAAGAAGCAAGAACTGAAACGATTATGGAGTTTGAAAATCACATTGTACATGGCAATATATTATGTTGTCATGCAAAAATGTTCTGCATTAAGGAAGTGTGGAGATCCCTACCAAATTCAGACAGCCCAGAGATATCACTTTGCGCCTTAAGTTATCCTTTTTCAAGTGCACACAGTTAGACACCTAACACACCTGAAGTAAACGGCGTCTTAAATCAGTTGCCCGACAATGTTCGAACGTGTCCTGTAAAGAAAGCCTGTGCTGATGCGCGAAAAAAAATTTGGGGTAAGTTGTAATTTGTACATTTTGTCATTTTTATATTAGCCTTTTGACATGTATAAATTGCTTGTGGATGTATAGAAGCACATGACGTTGGCAACTTTATCACTGCAAATAACTACACACATGAACCACCACAGCAAAGAGGTGTGTGACTGCTTCGTACGGGGTACATCACACGAAGTAGACAGCAGAGATTTCCCCAGAATCCTCCATAGAGAGCAGGGAGTGGATGATGATATCATGGTGTTTCATAATTATTTTACAAGCAACTCAGTAAATTGGATGAAAGCGGAAGTAGCAGAGACATTTGCCTCCTTGTAGCGAAAGGTTTTCCTAGTAAGATAATAGTGGTAGAGGAGAAGTAGAATCTCTCTCCAGAAAGTATGAAGTTCCAGTGCCTGAGAAGTACACTGGTATCACAAGTGAGTTACAGCTGTGAATACTCTGAGCTGGACAATAGATTTAGGCTTCAGAAGTATAAGTTGCTACTTTCGCTATAGTAACCCTATGTGATAATATAATTAAATTTGAAAAGGTAACTCAAAATTTAACACTTAAAAATTTAACTAGTCAAATGAGTACAATTTCATAATTTATTATGTACATCTATATATTCTTGTAATGAGAAATGGGGGTTGGAAGATGGTAAAATGTATGATTATTTAGTTACAAATCAAAATAAACAAGCAAAAAATTCTTGGATTTATCTTCCACTGAAATTACAACAAAAGGATTGTCACATTATCTCTTGCCATCTAGTTGTCATCATTAGACAGTCGTTTAAGAAACTGCTCACAGTGTTTGTTGGATGGATACACATAAAACTCATCTTATGTTAGCCACGTATGCTCGAGGTTCCTGAGACACACTAGAATACCCAGACTGTCCTTCAGCCCGCCCTATAACTACGGGGGATTAAGGTGTTGAAGATTGGTTGATCTCTAGGCTTCAGTAGCAGGATCAACGGTCTTCAAGTCTTCAGTTTCTCGATCAGGAATGATCATAAACATTAATCATAAAAACCTGGAACAAAAGGTAATAGGTGGCCATGGTGTTCCAACAATCTCACCACCCACTGCTGTTCATGATGCGACCATGTCTTCAGTGTTTGTATATAAATGAATGAATCATGGTAGTCTGTTACAGAGATAGCATGATAAGATAATGTATACTGTGCAGAATTAACAAAATACATGAATAAATCACATTGTTATGATACATGGGTACGATATAACCTTTGCCTTTCACTTATGGATGTCAAGTCACTTATCTACTTGCTGGTATGTCGTAAGCTTCCAGGCAAGAACTAGCCATGATATATTTGGCTAACCAATTAATGGTTATGCTTCCTGACAATGCCGGTGAAGGTTATCTCTGGTTAGCGTCATTCCCTTTTTATCATATCTGATACAATCAAATCGTAAATAACATCTGAAATAAAATGATATTATTCATACATATATCTTTAATAAACTTACATACCCTCTTAGGATTTATAAGCTCACGGTGAGACTGTATTGGTTGAAGTTAATCTGCCCTGCATGCAGCGTGAAAAAATAATTTTTCTTGCAGATACTGTCTTCCAGTTTCTCACGCTGGCTTCTGGATTTGGTGTGTGTGATTTTCAACGCGCCCCTCTGTCCTTATATTTCAGTCTCTCGCCCTTCCGAGAAAGCCCCTCCTAAAGTCCCAAAAGATTTTCGTTTCATCTCCTGGTTTGAAATATTTAAATCCGTTGAGGCATGTAGTTATAATAAATTTTTAAAGTGATTATTAGCTAACATTTTTAGCCTATGTGATGTGAAGGGTAAAAAAATATTAATTATCTTCAAAACTATTTATATTTGGATAATATCCTAGTGGTTTTGGATATTAATTCCTAGTCTATCTCCTTTAGTGAATTAAGGTTGTTATTTGAATTGATTTTCCAACCAGGCGTTTTCTTGTAGTTTAAAATTTAATTTTCCTGTAAATGCAAACTTTTAAAGTGGGCCAAACATTCCTCTATTAGCTATTTCCTCATTCTAATCAGTACCGTTCTGGCCGACAAGAAATTTCACATTTCCCCCGCACAGTCTTACAAACTGTCAAAGAAAGACCGTTCCGTCGTTTGTCCTTGCTTCGTAAGTGTGTTGTGTGTGTGCGTACGCGTTTTTTATTTTCTACAACAAAGCAAGGAGGAACCAAATTTTTTTACACTCCTTTCAGTTTGTGGTGCCAAGTTTGTGGGTAACAAACGGTTGCGAGCAGGTCCGAAACAGCAAGAACACCTACTGCGGGACAAGGTTTGACCACTACTACGGGACAAGGTTTGACCACTACTACGGGACAAGGTTTGACCACTACTACGGGACAAGGTTTAACCACTGCTATGGGACAAGGTTCAACCACTACTACTGGACACGGTTCAACCACTACTACGGGACAAGGTTCAACCACTGCTACGGGACAAGGTTCAACCATTGCTACGGGACAAGGTTCAACCACTACTACGGACAAAGCTCAACCACTGCTACGGGACAAGGTTTGACCACTACTACGGGACAAAGTTCAACCACTACTACGGGACAAGGTTTGACCACTACTACGGGACAAGGTTTGACCCCTGCTACGGGACAAAGTTCAACAACTACTACGGGACAAGTTTTGACCACTACTACCGGACAAAGTTCAACCACTACTACGGGACAAAGTTCAACCACGACTACCGGACAAAGTTCAACCACTACTACGGGACAAGGTTTGACCACTACTACCGGACAAGGTTCAACCACTACTAAAGGACAAGGTTCAACCACTACTACGAGACAAAGTTCAACCACTACTGCGGTACAAAGTTCAACCACGACTACGGGACAAAGTTTAACCACGACTACCGGACAAAGTTCAACCACTACTACGGGATAAAGTTCAACCACAACTACGGGACAAGGTTCAACCACTACTACGGGACAAGGTTTAACCACTACTACGGGACTTGGGAGAAAATACCGTCACAGGGATCAGCTGCAGTGGTGGCTCCATCTATCGGTAGAGGGTTTACACGAGTGGGGTTAGTCGTTAAAAGAGACATGAAAGACAACTCTAGGTGGTATTCATTAATGGTTCTATTGTACAGGTTATATTTAGTTGGAACTAATTGTCAGTTATCAGCAAAGGATTAAGAGTACGAAGATTAATGTTTCAACAGGTGATTAATGGTCACTGATGACATTAATATTGAAATGTTACAGAAATTTACATAACACCAAAACACGTGTAACTCAACGATTAATATAAGTTTAATATACCTTTCAGACATAGTATTACGGATATGAGCTCATTACTTTTGCAAGTCTGCTCGCAAGCTGGACAGCTTTTCTTTTCTCAGATATGGCCTGTGGTATATGTGGCTTCAACAAGTGTGTGTGTCAATCCGCGGGACTTCTTTTCAGCTATGAAATTTGAGAGTCCAACATTGAATCTGAGTGTGCTTATATACCCAACCTAGATCTAACGTTTTTATTCTCCGAGGTCCGCGCTTGAGTTCACATTTTCTTCGTTGTTAGCTTTTGTGGGACTTTGAGGCTGTTGTGCTAATTTTCTGACAAACTCCTAATTTCATCGTCAATTACCAAAGATAATGATTTGCCACTGCCATAATACATGTATTTGTATATGCTGTTAAATTCACAAAAAGAATTTTCTCGTTCGGAGCATTAATCATAAAGTTATAGCAGCATTAATCATAAAGTTATAGCAGCATTAGAGGCGTGAGTTTCAAAATTTATCATTAGTTAACGTATCTATTCTAGTGTGTTTTGTCCGTGTTATGACACGCTAGTAGGGTCGGCTTTAGGAAATGAGGGCTTCTTTTTGAACAGTTTTGACGGGGCCTGGGCAGAACAAACAAAATATAAACATGTTAAACAATAATCTGTAGATTCTTCCATATGTTATTTACTTTCCATCTGTTTACAAACAATACTGAAAGTTTATAGTTCGGACATTGTATCATATATTATAGATGTCAAGTCGGTTT
The DNA here is from genome assembly GCA_024509875.1 of Oreohelix idahoensis. Taxonomy (NCBI): domain Eukaryota; kingdom Metazoa; phylum Mollusca; class Gastropoda; order Stylommatophora; family Oreohelicidae; genus Oreohelix; species Oreohelix idahoensis. The sequence continues at coordinate 366,504 of JAMPIV010015304.1, forward strand.
ATAGCAACTGTATTACGTGCGTTACCTATTTGATTGTTGTGATAAAATTAACCGTGATACAACGTTAAAATATCTCCAAAGATAAAATGTAGGGATAAAATAATGCGTAAGCTACTAGAAGACATGATCGCCCATGCCGAGGGTCACCACCCGCCATGGAAACTAACTTGTTAGACGTGAAGGCAAATCGTTTACCCTTGGGACGGGATGAGAACGGAGATCAAAAAGAAAAATATGACTGAACCCGTGTTTGAAACTAGCAAGGCTAAAAGACGCAATTGGTGGGGAAAGGAAAAAAAAATTCACGTCCCCAAGTTGACACAATGTAAAGAAATGGACAAAAGGGACCTTAGCTATTATACGCAACAGTCATTTCTTGGACGCTTTTGCGATACTTAGTCCTATATTTGAATGCAGCGGCAAAACGCATTACAGAAGATGCTCGAACCTTTTTCAAAAAAACAACTAAACTTGAAAAAGTAACTTTTCTTAATAATAATGTTAGGAATATAAAACCTAGCTAACGGACTAACACAGACCGTAATGCATACTTGACTGAGATTTGACTGAAGTGACTTTTGGTTGTTAGTTTTGAAAATTAGGGGGGGGGGGGAAGTCGGCGATTGGTCAACGCATTTTATAGTAGTGGGATAGAGGCACACATTTTGCCATTCGTTACAAGACTGTCCAGAGACACAGTGGTTTATTGCCTGTGGTGTTGTTTCCCGAAGAATATAAATTATATAAGTGGGACGCCATCATACAGCCAGCAGCTCAGCTGAGTTTTGCTAGCAAATGTAACTGTGTTCTCTATTCATAAATCTGGTAAGACTGAAAGCATTTCTTTGTATTTTTTAATATTGTTTAATATTTCGAGTGATTTGATACTGCCATATCAAAATCTGTCCCTTACAATAAGTAAGGATTCGCTCTAGATTCCCCGCCCCAGTTCAGGGTCTAGAGACATACATACAACGGAAATATATAGGCACGCCTAAATAAAACTAGGAAAACATCTGGTGTTGAGATCAGTGGAACATATCACCTATCTTGTTTAATAGCAGGAAGCTATTGAACATATCTCAGATGTAAGGTAGTCTTGGGAACTTATACTATGTGAAACCAACTTGGTAAGATGTGCTGTGTGGTCAAAGAGATCTGACCTAGTCTATGTGGTGTGGTTGTGTGTAGTGTTGTGTGCAGAGATGGGCTAAAGAATGGAATTCTGACACCTGACCAATACTTTTATTTCAGAGCTGTGAGTTTTTATTTGGCACCAAAGTGGTGTCAAATGCTGTATTAACCTATATACAAGTGTGGACCAGTGCTGTCTAGTATTTTGTCGGAGCAGCCGTATATTGCCCCCAAGCACGGAGAGGTGAGGCCACCAGATTCTTATATTGCCCCCAAGCACGGAGAGGTGGGGCCACCAGATTCTTATATTGCCCCCAAGCACGGAGAGGTGGGGCCACCAGATTCTTATATTGCCCCCAAGCACGGAGAGGTGGGGCCACCAGATTCCAGCACCAGAACTACTCAGTCAAGATACGCGAGCGTCTGGCCTGCTGGATTTTCACCAACAACATTTTCACAAAATTATTCCTAATTTAACATTAACTAAGACCTTGACAGTGGGGAACTTAAAGTATATATCTTTCCCTTAAGTCAATGAACAATGTTGGGCTTTCATAGACTAGGAGTGATGACACCATCCCAACAGCATATCTAAAACGTTCTCCTGTGACTATCTTAATATATTTAGTATTAACTAGTTATTTGAAAGAAGTAATTACACATTTTCACCTATTATGTAACACGATTTTGCATTCAATTTATGACTCCATATTATTTCTCATGTTCTGACCAACTAAACATTTGGTTCAGAACAAAATAAATTTATCAAAAGATTAATTTGTAAAAAACTAAAACAACCTGAGTTAGTTCAGTGTGTCATAAATGTATTAATATTATTAGAATTCTTAAGTATCTGTGGGTGTGTGTATATACATTACCACAACACATTGCATATCAGTACCCTAGACATTTAACGTAGCCACATTCATTAGTAAAAAAAGGATATGTGTGAGGTCGTACGTGGTAGCAAGAAGGGCCTTCTGTAATTCACATCTACATTTAGCTCAGGAGCCTTCACATTTGACCTCATACATCACACTAGGTGACATCAACAATACAATACCATCAAATCCACTACATATATTGGGGTCTCTTGTCCCGGGATAATTAGCTTATCAATAATATTAGGATCTCCAGGTGGGAGAATTAAAATCAAGGGAACAAAATTTTAAAAATTAAAAGTGTCCCTTAAAAATTAAAAGTGAAAATAAAAGTTGGTGAATCTTCAGAGCCAGTGGTAATTAATTAGTTAACTGGCTAATTAGAATTACTTTAGTCTATAGTAATTAGAATTTCTTTAGTTGTTTAGTGGTTGGATTTTTACCTTGATCATTGTTATTGTGTGTGATGGCGGAGCTAGCGAAGTTCAGATCAGCTGCTGTGCTAACGGCGAAGGATATGGGAATGGATGGTCAGGTTTTAATTCAGTATGTAACGGCTGAATGTGATAAGTATATTGAAAGGGAAGATAGGAGGGTAGCTGAAGAGAAGAGGTTACAAATTTAGGCTGATAGAGAACTTAAGAGGTAGCAGATTGAGGCTGAGGCTAAGAGGCTGCAGATTGAGGCAGAAGATAAACGATTGACTGCCGAAAGGGAGGCAGCAGAAAAAAAGGCCGAAAGGGAGTCAGAAGAAAAAAGATTGACTGCCGAAAGGGAGGCAGAAGATAAAAAGGCCGGAAGGGAGGCAGAAGACAGAAGGTTGCAAAGGGAGCATGAATTACGCCTAAGGGAGCTGGAATTACAAGGCCAGGCTCCTGAAAATGGTGCCAGCCCTTTTGCCTCAGATGCTGCAGCTAGTCAGGGTGTCTCAAACTCAGCTATGGGGTTTCATTTAGACCATTTTGTTGAAAAAGACGATGACATAGAGGGGTACCTCGGACGTTTTGAGTTATTAGCTACTACATATGGGTTAGAGAGAGAGAGGTGGAGTTTAAAGCTATCACAGGGATTGAGAGGTACCTCTTATGAAGTATTTGCCAAAATGAACAGGGAAGACCAAGACAATTATGACATGTTAAAGCAGGCTTTGTTATTAAGGTACGAGAAGAATGGTGAATTTTATCGTAAGAAATTTAGAAATGCCAAACTGTTGTCTGGGGAGACATACCACCAATTCTCTGCTAGACTAGACACCTATTTGGAGAAATGGACGGCTCTGGGGAAGACCCAAGATCTTAAAGAAATGATCATGATTGAGCAATTGAGAGAGTCCATGGCTCCAGACATGAGAAAATTTCTCATGGAACAAGGTGCAGAGAAGTTGGGGGATGTTTTAAATGTCGCTGAGAGGTATCAGGCAGCCCAGGCAGAGGTAAGTGGTGCTAAAAAGAAGCACATAGACAATTTTAAAGCTCCACAGCAATTTAATAAATTTGATAATAGAGAACAGGGAAATAAAGGTAGGACAAACTTTGAACGGCCAAGAAATGACTACCGAGACAGAAACTCACAGTTCAATGACCAAAAATCCAATGAAAGAAAACCGTTTAACCAAGGAAAAAAGATGGTGTAAATGGTGCAAGAAAGATAACCATAACACCGAATTTTGTAGAAGGAAACCTTCAAACATTGCTGCAATGAAGTCGGGGACTCAAAGATTAAAGGTTAATCCTAAGGGACAGCAGGAACCTTATCACCCCCCAGTTTGTGAGGATGTTATTTGTAATGGGGTCACCATAAGGTGCCTTTATGATACAGGTTTGGATTATGATTCAGTTGTGAAGTCTAGCCTAGTGGACCCAAGTCAGTATACCACAGAAACAGTGGAAATACAGGGGCGACTAAGGACATACCACTCATGACACTTCCCATCGCAAGGATAACGGTGAAAACTCGCTATGTGGAAGGAGAAATCAGAGCAGCAGTGATAGATGAACCAATCTACCCTCTGATATTGGGGTGTAGATACGTCTTCTTGGGGAATCCCGAGAAACCTGTGATCATGGCGACAGTGCAGACCCGGTCACAGAAGAAGGAGGAAGAAGGTGAACCTATAAATGCTCATCCAGAGGAGATGAGGAAGGCGCAGGCTGAGGATAGGCCACTCAAGCCATGTTTTAAAAAATTGCCCAAATGCCACACACCTCCGAGCAAGGGGGAATACTTTTATGAAAAAACAAACTATTGTACAGGAAGGGACAGGAACTAGATCCCCACTGGTCACGGACAGTTGGTTCTTCGCCAAAGATATATAGGGCAAATTTAATAAGGAGCTTACATGTTGGAAAAAAAGATGGTGACCATGAAAAAGGCGGTACCATCTGCCAACAGGTTGCTCGAAAAGACTATTGGCCCGACGTAAAAGTCGATATTGAAAACTTTGTAGAAGCATGTGGCGTAATTCATGAGGGAACACCCCACAAAGGGAAAAAAAATGTTGCAGGACCTAGAAACGCCACGGGGCACACAAATTAGGATTGGAAGGAAAAAACTAATTATAATCAGGTAGACAAAGTGGAATGGGAGCCCCCTTTTCACGCCCACTCTTCACTTAAATGTATTAACATGGCCACCTATGCGAAGAGTAACAAAGAGAAAATTTTACCCCAGGATAAGATGACAATCCCTCGGTCAGACTTATATAAACGGGGGAGGAACCTAAAAGAGAGCGAAGATCTCTCATCAGCAATCTAAAGTGGGAAGACAAACCCAAGAAAAAAATTGGTAGTGGTCGATTTGTGAGTGATGATTCTAGGAAGAAAAATCCTCACTATAAAGCTTCTAATGGACAGGGGCGCGATGGGTGCCATGAAAAAATATAATATGGAAAATTAAAGATCCAGATGTAACTTTATTAAGGACCTGGACAGATGAGAAGGCGGAAGAGACTGTTACCTCATCGTATCAATATGTGAACGAACTGACCACTCGTTTGAAAGCGGGATGGAAACTGGCAAATGATAATTTGAAACAAGCCAGGAAGAAACATGCAGCATATTTTAATAGGAAGGCAAAGGACAGAGAACTGGCAGTGGGAGAGAAGGTGCTGCTTCTACTACCCGGTAGCCAGAATAAATTACAAATTGGATGGCAAGGTCCATATACGGTTCTAGGGAAGTTGTCTAGAACAAACTATAAAATTGACAAAAAGGGGAAGGAGAAATATCATGTAAACCTGTTAAAGAAGTATCTGGACAGACCACTCCAGGAAAGCACCCCCTTACTGACCTTAGCTATCGCAACTCAAATGCAAAAGGAACCACTCACCTCACATGAATACCCATTACATCCTTGTGGAACAGCAGCACAGGTAAAAGTCAGTAAGCACCTGACTAAAAACCAGAGGGAGAGAGTTCAACAGGTTCTGGAGGAACATACAGATGTATTAACAGATAAACCAGGCCATACAAATTTGCTACAGTATGACATGAAACTGGTAGACTCAAACCCAATCTGTATGAGAGCCTATTCTATTCCGTTCGCGAAGGAGAAGGCATTAAAGGAAGAAATAGATTATTTGTTGAAGGAGGGGATTATTTCACACAGTGAATCATCTTTTAGCTCCAGCGTCGTGTTGTTGAGAAAACCGTCTGGGGAACACAGACTGTGCATAGATTACAGGAAACTGAATGCTGTCACAGAAGGACAAGTGGATCCATTACCAGACACAAAACAGTTATTTGCCCGATTAAACAAGGCAAACTACTTTTCAAAGGTGGATCTTAGTAAAGGCTATTACCAGATTCCAGTGAAGCCTGAAGTGAGATCTTATTTGGCTTTTAGCACTTCGGATGGACATTATGAATTCAACATCCTACCATTCGGACTGAAAAATGCTCCGAGTGTATTTTCAAGGATGATGCGCAAATTGTTGGATCCCCTGAATAACCCATGTATCACGAATTTCATGGATGATATTCTCGTCGCCACAGAGACATTTGAAGAACACATTGACGCTCTGGAGATGTTGTTTGATAGACTTCGGGAAGCGAACATAACTGCTAGGCCAACAAAATGTTGTATTGGATGCAAAGAGTTGGAATTCTTGGGACACACTGTATATCAGGGTAACATGACCCCTGATCCCAAGAACTTGGAAAAACTGCAGAGAGCACCTAGACCACAAACAAAAAAGGACGTGCGATCATTCGTGTCGTTATGCGGATTTTATCAAAAATACATCAAAGATTTTAACTCTACTTATTCTCCTCGGTCTGATTTGTCTCGCAAGGGACTTCCAGATAAAATTATTTGGACTGCGCAAAGTGAATTAGCTTTCCAAGAATTAAAGGAAAAACTCACTAGCAAGCCTATTCTCAAATTGCCCGATTTGACACAGGACTTTGTGGTGAGAACAGATGCGAGTAATGTAGGCCTCGGGGCGGCCTTGTTGCAGAAGTCATCTTCATCAGATGAGGAAACTTGAAAACCAGTCGCTTATGCAAGCCGCAAATTGAATAAGGCGGAACAAGGATATTCCACAAGCGAAAAAGAATGTTTAGCGTTAATCTGGGCAATAAAGAAGTTTCAAATCTATCTGTATGTAGGACTTTTGTGGTCCAGACGGATCATCAGCCCCTCGTATTCTTATCTCAGGCTAAGCATGAAAACGCAAGATTGCTGAGGTGGTCTTTATTGCTTCAACCTTATCAGTTTAGTATCCAATATATCCCAGGCAAATTGAATGTCGGTGCAGATTTCCTCAGTCGGCACCCCTGTGATCAAAATTAGAGTAGTGGCAGGCGTGAGGAGTAATTTTATCTATGTGTATCACTGGTTTTGGAACTTGCCGTAGGCATGTTTTCAAGTGGGGAGATGTGTGATAAAATTAAACCGTGATACAATGTTAAAATATCTCCAAAAGATTAAAAATGTAGGGATAAAATAATGCGTATGCTACTAGAAGACATGATCGCCCATGCCGAGGGTCACCACCCGCCATGGAAAACTAAAAACTTGTTAGACGTGAAGGGCAAAACGTTTTACCCTTGGGACGGGATGAGAACGGAGATCAAAAAGAAAAATATGACTGAAACACGTGCTTGAAAATAGCAAGGCTAAAAAAAAAAAAAAAAAAAAAAAAAAAAAAAAAAGAACGCAATTGGTGGGGAAAGGAAAAAAAAAACAAAAAAAAAAAAAAAAAAAAAAAAAAAAAAAAAAAAAAAAACAAAAAAAAAAAAAAAAAAAAAAAAAAAATAAAAAAAAAAAAAAAATTCACGTCCCCAAGTTGACACAGATGTAAAGAAATGGACAAAAGGGACCTTAGCTATTATACGCAACAGTCATTTCTTTGACGCCTTTTGCGGATACTTAGTCCTATATTTGAATGCAGCGGCAAAACGCATTACAGAAGATGCTCGAACCTTTTTTCAAAAAAAAAAACAAAACAACTAACCTTGAAAAAGTAACTTTTTCTTAATAATAATGTTAGGAATATAAAACCTAGCTGGCCTGATGGCCCATCTTGAGCAGAGAAATAATATACTTTTTCATTTATACAGACGGATAGATAATAATGAAGATATTGACAAAAAGACTGTGTTGTTTCATAGCAGGCGAGCGACTGCACTGTTAAAAAAATGTCACTAAATTTTCAAAATTTGCGGCCTTGAGACGCAAATGCAATAATCTAGTTGAAATGAAAAAGAGGGGACAGGGGGAGCATTGTAGCTAAAAATAACTTAGGAGGCAAAAATTGTGTAGGGGGTAGCAGAGTCGGTCCAAAAAACAAGTGTGTTTTTTGTGAAAACGCAAGTAGAGACCGACGGACCAACAGACCGTAATGCATACTTGACTGAGATTTGACTGAAGTGACTTTTGGTTGTTAGTTTGAAAATTAGGGGGGAAATCGGCGAATTGTCAACGCTTTTTATAGTAGTGGGATAGAGGCACACATTTTGCCATTTCGTTACAAGACTGTCCAGAGACACAGTGGTTTATTGCCTGTGGTGTTGTTTCCCGAAGAATATAAATTATATAAGTGGGATGCCATCATATAGCCAGCAGCTCAGCTGAGTTTTGCTAGCAAATGTAACTGTGTTCTCTATTCATAAATCTGGTAAGAATGAAAGCATTTATTTTGTATATTTTAATATTGTTTAATATTTCGAGTGATTTGATACTGCCATATCAAAATCTGTCCCTTACAATAAGTAAGGATTCGCTCTAGATCCCCCGCCCCAGTTCATGGTCTAGAGACATACATACAAACAAAATATAGGAACGCCTAAATAAAACTATGAAAAAAGAATCTGGTGTTGAGATCAGTGGAACATATCGCCTATCTTATTCAATAGCAGGAAGCTAATGAACATATCTCAGATGTAAGGTAGTCTTGGGAAACTTATACTATGTGAAACCAACTTGGTAAGATGTGCTGTGTGGTCAAGAGATATCTGACCTAGTCTATGTGGTGTGGTTTGTGTGTGTAGTGTTGTGTGCAGAGATGGGCTAAAGAATGGAATTCTGACACCTGACCAATACTTTTATTTCAGAGCTGTGAGTATTTATTTTGGCACCAAAGTGGTGTCAAATGCTGTATTAACCTATATACAAGTGTGGGACCAGTGCTGTCTAGTAATTTTGTCGGAGCAGCCTTAGATTGCCCCCAAGCACGGAGAGGTGGGGCCACCAGATTCTTATATTGCCCCCAAGCACGGAGAGGTGGGGCCACCAGATATATTGCCCCCAAGCACGGAGAGGTCGGGCCACCAGATTCCAGCACCAGAACTACTCAGTCAAGATACGCGAGCGTCTGGCCTGCTGGATTTTCACCAACAACATTTTCACAAAATTATTCCTAATTTAACATTAACTAAGACCTTGACAGTGGGGAACTTAAAGTATATATCTTTCCCTTAAGTCAATGAACAATGTTGGGCTTTCATAGACTAGGAGTGATGACACCATCCCAACAGCATATCTAAAACGTTCTCCTGTGACTATCTTAATATATTTAGTATTAACTAGTTATTTGAAAGAAGTAATTACACATTTTCATCTATTATGTAACACGATTTTGCATTCAATTTATGACTCCATATTATTTCTCATGTTCTGACCAACTAAACATTTGGTTCAGAACAAAAATAAATTTATCAAAGATTAATTTGTAAAAAAACTAAAACAACCTGAGTTAGTTCAGTGTGTCATAAATGTATTAATATTATTAGAATTCTTAAGTATCTGTGGGTGTGTGTATATACATTACCACAACACATTGCATATCAGTACCCTAGACATTTAACGTAGCCACATTCATTAGTAAAAAAGGATATGTGTGAGGTCGTACGTGGTAGCAAGAAGGGCCTTCTGTAATTCACATCTACATTTAGCTCAGGAGCCTTCACAGCTGACCTCATACATCACACTAGGTGACATCAACAATACAATACCATCAAAATCCACTACAATATTGGGGTCTCTTGTCCCGGGATAATTAGCTTATCAATAATAGTAGTATCTCCTGGTGGGAGACTTAAAACTAGGGGAACCCATTGTAAAAATTAAAAGTGTCCCTTAAAATTAAAAGTGAGAATAAAAGTTGGTGAATCTTCACAGCCAGTGGTAATTAATTAATTAACTGGCTAATTAGAATTTCTTTAGACTATAGTAATGAGAATTTCTTTAGTTGTTTAGTGGTTGGATTTTTTACCTTGATCATTGTTATTGTGTGTGATGGCGGAGCTAGCTAAGTTCAGATCAGCTGCTGTGCTAACGGCGAAGGATATGGGAATGGATGGTCAGGTTTTAATTCAATATGTTACTGCTGAATGTGACAAGTATATTGAAAGGGAAGATAGGAGATTAGCTGAAGAGAAGAGGTTACAAATTGAGGCTGATAGAGAACTTAAGAGGCTGCAGATTGAGGCAGAAGATAAACGATTGACTGCCGAAAGGGAGGCAGCAGATAAAAAGGCCGAAAGGGAGGCAGCAGAAAAAAGATTGACTGCCGAAAGGGAGGCAGCAGATAAAAAGGCCGGAAGGGAGGCAGAAGATAGAAGGTTGCAAAGGGAGCACGAATTACGACTAAGGGAGCTAAAATTACAAGGCCAGGCTCCTGAAAATGGTGCCAGCCCTTTTGCCTCAGATGCTGCAGCTAGTCAGGGTGCCTCAAACTCAGCTATGGGTTTCATTTAGACCATTTTGTTGAAAAAGACGATGACATAGAGGGGTACCTCGGACGTTTTGAGTTATTAGCTACTACATATGGGTTAGAGAGAGAGAGGTGGAGTTTAAAGTTATCACAGGGACTGAGAGGTACCTCTTATGAAGTCTTCGCAAAAATGAACAGAGAAGACCAAGACAATTATGACATGTTAAAGCAGGCTTTGTTGTTAAGATACGAAAACAATGGTGAATTTTATCGTAAGAAATTTAGAAATGCCAAACTGTTGTCTGGGGAGACATACCACCAATTCTCTGCCAGACTGGAAACCTATTTGGAGAAATGGACTGCTCTGGGGAAGACCCAAGATCTTAAAGGGATGATCATGATAGAGCAATTGAGAGAGTCCATGGCTCCAGACTTGAGAAAATTTCTCATGGAACAAGGTGCAGAGAGGTTGGGGGATGTTTTAAATGTCGCTGAGAGGTATCAGGCAGCCCAGGCAGAGGTAAGTGGTGCTAAAAAGAAGCACATAGACAATTTTAAAGCTCCACAGCAATTTAAATAAATTTGATAATAGAGAACAGGGAAATAAAGGTAGGACAAACTTTGAACGGCCAAGAAATGACTATCGTGACAGAAACTCACAGTTCAATGACCAAAAATCTAATGAAAGGAAACCGTTTAACCAAGGAAAAAGATGGTGTAAATGGTGCAAGAAAGATAACCATAACACCGAATTTTGTAGAAGGAAACCTTCAAACATTGCTGCAATGAAGTCGGGGACTCAAAGATTAAAGGTTAATCCTAATGGACAGCAGGAACCTTATCACCCCCCAGTGTGTGGGGATGTTATTTGTAATGGGGTCACCATAAGGTGCCTTTATGATACAGGTTTGGATTATGATTCAGTTGTGAAGTCTAGCCTAGTGGACCCAAGTCAGTATACCACAGAAACAGTGGAAATACAGGGGCGACTAAGGACATACCACTCATGACACTTCCCATCGATGGGATAACGGTGAAAACTCGCTATGTGGAAGGAGAAATCAGAGCAGCAGTGATAGATGAACCAATCTACCCTCTGATATTGGGGTGTAGATACGTCTTCTTGGGGAATCCCGAGAGACCTGTGATCATGGCGACAGTGCAGACCCGGTCACAGAAGAAGGAGGAAGAAGGGGAACCTATAAATGCTCATCCAGAGGAGATGAGGAAGGCGCAGGCTCAGGATAGGACCCTCAAGCCATGTTTCAAAAAATTGCCCAAATGCCACACACCTCCAAGCAAGGGAGAGTACTTTATGAAAAACAAACTATTGTACAGGAAGACAGGAACTAGATCCACTGGTCACGGACAGTTGGTTCTTCCAAAGATATATAGGGCAAATTTAATAAGGAGCTTACATGTTGGAAAAGATGGTGACCATGAAAAAGTCGGTACCATCTGCCAAAAAGTTGCTCGAAAATACTATTGGCCCGACGTAAAAGTCGATATGAAAACTTTGTAGAAGCATGTGGCGTATTTCATGAGGGAACACCCACAAAGGGAAAAAATGTGCAGGACCTAGAAACGCCACGGGGCAAAATTAGGATTGGAAGGAAAACTAATTATAATCAGGTAGACAAAGTGGAATGGGAGCCCCCTTTTCACGCCCACTCTTCACTTAAATGTATTAACATGGCCACTATGCGAAGAGTACAAAGAGTAATTTTACCCCAGGATAAGATGACAATCCCTCGGTCAGACTTATATAAACGGGAGGAACCTAAAAGAGAGCGAAGATCTCTCATCAGCAATCTAAAGTGGGAAGACAAACCCAAGAAAAAAATTGGTAGTGGTCGATTTGTGAGTGATGATTCTAGGAAGAAAAATCCTCACTATAAAGCTTCTAATGGACAGGGCGCGATGGGTGCCATGAAAAATAAATATGGAAAATTAAAAATCCAGATGTAACTTTATTAAGGACCTGGACAGATGAGAAGGCAGAGGAGACTGTTACCTCATCGTACCAATATGTGAACGAACTGACCACTCGTTTGAAAGCTGGATGGAAACTGGCAAATGATAATTTGAAACAAGCCAGGAAGAAACATGCAGCATATTTTAATAGGAAGGCAAAGGACAGAGAACTAGCCGTGGGAGAGAAGGTGCTGCTTCTACTACCCGGTAGCCAGAATAAATTACAAATTGGATGGCAAGGTCCATATACGGTTCTAGAGAAGGTGTCTAGAACAAACTATAAAATTGACAAAAAGGGGAAGGAAAAAGTTTATCATGTAAACCTTTTAAAGAAATATCTGGACAGACCACTCCAGGAAAGCACCCCCTTACTGACCTTGGCTATCGCAACTCAAATGCAAAAGGAACCACTCACTTCACATGAATACCCATTACATCCTTGTGAAACAGCAGCACAGGTAAAAGTCAGTAAGCACCTGACTAAAAATCAGAGGGAGAGAGTTCAACAGGTTCTGGAGGAACATACAGATGTATTAACAGATAAACCAGGCCATACAAATTTGCTACAGTATGACATGAAACTGGTAGACTCAAACCCAATCTATATGAGAGCCTATTCTATTCCGTTCGCGAAGGAGAAGGCATTAAAGGAAGAAATAGATTATTTGTTGAAGGAGGGGATTATTTCACACAGAGAATCATCTTTTAGCTCCAGCGTCGTGTTGTTGAGAAAACCGTCTGGGGAACACAGACTGTGCATAGATTACAGGAAACTGAATGCTGTCACAGAAGGACAAGTGGATCCCTTACCAGACACAAAACAGTTATTTGCCCGATTAAACAAGGCAAAATACTTTTCAAAGGTGGATCTTAGTAAAGGCTATTACCAGATTCCAGTGAAGCCTGAAGTGAGATCTTATTTAGCGTTTAGCACATCGGAAGGACATTATGAATTCAACATGCTACCATTTGGATTGAAAAATGCTCCGAGTGTATTTTCAAGGATGATGTGCAAATTGTTGGATCCCCTGAATAACCCATGTATCACGAATTTCATGGATGATATTCTCGTCGCCACAGAGACATTTGAAGAACACATTGACGCTCTAAAAATGTTATTTACTAGGCTCAGGGAGGCGAACATAACTGCTAGGCCAACAAAATGTTGTATTGGATGCAAAGAGTTGGAATTCTTGGGACACACTGTATATCAGGGTAGCATGACCCCTGATCCCAAGAACTTGGAAAAACTGCAGAGAGCACCTAGACCACAAACAAAAAAGGACGTGCGATCATTCGTGTCGTTATGCGGATTTTATCAAAAATACATCAAAGATTTTAACTCTATTTGCGCTCCTCTGACTGATCTGACTCGTAAGGGACTTCCAGATAAAATTATTTGGACTGCGCAAAGTGAATTAGCTTTCCAAGAATTAAAGGAAAAACTCACTAGCAAGCCTATTCTCAAATTGCCCGATTTGACACAGGACTTTGTGGTGAGAACAGATGCGAGTAATGTAGGCCTCGGGGCGGCCTTGTTGCAGAAGTCATCTTCATCAGATGAGGAACTGAAACCAGTCGCTTATGCAAGCCGCAAATTGAATAAAGCGGAACAAGGATATTCCACAAGCGAAAAAGAATGTTTAGCGTTAATCTGGGCAATAAAGAAGTTTCAAATCTATCTGTATGGTAGGACTTTTGTGGTCCAGACGGATCATCAGCCACTCGTATTCTTATCTCAGGCTAAGCATGAAAACGCAAGATTGCTGAGGTGGTCTTTATTGCTTCAACCTTATCAGTTTAGTATCCAATATATCCCAGGCAAATTGAATGTCGGTGCAGATTTCCTCAGTTGGCACCCCTGTGATCAAAATTAGAGTAGTGGCAGGCGTGAGGAGTAATTTTATCTATGTGTATCACTGGTTTTGGAACTTGCCGTAGGCATGTTTTCAAGTGGGGAGATGTGTGATAAAATTAACCGTGATACAATGTTAAAATATCTCCAAAGATAAAATGTAGGGATAAAATAATGCGTATGCTACTAGAAGACATGATCGCCCATGCCGAGGGTCACCACCCGCCATGGAAACTAACTTGTTAGACGTGAAGGCAAAACGTTTACCCTTGGGACGGGATGAGAACGGAGATCAAAAAGAAAAATATGACTGAACACGTGCTTGAAAATAGCAAGGCTAAAAAAGACGCAATTGGTGGGGAAAGGAAAAAAATTCACGTCCCCAAGTTGACACAATGTAAAGAAATGGACAAAAGGGACCTTAGCTATTATACGCAACAGTCATTTCTTTGACGCTTTTGCGATACTTAGTCCTATATTTGAATGCAGCGGCAAAACGCATTACAGAAGATGCTCGAACGTTTTTTTAAAAAAAAAAAACAACTAACCTTGAAAAAGTAACTTTTTCTTAATAATAATGTTAGGAATATAAAACCTAGCTGGCCTGATGGCCCATCTTGAGCAGAGAAATAATATACTTTCATTTATACAGACGGATAGATAATAATGAAGATATTGACAAAAGACTGTGTTGTTCATAGCAGGCGAGCGACTGCACTGTTAAAAAAATGTCACTAAATTTTCAAAATTTGCGGCCTTGAGACGCAAATGCAATAATCTAGTTGAAATGAAAAAGAGGGGACAGGGGGAGCATTGTAGCTAAAAATAACTTAGGAGGCAAAAATTGTGTAGGGGATAGCAGAGTCGGTCCAAAAACCAAGTGTGTTTTTTTGTGAAAACGCAAGTAGAGACCGACGGACTAACAGACCGTAATGCATACTTGACTGAGATTTGACTGAAGTGACTTTTGGTAGTTAGTTTGGAAATTAGGGGGGAAGTGTATTTTTTAATACTTGTTTAATGTTTCGAGTGATTTGATACTGCCATATCAAAATCTGTCCCTTACAATAAGTAAGGATTCGCTCGAGATCCCCCGCCCCAGTTCAGGGTCTAGAGACATACATACAACGGAAATATATAGGCACGCCTAAATAAAACTAGGAAAAAATCTGGTGTTGAGATCAGTGGAACATATCACCTATCTTGTTTAATAGCAGGAAGCTATTGAACATATCTCAGATGTAAGGTAGTCTTGGGAACTTATACTATGTGAAACCAACTTGGTAAGATGTGCTGTGTGGTCAAAGAGATCTGACCTAGTCTATGTGGTGTGGTTGTGTGTAGTGTTGTGTGCAGAGATGGGCTAAAGAATGGAATTCTGACACCTGACCAATACCTTTATTTCAGAGCTGTGAGTTTTTATTTGGCACCAAAGTGGTGTCAAATGCTGTATTAACCTATATACAAGTGTGGACCAGTGCTGTCTCGTATTTTGTCGGAGATTCCAGCACCAGAACTACTCAGTCAAGATACGTGAGCGTCTGGCCTGCTGGATTTTCACCAACAACATTTTCACAAAATTATTCCTAATTTAACATTAACTAAGACCTTGACAGTGGGGAACTTAAAGTATATATCTTTCCCTTAAGTCAATGAACAATGTTGGGCTTTCATAGACTAGGAGTGATGACACCATCCCAACAGCATATCTAAAACGTTCTCCAGTGACTATCTTAATATATTTAGTATTAACTAGTTATTTGAAAGAAGTAATTACACATTTTCATCTATTATGTAACACGATTTTGCATTCAATTTATGACTCCATATTAAGTTCAGTGTGTCATAAATGTATTAATATTATTAGAATTCTTAAGTATCTGTGGGTGTGTGTATATACATTACCACAACACATTGCATATCAGTACCCTAGACATTTAACGTAGCCACATTCATTAGTAAAAAAGGATATGTGTGAGGTCGTACGTGGTAGCAAGAAGGGCCTTCTGTAATTCACATCTACATTTAGCTCAGGAGCCTTCACAGCTGACCTCATACATCACACTAGGTGACATCAACCATACAATACCATCAAAATCCACTACAATAGTAAAGCTAATCTTCCATGTTTTATGACCGGCAAAATGTTTCACAATATTGGCTAACTCTAAACTCTTCATTATTTCGCGTTCAATAAACATAACTGCCAAAATGTTGATCAGTTTTCCTGGTTTGTTGATCGCATGTTTTTTTTGTTTTGTTTTGGTTTGGTTTTAAATACTTTCTTCTTTGCATACGTACAACTCCATCGGTGCTCCGATTTCCTCCTTTGATCACACAAGGAGGATCTCAGCACAGTGTACGAACTCCGTAGCAACGGCTAGAATCCCAATGTGTGTATATAGGAATCACACATTCTATAAATATATTTGGTGCGCATGTTTCTAATTTTTAAATTTTGCCAGGGCAGCGGCCCTATGTCCTACACTTTACGATTTCCAACTGTCGTGGGATTTTTAACGTGCGCAACAAACACTCGGGATCTGCTATTTTTTCGCCCTTGTCCGAGATGGCTGGGCATCCAATCTCGCAAGTCATAAGACGAGGGTGGACTTTGACGCAATCTGAGGTGAAATCGTAGACAGCATCACCACTTAGCGTGAAATGCAGCTCCGTCCTCCCAGATTGCTGGACTTATCTCATCATGTCTCCTGTACACGTGATCATACTTCAGCTTGTAATATTAATTCTCCAGACCTAAAGGTCTGTTATATTTGGACATACGCCCTAATATAACGAGGCAAAATTTTATCTTAAAAAACACAAAAATACTTCAGCTTGTGCACACCATTAAGTATAATACAGTTGAGTTGAGTGATGTTTAGTACTTTGTTACGACTCATGTACAGCAAGCTTGTAAGCTAAATAGCTTTTAACTAACTTTCTTTATTCACTACACAACCAGCCATTGACGTTTTGAACTCTTATCAATTTTCCACACACCATCGCATCACTGTCGTCTTCATTATGAAGATAGATGAAGAGAAAACAACGTACACGGTATTTTCCCTCTCAACTAGACCCCAGAGCTTCAAACTAGTGCTAAACGGAGAAAATCTTCATTTAATTGAAAATCCAAACTACCTCGGCATTATTTTGGATCGCCGTCTGACTTGGAAAAAAAAGCTTGACAGAAATCGAATGAGAGCAAGACAAAGAATGGCAATTATGAAAAAACTTGCTGGAACAACTTGGGGTGCAGATGAGAAAGTGCTGAAGACGTTGTACACAGGGCGAATGAGGCCAGTCCTTGAATATGGCATAGCAGCATGGGCAACAGCAGCTAAGACAAACTTTGATAAAATTAGCAGACTCCCAAATCAAGCAATGAAAATTATAACTGGAGGCATGAAGTCAACACCTATAAGAGGACTCGAAAAGATTACATGCCTTCAGCCAATGGAGGATAGAAGAGACTGCAGGGCTCAGTAACAGGCCGAAAAACTCAAAAGACTAACAGACCACCCAATGTGCCATAGAATGAATGCTCTTAGAAGGCAAAGACTCAAACGAAGCAACTTTGTAGAATCAACCAACCCACAGATGAGAGCAGTTTCCATAAATGAAATATCCACTATTAAACTCATCTACACTGCACAAAAGCTTCCAGTTTGGAAACAAAGTCATGTCACTGAAATGATAGAAAACATTCCTGGAATTGAAAAAAAAAAAAAAAAGAGCCACACTGCAACAGATAAAAAATCCATAGCGACAAAATACATAGAGAAACATTATCCACGCAACACCTGGACCCATGTATACACAGATGGATCAGCAACAAATGCAACAGAAAATGGAGGTAGGGGTGTCTTTCTGATCTTAAGCATTGGTGCAGACAAAATGCTGTCAGTGGCAACAGGACAATTCTCAAGTAACTTCAGAGCAGCGGCCGAGGCCTTGAAAACTGCAGCAGAGATTATAATGACAAAAGGGGACCCAAGACGCATCAAAAGTGAGGAATGCAGTAAGCGACCCATAGCTTGACTGCCTGCGTCAGGGTCAGCGAACCAGAGCTGACCAAGACCCTACTCCACTTCCACGTGGTGGTCCTGGAAACAGGCTGCATCACTGCAGTCTGGCTGAGGAGTAGGGATCGAAGAGGGAAGGCAAACCAGGTCCCAAAAAATGCCGTGCAGAAGTCGGATGTGTCGGCCGAAAGGCGCAAAAACTGCAGCTTCGCTGTAAACGGATACAACGCAACCAACGTCCTTTTCAGGACGAACGAGGAAGAATGAAGAAGAAGAAGATATTGACAGAAGAAAGCACAGAGAGACATGTTGCTTTCTTTACTGATGCACAGTCAGTAATTACAACGCTGAAAAGCCAAAATAATAGAGACATTGATGACCTCAGAATAGTGCTCCACTAGCTTTGTCAACGATTTAAATTGTAACATATCCGACAATGAAGAGGCTGACAGAATGACAAAAGAAGGTCCACATCTACCTCAGCCTGATGTAAGCATAACTTTCGAGGAGGCAAAGAGTATTATCAGATACAGAAACAAATGGAATGTTGAACATCCAGGTCACACACAGAATGATGATTCCTACCAGCTCAACAGAAGAGAACAAGTGGTAATCTTCAGACTCCGCACTGGTCACAACAGATTGAGATACCATCTATTCAACAAGCTAGAGATAGGAACTGTAGCACTGATAAAATGACTGCTGAACATCTGCTTCAAAGTTGCCTCTTATATGCGGTACCGAGAAACCGCATATGGCCTACGCCAGTTCCTTTCGTGGACAAGCTTTACGGGGATTCAAATAGCGTCAAACTGACTACTGCTTTCTTTGAGAACATTGAAGTGGACGTCTGAGAGTGTACGAAGAAGAAGAAGAAGATACTAAAATGTTAAGATACAGTTACGCTATACTTCTTAGGGATGTAATTTTTATTACCAAGGGACGTAATATGTCTGAGAACAATAATCGGACTATTTAAGGCATTACTTTTTTACTGTTTAAATTATTTCCAAATATTTATTGTAAAATTAATGAAGAACCTATGACATAACACCAGCAAATTAATAAAAGTAAAACTTCTGAGAACGTGCATCTTTCCGGTAGCAACATATGGATGTGAATCATGGACCATTACTCAAACATTAAAGAAAAAAATCGAATCTTTCGAGGCAAAGTGTTAGAAAAAAATTCTCAGAATATCGTGGACCAAGAAGAAGAAAAATATAGACATCCTACACGACCTGAACATCGAGGAAAACTGGCTCATAAAAAATATCATGTCCCGGAAACTGAAATATTGTGGCCACATTAAACGCCATAGTGGCTTAGAGAGAGCAGTGAGGGAGAGTATGGTACCTGGAAGGCGAGGCAGGGGCTGACCAAGACGACGGTGGACACAGGACATTGAAGACACCTTGAACATGACATTGGAGGAGGCAGGAGGGCTGGCTAGAGATCGAGAGTCTTTCAGGCGGGCTGTAATGAGAGCGACGTTCTGCAAAGGACATGCTACATGATGATGATGAAAATTAAGAACAACAGCAAACTCTTTTTTACTTGGCAAGGTTACTTCTGTGATTTTCTTTTTTTTTAATATTAATATGCATTCGTATTTGTAAAGCGATAAATAAACATGTACATGGCTCAAATACAGGTTTACTAACTACGTATACCACGAAATTAATTCTCCAGATCTAAAGGTCTTTAATGTTTGGACATGCGCCCTAATATAACCGACTAAGTTGAACGGGACGCGACGCCAAAATGAGGCAAAATTAAAAAAAAAAAAAAAATTAATGCAGATATAAAAAATCTCCTAGTATATTTTTGACCGGCACCTACTGCTGTCTAAACTAACGTTGTGATGGACAAAGATAATAAGTGCACTTGTGAGCCCAATAATGACCAAAAGACCTCATACCACTCCACGAAACATTATTGCATGAGATGACAAGAGAAGCTTTTATTACATTGTGACTTGTATGGAAACTAAAAGACTTTGAGTCGAACACAAAAATAATAATCATCATCTGACATATTAAGTCACATTGTATGGCTCTCAAACATAGAGAACAGTGAGAACGTGAAAAAAGCAGTAGGTTACAATCTTGTCACAATCCTCGTGATTGGTAAGTCGCACAATTCACTTTTCTTGCGTCGCGTTATAGCCTAACTATAAATCTTAAAGATGAATCGCTAAACATTATCATGGTTAAGTTTTTCTGTAATTTTGGTTAAAAATTTCAGTTTTATCAAAACTCGTCAGCCCCCCAGGAGCATAGCCCATCAGAAATCACACACACCATGTCTTGCACATGTCACGTGTCATCAGCTGACTATAGGGATTCTAGAACAAGGACTGTCCACTAATAATGTCAACAGGTTTAACCAATGTCTATCAAATATCTCACCACCGTCTTCTTCCCATCCCTTGTTCTACCGGCACTTGTCTGGTTCTTCTCATCAGTTCAACATTGGCGACCTTGTCATATCATTTCTTACCTATAGTTAGTCGTTGCAGTACTGATCTTAGCTCGTATAGAAGCAGTAGTAAAAGATGTTACACCAGTGAGAATTCGTTTCGTTTCGACTTTTTTTTTTTTTTTTTAACAGCAATTTTAACTACTGCTATTTATTACAATATGTTACTCCAGTTTAAAATGAGTGATATTTAATGCATTCTTTTTAACACACGTGCTGCAACAAACATATCGCTTCACTGACATTAAATTAATTGTCTACTTTTTAACTCAAGAAGAGGTTCACATCGCAATGTTTGTCCCCGCAACGCACAAGTAGATTAAATTTTATTTACAAGGGAAATAATTTTCTTTTCCAAGGGAAACAAAATATTTGTTAAACATTAATACAACTTTTAACATTTCATTTTTCGACTTTTACAATATTCCAATATATTTATTCAGTAGTAAATAGCACACATATTTTTCTTGTATAAGCAAGTAATTTTTAAAAAAAATCTCTAATCCTTTATTAAGTTTGCTCTAAATATTTTTGTTAAACGTTTCTAAATGTACACTGGATTGTAGTTTTGGGAAAATAATATTTATAAGAGACTAGAACTTTTGATGCAAATAACATTACAATCCTTCAATGTATTTTTGGCCGGCTAAACTGCCGCATAAATTAAGTTGGTAAACACATTTTTGAGGTTGTCTTCTTTTTTTTTTTTGCCTCAGAAAGGTACCGCGTTTGACCTAACTGTGGAGGTGAAGATAAGTTCAATAGGACGAATTTAAAAAAAAAAGTAATTTGGAGAAAAAAAGAGAAGGAAAGTCTCTATCGGTGAAAGAAGGAGATCTGGGAAAGTTCTGCAGAGATATTTTAAGTACCCAGCGCAACAACTCTCCTAACTAACAAATTACTGACGTGTTCCCGTAGATAACAGAATGTAAATTACAACACATGAAACACTGACATACTTTTTTTGAAAGCTTAAAACTGGTTTGTAAAACAATTATTCTATTAACATACTGTGAATCTAGATATTATCACCTTACCTCTTTCTATATTTCGGAGCTGGCATTTGCTGATGATGTTGCCCTGATTGCTAAATCAGAGGCGCATCTCAAACCTGCAAGTCTGGAACGAAGAGCTGGAAAAGAGAGGGATGGTCATAAGCAGCTCTAAAACAAAATCCATGGTGATATCACGAGAAGAAAGAAAACATCAGATTAGGCTGGGAGAACAGGTCCTGGAGCAGGTCGACCACTTTAAATACCTCGGAGCTATTATAGACCGAAAGGGAGGCATCAAAGAAGAGTTGGCCACTCGAAAAGCAGCAGCTAGGAGACTTTTTCAGGCCATAAATCGAGGATTCCTCAGCAAGAGAGAGGTTGGTAAGAAAACGAAGATGGCTGTATACCGCTCCACCTATGTCCCAGTCTTGACATACGGATGCGAGTCATGGGCAATGACTACAACCCATAAAAGCCAGATCCAAACCTCAGAAATGAGGTATCTGAGGAAGGTGGTTGAAGTAACAAGAAGAGACATGGTACGCAACCAGACGATACGTCAAGGCCTAAAATCCTACCCCCTGCAGACCCAAGTAGAACAGTCCCAATTAAGATGGTTTGGCCATGTCTGCAGAATGGGAGAAGATCGGATACCACGACAAGCATGGGAAACAAAGAGCCAAGGATCCAGACCCCGAGGACGACCCAGAGTCCACTGGGAGGACAACATTAGACAATCTTTGAAGGATCGAGGACTAGAATGGAACCAGGCCAGGAGGAAGACAGCCGATAGGATAGTCTGGCGCTCTCTCTTCCAAACCTCTACACCTCACGGTAGAAGGGGAACGACTAAATAAGTAAGAATCTAGATATTAGGTTGAGAAGTGAACCCCAAGTCTTTAACCCATCACTCCTATAGTACAATTACCCTGATGTTGAACTACACTTCTAGTGTTATAGTACTTCTACTAGCACACTTAACTTAGTGACTGGACTTAGTTTTTGAGTGATGGAGCTGGCTTGTCTACTGGGTCAGGATGACTCGATACTGATGCCCATGTCTGATACTTCAAATTTTGAGGAGTAATGTCGTAGATTTTTGATAGGAGAATTAAGACTTGGGTTGGTCTCTTCTGAATAGGTTGGAATGAGTGATAGTCACAGTGTGAGATAGAAATACAAAATAGATTTCCACGAGTGAGGTGGTAGAATAGTGATAGAGGCTGTCTCTGAGAGCGGGAAATCTTCTCTCTCTCTCTCTCTCTCTCTCTCTCTCTCACCTATCTTCTACGACAGATCTAGAGTAGTCAGACAGTCTAACACATATACATTAAATATATCTATATCCACTCACGTGCACGCACATTCAAGTGACTACAGGTAGACACACAGACGTGGGAAACTATAACAAATGATTATATAGATATTTAGAACGAGCTGACCAACATGCTGATTAATTTATTGTTAAGTTTATTTATCATTTGTAAACTTACGTCACAACATGTAAAATTACATCAAAAAAGGCATATACACAAAGTCATAAACAAATCAAGGAATGCTACAAGAACTGGTAGACCCACAGTTATGATCTTCCCTCTATGGATAGCCCACAGTCCCGTTAGGAGAAAGATGATAGCACAAAGAGTCCCAGATACATATGATTGAGTCTAAGAGTTTTCCCCGTTTATGGTATGAACAGACCTGATACTATAATCTAGTTTTAAGGGAAAATATTGTTAGCAAAACAAACTTGCATGAAGAAAGTTATGACAGCAAATAGGTGCCAAAAATACAACGGTAAAAAATAACACTCAGACCTGCGTTCACTCTATTCATTCAGCCGTGGCCACGTGCGCACATTTATACTTACAGCTTTGATCGCTGCCTCTGGGAACATAATTTTATCTAGGACCTTCACACAGACCCGTAAATGCAGTCTCGACCAAGAAATCCCCAGTTCCAAAAATATGTACTGAATTATCTGTCTCGGGGAACGATTCCTTGGGTGTTCTTATTTTTCGGATGTCTGATTAAGTCACATAAAATTTGTCCAGGCATGAAAGTTAGCGGAGCACAGTGTCACTAGCGTATGTTTCTAGAAATGAGGAATGTCAGGTCGGGTGCCTTATCTCACTATATGACTATATTTGGTCACCACACTACTAGTCAAACTCTGTCGGACGTTACTGATATTTTGCTTGCCACAGCAGCTGATCTGTACTTAAGTGTTATTCTGGAAGAATTAATTCTGGCGCGATAGGCCTTTTACTTCATTTAACTGTTACAGTTCATGTAATGAAAGTGCTTAAGTTCTTCACAGATAATGTTCACGTACTAGAACGCTGGCAAAGTTTGGGTACCACTGTATTCACTGAATAAAGAAAAACACATATGAAATATTTTACATATTATGTACTCAATATAACTTACATTTTTAAACTGCAAGCGTAGCTTGTCTTATAGTTTAACCCTTCCCGTGGAATAAGTTATATTTAAAAAAAAAATCATCAATCCTCATGAATTAGGAATACTTACGGATTCCGTCAACACTCATGAGGCTTCTAGCATTTATAAGTTAGTTTAGAAAAATATGTTCTCGTCTGATTATTTAGCAGTAAAATTAAATTCATTATAGCTACATTGTTGTTTAATCTAGAAATTATAATTTATTCTGCTTTCCACTGAAACACGTCACTAGAAAGTAATACAGACTTATGTATTAAGCGCTCTGCACCAAATCTAACTAGTGAAATAAAATAAGCGATTTAACACTTTAAACACTTCACGAAATACTAGATAATATGTATAATATTTTACCTCCACACAGAATTTACAGGCGATCGCACAACTTTGGATTTATATGCTTATATTTATTGGTAGTCTAGAAGTTCGGCAAAATTTTTGCCAAGAACAAACTAAGACTTCGCTATACAGCTTATTCTCTTTGCACGAAACGTCCTGTCTACTGCGAATTTAGGAGCGAGAATGAAAATCTAGTTTCAAACTCTGGTTATATCTATTACCAGACAAAGAGGTAAACTTTTATTTCGCCAAACCGAAATAATCCCTCTTTCCGTCTATAACACTTTACGTTTAACACCAAGAGGCTGTCGAAAACGGCCGTCGCGCTAAGTGTCAGATGCAAATGTAGACAACTTGTCTGCAATGCAGGGGCAGTTTTCGCACCTCACGCTGACCATGGCCTACAATGAGTGTCATGTCAGGTGAAATTTCCAGACAAATGTCTCGAACTGTACCGTAGAGGTGTCAGTTATCGCGCTTTTCCTGAGCGCTCAGCCGAAGAAGTTGCGCCTGTCAGCTGAAAGAGCAGACATAGTCTGCTCGTATGTCTGAGATAAGCGAAAGTCACAGTTTCGTGTCCTGACCTCTGATGCAAATAGAAATGCATTTAACACTCTTCCGTCTCTGTAGAGACTGACACGTTACGTCATAACTGCGTTCTCAGTTTTGAGAAAAGAAACAGGTAAACGTTAGAATGGGAAAATAGTAATGTATATAGTCGCAAACGAACGAATGCGAAAAACACAGGAAAAAGGTAAAGAGCGATAATAAAAATAGAGGATACGGGTGAAAGAAAAAGAAGAAGATATAGGCAATTTAATGATCATAAAACCTATGTGACAAGTAACTGAAAGCTGAGACTGTGGGTTTCTGAGATAGCCAAAGTCACTTCTTCGTTTGAGGTGAGAAGACAGGACGTGAGATAGGACACACATTAAGACAATCTTTTGATAGCAATATAAGGCCGTTCCTGTGCTAAAATCTCCGTGTAAGAAAAAGTAGACAGACATGTTATCACGGATAAGACAACTATAGACAGACATGTTATCACGGGTAAGACAACTATAGACAGACATGTTATCACGGGTAAGACAACTATAGACAGACATGTTACCACGGGTAAGACAACTATAGACAGACATGTTATCACGGGTAAGACAACTATAGACAGACATGTTATCACGGGTAAGACAACTATAGACAGACATGTTATCACGGGTAAGACAACTATAGACAGACATGTTATCACGGGTAAGACAACTATAGACAGACATGTTATCACGTGTAAGACAACTATAGACAGACAAGTTATCACGGGTAAGAAACTATAGACAGACATGTTATCACGGGTAAGACAACTATAGACAGACATGTTATCACGGATAAGACAACTATAGACAGACATGTTATCACGGGTAAGACAACTATAGAAAGACATGTTATCACGGGTAAGACAACTATAGACAGACATGTTATCACGGGTAAGACAACTATAGACAGACATGTTATCACGGGTAAGACAACTATATACAGACATGTTATCACGGGTAAGACAACTATAGACAGACATGTTATCACGGGTAAGACAACTATAGACAGACATGTTATCACGGGTAAGACAACTATAGACAGAACATCACGGGTAAGAAAACTATAGACAGACATGTTATCACGGGTAAGTCAACTATAGACAGACATGTTATCACGGGTAAGACAACTATAGACAGACATTAAAGAGACATAGTAGACAAAGAAAAACCTTGAAAGGATGACACAGGACAGACAGAGTTAGTGTGTGTTTGTTGAGGACATTCAAGGGAACATAAAATAGGAGTATATTGATGATGATAAAAGCTTTATTTAATTTTATCTCAATATTTTGTTAACTAGTTCCGTCCCGTAGCACAACCTGCTACACAAGTTCTATCTACACATGACATGACAGTCCTAGTTCTGAAAACCCACAGGTATCAGATCTGGACGGAGAACCTAAAACACATTGAGAAAGGTACAAGACACACACACACACACACACACACACACACACACACACACACACACACACACGCACACACGCACACACACACGCACACTCGCGCGCGCGCAACTGGTAGGACCGACATGAAGACGCCTTGAACAAATAACCCAGGACAGGCAGACTAAAAGTAAACTGAAAGTAATAAATATGTAATGTGGTAGAGAAGTATAGACAATGATTAAGTTCAGAAAGTTTAGAGGTTTAAAATATGTAGTTGTGGTATATAAGGTATAGACCAATAGTACCAATACTTATGGAATCTAATAAAAAAGGTGTAGTTAAACATATGTTGTCACGTGCTGGCCTTCAAAGTATGTATACACTGCTTAGACAGCGCAGACTTCGCTGGCTTGGCCATGTTCGCCGCATGGAAGATGGTCGCATCCCAAAAGATATCTTCTACGGACAATTAGCAGATGGCAAGAGAACAGTTGGGCGACCACAGCTGAGGTTCAAAGATGTGTGCAAGAGAGATATGAGGGCACTGGACATGGATCCAGCAACATGGGAGGATGAAGCTGCCGATCGCACTAAGTGGCGATGCTATTTACGGCGCCACCTCAGATTGGGCGAAGAGAGGCTCGCACAACAAGCAGAGGAGGGGAGAAAACGTCGAAAGGAGCACCAGGAAAATAAGCAGCTGAGAGCTGTCACATCAGGGGCGCATTCCCATAGTCAGTTATGACTGAAGGGGCTATTATTATTATTATAGTTAAACATAGCCATCTGGGCCATCTATCTCTGCTCTATAGCTCCCAGTTTAGCTTTCTCCCAGAAGGCCAGACCCCTGTTGTCTGTAAATAGCTCTACTTGTGATCCTAGCAGGTAACCTCTGAGCTTCTCAGCCATGGCCCATTTAAGACCCAGCAGTTCCAGCCTCATGCTGCTTTTTGAGTTTCTTTCAGAGGGTCGAAGTGTGCGACTTGTATATGCCAAGACTTTCTTTGTTCCATTTTGCACTTGTGAAAGGATTGCTCCTAATCCTTCATATGATGCATCTACCTCCAGGATAAATGGTAGCGAGAAGTTAGGGAACCCTAGTAGCGGTGTGGAGGTTAGCGCCTTTTTCAGTGTCTCAAAGGCTACAACACACTCTTCAGTCCACAACTCTCCTATGGGTGACTTACTTCGTCTTTTAGTCTGTGTAGCAAAATATGCGAGAATAAACACTCAATTCAGTACGATTTAGGCATAAAACGATAATAAATACATTAGCCCGCATGTGTCTGACGGTTGGCATCGTCGAAGCCAGCAGCGCTGCTTTTTGCACAGTGCTAAGCCTATAGAACGATTTCACGGAAAAAGTTGACACGCTTTAGTTTCGTTTTCGACAAACACTACTAATATTTAAATTTTGCCCAATCTGCTGTATACACTTTGTAGTCTAGCCTTACAATTAACTATTGGCGGAAGCATGCCGCAATATAGCTATCTGAAGTAACACTTTCTGTCAATTTTGTAGCAAAATTAGTAGTAATCCTTACATTATTTGGTAGTATTACACGATACAATACTAACTAGTAACGCAAATTATTAACCCGCCCCGTCTACACCCCGCTTCGATGACACAGTCTGCAACGCATATATTCATACTGCGGAAAAGCCAGCCAAGGCATAACCACGCAGACAATTTTATTTCCTCCTAGTGGTAGCATTTCTGATATAACTAAAACAAGTAGTTATTTTAGGAGAAATGTAATCCTAAACGTGATATCATTTGTATTGGGCATGACTAGAGCAGACGGGCCAATCGACCACCAGTTATTCAAAATTATTTTGGGTTTGTCATTCAAACTGCTTTTGAATTCAAGTAGTAGAACGTTACGATTGGCTAGTGCTGGTAGATATTAGCGAAAGGCTTTGATTACACTGACAAACAACATTTTTCTTTCTTATATAAGAATAAGTGTTCTTAGGTTAGTTTCTTGCGCTGATTTCAAATTTGAAATCCGTTTATCTCTATCACGTCGGGTTCTTAAGATATTTGTGAATACATATATTTTTGGGAAACCGTTATTTGCTCCGTTTCATTTTTACTATATAACTTTTTAAAAATTAATAAAATGCAAAATAATTCTACTTTTTATACTGCTAAAAGATGCATGACATATGTTACGTTATATTTCAAATAGTTACTGTATTTTGAAATAATTCTGAGTGAAATATGGCTTCTAGAAGTTGTAGAAATTCGGCTGATCTGTTCTGTTACGTGTGCAGATATTTTACCGATCGTGTTCACCAGAAAAACTTTACACCATTGCTAAAGAAAGCATATGAACTTTATTTCGATTCGAAAGTTGATGATGCAAATAAATCTTGGAAGCCAAATGCAGTTTGTTTGACACTTGTGCAAATACATTGGCTGGTTGGTTACGAAAATCGCCGAAGCATAAGTCGATGCCTTTTGGAGTGCCAGTAATATGGCGTGAACCGACAAATCACGCTACTGATTGTTACTTCTGCTTGACAAATATCTATGGTTTCACTTTTAAAACTAGAAAGTCTGTGGTTTATCCAAATATTGAATCGGTTTCGAAACCAGTGCCTCAGGATCCAATCACGTGTCCGATCCCAGTTCCACCAGAACAATATCCGTTGGACGTGAATGAACCATCAGAAAGTGATAATTTACCTGCTTTAGAAACTAATTCTGACTCGGATTATGTACCGGTGAATGATGGTGTTCACTTAATTAACCATTCAGAACTTTCAGATCTAATACGTGATCTCGCTCTCACCAAAAGACAAGCGGAATTACTCGGTTCGCGACTCAAAGAATGGAATCTTTTAGCGCCCAATACTCCGATATCTAAATTTCGTCATAGACACAGAGAACTTGTTCAATACTTTGAGATGGATGATGACATTTGCTATTGCAAAGATGTAAAAGGTCTAATGGTGCACCTCAGTCATGAGCACATAGTCAACGAATGGCGACATTTCATCGACTCTTCCAAGACTAGTCTAAAAGCCGTGTTATTGCATAATGGAAATTTATTTTCATCAATTCCAGTCGCCTACTCTGTTCATATGAAAGAAACTTATGACAATATGGCTATACTTTTGGCAAAAATAAAGTACAATGACTACCAATGGCGGATTTGTGGAGACCTAAAGGTCATTGCAATTCTCACGGGCATGCAGACTGGGTATACTAAATTTTGTTGCTTCTTATCTGAATGGGACAGCCGCAACAGACAGGAACATTATGCAAGAAAGGTGTGGCCTATCAGGGATCGTATGCAGCTCGGGCATAAAAATGTAATACATGAGCCATTAGTTAACAAAGACAGCTTCATTTTACCACCGTTACATATAAAGTTGGGGCTCATGAAGAATTTGTAAAAGCGTTAGATAAAACGAGCAAAGCTTTCACTTATCTTCGAGAAAAGTTTCCGCAAGTTAGCGATGCAAAGATAAAGGAAGGTATCTTTGTAGGACCTCAGATTAGGAAAGTTATTGCAGACAAACAATTCGAGAACTTGTTACATGGTAGTGAACTTCGCGCATGGATGGCATTCAAATCGATCGTCGATAACTTTTTGGGAAATCACAAATCTGTCGACTATGTGCATATTGTTAAGCAGTGCATAGATGCATACAGAATTATGGGCTGTAACATGTCCTTCAAAATCCATTTGCTCGATTCGCATCTTGACTTTTTCCCTGACAACCTTGGCGAAGTCAGCGATGAACATGGAGAACGATTCCATCAAGATATCGCCGTAATGGAGTCACATTATCAAGGACGGTGGAGTGTGACCATGCTTGCCGATTATTGTTGGATGCTTCATCGCGATGTACCACATGCCATTCACCGACGAAAGTCGACTGCAAAGAAATTCAAGCCTACATAACTGTTATACTTCTTGTACAAATGATGTTGTAATACTGTATGCGTTGTTAAAAAACTTCAATTGCGTATTTCTAGAGATCCCGACCTGATAGAGAAAAAAACGGTTTGCAGATTTAAAAACAGCGCATTAAAATTGACCAGAAAAACATAGAAATGTTAGAGAAAGAAAAAAATTTTTTTTTTTTGTTAGTCAGTGTTATTCATTGCCAGTTGAACTAATATTTGTATACAGATACGCTGAAAAACAGCTGTGTTAATTTTAAACTTAAATAAAGAATAAATTCACAGTCTGTGCAGTTCGGAGGAAGCTGAGGCCATTTCTTCACAAAATCAGCGTCATTTGTTTATATATTTCTTGATTGTGGTAAGGATATTTTATGAAATTTACTATGTTTGGTCCAACTACAAAGTTAGATACTGCTATTGGGGAAAAATTGAAGGACATGTCGGAAGCAGACATTGTTGAGTCCACACATTAAACGGTATCTGACTGATGTATGTTGTTATAATTATGTTGACATATTATTGTATTAAAATAGTTTAGCAAGCCTCTGTGTTCAATGAACACTGTTTACATGCCTGAAGCAAATATAAGTGAAAAGAAAAGAAGAGAAGATCATATCACAGGAAATGTGGTTACTCCACATTATTGTATGGAGGAAAAGTATGTGAACGTACAGTGGCGTATCTACTACACGGTGTTCCACGAAAAAGCGGCCCCATTCACAAAGTGAAAGTAGCAAGTTTTCCTTTCTTAATAACGTACATTATTGCCATAATTATGACGTCACGGGCCGCTTTTTTGTGGAACACCCTATATAAGGACTTGAGGTGTGGTCACAACCAGGTGGGAGTCCTGTACAATTCGAGGCAAGTGCATTTGTAAGGCACGCGAGGCTGACCCCATACCCACGTAGGGAATTAAGTGTTAGAATAAATGATCAGAGATAAAAGGCCAGGGTGTCCTTTTGTTGCAGAGGGTCTATGTTCCTGTTGCCGGCTGGTGACAGGAAACCTGCTGAGTGCTTATAAACGCCAACCAGTCTCCAACCAGACTTATATGCTGTCGAATATCCAGTAGGAGCTTTGGCGAGTGTTGAACTCAAAATTTCTGCACCTACCCAATGAATTATCTTACAACAAGGATTCCCAGGTAAAGAGTAAAACATCTGGGGCATCTCTGACATTTTCTTGTGTTTCAAGATATTACACAGGAATTTTTTGGGGGTAGGATGAACTACAGCCCTCATATACAGTGACTCTCCCGGTAGATAACTAAAGTGAACTCTGTAATATTTCATCCAGGAAGGACATTTATAAATTAGATAACTAAAGTGAACTAATTTAATATTTCATACAGGAAGGACATTTATAACTACATAATAACTTTTAGTTATTGGGCAGATTGTCCCAACATTTTTAATTGTTCTTTTTCTGTAAACTATCTTGTCCTTATTTTCAAAGACCTGTCCACAAGCTATGAATGGACAAAATAAATTGTAAATATTTGTTCAAAGAAAAACTAAACTGTTAGTTATTATTGTTGTGTACCATCATTCATTTCTCCCCTAGACACTAGGTACACCATATACCATACACTAGAGCCATAAGAGTGACCGTGTGAGACCTAGGGAGGTAGCTGTAGGCTCTCTGCACATAATTCATCATCATCATCTATAGAGTCAGAGGCCTACATTTGCTTGACCTCACACGGTTATAGCAGACACCTTTTCATTCTTTTAGGATACCATCATAACCTCCCAAGCAAAATCAACTTTGCTACAGTCTGCATGCCTTGATTGAGCGCAGCTACTAAATCATGTAGCGGTTTGGCTATCTTTGCAAAGCCCGGAACAAATCTGCGGTAGTAACTGGACAATCCCAAGAATGACCGTAACTCAGTCTGGGATCGCGGTACAGGGGCCTCTTGAACAGCCTTCACCTTGTCTTCCATAGCTCCTATTCCATCTGCTGATATAGTATGCCCCAAGAATTCAATCGTTGTAGTAAACAGCTTACACTTTTCTCCATTCAACTCCAGCCCTAGCTGGCGTAGCTTTGAGAATACTATCTCCAGTCGGCTTAGATGGTTAGTGAAGTCAGCAGAGTACACTAAAATGTCATCAAGGTATACTAGTATCAGCTGGAACACTAAATCATGCTTACTGCTCTGCATTAATCGTTGGAAGGTGCTGGCAGAGGTGGCTAAGCCCATAGGCATCCTGGTGTATTCATAAAGTCCAAAAGGGGTAGTGAAAGCGGTTTTCTCTTTATCTTTCTCATTCATTGCTGCTTGATAGTAACCACTTGCCAGATCATGCGATGAGAATATCTTTGCTCCTCCTAGCGATTCCAGGTACTCATCTACTCGGGGTAGAGGGTATGCATCCCTCTTCATCTTGCTATTGAGTGCCCTGAAGTCTACGCAGAGTCTAAGCCGACCATCCTTCTTCCGGACCAAAACTATTGGGGAGGCCCAAAACTGCAACTCTCCTTGATTATTTGTTTGTCAAGCAATCCTTGCAGGTGATCCTGTACCTCTCTATAGAAAGCAGGAGGTATTTTCCTGTAAGACTGCTTAACTGGGGTGTCATCTGTTAATGGGATGGTGTGCGTTACCCTGTCCGTGTACCCTACACCTGTCTCATCTGTGGCAAAACGATCGGCATAGCGTCTCAACAACGCTCTCACTTCCTGCTCTTCAGCCTCACTTCCCTCAAACCCAATCAGGTCAATTGGGCACATCTCTTGCTCTGGATTCGTGTATGGTGGACTTGCTGACATTTCTACCTCTTGAGCCCCTAAAAAAGTTAGTTGCTTATCCTTTACAGGACGTGGCAATCAACCCCAGCTTTTATTGGCTGTTTGTGATTTTTCTAGGCAATTTTTTTCATTCAGTAGTTTGCCATTGCTTTCTGAACGGTACGGCGCTTATACCATTGTTAAAAATCCACACAAAGCGATCTGCTACCAAACCGCCTGCAGCAGGTTTCGAACCTGGTATATTTGGATTATGAAACTGCGTTCATATCCATTAGGCCACAGACGAGCCCCTACAACTCTGAAATATGTGCTATAGTCCACCTCAGCTTCTGTCAATACTCCTACTTGTGTCCCGGGAGCTAAAAACAAGTCCTCATCACCCAAATTTATGGCCTGAATATCACAGCACCCACTTCTAAGAACAGTCAATGTATGACTCATAATCAGCCGTCTGTGTTCTAAGTCTCTGTTAGGCTCAAAGAGAAAAGCTCCTTCTCACTGGCCTCCTCTCCTGCATTTGACTGTTATGGCCCTGATCGATCGAGCAGGTATGTGGGTTTACTTTCTCCCAGACACCCATACTTTCATAGAGTCTGATTTCTGCGTCATCCTCTGATCCCTTGGATGGTCCCATCTTAGTATGTTCTGTATGTTTGGGATTTCCACAAGGACATTAGTACCTATGATCCCTGGTGTTTTTTTTTCTGGTTTCTAGATCCTTGTACCTCCCTGACAACATAAACTCCACAGTTTTTCACTATTGTGCACACAACTTGTATGTCCACAACTAAGTGACTAATACATGGGATTGTGGCACCATTTGCTGCTGTCAGGCGCACCCATCTACTCTCATCCAAGGGAAGCCCTCCAAACATCTCCCTGAAACATTGCTCTGTGATGATAGACACCTGTGAACCTGTGTCAAACACACAATTTATCTCTTTTCTTTCCATCAGTACTACTCCTTCAGGCCGACCTCCTACCATCTTGATCCTTGGTGCTCTCCCTTCGCATTGCTTTCTTTAAGCTCCTGGGGATTTGGTCCGCTGCTGGTCGATATTTTTTGTGATGGTTGACTCTCTAACCTTCCTTCTGAGTGGCAGTCATTCTGCCTGTGTTCAACTTTGGGCGATGACATAGCCGCAGAGTTACTGAGCGGACAGCTCGCTACTTAATGTTCTGCTGACTTGTATTGATAAACATCTTCTAGGTAGAGGACCACATGGACATTTGGCAGCTGTATGATCCCCAAAATCAGCTCCGTTATAACACCTGATTCTCAGCGGGCATTCCATAAATGAGCTTTCTGCTTCTGTACCTGCGGCTGTTCCCGTGGCGTAAAGAGATGGTCCTCCTGTTAATGACCCCCATCTGCCGCTCCAACATCTCAGTCTCCTTACCATTTGGAGAAACAAGCTCTTTCCTTCCATTTACATTCGTCCTCATACCAACCTGTAATTGCCTGGCACATCTCCCTGCACCCTGTCTATTTGAGTCATAACTCTGCCCTTCCACAGCCTGACTCCCAGCCACAGAGGGGTCTTTGTCGGATGCTGTGACTGTGGGTATCCCAGCTCTTGCTGTTTGACCACTCCCAGTCCATCTCAGAGCATCATCTCTTATGGACACAAATGAAACTGCAGGCTCGTGCCGGACCCTGTCCTCCATCATTCTCCGCGTCAAGTCGTCCCTTAGACTGGCAAAAACTGGTCTCTAAGCACCGTTTCGTCAAACTTGACACCATTGGCTTTCTCCTGCGCCTCTGCTGCCTGCTCAAATATCTCTTGCAGCTGTGGGCAAACTCACGCACCGATTCCCGTGGCCCTTGGTGCGCTGAATAAAATAGCGCCATCAGTTCTTGGGTGCTCCTCCATTCCCCCATATACCCTAAGAATAGCCTGAAGCATTGCGTCCGTGTCATTGTCTCGTACTTGTATCCGCATCTCCCTGCGGACAATTGGGGTCAACCTGTCGAGGATCACATCGGCTTGGTCTTCCTTACTCCTGTAGCCGGACCTCCACGCAGCTCTACCCTCCCTTACATAGTCCTCCGCGCTTGGCTCCGAACGTTTCCCAAAACTTCTCACTTTCTTGTGGGTGGGCACCATTATGTACCGTATGTGTTCTGGCTGGGGCCGTGGCCCTGCTACTGATCCCTCACTTTGCATCACTGTTGCACCGAACACTTGTGTTGGATCTGCATCCTCGTGCCCCCCTCTGCTCTTAGCACGTGTGCTCCTTGCGGTAATCATACTGCAAGAATGCACTGCTGGGTGTTTACAATATTTGCTCGTTTGGTATAGGCTCGGTGTCACTGTCTGCCTATCCTGCCGTCGACGCCACGAGAGATGATGATGGTGTTGTGATATGTGATCACTTTCTTTCACACTCGCACCGACCCGAACAACAATAATACTCTTGATTCTAAGGCAGGGGCTGTATTTATTCATACAACCCAGTCAGTGACAATAAGCACACAAAGCAAACATTGAACAAATAAAACAAAGCAAACAAACTACAGAGCCAGTGCTCGATTGCTAATCTGAAAATGCAAACAAAGCAACGACTAGTTAAAATCATAATAGTTAAATAATGAGAAACACCATGCTCTCACCTGTCAAACTGTCCTTCTTCCACGCTACGTGAAGCATTCAACTATCATGCACACACACACACACACGCACCCACACACATGCAGGTTGTCTAGCGAGACTAGTATGGTGTTGTGCATGAGGCTGACAATCTCACCATGTAACATAGATTCCTACCGAAACCACTACTGCATGAGCACCTGAATGCTTCATGCGGAGGCAAACCACACTAGTGGCCCCATGCTCCATCAGAAGCGAGAAGAGACATAATTTGTTCCCAAGTGGACCCACGTGCTCTCATAAATTATCAGACACTTAACAATAAGTAAATAATAATAAAATATGCATAAAATAATATTAAACGATATGTACAACGAATACTCTCATTAATAAGCATAAACCACCACCTCGCAACTGATCCATCTTAATATTCGTCCATGCACTCTGAAGCGTGTCGTTTATGCCGACTGATGAGATTGGGAACTCATCATATAAAACACATTGTTACAGAAACAACCACTGCAATAGCATAAAAATGCATCTTGCGGGCTTGTGAGGGACATCAGCCGCGTTGGTGTTTCCATGCTCCGCAAGTAGCAAACAGAGAAACACCTGTCTCAAAGTGCCTTACGCACAAAGGAGTGGCATTGCGCTCACCAGAAATCTAGATGACTGTCCTCACCTCACTCAAAGTAACCCACTAAAGATATACAGTAATATTATGATCAATTATCGTGAAAAACACTAAATTACCCTTACATCAAAGAATGAAATAAAAGTACACCTGACTTAACAAAACTAGGAAACGCTATAATGAGCCCACTGCGCTCTAAAATAATAAATAGCTCAACATCATAGGCCTATCCCCCCAACACGTGGTAACTAAAAATGTGTGGTGACTAAACATGTTATTGTCGCTCGCTCACATGCGTCATCTTTATGCACAGTCATCAACACGTGCCCCCCCCCCCCTCTCTCGGTTGCCATCTTGCCAACAAGTTAATATTATCTAAATTTCAATCCCTGATAACATCTCTGTCCAGTTCCATGTATGAAATAGTTTCCTACTATATTTGCCTTTCTTGCCCGGTCTGATGAATGAAATAATTGCTACTAAACTCTTACAGTCGCAATCTGGACTTAACACCAGTAAAATCTATCCACACATATTTTCACTCATCTATCATTTCAAAACTAAACATGGTGTCCTAAAAGAAATCTCCTTAGGAAACACATTTATCTATCTATTTCGTTAAACATAATACCAAAATAGGTGCAGACCACTTCCCTATATTCTTTCTAACATTATTCTTTCATGTCTTTGTTCACCATCCCACTCATCTATCCTAAAATCTATCCACGTGTCATATTTCGTCAAATATCTATCATTCTTTCTAACAAAACCTAACTCACGTGTCATGTCTTTGTTCATCTTCTACCCCCACACGGCGCGCCTATCTTCGTCTCTCTCTCGTCTGGGCCGATTTTCAAAAAGGCTCTTCGCCGGCTCACTCTCTCTTTATATAGGCCCTATGAGGGCTCAGAAGAGACCCCGATGCCATCACAAGAACAGCTATTCTATGGACCCCTGAAGAAAAACGACAGAGAGGGCGATCAAAAACAACTTGGCGGAGGACTGTGGAGGCTGAGATGCAGGGAATGAACCAGAGTTGGGGCACTGTATGAAGGATGGCCGCCGCCCGAGCAAAGTGGAATCAATTTGTTGTTGCTTTACAAGACGCCACCAGGCGTGATGGCCACTGACTGCTTTGACGGTCGGCGGCTAAGGATCAAAGAAAAGAAGAAGGGCTAATCGCTCAACTTAGTGCGCGGCGAGTAGTAATTGGGCCACGCAAATAACACACGCGAAATACAAATATAACAGCACAATTATTTCTAGGCTTTATTGTCGCCTAGTAATATATCTTCCTCTTGAAGACGTTGTGGTAGAAAGGCACTGAACCACGGAAACAATGGTGAAGACGGCGCTGTTACAATTCTTTACCTACACTGCCAAATGCCATTTTATAGTTCACAAATCTAATGTAAAGAGCTAAGTTCCATTCTAGTAAATGTTCGGGACCAGAGGGGGAGCAAAAAATAGTAACACTGTGACCTACCATCAACTCGTAAAAAGGGAATGAGAAGGTTTAGGTATGGGGTGATTACTCAGTTCTGTAAAAATTGTAAACCACAAAAAATATTAATATATAATACTTGATTGATGGCGACGATGCTCGCTCGTTAGCTTGACTTTTAGTAGTCTCTAGATTTGAAATTCTAATCAGCTACTGTGTTGTTTGTATCTCTTCGGTTATGTGTTTCTAGTCGTCAAATCTCTTGAATATGTTTCTACAAAACTGACCAATAGTTAGTCGTTGCAGTACCGATCTTAGCTCGTATAGAAGCAGTAGTAAAAGGTATTGCACCAGTAAGAATTCATTTCGTTTCGACTTTTTATTTTTAACAGCACTGAATAATTGTGTTTGTTTGAAGAAGATAACATTATCTGTTTCGCTAGTAACAAAGTAAGAAAAATTATGCAAGGTTACACCTCAAAAACGTACATACATTTTAACTACTGCTATTTATTACAATACGTTACTCTAGTTTAAAATGAGTGATGTTTAACGAATTCTTTTTAACACACGTGCTGCAACAAACATATCGCTTCACTGACAATAAATTCAGTTTCTACGTTTTTACTCATGCAGAGTTTCACATCGCAATGTTTGTCCCTGCAACGCACAAGTAGATTAAATTTTATATCCAAGGGAAATAATTTTTTCTTCCAAGGGAAACAAAATATGTGTTAAACGTAATTAGAACTTTTAACATTGTGTTTTGCGTTCTTTACAGTATTAAAATATATTTATTTAGTAATAAATGCTATATGTAGTTTCCTTGTATAAGCAAGTAATTAAAAAAAAAATTGTTTAATCCTTTTATAACTTTGCTCTAAGTAATTTAGATAAACGTTTCTAAATGCACACTGGATTCTAGTTTTTTGGAAAATAATATTTATAAGAGAATAGATATCTTGATGCATATGAACAACATAAGCTGTTATGTATTTTTGGCCGGCATAAACTGCCGCATAAATTAATTTGGTAAACACGTTTTTGAGGTGTCTTTTTTATGCCTCAGAAAGATACCTTTTTTTGACCTAATTGGGGAGGTTTAGATAAGTTCAATAGAACGAATTTAAAAAACAGTAATTTGGAGAAAAACAGAGAAGGTACGTCTCTATCGGTGAAAGAAGATCTGTGAAAGTTCTGCAGAGATATTTTAAGTATCCAGCGCAACAACTCTCCTAACTAACAAATTACTGACGTGTTCCCTTTGATAACAGAACATAAATTACAACACATGAAACACTGATATTTTTTTTTTTTTTTGGTTTTGAAAGCTTTAAGCTGTTTGTGAAACAATTATTCTAATAATATACTGTGAATCTAGATATCGGGATGGGAAGTGGACATTAAGTCTATAACCCATCACTCCAATTGTACTATTACCCTGATGTTGAACAACACTTCTAGTGTTATACTACTTCTACTAGTACACTTAACTTAGTGTCGGGACTTAGTTTTTGAGTGATGGAGGTGGCTTGTCTACTGGGTCAGGGTAACTCGATGCTGTTGCCGATGTCTGACCCCTCCAACTTTAAGGAGGAACTGAAAGCTGAGACTGTGGGTTTCTGAGATAGCCAATGTCACTTCCTCATTTGAGTCTGTCAGGTTTTTAGTCTCTGGAAGATAGTCAGCCCACACTAGAAGATTTATTAGAACTTCCGCGAACTGCTGGGTAGATAAATGATCACTGGCATCGAGATTTTCACCGAAATTCTGAATATCATTTTAATCTTGAATTTTGTATCTGCCTTAGCGTGTCTGTTTCTGCGATAATTCACACAATATTGCTAATTCCTCTGCAAATAGGGTAAGTAGTAATTAACGAACGATGTTCATACATGTCTTCTATCTGTGGCTAAATTATGATAAAGGTTGGATCCTTTCCCAATGTGCGTTATGAAGATATTTGCCAACTTCGAACCTAGATTCACACATTTCGAACATTTCACTGTTACACCATTGTGGTACGTGAGATGGTGATTTCCGGAAACCCTTCCTTCATTGGTTATGTGAATTAATCTGATTGGTTGATTGAAATCATACACAGGCGACGTCTAACATTATACGACAACTCTTGACTTACAATGCAGAGTGATACTTCCGTTGTTGATACTCCAGCAAGGGTTTATATAATCCTATTCCCGGATTTACTCGTCTCTTAAACGTTACAACACCTATTGTTCAATTTCTTCAAACACGAGCTTTGAGCTGTCAAGTATCTCTTCATCCTCATTAGTCTAATTGCCAATCCTCCAGCAGGGCTATGATCCTCCTTTACTTTAGATATCCATGTGATGTGAGATACCGTTCTGTAAAACCACATAATGTTAGCTCCTATTGATCCTATGGCTTTACTTTAGATGTCCATGTGATGTGAGATACCGTTCTGTAAAACCACATAATGTTAGCTCCTATTGACAGAGCTGATACGCAGATGTAAGCCTAAATTCGTGTTTTTAACAAGAATCCAGGCTTACTTC
Organism: Oreohelix idahoensis; assembly: GCA_024509875.1. Classification (NCBI taxonomy): domain Eukaryota; kingdom Metazoa; phylum Mollusca; class Gastropoda; order Stylommatophora; family Oreohelicidae; genus Oreohelix; species Oreohelix idahoensis. Next base: position 406,672 of record JAMPIV010015304.1, read on the forward strand.
AGATATCTATGTTACACAAATTGTGACAAGGTTAGGTTTACGACAAAGCTGGTTTAGCTCAGCAACTATACATACAGGCGGTGCAATCTTGCAAATTTCGGAGGAGTGGGAGATTGTCCTACACAACAAAGACAGTAGCGTTAGGATTGTTGTAATAAAGGTCCGCATAAAACATGACAAACACAACGTATACGCACTAGTCAACATATACGTACCATAAAAAAAAATTGACCAACCATTTTTTTAATGAAGACCTGTCCAATACTTTATCAAGACACTATAAAGGTACCAAAATAATCTTAGAAGACTTTAACTGTGTACTATCTTAGACTTAATTGAATGCCTCAAAGACATAGGTATTGATGGAAAAGATATAAGAATATTCAGTAACCTTTATTGGGAGCAAACTGCCACAGTAAGATCTGGAAGGAATTATTCACCATACATAGACATAAAAAGAGGTGTCAGACAAGGTTGTGTGCTGTCCCCGTGCCTATTTAATTAATACACCGAAAAAATTTTCAATTAGATACAGGAAATACCAGGACTGAACATCAGTGGAAGGTCAATAAACAACCGTAGATATGCAGATGATACCGTGTTGTTAGCTGAAAGCGAACAGGAGTTACAAGAACTAGTGAAGCAAGTGAACAGCATAAGTCATGAATATGAACCTTCCAGGAGTAAAACTCCAGCTGACATATCTCTTGGGGTAATCAGGGGACGCAAGCCGCCATACCTCGACAAGGTATTGACATCGGTGATGGCAGTTTATTTCTTAAGTAAAGTGTTTTTTGTGTGTAACCAGTGAGTTCTAATTTTAGTAAGTGCTCTACCAATTTTAACTCCTCTAAAGAGTACGGCCAAGACAGAGATACATTGTATCAGACAGAAGAGACAAAGAAAGAGAGAGAGAGAAAGAGAGAGAGAGAGAGAGAGAGAGAACCAAATGCATAACATTTGTTAATCACTCTGGTCTTTCCATTTTTGAATATGTATAATTCTGTACAGAGTTTTTTTTTCTGTTCATTTGCTAATAGTGCTTTTTCAGCGCACATTAATTTTATAGCGCTTTCAGTGTTTTCCCTATAAGATAAATTATCGCAACGCCTCTTTTGTTTATTAATTCGTGTTTGAATGGCTAACCCTGAGGTGCCTAAAATATAAGTGTGCATGTGTGTGTAGACGCAGGGTCTGCTAGACTTGTGCGCTCGGAGAGCGTTCACGTATGACTGGGTTACCTGCGCGGATCGTATATCCAGAACGAAGGTGGAGGGTAAGGCGAATTATTGATTTTTTTAGAGAAGACGGGAGCGGGGTTGTGTGGTTTAATCGAGTGAAGGAACGTGTTTTGTTAGAGATGGATATAGACTGGTTGTAAGTATTTTTTGTTTGACCTGTTGGAAATTTCAGAGTTTGTCAACCTGTCAACTGTGCTCTCTATTACCTTCATCAGGTGCCCTTTACGCCGACGAATATCTTTGATAACTACGTGTAGCCACCGGTTGGGTTATCGTCTGTGCAACTGGGTGGTTACCTTTGCCCTAAAACATTCGGGCATTATCCCCAAGCCATTGAGTCCCTGGCACCTTGGAGTCAAAGCTCACAGCCTTTAGCGGGATAAACCCTCCAGCCAGACAAGCTGCCACCTTTGCCAACGTTTTGTGTCGGCAAAACTGCCCGCTCCATTGACAGCCCGTAAACCAGGAGTATTGTGGAGTATCGTCCAGGTATCATCAGCTTGCCAATATTAATCACCTGCCAGAAGCTTACGCCATCTTTAATCATCAGACAGAGGAGCTTTCCCTGAGAGCCCTCAGCTATATTCACTGACATATTTTCAAGCTGTGGCCGCTAGCGCCCTGCAAAATTGGATTTTTATTTAGTCCATGATAGTCGCACTCGCCTTGTTTTCTTCACTGGCGCCTTGGATAGTGGGTGCGTGCTTTGATTTACTTCACAACAGTGTCATCGGGGAACTTATCTCCGAATCATTTGCGATTTCGAAATTCTTCAGAGAAGTTGTGTTAGTTCTCAGCCGATAGTTTACTTACTTACCAGGAGTGTTTGGCTAGGCGGAGCGGCCGTTTTCATCACGGACGACTGGGAGCAACCTGTTTGCTAGATAATTAATTAGTGTGAGAAAAGTTCTTTGTGTTGGTGTGGAGTGAGGCGATCTGCTAGAGTGCGATTTATCTAAGTAGTATTTTAGGCTGTTTGTTTCACTGTGATTTTGATTTTTTTTAGCATTCAGAGATCGTGAAGGCATTTTATTATTTTCCTTGAGTCATGTGGTGGGTTTGTGGTAATAAACATGTTTAAATTTGCTTTTGTGGTCTGACATCTCTTCTATGCTAACTGTCTCTGGATGTTGTACTGTATGTTCTTACTGCATTTGTCTATTTGTTCAGAGAGAACGGGCTAGGGATTGACTTAGTAAAAGTCAAACGTAGGAGGCTGGAGAAATAATCTTCTTACTCTCCAGAAGTCAGATCGCCTCCCATAACTTTCATAAGTGACTATATTCTCATTTACTTTCCCATTACACATTCATAATCTGTCTGAACCCAGACATAATCTATTCACAATTTATCCTACCTGCGACACCAAACTGCTAATGTGAGCTTTCCTTCTTGGAAAACACCTTCATTTTTCTGTGCAATGTAGGTGACTTGGTCCCCTGAAGACCTGTATTGTCTGAAGCCAGCTTGTTGGTGAAGCAGAATTTGTTTTCCTTCGAGGTGCCAACTTAATCTGGTATTGATTATTTTCTCTATACGCTGTCCCGTGCAGCTTAGAAGGTTGATGGGTCTACAGCTGTTGGGGTCCATTCGGTCTTTATCCTTTTTGAGAATTGACACTGTGGGTTTCTTGAGTGCAGGCTTCCGTGCCCTGACTCAGGATGCGGTGATATGTGACCACCAGTAGCTTTGGTTGGACCCTGTCGAGGCAAGGGGTCCTGCACTCTTACCACCTGGTGGATCTCGTTGAGTCATATTTGCATCTGTCACCCCAAAGCATTGCACTATGTTGTAAGACTTGCGACTTGCAGCCCAGTGCATCCGTCTTCAGCACGCATTTGTTTGGGACTGCTTTCCGTGCCTCTGGTTTTCCGTAACCTTCCTACAAAGGAGCAGTTGTTTGTCATCAATGTTGTCTATCCTAGGAAAACTGTCTTTCCGGACTAACGAGTCTTTCCTACTGGGGTTTGTGTGACGTTGTCTTTCTCTTATGTGGATTGTCTATCGTGTTCATCCTGCACTTATTTTATGCAGGGTTTACTACCTGACTTTAAAGGATAGATGACAAACAGTGAAGGATGAGTCATGAAAGCATTTAACCAATGAAGTGGGGTGGATTAGTGCTGACCTGAGCATGTACAACTCGCCGGTGGGTTCTGCATCTACACCTATAGGGTTGCACCTACTCCTCAGCTCATTTAGTCTGACCCCTCACCAAGGACCTGGCCGGCTTGGCTGACCCTTCCTGGAGTAAAACTCCCGCTGGCATAGCTCCCGGGATCATTGAAGCACTCAAGCTTTCCAACCAACGGCAAGGTAGACTTACATGTGGAGAGAGAATGAGAAATAATGTGAGATAATGAAGTATAGGAGAAATGTTCCAGAGAAGAGAACTTACGTGGAGTACATAATAGGGAGAGATAAACAAATTGTACGAGATGAAGACATGGGTGGCGGTTTTAAAGGGATTGGAGATTAGCAACGACACTAGGCATACACAAACTATAGCAGACTGTGGAGATGTGACCACCCAATGTGGAAAGATACGCAGCAAAGAAGTTAAGGACAAAATGAATAGGTGTGAGAAGAATTCAGGAATTCATTAAGTATTTCGAGTAGAGACCGCTTTTTAAGATCAAAAAGGTCGAGGGATTAGCGGAGGTTAGCAAAAATATAATCGTGAACATTATGGTTAAATGTTTCACAATTGTAAATTTTGTAAATAATCCAGTAACAGGGAGTTACATAGATAGAAAGGGAATGAATGGAACAGGTATGATGATGACATTAAATATCCGGAATGATAACAGAGTTTCACAAAAAGTGTTTCACATAATTGAAAATATTTTTGAGTGAGATTATATATGACTTTTTTGCTTTGTGTAGATATGGAGCTAACAGTAAACATGTTGTTTGAAATTTATGACTGGTAATTTAAATTATTTTTTATGAAGAGTGTCACAAATTAAATCCAGATGAGTAAAGTGTGAGATACTCGATAGGGAGAGGAAGAGACCTTTTTTGAGAGAAGCAAAGAGAGTGAGGATAGGATAAAGACAGAGGTAGTAGGGATAAGAGGGAAGATAATATAACCGTTAGAGGTTAAGATGGACAATTCGGTTAGACTTAATTTTTATTAGCTGACTTCAGATTTGTGGTCTAGGGGAAATAATCGATAGAACGAGAATGGGTCAAGAATAATGCCTACGTCCCTTGATGGCGGTGACCTTGGGTGAGAATTTTAATGTTAAGTTTTGTTTTGTTTTGGGGTAGCTCAGTGTACGCACGAGGAGTGTAGGAACGATTGAGCTGTTTGTCAGACTAAAGTTGTTCTAGAATGTTCGAAAATAGTCGTAGTGGTAAATCGACAGTTTAGATTACGTCAGTCAGATCCTAGACGTAATAGCATTAGAAGCAAGATTTGCTTTTGAGTTGTGATAAAGTTAGTTTATAGAAAGTGGCAGTGGCTTGAGAGTTTTCATCGGGTCAATATGCCAAATGGTTTTGGTTGTTTCTGTGGTGACAGAAAACTGACTATCGCCAAGACGCTCAGTCGCTTTCGGGCCACAATTATTCTCGACAGTTTGTTGTTTATTCCGAGGACAAAATTGCGTTGTCAGTTGAGAGAAAAGTGCGCATGTTTCAAGAAACCAGAAACGTTGAGTTTTGCCAAATATTGGTGAACTTTTAAGCACCATAGAGAAAAGTAGACAGTCAGTAGGTCAATAGAAGTAGGATATAATAGACTTGGTAAATTTACATCCCTGGCGGTCAGGCCAGTTTCTTTAAGATACACCCGGCAGAATATAAAAAGAATATAAGAAGTTAATAGCAGGGCTCGTGACACGCAACTGGGAATATTTGTGGGTACCACTATATCAATTCTAGCGAAACTTTGTGCCAGTCAAATATAAATTAGATAGCTGTTATCATGTTTTCTAGCAAGAGAAAAACACTTTTGTAAATAGTTACAGTACCGAACTAAGAACGAGTTTCTAATTTAGTTTAATTTTGGAAATATATTTAAAAGAATTAAAATATAAAACTATGCTAAATCACTCTTTATACGAAAACAATCGTCATGTAATTTACGTTACTATTACAAAAATTTGCCAATATTTGTTATGAACACAAACATAAGGCATAACACTATCTTTAATTTATCTTGTACATTTAAGCCCAATCTATTATTTATTACTTCCCCCTGCTGTCGTGGAATATTCTAATCCACATATATAAATTATCAGGTAAATATAAAGCCTAACAAATACATTTAATAAAGAAAAGAGAAATGGTAAAAGAACAGTGCTGTCACAATAACTGTACTCGAAATCCCCCTTGTTTTCTGCTTCGTCTGCAAATTGTAACGCTTTCACGTTGATAGTAAAAGCCTACTGTATTATTACCCGCTTTCTTCAATGAAACGTGTACTGACCTTGAGATACGCAAGCTGATCAATGACCTAGATTTAATATTTCATTCATTCCATACACGGCGTAACTAAAAGACAGATAAAGCAGGAGAGAGAGAGGGGCGAATGAAGGCAGGAAGCATGCAATACTAAACACGCGTCGCGCGATACACAATTGCTGCCATCACGCGTGTAAGGCCACATGCACTAACTTTTTTTCAGACGGACAGTGATAAAAACACTAACCTTCCCAGAGTTAGGTTTTAAAAAAACCTGGAAAACGCTTATTAGGAAAGATGACATTAGATGGGTTTACGTTTGAAAACATGACAGTACCCAGACACCACATGGGGATGGAAGTGAACAGGAGGTGGTAGAAAATGCACATTTTGAACGCAGCCACCTAGCTCCCTTAGATTGAGATATTTGGATTCCTTAGGGCTTGCTCACACAGAATATGTTAAGTGTTACACAAATAGTCCAGGAATTAATAAATTATAACCAAAATAAAATAGTGGGGATGCCTGACAGCATGAAATCATTTCTGCTCATAAAAATTTTTTTTTATAACGTGTTTGAAAAAACATTACGTTACGGAAATAGCCTACCATGTTAACTCCTATTTGATTGGAGCGCAACAAATATAAGACTAAACACGATTGGTCGGGCTATAAATACTATCTTGTGTTGTCAGGGGAAACGTGAAAAAGGAGTATTTTTTTTGAAAAGATGTGTAGACATGGTTTGATTGGGTAGAGCTGCGAATATACTCAATTCAGAGCGTCTGTTCATTGCCACATCTTGTAATAAACCTACTAAGAAGCAGTGCGTTGAGCACCAGTGTATATTTTTTATAAAATAAAGCCTGGGACATCGGCAGATCGGAGTTGTGCTATATTCATTGCCAGTCAACGAAACTGTTTATTATTTCTATGAATTGTGGTAAGCTTGAAATTTTCAATATCTTTTAATGAAAATTGAATGTAAATTGATAATTTATGTCTGTATATATGTGTAGTTCAGTAGCGAACATGATGTAAAGCCTATAGAGCTCCAGCCTGAACAGAAGGTGTCGGAGGAAAGTAAAACTGCATGGAATGGCCAAACAGTACACTGACACCTAGATTATTGACTAGAAAGAAATAATGCTGGAATTGCAGAGGCGTAGTAACCATTAGGGAGGGAAATACTGGTATAAAGTATTTCAGATGAAGCTGACAGTTGGCCTAACGCTCTGAACTCAATGTTTGTGATGTATTGTGCTCAGTGTAGACATAGAGTATAAATAGTTCTGAAGTAGGAGGTACAACCTTCTTGTTTCAGGGACCGTGGTCTTAAAGTTATTGAGCAGCACCTGGTCAGAGCTTTGCTGAAGCCAGCGGTGGACAGCATTCTCCTTGGTCCATATAGCTGTCGTGGAATATTCTAATCCACATATATAAATTATCAGGTAAATATAAAGCCTAACAAATACATTTAATAAAGAAAAGAGCAATGGTAAAAGAACAGTGCTGTCACAATGACTGTACTCGAAATCCCCCTTGTTTTCTGCTTCGTCTGCAAATTGTAACGCTTTCACGTTGATAGTAAAAGCCTACTGTATTATTACCCGCTTTCTTCAATGAAACGTGTACTGTATTTCTTTGAAAAACCTTGAGATACGCAAGCTGATCAATGACCTAAATTTAATATTTCATTCATTCCATTTTATACACGGCGTAACTAAAAGACAGATAAAGCAGGAGAGAGAGAGGAGCGAATGAAGGCAGGAAGCATGCAATACTAAACACGCGTCGCGCGATACACAATTGCTGCCATCACGCGTGTAAGGCCACATGCACTAACTTTTTTTCAGACGGACAGTGATAAAAACACTAACCTTCCCAGAGTTAGGTTTTAAAAAACCTGGAAAACGCTTATTAGGAAAGATGACATTAGATGGGTTTACGTTTGAAAACATGACAGTACCCAGACACCACATGGGGATGGAAGTGAACAGGAGGTGGTAGAAAATGCACATTTTGAACGCAACCACCTAGCTCCCTTAGATTGAGATATTTGGATTCCTTAGGGGTTGCTGACAAAGAATATGTAAAACGTTACGCAAATAGTCTAGGAATTACCAAATTATAACCAAAATAAAATAGTGGGGGTGCCTGACAGCATGAAATCATTTCTGCTCATAAAGTTTTTTTATAACGTGTTTGAAAAAACATTACGTTACAAAAATAGCCTACCATGTTAACTCCTATTTGATTGGAGCGCAACAAATATAAGACTAAACACGATTGGTCGGGCTATAAATACTATCTTGTGTTGTCAGGGGAAACGTGAAAAGGAGTATTTTTTTTGAAAAGATGTGTAGACATGGTTTGATTGGGTAGAGCTGCGAATATACTCAATTCAGAGCGTCTGTTCATTGCCACATCTTGTAATAAACCTACTAAGAAGCAGTGCGTTGAGCACCAGTGTATATTTTTTATAAAATAAAGCCTGGGACATCTGCAGATCGGAGTTGTGCTATATTCATTGCCAGTCAACGAAACTGTTTATTATTTCCATAAATTGTGGTAAGCTTGAAATATTCAATATCTTTTAATGAAAATTGAATGTAAATTGATAATTTATGTCTGTATATATGTGTAGTTCAGTAGCGAACATGATGTAAAGCCTATGGTACTCAAGCCTGAACAGAAGGTGTCGGAGGAAAGTAAAACTGCATGGAATGGCCAAACAGTACACTGACACCTAGATTATTGACTAGAAAGAAATAATGCTGGAATTGCAGAGGCGTAGTAACCATTAGGGAGGGAAATACTGGTATAAAGTATTTCAGATGAAGCTGACAGTTGGCCTAACGCTCTGAACTCAATGTTTGTGATGTATTGTGCTCAATGTAGAAATAGAGTGTAAATTAGTTCTGACGTAGAAGGTACAACCTTCTTGTTTCAGGGACCGTGGTCTTAAAGTTATTGAGCAGCACCTGGTCAGAGCTTTGCTGAAGCCAGAGGCGGACAGCATACTCCTTGGTCCATATAGCAACCAGTGGGGTGGCTCCAGAACTCATTAAAGTAATCGAGTAGAGGAGTCTTTTACTGCAGTCATCACGAAAGATAAGAGAGTGTGGCCATGGAGCTCAACATTATGTACCCCATCTTAAAATGACACTGTAAAATAAAATTAAGAGGGGAATTTAATTGGTTTTAATGCCAGGAACTGAGAACATCTCCAATACTAGTTCCAACAAAGACAAACTATTGAAATCATGATGACAAATACCAACAGAGCTTGAACAAAACAAAACCAGTATTACCTCAGATTACTACTACACAACTGACACACATAGGATACTATTAATAATATATGTCACTACAAGATTCATATTGATAAATTCTGTACATATAACTTGTAATTAAAATTGATTGTGATTCCTGGTTCCCTTTGTATTTGAATCAGGACACATATACATTCATGACAGCACTGAATACATATTGTTATTTGAAAAGTTATCAGTGACTCCTTTAAGATATCCTTGTAGAGTGTTTTATGTATGTGAGTGTCACTGTGTTGTCAAATGTGATGGAATAAATTAAATTGTTTAGCTGTCTGTTGTTGTTATGACTTACACTTCATCATACACATACCCTAGACATATAACGTAGTCATCACACTATTCCAGAATAATTCTGACTGAGGTATACATATGTGGCAGCAAGTAAGGTTATCTATAATACACTACTCTTATTAGATATAGATACCTTCACAGCTGATCTCAGTCAGTACACTAAGTCCCCTATAAATATTTATAACATCCCACTTTACCACATATATTGGGGTCTCGCTCTCGGGATTTTGAATCATTCCCTATTACAAATATTGGGGGTAATTCACTTCAGGGAATAATAAGAATTAAAAGGTATCCTTGGGTGAAAATAAATAAGGTTGAGCTCACAGTGCCTGTGTTGTCCTAAGTTAATTAGTCATAGATAAAATTGTTTAGTTAAATAATTTAGACATTTATCTGTTAGACAATGGCCGACCTGGCAAAATTTCGATCTGCTGCTGTACAGACTGCGAAAGAGTTAGGAATGGACGGGCAAATTATGATTTCTTATGTCACTGCTGAATGTGACAAATATATTGAACGAGAAGAAAGAAGATTAGAAAAAGAGGCCGAAAGAAAATTAGAATCTGAAAGATTGGCCGAAGATAAGAGAATAGAGGCTGAAAAAGAAATTAAGAGGTTGCAGATTGAGGCTGACAAAGAGGCTAAAGCATTGGAAGCCGAGGAAAGAAGACAGGCTGCAGAAAGAGAAGAGAAGAAATTAGCTGCAGAAAGAGAAGAGAAGAAATTAGCTGCAGAAAGGGAAGAGAAGAAATTAGCTGCAGAAAGGGAAGCAGAAGAAAGAAGATTGACTGCAGAGAGGGAAGCAGAAAAGGAGGAGAAGAGATTACAAAGGGAACATGAGTTACGACTAAGGGAGTTTGAGTTTCAGGGCCATGCTCCTGAAAATGGTGCCAGTCCCTTTGCCTCTGATGCCACTGCTAGCCAAGGAGCCTCAACCTCAGCTATGAATTTTCATTTAGATCATTTTGTTGAGAAAGACGATGATATAGAGAGCTATCTAAATAGGTATGAACTATTAGCTACCACGTATGGGTTAGAGAGAGAAAGGTGGAGCTTAAAGTTATCTCAAGGACTTCGTGGGGCAGCTTATGAAGTTTTTGCAAAAATGAGCAGTGGTGATCAGGAAAATTATGACATGCTAAAGCAGGCTCTTTTGTTAAGATATGAAAAGAATGCAGAATTTTATAGGAAAAAATTTAGGAATGCTAAACTACTGTCAGGTGAAACCTATCACCAGTTCTCTGCACGAATAGAGACATACTTGGAGAAATGGACTTCTCTGGGGAAAACCCAAGATCTTAAGGAAATGGTCCTTATAGAGCAATTAAGAGAGTCCATGGCTCCAGACCTGAGAAAGTTTCTCATGGAACAAGGTGCAGAGAGGCTGGGTGAGTTGCTAAATGTTGCTGAAAGGTATCAAGCAGCTCAAGCAGAGGTAACAGGTAATAAAAAGAAACAAGTGGATAACTTTAGGGCACCACAGAACTTTAATAAATTTGATCCTAGGGATCAAAACAAAGGTAAGCACCAGTTTGATAGGCCACGGTATGAAAATAAAAATAAATTCCCACAATTCGATGAAAGGAAATATGATGAAAGAAAATCTTTCAACCAAGGAAAAAGGTGGTGTAAAAATTGTAAGATGGACAATCATGACACTGACCGTTGCAGAAGGAAACCTGTGTATATGGCCACCCTTCAGGTCAGGTCGACCTCAAGACAGGAGGAGGATATTATGTTGGATACCACTCCAGAAGAGATGAGGAAGGCACAGGCTGGGGATAAAACACTCAAGCCTTGTTTCAGAAAATTGTCAACTTGTCATACAACTCCAGGCAAGGGAGATTTTTACATGAAAAACAAGTTGATGTATAGGAAGACTGGAGCTAGATCCAAAGGTCAGGGACAGCTGGTACTTCCTAAAAGATATAGGGCAGACTTAATAAGGAGCCTACATGTGAAACCAGATGGGGACCATGAGAAGATAGGTACCATCATCCAAAAGGTGGCTCACAATTATTATTGGCCCAAAGCAAGATGGGACATTGAGAATTTTGTAGAAAGGTGTAGCATAGCACATGAGGGAACACCCACAAGTGGGAACATTGATCAGGACCTGGACACGCCACGGGGCAAAATTAGGCCTGATAATAAAAAGAAAAATAGATTTGATAAAGTGGACCAAATGGAATGGGAAGCCCCTTTTCACGGACAAGCTTCACTTAACTGTTTTACAATGGCCACTATGCGGAGAGTGCAAAAAGATGTCTTACCCCAGGATAAGCTGAAAATCCCTCAATCGGACTTAAACAAACTGGAGGAAGAGGATGTAGAGAGGAAATCTCTCATCAAGAATTTTAAGTGGGGAGAAAGCCCCAAAAGGAAAATTGGTAGCGGTCGTTTTATGCATGATAATTCTGGGAAGAAAAATCATCACTATAGAGCTTCGAGTGGAAGAGACCATACCGGTGCATGGACAAATAGGTCCACAAAATTAAAGGTCCATATGTAGCTTTGTTAAGAACGTGGACTGATGAAAAGGCAGAGGAAAACATTACATCTTCATACCAATATGTGAATGAGCTGACCACTCGTTTAAAAACTGGCTGGAAACTTGCCAATGAAAATTTGAAACAAGCCAGGAAGAAACATGCTGCCTATTATAACAGGAAGGCGAAAGACAGAGATTTGGCTGTGGGAGAGAAGGTACTGCTTCCTCTCCCCGGGAGTCAAAATAAGTTACAGATTGGATGGCAAGGTCCATATACAGTTTTAGAGAAGGTGTCTAGAACAAATTATAAGATAGATAAGAAGGGGAAAGAAAAAATCTATCATGTGAATCTCCTGAAGAAATATTTGGAAAGAGAACATCAGGAAGAGACACACTTGTTGACCTTGTCCATCGCCATGGAGATGGAAAAGGAACCACTTTCATCATTTGAATATCCATTACACCCCTGTGAGACAGCAGCACAGGTGAAAATCAGTATACATTTAACGAAAACTCAGAAAGAGAGAGTGCAACAGGTTCTAAATAATCATGCAGAGGTGTTAACAGACCGACCAGGGCATACAAACCTATTGGAATATGATATGAAACTGATAGACCCCACACCTGTCTGTATGAAACCATATTCGATTCCGTTTGCTAAGGAGAAAGCTTTGAAGGAAGAGATAGACTATCTGTTGAAGGAAGGAATTATTTCGCACAGTGAATCTTCGTATAGTTCCGGTGTTGTACTCTTAAGGAAGCCCTCTGGAGAACATAGACTCTGTATAGATTACAGGAGACTGAATGCTATTACAGAAGGACAGGTGGATCCATTGCCGGATACAAATCAGCTGTTTGCCAGACTAAATAAAGCTAAATATTTCTCAAAAGTGGATCTGAGTAAAGGATATTATCAGATTCCAGTAAAGCCTGAGGTTAGACCATACCTAGCTTTTAGTACCTCAGAAGGACACTATGAGTTTAATAGATTGCCATTTGGATTGAAGAATGCGCCTAGTGTCTTCTCTAGAATGATGAGAAAATTATTGGACCCTCTGAATAATCCATATATAACAAATTTCATGGATGATATCCTTATAGCAACAGAAACATTTGAGGAACACATTGACTCTCTGAACATGCTGTTTAATCGACTTAGGGAGGCGAATTTAACAGCCCGACCAACCAAATGTTGCGTTGGATGTAAAGAATTGGAATTTTTGGGACACACAGTTTATCAGGGAAACATGACCCCTGACCCAAAGAATTTAGAGAAACTAAGGAAAGCCCCGAGACCACAAACCAAGAAGGACGTGAGATCCTTTGTCTCATTATGTGGTTTCTACCAGAAGTATATCAAAAACTTTAATTCCATATGTGCACCGTTAACTGATTTGACACGTAAAGGACATCCAGATCGCATTACATGGACACCACAATGTGAAATGGCTTACCAAGAATTGAAGGAAAAGCTCACAAGTAAACCTATTTTGAAATTACCTGACTTAAGTCAAGAATTCATAGTAAGGACGGATGCCAGTAATATTGGGTTAGGTGCAACTCTACTACAGAAATCAGATGCATTGGATGGGGAATTAAGCCCAGTGGCATATGCTAGCAGAAAGTTGAATAAAGCTGAAATCAACTACTCAACTAGCGAAAAAGAATGTCTTGCAGTAATATGGGCAATAAAGAAATTCAATATTTATCTGTATGGGAAGGCATTTAAGTTGCAAACGAATCACAAACCTTTATCGTTTCTAGCACAGGCTAGGCATGAGAACTCTAGGTTACTCCGATGGTCCTTACTTTTGGCTCCATATAATTTTAGCATTGAGTATATATCTGGAAAAAACCATTTGGGAGCGGATTTTTTAAGCCGCCATCCGTGTGATGAGAATCACCGTAAACCCCAGAAATAATAATAAATTTCTCTATGTGTATATAGAATAAAGGACTGACATTTAATTCTGTTTTAAGAGGGGAGATGTCGTGGAATATTCTAATCCACATATATAAATTATCAGGTAAATATAAAGCCTAACAAATACATTTAATAAAGAAAAGAGCAATGGTAAAAGAACAGTGCTGTCACAATGACTGTACTCGAAATCCCCCTTGTTTTCTGCTTCGTCTGCAAATTGTAACGCTTTCACGTTGATAGTAAAAGCCTACTGTATTATTACCCGCTTTCTTCAATGAAACGTGTACTGTATTTCTTTGAAAAACCTTGAGATACGCAAGCTGATCAATGACCTAAATTTAATATTTCATTCATTCCATTTTATACACGGCGTAACTAAAAGACAGATAAAGCAGGAGAGAGAGAGAGGGGCGAATGAAGGCAGGAAGCATGCAATACTAAACACGCATCGCGCGATACACAATTGCTGCCATCACGCGTGTAAGGCCACATGCACTAACTTTTTTTCAGACGGACAGTGATAAAAACACTAACCTTCCCAGAGTTAGGTTTTAAAAAAACCTGGAAAACGCTTATTAGGAAAGATGACATTAGATGGGTTTACGTTTGAAAACATGACAGTACCCAGACACCACATGGGGATGGAAGTGAACAGGAGGTGGTAGAAAATGCACATTTTGAACGCAGCCACCTAGCTCCCTTAGATTGAGATATTTGGATTCCTTAGGGCTTGCTGACAAAGAATATGTAAAACGTTACGCAAATAGTCTAGGAATTACCAAATTATAACCAAAATAAAATAGTGGGGGTGCCTGACAGCATGAAATCATTTCTGCTCATAAAATTTTTTTATAACGTGTTTGAAAAAACATTACGTTACAAAAATAGGCTACCATGTTAACTCCTATTTGATTGGAGCGCAACAAATATAAGACTAAACACGATTGGTCGGGCTATAAATACTATCTTGTGTTGTCAGGGGAAACGTGAAAAGGAGTATTTTTTTTGAAAAGATGTGTAGACATGGTTTGATTGGGTAGAGCTGCGAATATACTCAATTCAGAGCGTCTGTTCATTGCCACATCTTGTAATAAACCTACTAAGAAGCAGTGCGTTGAGCACCAGTGTATATTTTTTATAAAATAAAGCCTGGGACATCGGCAGATCGGAGTTGTGCTATATTCATTGCCAGTCAACGAAACTGTTTATTATTTCCATAAATTGTGGTAAGCTTGAAATATTCAATATCTTTTAATGAAAATTGAATGTAAATTGATAATTTATGTCTGTATATATGTGTAGTTCAGTAGCGAACATGATGTAAAGCCTATGGTACTCCAGCCTGAACAGAAGGTGTCGGAGGAAAGTAAAACTGCATGGAATGGCCAAACAGTACACTGACACCTAGATTATTGACTAGAAAGAAATAATGCTGGAATTGCAGAGGCGTAGTAACCATTAGGGAGGGAAATACTGGTATAAAGTATTTCAGATGAAGCTGACAGTTGGCCTAACGCTCTGAACTCAATGTTTGTGATGTATTGTGCTCAATGTAGAAATAGAGTGTAAATTAGTTCTGACGTAGAAGGTACAACCTTCTTGTTTCAGGGACCGTGGTCTTAAAGTTATTGAGCAGCACCTGGTCAGAGCTTTGCTGAAGCCAGAGGCGGACAGCATACTCCTTGGTCCATATAGCAACCAGTGGGGTGGCTCCAGAACTCATTAAAGTAATCGAGTAGAGGAGTCTTTTACTGCAGTCATCACGAAAGATAAGAGAGTGTGGGCATGGAGCTCAATATTATGTACCCCATCTTAAAATGACACTGTAAAATAAAATTAAGAGGGGAATTTAATTGGTTTTAATGCCAGGAACTGAGAACATCTCCAATACTAGTTCCAACAAAGACAAACTATTGAAGTCATGATGACAAATACCAACAGAGCTTGAACAAAACAAAACCAGTATTACCTCAGATTACTACTACACAACTGACACACATAGGATACTATTAATAATATATGTCACTACAAGATTCATATTGATAAATTCTGTACATATAACTTGTAATTAAAATTGATTGTGATTCCTGGTTCCCTTTGTATTTGAATCAGGACACATATACATTCATGACAGCACTGAATACATATTGTTATTTGAAAAGTTATCAGTGACTCCTTTAAGATATCCTTGTAGAGTGTTTTATGTATGTGAGTGTCACTGTGTTGTCAAGTGTGGTGGAATAAATTAAATTGTTTAGCTGTCTGTTGTTGTTATGACTTACACTTCATCATACACATACCCTAGACATATAACGTAGTCATCACACTATTCCAGAATAATTCTGACTGAGGTATACATATGTGGCAGCAAGTAAGGTTATCTATAATACACTACTCTTATTAGATATAGATACCTTCACAGCTGATCTCAGTCAGTACACTAAGTCCCCTATAAATATTTATAACATCCCACTTCACCACAATAGCAACCAGTGGGGTGACTCCAGAACTCATTAAAGTAATCGAGCAGAGGAGTCATTTACTGCAGTCATCACGAAAGATAAGAGAGTGTGGCCATGGAGCTCAACATTATGTACCCCCATCTTAAAATGACACTGTAAAATAAAATTAAGAGGGGAATGTAATTGTTTTAATGCCAGGAACTGAGAACATCTCCAATACTAGTTCCAACAAAGACAAAACTATTGAAGTCATGATGACAAATACCAACAGAGCTTGAACAAAACAAAACCAGTATTACCTCAGATTACTACTACACAACTGACACACATAGGATACTATTAATAATATATGTCACTACAAGATTCATATTGATAAATTCTGTACATATAACTTGTAATTAAAATTGATTGTGATTCCTGGTTCCCTTTGTATTTGAATCAGGACACATATACCTTCATGACAGCACTGAATACATATTGTTATTTGAAAAGTTATCAGTGACTCCTTTAAGATATCCTCGTAGAGTGTTTTATGTATGTGAGTGTCACAGTGTTGTCAAGTGTAGTGGAATAAATTAAATTGTTTATCTGTCTGTTGTTGTTATGACTTACACTTCATCATACACATACCCTAGACATATAACGTAGTCATCACACTATTCCAGAATAATTCTGACTGAGGTATACATATGTGGCAGCAAGTAAGGTTATCTATAATACACTACTCTTATTAGATATAGATACCTTCACAGCTGATCTCAGTCAGTACACTAAGTCCCCTATAAATATTTATAACATCCCACTTCACCACATATATTGGGGTCTCGCTCTCGGGATTTTGAATCTTTCCCTATTACAAATATTGGGGGTAATTCACTTCAGGGAATAATAAGAATTAAAAGGTATCCTTGGGTGAAAATAAATAAGGTTGAGCTCACAGTGCCTGTGTTGTCCTAAGTTAGTTAGTCATAGATAAAATTGTTTAGTTACATATTTTAGACATTTATCTGTTAGACAATGGCCGACCTGGCAAAATTTCGATCTGCTGCTGTACAGACTGCAAAAGAGTTGGGATTAGATGGGCAAGTTATGATTACCTATGTCACTACTGAATGTGACAAATTTATTGAACGGGAAGAAAGAAGATTAGAAAAAGAGGCCGAAAGAAGGTTAGAGGCTGAAAAAGAAATTAAGAGGTTGCAGATTGAGGCTGACAAAGAGGCTAAGAAATTGGAAGCAGAAGAAAGAAGATTGACTGCAGAAAGGGAAGCAGAAGAAAGAAGATTGACTGCAGAAAGGGAAGAGAAGAAATTAGCTGCAGAAAGGGAAGCAGAAGATAAAATATTACAAAGGGAACATGAGTTACGACTAAGGGAGTTTGAGTTTCAGGGCCATGCTCCTGAAAATGGTGCCAGTCCCTTTGCCTCTGATGCCACTGCTAGCCAAGGAGCCTCAACCTCAGCTATGAATTTTCATTTAGATCATTTTGTTGAGAAAGACGATGATATAGAGAGCTATCTAAATAGGTACGAACTATTAGCTACCACGTATGGGTTAGAGAGAGAAAGGTGGAGCTTAAAGTTATCTCAAGGACTTCGTGGGGCAGCTTATGAAGTTTTTGCAAAAATGAGCAGAAGTGATCAGGAAAATTATGACATGCTAAAGCAGGCTCTTTTGTTAAGATATGAAAAGAATGCAGAATTTTATAGGAAAAAATTTAGGAATGCTAAACTACTGTCAGGTGAAACCTATCACCAGTTCTCTGCACGAATAGAGACATACTTGGAGAAATGGACTTCTCTGGGGAAAACCCAAGATCTTAAGGAAATGGTCCTTATAGAGCAATTAAGAGAGTCCATGGCTCCAGACCTGAGAAAGTTTCTCATGGAACAAGGTGCAGAGAGGCTGGGTGAGTTGCTAAATGTTGCTGAAAGGTATCAAGCAGCTCAAGCAGAGGTAACAGGTAATAAAAAGAAACAAGTGGATAACTTTAGGGCGCCACAGAACTTTAATAAATTTGATCCTAGGGATCAAAACAAAGGTAAGCACCAGTTTGATAGGCCACGGTATGAAAATAAAAATAAATTCCCACAATTCGATGAAAGGAAATATGATGAAAGAAAATCTTTCAACCAAGGAAAAAGGTGGTGTAAAAATTGTAAGATGAACAATCATGACACTGACCATTGTAGAAGGAAACCTCTTCATTGTGCTGCTATGACATCGGGGAAAAAGGAAAAGAAGGTCAAACCTGAAGAACTACAGGAACCATACCACCCCCCAGTGTGTGAAGATGTCATCTGTAATGGTGTCACTATAAGGTGTTTATATGATACCGGTTTAGATTACGATTCCGTTGTGAGTTCTCACCTGGTGCAGGCCGATCAATACACCACAGAAACAGTGGAGATTCAAACTGCAACCAAGGATGTAGCTACCATGACACTTCCAGTCGCCCGAATAAAAGTGAAAACGCGATATGTGGAAGGAATCATAAAAGCAGCAGTGATAAATGAGCCAATCTACCCTCTGATATTGGGGTGTAGATATGTCTTCTTGGGGAATCCCAAGAGACCTGTGATATTGGCAACAGTGCAGACCAGATCACAGTCTAAAAAGGAGGAGGATAATCCAATAAATACTCACCCAGATGAGATGAGGAAGGCACAGGCTGAGGACAAAACACTCAAGCCATGTTTCAAGAAGTTGCCCAAATCTCATACACCTCCAGGCAAGGGAGAGTTTTATATGAAGAACAAACTGATATATAGGAAGGCTGGATCTGAATCCAATGGTCACGGACAGCTGGTCCTCCCCACTTCATATAGGACTAAAGTGTTGGAACTAGGGCATGCGATTCCCTTCAGTGGTCATATGGGAATCAGCGCAACAGGACAGCGAATAGCTTGTCACTATTTCTGGCCAGGAATAACTGAAGATATCAAACGATATGTAAAATCCTGTCCAGAGTGCCAACGAGTAGCACCTAAACATTGGACTGCACCAGCAACTCTGGGGGAAATGCCCATAGTGGGAACACCATTTGAGAGAGTTGCCGTGGATCTTGTGGGACCTCTCACCCGAACCAAGAGAAGGAACAGCTACATTCTGACTCTGGTGGACACATGTTCTATGTGGGGAGAGGCAGTAGCCCTGTCATCGATTGATTCTAAACATGTGGCAGAGGCATTGCTCACAATTTTCACAAGGTTAGGCTTTCCCAATCAAATCTTGACTGATAATGGCTCTCAGTTCAAGGGGAAACTAACTGAAGAAGTTTTCAGGATCTTCCAGGCCAAACACTTCCATTGTAGTGTGTACCATCCCCAAGGGAACGGCCAAGTGGAAAGATTTAACGGCACGTTGATGTCGATCCTGAGAAAGTTGGCACACGAAAAACCAGATACATGGGACCAGTACCTGCACGCCGCCCTCTTTGCTTATCGGGAGGTACCCCATAGTTCAACCGGTATGGCCCCGGCAACATTATTGTTTGGAAGGCCAATAAAAGGTCCACTCGAAGCTTTGTTAAGAACGTGGACTGATGAAAAGGCAGAGGAAAACATTACATCTTCATACCAATATGTGAATGAGCTGACCACTCGTTTAAAAACTGGCTGGAAACTTGCCAATGAAAATTTGAAACAAGCCAGGAAGAAACATGCTGCCTATTATAACAGGAAGGCGAAAGACAGAGATTTGGCTGTGGGAGAGAAGGTACTGCTTCTTCTCCCCGGGAGTCAGAATAAGTTACAAATTGGATGGCAGGGTCCATATACAGTTCTAGAGAAGGTGTCTAGAACAAATTATAAGATAGATAAGAAGGGGAAAGAAAAAATCTATCATGTGAATCTCGTGAAGAAATATTTGGAAAGAGAACATCAGGAAGAGACACACTTGTTGACCTTGTCCATCGCCATGGAGATGAAAAAGGAACCACTTTCATCATTTGAATATCCATTACACCCCTGTGAGACAGCGGCACAGGTGAAAATCAGTACACATTTAACGAAAACTCAGAAAGAGAGAGTGCAACAGGTTCTAAATAATCATGCAGAGGTGTTAACAGACCGACCAGGGCATACAAACCTATTGGAATATGATATGAAACTGATAGACCCCACACCTGTCTGTATGAAACCATATTCGATTCCGTTTGCTAAGGAGAAAGCTTTGAAGGAAGAGATAGACTATCTGTTGAAGGAAGGAATTATTTCGCACAGTGAATCTTCGTATAGTTCCGGTGTTGTACTCTTAAGGAAGCCTTCTGGAGAACATAGACTCTGTATAGATTACAGGAGACTGAATGCTATTACAGAAGGACAGGTGGATCCATTGCCGGATACAAATCAGCTGTTTGCCAGACTAAATAAAGCTAAATATTTCTCAAAAGTGGATCTGAGTAAAGGATACTATCAGATTCCAGTAAAACCTGAGGTTAGACCATACCTAGCTTTTAGTACCTCAGAAGGACACTATGAGTTTAATAGATTGCCATTTGGATTGAAGAATGCGCCTAGTGTCTTCTCTAGAATGATGAGAAAATTATTGGACCCTCTGAATAATCCATATATAACCAATTTCATGGATGATATCCTTATAGCAACAGAAACATTTGAGGAACACATTGACTCTCTGAATATGCTGTTTAATCGACTTAGGGAAGCAAATTTAACAGCCCGACCAACCAAATGTTGCGTTGGATGTAAAGAATTGGAATTTTTGGGACACACAGTTTATCAGGGAAACATGACCCCTGACCCAAAGAATTTAGAGAAATTAAAGAAAGCCCCGAGACCACAAACCAAGAAGGACGTGAGATCCTTTGTCTCATTATGTGGTTTCTACCAGAAGTATATCAAAAACTTTAATTCCATATGTGCACCGTTAACTGATTTGACACGTAAAGGACATCCAGATCGCATTACATGGACACCACAATGGGAAATGGCTTACCAGGAATTGAAGGAAAAGCTCACAAGCAAACCTATTTTGAAATTACCTGACTTAAGTCAAGAATTCATAGTAAGGACGGATGCCAGTAATATTGGGTTAGGTGCAACTCTACTACAGAAATCAGATGCATTGGATGGGGAATTAAGCCCAGTGGCATATGCTAGCAGAAAGTTGAATAAAGCTGAAATCAACTACTCAACTAGCGAAAAAGAATGTCTTGCAGTAATATGGGCAATAAAGAAATTCAATATTTATCTGTATGGGAAGGCATTTAAGTTGCAAACGGATCACAAACCTTTATCGTTTCTAGCACAGGCTAGGCATGAGAATTCTAGGTTACTCCGATGGTCCTTACTTTTGGCTCCATATAATTTTAGCATTGAGTATATATCTGGAAAAACAAATTTGGGAGCGGATTTTTTAAGCCGCCATCCGTGTGATGAGAATCACCCTAAACCCCAGAAATAATAATAAATTTCTCTATGTGTATATAGAATAAAGGACTGACATATAATGTCTGTTTTAAGAGGGGAGATGTCGTGGAATATTCTAATCCACATATATATAAATTATCAGGTAAATATAAAGCCTAACAAATACATTTAATAAAGAAGAGAGAAATGGTAAAAGAACAGTGCTGTCACAATGACTGTACTCGAAATCCCCCTTGTTTTCTGCTTCGTCTGCAAATTGTAACGCTTTCACGTTGATAGTAAAAGCCTACTGTATTATTACCCGCTTTCTTCAATGAAACGTGTACTGACCTTGAGATACGCAAGCTGATCAATGACCTAGATTTAATATTTCATTCATTCCATACACGGCGTAACTAAAAGACAGATAAAGCAGGAGAGAGAGAGGGGCGAATGAAGGCAGGAAGCATGCAATACTAAAACACGCGTCGCGCGATACACAATTGCTGCCATCACGCGTGTAAGGCCACATGCACTAACTTTTTTTCAGACGGACAGTGATAAAAACACTAACCTTCCCAGAGTTAGGTTTTAAAAAACCTGGAAAACGCTTATTAGGAAAGATGACATTAGATGGGTTTACGTTTGAAAACATGACAGTACCCAGACACCACATGGGGATGGAAGTGAACAGGAGGTGGTAGAAAATGCACATTTTGAACGCAGCCACCTAGCTCCCTTAGATTGAGATATTTGGATTCCTTAGGGCTTGCTGACACAGAATATGTTAAGTGTTACGCAAATAGTCCAGGAATTAATAAATTATAACCAAAATAAAATAGTGGGGATGCCTGACAGCATGAAATCATTTCTGCTCATAAAAATTTTTTTTATAACGTGTTTGAAAAAACATTACGTTACGGAAATAGCCTACCATGTTAACTCCTATTTGATTGGAGCGCAACAAATATAAGACTAAACACGATTGGTCGGGCTATAAATACTATCTTGTGTTGTCAGGGGAAACGTGAAAAAGGAGTATTTTTTTTTAAAAAGATGTGTAGACATGGTTTGATTGGGTAGAGCTGCGAATATACTCAATTCAGAGCGTCTGTTCATTGCCACATCTTGTAATAAACCTACTAAGAAGCAGTGCGTTGAGCACCAGTGTATATTTTTTATAAAATAAAGCCTGGGACATCGGCAGATCGGAGTTGTGCTATATTCATTGCCAGTCAACGAAACTGTTTATTATTTCTATGAATTGTGGTAAGCTTGAAATATTCAATATCTTTTAATGAAAATTGAATGTAAATTGATAATTTATGTCTGTATATATGTGTAGTTCAGTAGCGAACATGATGTAAAGCCTATAGAGCTCCAGCCTGAACAGAAGGTGTCGGAGGAAAGTAAAACTGCATGGAATGGCCAAACAGTACACTGACACCTAGATTATTGACTAGAAAGAAATAATGCTGGAATTGCAGAGGCGTAGTAACCATTAGGGAGGGAAATACTGGTATAAAGTATTTCAGATGAAGCTGACAGGTGGCCTAACGCTTTGAACTCAATGTTTGTGATGTATTGTGCTCAGTGTAGACATAGAGTATAAATAGTTCTGAAGTAGGAGGTACAACCTTCTTGTTTCAGGGACCGTGGTCTTAAAGTTATTGAGCAGCACCTGGTCAGAGCTTTGCTGAAGCCAGCGGTGGACAGCATACTCCTTGGTCCATATAGCAACCAGTGGCGTGACTCCAGAACTCATTAAAGTAATCGAGCAGAGGAGTCTTTTACTGCAGTCATCACGAAAGATAAGAGAGTGTGGCCATGGAGCTCAACATTATGTACCCCCATCTTAAAATGACACTGTAAAATAAAATTAAGAGGGGAATTTAATTGTTTTAATGCCAGGAACTGAGAACATCTCCAATACTAGTTACAACAAAGACAAACTATTGAAGTCATGATGACAAATACCAACAGAGCTTGAACAAAACAAAACCAGTATTACCTCAGATTACTAGTACACAACTGACACACATAGGATACTATTAATAATATATGTCACTACAAGATTCATATTGATAAATTCTGTACATATAACTTGTAATTAAAATTGATTGTGATTCCTGGTTCCCTTTGTATTTGAATCAGGACACATATACCTTCATGACAGCACTGAATACATATTGTTATTTGAAAAGTTATCAGTGACTCCTTTAAGATATCCTCGTAGAGTGTTTTATGTATGTGAGTGTCACAGTGTTGTCAAGTGTAGTGGAATAAATTAAATTGTTTATCTGTCTGTTGTTGTTATGACTTACACTTCATCATACACATACCCTAGACATATAACGTAGTCATCACACTATTCCAGAATAATTCTGACTGAGGTATACATATGTGGCAGCAAGTAAGGTTATCTATAATACACTACTCTTATTAGATATAGATACCTTCACAGCTGATCTCAGTCAGTACACTATGTCCCCTATAAATATTTATAACATCCCACTTCACCACACCTGCGTTGCGACCAGCACTACAGTAGTGTATGTGTATATATATATATATATATATATATATATATATATATATATATATATATATATATATATATATATATATATATATATATATATATATATATAAAAATTTATTTATTTTATGTGGGCCATGGCTGAGAAATTTAAAGGTTACCTGCTAGGGTCACAAGTAGAGGTATTTACAGACAACAGGGGTCTGGCTTTCTGGGAGAAAGCTAAACTGGGAGCTATAGAGCAGAGATGGATGGCCCAGATGGCTATGTTTAACTACACAATCCGACATCGAGCAGCGAGAGCCAATGGATATGCAGATTATTTGTCCCGCTTTCCTATTGAGACCACAGGCGAAGAACTGGTGGATGATGCAGATGTTGCAATAAGTGGCATAACAGCTAAGGTTATCAGAGGGTCTACCCAGATACCGCTTGAGATAGGGTTGATGGCAGCAACAAGCAATAAAGATGTCAATGAAAGGTTACCTGCCGAATCACTTTCAGAACAAGCAACCGCTCAAGCATTGCCCACCTTTTCGCGCGAGGAATTGATAAATCTCCAGGGAAATGATGATGTGGAAGCGATGGTTAGGAAGATTGTACATGATGGCACCAGACCTGCAGGAAGAGATGCTCGAAAATTTCCTTGGCTGCAAGGGAATTACTTAATCAGAGTAAACGGCTCGAAGTGACAGATGGGTTGTTATACCGGACAGATGGATCTAGCATAAAACAACTGGTAATACCTGAGTACATTAAACCACAGAGACTTGACTCTGCTCACAGGGTGGGCCATTAGGGAAGAGAGCGCATGCTGCAGTTGCTGAGAAGTAGGTGCTTCTGGGTACGCATCACAGCTGACGTTGAAGTCTTTTGTCGCAGATGCAACCGATGTAACATTGCCAAGGCACCTCAACTGACGTTTCATGGGCCATCTGGAAACCTGATTGCCTCCAGGCCATGCGAGGTGGTAGCAATGGATTTCAGACTGCTAGAGCGCGATTCCAATGAGTTTGAGAATGTATTAGTGCTTACAGATGTGTTCAGCAAGTACAGCATTGCTATACCAACAAGAGACCAAAAAGCAACAACGGTCACCAAGGCCCTGGTGCAAAAGTGGGTCCAGTATATCGGAACTCCTCAGAGGATACATTCTGATCAAGGCCGGAACTTCGAATCAGCGATAGTCGCAGAACTGTGCAGGATATATGGAGTCCACAAGAGCCGCACTATAGCTTACAATCGTTAAGGCAACGGGCAGTGCGAGCTTTTCAACAAGACCTTGCATGATTTGCTGAGACCCATGACAGCCGACCAGAAGCGAAGGCGGCCTGAGCATCTAGCTGAGGTGGTTATTGTCTACAACTCCACTCTCCACTCTTCGACAGGGTACACACCATAGTACCTTCTCTTCGGCAGAGAGCCAAGGCTTCCTCTAGGCTTCGTGACAGGCACGCGCCCAGATGAAGAGCCGGAGACAACTGATGAGTGGCTGCAAGGTCACCTAGATAGGTTGCACGTAGCACACCAAAAAGCTGCAGAGAAAATGCAGAAAATGGTCGCTAATAGGAGGGAGAGAAGTAATCAGCTTCCAGACCCCACACCATTGCGAGTGGGTGAAAGAGTGCGGAAAAGAGTGCACTACACTCACAGGGCCAAAATACAAGACGTGTGGTCCAACGACGAATTCCTTGTATCAGCAATACCAGAAGCTGGCGGTGGTCCTTATGTGAAAAGGCCAGCAGACAACGAAAATCTGAAGATGAGGGTTGCGGAGCATGAACTGAGACGAAGTGAAGACAAATATGATCCTCCGGATCTGGTAGATACGATACTAGGCCTACCTGAGGCACCAACTTCGCCAGATGAGACAGACCCTGGGAAGGAAGTACATGGTCTAAAGCCCGAACCAAGCTGGTATGCCCTGCAGCCGATAGAGGGGCCTGCCCCGAGACGATCTGAGAGATTACAATTGAAGCGCCACAGGTAGTGCTGTTGTCAGGAGGACAACAAAATCAGGCGAGGAATATGCAGCAGTGCCATCTTGTCATCGTAATTGTCTCCGTGGTTCAGTGCCTTTATACCACAACATTTTCAAGAGGAACATACATTACTAGGCTACAAAAAAGCCTAGAAATAGCTGTGTTGTATATGTGTGTTTTTGTTCCTTCTAGAGCATTTATTGCGTGTGTTATTTGCGTTTCCCAATTACTACGCGCCGCGCATTAAGTTGAGCTATTAGCCCTAGGGCCTATATAAAGGGAGAGTAAGCCGGCGAAGAGCCTTTATGAAAATTGGCCTAGAGAGAAAACGATGTTTGGCACGCCCTGTGTAGGTAGAAGATGAACAAAGACATGACACGTGAGTTAATTAAGGTAGAAGGTGATAGTGTTAGAAAGAAAATAGGGATGTAGGTCTGCCACCTAATTGGTGGGTAATTTGTTGTATTTCACGATAATTGATCATTATGCTACTGTAGTGGATTACTTTGAGTGAGGTGAGCATATAATCATTTAGATTTCTTGTGAGCGCAATGCCACTCCAGTGTGCGTAAGGCACATTGAGGCAGAGATGTTTCTCTGTTTGCTACTTGCAGAGCATGGAAACACCAACGCAGCTGGTGTCCATCACAAGCCCACAAGAAGCATTGTTATGCTATTGCAGGGGTGGTTTCGGAAACGATGTGTTTCATATGATGAGTTCCCAATCTCATCAGTCGGCATAAACAACACGCTTCAGAGAGCAGGGACAATTATTGAGATGGATCAGTTGCGAGGTGGTGGTTTATGCTCATTAATGAGAGTATTCGTTGTACGTATAGTTGAACATTATTCTATGTTCATTTTATTGTTATTTTATTATTATTTTATTATTGGTTTGTGTACAATGGTTTGTGAGAGCACGTGGGGTCACTCAGAGATATATATTTATCTTCTCGCTCCTTATGTAGCACGGAGCCACAAATGTGGCTGGCATCCACGTGAAGCTCCCACAACGCATTCAGATGCTCTTGCAGTAGTGGTTTCGGTAACAATCTATATTACACGGTGAGATTGCCAGCCCCATGCACAACACCATACTAGTCTCGCTAGACGACATACATGTGTGTGTATGTGTGTGCATGATAGTTAAATGTTTCACGTAGCGTGGAAGAAGGACAGTGTGACAGGTAATAGCATGGTTTTCTCATTATTTAACTATTATGATTTTTCCTAGTCGTTGCTTTGTTTGCGTTTTCAGATTAGCAATCGAGCACTGGCTAGGTGTTTTGTTTGCTTTGTTTTATTTGTTCAATGTTTGCTTTGTGTGCTTATTGTCGCTGACTGGGTTGTATGAATAAATATAGCCCCTGCCTTAGAATCAAGAGTTTTATTGTTGTTCGGGTCGGTGCGAGTCTGAAATAAAGTGATCACATATCACAACAGCATCATCATCTTTCGCCCACCCAATCACAATTATTCCCCGCCAGTTTGTTGTCGTCCAGACAACAGCACTACCTCTGGCGCTTCAAAAGTAATCTCTCAGATCGTCTTGGGGCAGGACCCTGTATCGGCTGCAGGGCATACCCACCTGGATCGGGCGTTAGACCATGTACGTCCTCCCCAAGGTCTGTCTCATCTGGCGAAGCTGGTGCCTCAGGTAGGACTAGTGTCGTATCTACGAGATCCGGAGAATCATCTTTGTCTTCACTTCATCTCCGTTCGTGCACCGCAACCCTCATCTTCATATCTTCGTTCTCTTCTGGCCGTATCACATATGGACCACAGCTAGCGTCTGGAATTGCGGATACAATGATTTCGTCGTTGGACCACACGTCTTGTATTTTGGCCCTGTCAGTGTAGTGCACTCTTTTCCGCACTCTTTCACCCACTCGCAAGGGTGTGGGGTCTGGAAGCTGATTACTTCTGTCCCTCATATCAGCGGTAACTTTCTGCATTCTCTCTGCAGCTTTTTGGTGTGCTTCGTGTAACCTCTCTAGGTGACCTTGCAGCCACTCATCAGTTGTCTCCGGCTCTTCATCTGGGCGCGTGCCTCTCATGAAGTCTAGAGGAAGCCTTGGTTCTCTGCCGAAGAGGAAGTAGCATGGTGAGTACCCTGTCGAAGAGTAGGGGGTCGAGTTGTAGACCCTATACACCTCAGCTAGATGCTTAGACCACCATCGCTTCTGGTCGGCTGTCATGGGTCTCAGCAAATCATGCAAAGTCTTGTTGAAGCGCTCGCACTGCCCGTTGCCTTTAGGATTGTAAGCTGTAGTGCGGTTCTTGTGGACTCCATATATCCGGCATAGCTCTGCGACTATCGCTGATTCAAAGTTCCGGCCTTGATCAGAATGTGTCCTCTGAGGAGCTAAGAGATACTGGAACCTCTTCTCCACCAGGGCCTTGGTGACCGTTGTTGCTTTTTGGTCTCTTGTTGGTATAGCAATGGTGTACTTTCTGAACACATCTGTTAACAATAAGACATTCTCAAACCCTTTAGAATCCCGCTATAGCAGTGTGAAATCCACTGCTACCTCCTCGAGTAGCTGGAGGAAATCAGGTTTCCAGATGGCCCATGAAACTTCAGTTGAGGTGCTTTGGCATTGTTACATCGGTTGCATCTGCGACAAAACACTTCAACATTAGCTGTGACGCCTACCCAGAACCACCTACTTCTTAGCAGAATGGCCCATTGAGAGAAAAGAGTCGTAGAAATAGTGGTCCGGTTTAGAGTGGAAAATGATGATGGAAAGCTCAGTGATAGAAAATGTAGAGATTTAATAGTTGCTTCACAGCGAGCTGGAGGAGAGTAAAGACAGACTTATTTACGACAAATCGTTTCTCTCAATCTTCTCTTTCACTCTCCTGGTCAAACAATTAGTTGCCAGTTTTCCAGACCCGCATCTGCGCGCACACCGATTTGGCGTTTTTTCACACACACAGGCGACGTTGATACAAACTATATTAAACGAATAAGGGGAAAAGTTGGGCTTTGGTATATCCAACACACAGAACTAAATGAGTTTATGTGATTTTATTCACTTTAAACATCAATCACTAAAATATCAGATATTACATAAATTATCATAAGTACACAAATGCAAATAACAAGTTTGGAAGGGGTGAAGAAGATTGGTATCGACTAAGCCCTTCCCGCTTATTAGACAAAGATAAACCCAGTCCAGAGATAGATAATATCAGGAACATAGGTACGTTAACCTAACAGTGAAGTTAATTACTCTGAAAGAGGTGTTACAAAATTAGGTATAGGTAATAGAAAAAAAAACCTGTTCTTCCCAGCTGTTCTTCCTTTTACTAAGCAAATGGAAAGGAGGTGGTTTTAAACAGAGTTAGCAAATTATCAACTATCCCACTTAAAGGAACAATGTAGGGTATACAGAAAAGATATATATTACCAGGTAAGCAAGTTAATAAAATGGTCACACAAAAGAATTAATTTCCTGTCATTCATACACGCGCTAGCAAAGGCCTTCACTCATCTTGCTCTCACTTACCGATTGTGAAAAAATCTTGCACTCCATAGAATAACACAACAGCAGTTACACCTCAAACTAAATGTATGAGTGTTTGTTCAAGTTCTAGCCCCAGATTAGCGGGTAGGCGGTCAGCACATAAAAGGATCCCGTAATCGCTGGAAAATGAATCTGTAGTTGTGTCTCTTTTCTTAATAACAGTTTCTATGGGAGGGCACGGTCTCTGATACCGGGGTGAGGATGGTGTGGTCTATTTGACTATGCCGCTGATAATAAAATTCTTACGCGTGCTGGTACACTTTATCCGTGAGGTATGGTTTAAGTCCAGTGAGAAAACTAGTCACATCACTGTTCAGGAAATTATGAATTATCTCTCTGTGTCAGTAAACTAACAAAGCTCGGGCCAGTGTTCTTCTTCCCGTTACGACTTAAGTTGTTTGATGGTGCGTTAAATTTGTCTTTGGGTGTGCTTTCTTTGCTATTAGTTAGATAGCGGAATTCCAAACATAGAATCGCCTCAAAGATTAAAAATTTACACAGTCTCAACAAGTTCTGCGTCAGGGGAACTCTACACACTGTTTATGCTTTGCCTTGCTTAGATTGATTTCTTTATTGCTTTCTTAATGCTGGGATCGCACAGGTTACGATCACTCTGTATGAAAGAAAAAAAGACATGTAATATACCGAAAACAAATAACCTACTAAAGCGCGATGAATTTCCCGTTAAGCCTATTATATATATGCTCGCGTATTTAATTATGTATTTAATAAACACTGCGCGAGTTCTAGTGGTTAAAAACACACATCTATAAAACTAGGACTTAACTGAATTTATTAATTATAAATTCCTTCGCGACTTTAAAAGTTAATTTAAGCATCTATTATCTTTTGAAATAATATAATAGATAGATCATTATATTTAAAACTGGAACTCTGAGATGGTTTAATTAAATAGATTTAAATTAACACAAAATCCCTTGAAATAGAATGACTAGACCACTGATCACTTTACACAATATATATATTACCGCTTTGCACAGAATTAGAAATCACTGCAAATATATATAAAATCCAGGGGAAAATCTATAACAAGATTTCAATAAAGCTAGTGCTTCTGTAAAGGTCTGGCCAGCGAGTGATAACGTGTCTAGTTCTACATGGTCTATTTACTAAAATGGAATGTAAGTTGAGTGGGACATGATAAACTTGACAGCTTATTTGATCTCACGAACTTTTGGGGATCTGACCGCCAAATCAAGAGAAGAAACCGCACCCTGGTCTTCGTATCTCCGTTCGCTGCTACCCGTTCGCTTTCCCCGTTCGCTTGGTTCCTAGATTGACACCGAGACGCGAAATTAGCGGCAAGCAACTGCGTCTCGTATCAGGGACCACTACTGTCTTTGATAACGCCGATAGTCTCCCCTAAAAACCCTCGGTCTGTCTCTTTGATCTCGTGCCGCCTACTAAATGAGTCCCGGTGGAATGCGTTCTGGCAAACGAAAAGTTACAACAAATGTTCAGGGGTTCTAATGTTATGAAAAGCTAAAAGTCCCTTTAAATCATCCATCATATCAGGGAGAATTCACTTGTCAAACTAGACGTACGTCACAAGCTGTTATGCCACTTATTGCAACGTCTGCATCATCCGCCAGTTCTTCACCTGGGGTCTCAATAGGAAAGCGGGACAAATAATCTGCATTTCCATTGGCTCTCGCTGCCCGGTGTCGGATTGTGTAGTTAAACATAGCCATCTGGGCCAACCATCTCTGCTCTATAGCTCCCAGTTTAGCTTTCTCCCAGAAGGCGAGACCCCTGTTGTCTGTAAATACCTCTACTTGTGATCCTGTCAGGTATCCTCTGAACTTCTCAGCTATGGCCCACTTTAAACCTAGCAGTTCCAGCCTCATACTGCTTTTTTAATTTCTTTCAGTGGGTCGAAGTGTGCGACTTGCATATGCCAGGACTTTCTTTGTTCCATCTTGCACTTGTGAAAGAATTGCTCCTAATTCTTCTACCTCCAGGATAAACGGTAGCAAGAAGTTAGGTAACCCTAGTATCGGTGTGGAGGTTAGCGCCTTTTTCAGTGTCACAAAGGCTACAACACTTTCTTCGGTCCACAGCTCTCCTATGTTGACTTACTTTGTCTTTTAGTCTGCATGCCTTGATTGAGCGCAGCTATTTAATCATATAGAGGTTTGACTATATTTGCAAAGCTCGGCACAAATCTACGGTTTTAACTGGCCAATCCCAAGCATGACCGTAACTCAGTCTGGTACCGCGGTACAGGGGCCTCTTGAACCGCCTTCACCTTGTCTTCCATAGCTCCTATTCCATCTGCTGAAATGGTATGCACCAAGAATTCAATCGTTGTCCTAATCAGCTTACACTTTTCTCCATTCAGCTTCAGCCCTAGCTGGCGCAGCTTGAGAATACTTTCTCCAGTCGGCTCAAAATGGTTAGTGAAGTCAGCGGAGTACACTAAAATGTCATCAAGGTACACTGGTATCAGCTAGAACACTAAATCATGCTTACTGCTCTGCATTAATCGTTGGAAGGTGCTGGCAGCGTTGGCTAGGCCCATAAGCATCCTGGTGTATTCCTCAAGTCCAAAAGGGGTAGTGAAAGCGGTTTTCTCTAGGTCTTTCATATCCATTGCTACTTGATAGTAACCACTTGCCAGATCAAGAGATGAGAATATCTTTGCTCCTCCTAGCGCATCCAGTTACTCATCTACTAGGAGCAGAGGGTATAGATCCCTCTTTGTTTTGCTATTGAGTACCCTAAATCTACTCACAGTCTAAGCCGACCATCCTTCTTCCGGACCAAAACTATTGGGGAGGCCCAAGGACTGCAACTCTCCTTGATTATTTGTTTGTCAAGCCATCCTTGCAAGTGATCCTGTACCTCTCTGTAGAAATCAAGGGGGATTCTCCTGTAACGCTGCTCAACTGCGGTGTCATCTGTTAATGGGATGGTGTGCATTACCCTATCAGTGTAACCTACATCTGTCTCATCTGTGGCAAACAGATCGGCATAGCGTTTCAACAACGCTCTTACTTCCTGCTTTTCAGCCTCACTGCCCTCACACATGGTAAGGTCTATTGGGCACATCTCTTACTCTGGATTCGTATACTGTGGACTTGCTGACATTTCTACCTCTTGAGCTCCTACGACTGTGAATTTTAAGTTGTAGCCAACCCCAGCTTCTGCCAGTACTTCTACTTGTGTCCCGGGAGCTAAAGACAAGTCCTTATCACCCACATTTATGGCCTGAATATCACAGGACCCACTTCTAAGAACAGACAGTCAATGTATGACATAATCAGTCCTCTGTGCTCTAAGTCTCTGTTAGGCTCAAAAAGAAAAGTTCTTTCTGACTGGCCACCTCTCCTGCATTTGTCTGTTATGGCCCTGATTGATCGAGCCGGTATGTGGGTTTGCTTTCTTCCAGACACCCAGACTTTCATAGAGTCTGATTTCTGCATCATCCTCTGATCCCTTGGAGGGTCCCATCTTAGTATGTTCTGTATGTTTGGGATTTCCACAAGGACATTAGGACCTATGATCCCTGGTGTTTTTTTTCTGGTTTCTAGATCCGTGTACCTCCCTGACAACATAAACTCCACAGTTTTTCACTATTCTGCACCCAACGTGTATGTCCACAACTAAGTGACCAATATATGGGATGGTGGCACCATTTGCTGCTGTCAGGCGCAAACATCTACCCTCATCCAAGAGGAGCCCTCCAAACATCTCCCTGAAACATTGCTCTGTGATGGTAGACACCTGTGAACCTTTGTCAAACACACAATTTACCTTTTTTCCTTCCATCAGTACTATTCCTTCAGGCCGACCTCCTACCATCTTGATCCTGTTTTCTTGGTACTCTCCCTTCGCATTGCTTCATTTAAGCTCCTGGGGATTTAGTCCGCTGCTGGTCGATATTTCTTGTGATGGATGACTCCCTAACCTTACTTCTGAGTGGCAGTCATTCTGCCTGTGCTCAACTCTGGGTGATGATTTAGCTGCAGAGTTACTGAGCGGACAGCTCGCTACTAAATGTTGTGCTGACTTGTATTGGAAACATCTTCTAGGTAGAGGACCATGTCATAGATTTTTGATAGGAGAATTAAGACTTGGGTTGGTCCCTTCTGAATAGATTGGAATGAGTGATAGTCACAGTGTGAGATAGAAATACAAAATAGATTTTCACAAGTGAGGTGGTAGAATTGTGATAGAGGCTGTCTCTGAGAGCGAGAAATCTTCTCTCTCTCTCTCACCTATCTTCTACGACAGATCTAGAGTAGTCAGACAGTCTAACACATATACATTAAATATATATATATATATATCCACTCACGTGCATGCACATTCAAGTGACGACAGGTAGACACACAGACGTGGGAAACTATAACAAATGATTATATAGATATTTAGAACGAGCTGACCAACATGCTGATTAATTTATTGTTAAGTTTATTCATCATTTGTAAACTTACGTCACAACAGGTAAAATACATCAAGCATATACAAAAAACTCATAAACAAAAATCAAGAAATGCTACAAGAATGATAGACCCGTTGGTATGATCCTTCCCTCGATGGATAGCCCACAGTCCCATTAGAAGAAAGTGATAGCCCAAAGAGTCACAGATACATATGATTTAGTCTAAAATTCTTCCCACTTTAAGGTATGAACAGACTGGATACTCTGATCTAGTATAAGGGAATATATAGATATATAGTTAGCAATACCTTGCATAAGGAAATGTTATGACAGCCGAAATGAATGTGTGTCAAAAAACCACCATAAAGGGATCGCTCAGTCCAGCATTCGCTCTATTCATTCAACTGTGCTCACGTGCATTTTTCAACAACAACAAAAATTATTTTTAGGACTTGCCCATACAGAATCTTCAATGGTAATCACCTTCCTCAAATACCTCATTTCTGAGGTCTGGATCTGACTTTTGTGGGTTGTAGTCATTGCCCATGACTCACATCCATGCGTAAAGACTGGGACACAGGTGGAGCGGTATGCAGCCATCTTCGTTTTCTTACCAATTTCTCTCTTGCTGAGGAATCCTCGATTTATGGCCCGAAAAAGTCTCCCAGCTGCTGCTTTTCAAGTTGCCAACTCTTCTTTGATGCCACCTCTCCGGTCTATAACAGCTTCAAGGTATTTAAAGTGGTCAACCTGCTCCAGGACCGGTTCTCCCAGCTTAATCTGATGTTTTCTTTCTTATCACCCTGGTTTTTGTTTTAGAGCTGCTTATGACCATCCCTCTCTTTCTTTCCTTACATGCCTTGATGACATCGTCCATGAGGAGTATGAAGAGATAAGGTGACAGGTTATCACCTTGTCTTACAACAGTGGTGGTCCTGAACTCTTCTGAATTATAGTTTGCTGTCCTCACATAATTTCTGCAAGACTTGTAGAAGCTCTGTATAGCATGAATCAGAGGTGCTGGAATGTTCTTCCTTGCCAAACAGTCCCAAAGTTTACTCCAGGGAACCCTGTCAAACGCCTTTTCCAGATCTGTGAAACAGAGATGGATCTCACTCTTATACCCAAGAGCTTTTTCACTCAGCTGTCTGAGTGTGAAGATTAGGTCTTGAGTACTTCGGTTTGCTCGGAATCCACACTGGACCTCATCCAATTGTAGCTCAGCTAAGCGTCCGAGTCTCTGCTCTAGGATTCTAGAGTAGATTTTACCAGGGACACTGAGAAGGGATATGCATCTATGGTTTCTACATTGTCGATTGTCACCCTTTTTGAAAATCCGTGTTATGATGGCAATCTCCCAATCCTTTGGTATGGTCTTGTTGCACCTCGCTGCCTGTAGGATCCTTAAGAGTAATAGGTCGCCTGCTGCTCCCATGTACTTAACCATTTCTGGTGTTATACCATCATGCCCTGCTGCTTTGCCCATCTTGATTTTCTCCAGTGCTGCCTTCAGTTCTTCCATCTTTATGTCATCTTCACCACCATTGGTTTTCTCTTCTGTGCTAATGGTTATCATTTCTGATGCTTGACCTTGCTCACCATCAAGGAGTTCTGAGAAATATTCTTTCCATGTTTTCATTACTTCCTTCGCGGCAGTAAGCAACTTGCCTTGCTTGTCCTTTATAAATTTAAGAGGGCACTGTTTTTCCTTCTTCGTTTTCTTTACGGTCCTATAGAACAATTTCTTGTTTTCTTGCGCATCTTTTTCTAGCTTTT
This sequence comes from Oreohelix idahoensis, assembly GCA_024509875.1. Classification (NCBI taxonomy): domain Eukaryota; kingdom Metazoa; phylum Mollusca; class Gastropoda; order Stylommatophora; family Oreohelicidae; genus Oreohelix; species Oreohelix idahoensis. The sequence continues at coordinate 442,433 of JAMPIV010015304.1, forward strand.
CTCCAAATTCTTTCCAGGACTTCTGTTTTGCTGCTAGCACCTTGTTCTTTGCTTCTGTTCTGAGTATCACATATTCTCTATATTTCTCTATTTGTCCTGCTGTGTTTTTAGCTCCTAAGTATTGTTTCCATGCCATTTTCTTCTCTCGTATTTTCTATTTAACTTCCTCTGTCCACCAAGGTGTCCTCTTTCTCTTGTTACCAAATCGAACTTCACCACATGCTTCTGCAGCAGCTGTCTTTATGATGTCCTTGAATTTAAGCCACAGGGTTTCCAAGTCATCAGGTTGTTCTTTTGTGTTTCTCACCGCTGTAGAAATAAGCCCCTGATATATGGTCTTAATTTCTGGCTCTTTCAGCTTGTAGGTCTTAATGCTCATTTCTTTCGTTCGTTAACTTGGTTTCTTGCATGGTGCTGGGCAGTTCCTAGGCTGAGCAACTCTTTCAGTTGTTCTTTTGATTGTAAGCAGGTAGTGATCACTTCCAATCTCTGACCCCCTCCAGACTCTAGCATCCCGGACATATTTGAATGAGCTCCTCCTAACAATGGCATAGTCGATCACTGACTTTTCATTCTTTGTTGGTTCACGCCTAGTGTATGCATGTATGCGCTTATGGGGGAACTTTGTGTTTGTAATGATCAGATTCTGCTCACTGCAGAATCTGAGGAGTCGCTTTCCATTGTCAATGAGAGTATTTTCTCCATATCTTCCGATACCTCCACCCCATCTAGCATGGTCATTTCCAACTCTGGCATTGAAATCTCCGAGCATGATAATTTCATATAGGCAGTCATCCATTGTCATCTGAAGCAGCTCGAAGAATTCCTCCTTAACCTCTGCTCTTTCATCCTCATTTGACCCGTACACTATGACCAGGTTGACTATGGTTTCTCCTTCTTTTAGTTTTACAACCATAATGCGCTCCGAGACAAAGTTCCATCCCTTGATATTATCTTTTTTGGTTTTTTGCCACAATGAAACCCACACCCCCTTTAGCTCTTTCAGATGTGGGTACACCACTGTAGAGCAGCGTGTCGCCATCGAGATCCATGACTTCTTGTCCCTTTTTCTTCGTTTCCGTTATAGCCAGGATTTCTAGTTTTGCTTTCCTCATCTCTTCCATCAGCTCCACTTCTTTCCCATTTATACTTCTTGTGTTCCAAGTTCCATAAGTCGTAGTCCGTTCCAGTTCATCGCCTTAGAATCAGTCCAGTTTACTCTCTTGTATTGCTCGTAATCGTGATTTAAAGCAAACAGGTGATTGGCCTGTTGTGCCTTTGCATGGTGGAGGGGCTGCCTCCTTATGGCCTCCATGCAGGCCGCTCTTCTCCTTTTTCAGCCGGGCTCGGGGGCCGGCCTTGGCGGAGTTGGTATCATAATAGACTAACTAAAATGTCAAACTAAGAGTAATATAAAACAACAATGTATATAATGTTTACAGATGAAACAATAACAATGACATAATGACGATGGTGCATGAAGAAAGATAAGAATAAAACCACAAGTCATTAAACAATATTTTCCATGAGAACAAATCAAATTATAGAATTGAAGTTCACTTAAATGAAAACAATGCAGGCATAGAACAATAATTAAAAAAAAAAATAAGCCGCAGTGAAGAATGGAAATAATGAATACAATAATGATAATGCAAAACACTGATAAGAAAAGGGGATGGCATAGGACTAAATTTTGGAGATAATTGAAGGTACCTCTTTTAGTCTAAACAACAACTGGAAGTCCTCTCAGTACGGCACAAGGACAACATTAAGATTATATGAGAGCTGTGTGCTTTCTGTGCTTCTCTATGGTGCGGAATTCTGGAAAGTTACAGAGAAGGAAATGTCGAAATTGTCATCTTTTCACACAACATGCCTAAGAAAAATTCACCGAATCTTTTAGTCGAATACCATCACCAACCAAGATCTGCTTACTCGGAGCAAGCAAGAGGACATGCACACCATCACAGCTGGCAGACTCTGGAGCTGGGTTGGCCATGTCCTCAGAAGAGACCCGGATGCCATCACAAGAACAGCTATGCTATGGACACCTGAACGAAAACGAAAGAGAGGCCGACCAAAAACAACTTGGCGGAGGACTGTGGAGGCTGAGATGCAAAGAATGAACCAGAGTTGGGGCACTGTACGAAGGATGGCCACCAACCGAGCAAAGTGGAATCAATTTGTTGTTGCCCTACAAAACGCCACCAGGTGTGATGGCCACTGACTGCTTTGACGGTCGGCGGCTAAGGATCAAAGAAGAAGAAGATAGGACTAAATGTAATTACATAAATTATGACATAATTGCTAACTAAAATGTCGAAGTATGAGGAGGGGCAAATGTAGTGACATGGGTAACGTACAACAACATTGAATGCTTAAAAAACAATGATCAGCAACGAAGTAAAACAATTTCACAAAATTAATAAAAGCAAGAAGATTGATCAACTAGACAGGAGTATCTGTTAACTTAGTAGAATAAACAAAAATTTGGTGCTGTAGAAAAAAAGAGAATGTTAATTGCTGTAATAAATAAAATAATGCAATAACCTGAGGACAAATGCAATTATGAAATAATCTATAAGATGTACACATACAAGGTACCTAATATAAGATGAATGACAAAATTTAACACAACTAAGGAAACATGGGTGAGCAATCGAAAGATAATCAATGCGATATAAACGAAAGTGTTGTATGTGGATGAGGAATCGTGGTGTGTAATGTGATAAATAATCATTAAACCTAGCTAATACACAAATGCTACTATATTTACAAAAACTACCATAAGATATTAATAATACACAGTCACTGGTACAGTCTATTTCTGTCTAGCACAATGAATTGTTGCGATTAATTTAAGAATTCTCATTTCCAGAAAGGAATGCGTAATACAGATAGTATATGAAGCAACTGGAGGTCGATTAATAATATGTTTCCTTGCTTTCTCCAGTAATCTCCAAAAGAACGTTGCCGATCATCCCGTACACAATATTCGCAAGGAGTTTTTTCCTTCCCTTTAGCAGTGTTTCGTGCTTTAGCTGTGTTTCATGGACATGTATCGTAGTGTACTAGTATCGATTGTAATTAGGAACTGTCACACTATTTGAAGGGTCTCAGGATTTATTCACTGACTAACCATAAAAGTGAAGATGTCCAACTCTTACAAACTTAACTAGATACGAGTAGTTTCTTTCACTGACCACATGACGAGGCCTCTGCCTAGATTTACACACCAATCAATACCCTTTACCTCTACAGGGAGCACAGGCCTTCGACAAACACAAGCCAAATCCTCCTACCACGTGCCATTAGCTCAAGATATTTCCATGGCTTCCTTGTCTCTAGTTCTCTTCCTTGATGTACGAACATTCCAGGTGACAATTCTCAAGATTTTCCCAAAAGAAATAGATCAGTTTGCAACATAAGACTCCTGTCGGCTTTCTCTAGGTAACACCATGAGCCTCCTTACCAGAGGGCATTCTTCTGTCTTGTGTGGCTGAACTGACTTATTTACTTTAGTTGATCTGTTCATGTTGTTTGTTTTGCAGAAGTCTTGTGTGGCTTACATTTTTAACAGGATAAGGTAACCAGTCCCATTCCTTTGTCACTTCTTACGACAAGCATAGCAGGTTTCAATGTTACTATTCTTAGCTCCCCTTTCAGGCCATGGTAACTGTCGCAAAATTGGTTTCAAGTCATTGCAAACGTGTTCAGGTAGATTTAGGAACCCGTCAACAATCGATTGACCGGTTTCAAAATGGCGGCGTATCAGCGAAATGTGTATCAGACAGAGGGAATTGCCAAGGATAAATAAAAGCAGAAGGGAATCATTATGAAAAGGATTTCACATTTTGGTCCAGGAAAGGATTGTGTATAACTGTATAAAAGAAGAAACGGTAGGAAATTTTCATTTACGGGAATATATGCGTATTACGGCTGCCCACAGTTACGCTAACAGCTGGTAAGCCCACTTCTGTTCTAAATATTACAATCAACAAATAACAGTTTGGGAAATTACAGGGATAGGAAGATAGAGATTTATCGGCTGGATAAAACTGGATAAGATGGAACAATATGGATATTATATATGCCGAGTATGAGAAAGGCAAACTTTCAGTCGACGCACAGTTCGGCTGAAAACGCTGTTCGGGAAAGGTTTTTCAGGCCTAGGTTTAAGCTGTGACGTCAGTACCCTCCGATACGTCCGCGCTATACGTATATATATCGGATCGGTAAATTCTGACAGGGACATCGAAAGAGGTTTGAGCCAGATGGACGGACGGCAGAAAATCGCCACTACGCTACATCTATCTGAAGTGTGAGCGAATCGCCATAAGTTTCAGTCAGTATCTGGAGTCTGAGGGTTCCATGAAATAACTCAAACCAAGACTGTCACGTATCAGAAGCCTGTGTGGTTCATCAGAGGCAATCCCACAAAAGTGCAGGACCCCAAAGAGTGAACTTCAACTGGTCATTGGCATCCCTACAGCTGGGTCTACCAATACTGATATATGCAACGGACAGTCCGTGTCAGCAGGATCAAGAGTCACAGATAAGTGTCCATTTATGACACTGACTACCTATAAGAAACAGCTAATAGTGAAAAACCATAGTTCAGTCAACTGATGAAAATTAATTGGAAAGTCAAGGGACTAAAAACAGTGATTGCAGATTGCAGTAACTTTATTATTCAAGATCTTGAAGTCTAAATAGATAATAATAATAATTGTGTGAATACTTTTATATATATGCTCTTTTCCAACTAGTAGTAATAGAATATTAGTGTAATTATTAAACTATTTTAACTGTACCTGAGGAACTTATTCACTTCTTCCATTTGTGGTTTCAGTGAATGTTCATTTTAATATTCCCTAGAATATAAGTAATCATAAGATAGTCATAGGGAGGAGACGCCTTAAATCCTGGTACAACTTCTTACCAACTGGCCAGGGTTTTCACAGTCTGACTATTTATATGATATCCATACACCAGTGCTTCTTTCTAAGACTGGGGTATTACGTGTAAGACCAGAACTCGTACTGACATACTATCCTGGTAGCAGATGAGATACCTGGACTCTTACCTAAATAAATAATTAATCTTATATAACCTCCCGCTACAGTAACACACGGGTGCTGATGCTTTATACTTTGGACTGACACTGTTTTTAATGACTTCTGCTTTCACAAACATCTTCACTCAAAACAACTTCAACTGACCAGTTTATTGATTTTGTTTATCAACTTACGGATGACTTTTACTTTGATGATCTTGGATGCTATTTGTGAACCCAGAGTGGCTACACACTTGTATAATCCCTGATCACCATCCTGAACATTGGTCACTCTTAATATCAGGCTGCCATCAGGTGTTGTCTCTACCCTTACTCTGAGGAAGAAAACAAAAACTATCAACATGGCAGATGCAAATATAGGGAGGGCGTATATACAATTTGAATGATATGACAAGATCACTAGCGTGGAACTGATGACACGTGACAGTAGAAATGAGACGAAGACGCTAGCCTAGGATAAAACACACACTAAGGAAACGTACTAATAGTATTACAAGGTAGTCCTGGAATCCCTTGGGTAAAAGAGGTAGAGGGTGCTCGAAGAACACACGAAGAAAAGAACCAGAGACGGACATGAAAAGTACAAGAGACTGACAAGAAAAGAACCAGAGACAGACATGAAAAGTACCAGAGACAGACAAGAAAAGAACCAGAGACAGACAAGAAAAGAACCAGAGACAGACAAGAAAAGAACCAGAGACAGACAAGAAAAGTACCAGAGACAGACAAGAAAAGTACTAGAGACAGACATGAAAAGAACCAGAGACAGACATGAAAAGTACCAGAGACAGACAAGAAAAGAACCAGAGACAGACAAGAAAAGTACCAGAGACAGACAAGAAAAGTACCAGAGACAGACAAGAAAAGAACCAGAGACAGACATGAAAAGAACCAGAGACAGACATGAAAAGTACCAGAGACAGACAAGAAAAGAACCAGAGACAGACAAGAAAAGTACCAGAGACAGACAAGAAAAGAACCAGAGACAGACAAAAAAGAACCAGAGACAGACAAGAAAAGTACCAGAGACAGACAAGAAAAGTACCAGAGACAGACAAGAAAAGTACCAGAGACAGACAAGAAAAGAACCAGAGGCGGACATGAAAAGTACCAGAGACAGACAAGAAAAGTACCAGAGACAGACAAGAAAAGAACCAGAGACAGACAAGAAAAGTACCAGAGACAGACAAGAAAAGTACCAGAGACAGACAAGAAAAGAACCAGAAACAGACATGAAAAGTACCAGACACAGACAAGAAAAGAACCAGAGACAGACAAGAAAAGTACCAGAGACAGACAAGAAAAGAACCAGAGACAGACAAGAAAAGAACCAGAGACAGACATGAAAAGAAACAGAGACAGACAAGAAAAAAACCAGAGACAGACATGAAAAGTACCAGAGGCAGACAAGAAAAGAACCAGAGACAGACAAGAAAAGTACCAGAGACAGACAAGAAAAGTACCAGAGAAGACAAGAAAAGTACCAGAGACAGACAAGAAAAGAACCAGAGACAGACATGAAAAGAACCAGAGACAGACATGAAAAGTACCAGAGACAGACAAGAAAAGAACCAGAGACAGACAAGAAAAGAACCAGAGACAGACAAGAAAAGAACCAGAGACAGACATGAAAAGAACCAGAGACAGACAAGAAAAGAATGAGGAAGACATAGAATGACCTTGTGCTGATGGCATGGGACAGAAAGACTTGACATAATTTTGTTAAAGGCTTATGCTCCCTGAAGGGCTGAAGGGTGATAATCGAATAATGGTGGCTCCATGGAAACTAATATACTACTCGTCAAAAATCAAGGGCCACCCTATTATTTTCAATACACTTTTATATAAGCGCATAGAATGATTAAATAAAGGAAGTTTTTAGTAAAAATGGATGCAATATCTTCCCCTGACAGTCCTCTATGCACGTTAAGCATAAAAACAACTCACCGACAACCATGGTGATCACGTGCAATTTGGTTTGCTGACCACAAATTCACATTTTTAATCTGTTTTTTTCAAACTTCCGTACAACCAAACAGGTAAAGTAATCGTGCTGATTGACATTACACGTGCAATGGCGACTTTTCGTGAACAGAGTTCACTCTTAATTTGTTTTACAATCAGCAGACTTAGGGTAGTTTCATCACTTGCAAAAACCATGCCACCGAGAAGAAGTCTTGACACCTTACAAAGAATGAGGGCTATAGCGTGGGTTGAAAGTGGTTTATCTGTCCGTGAGGTTGCTAGACGGATTGCAGTGTCACATTCTACTATCCAAAGAATTTTGGAGAGATTTCGGCCACAGGAAGTGTGAAGGATCGCCACCGGCCAGGTAGCCCTAGATGCACCAATAGACATGATGACCGGTACCTCTTGTTGTCAGCCCTGCGCCATCGAACAGTGACTTGTTCCACTCTAAGATGTCAGCTGAGAAAAAATGTAGACGTTAATGCAGACATTTACATGAATTTGGACTGGCTGCTCGAAATTCTGCAGTCAGAATCCCTCTTACTCCTGCTCATCGCAGATCCCTTGTTGCTTGGTGTCGCGAGCACATCCGATGGACAAGGCAACAATGCAGTCAAGTTCTCTTCACTGATGAATCTCGCTTCACTGTGTCATTCAATGATGGCAGGATTCGAGTTTGGAGACGACCAGGAGAGCGATTTACTGATGACACAATTCGAGAGGTGGATCGTTATGGTAGGGGTTCTGTCATTGTCTGGGGAGGCTTCTACAGACATGGCAGGACCCCACTCTACATCATCCAAGGCAACTAGACCGGCCCAAGATACCAGAATGAAATCTTGAGACCAATTGTTCAGCCTGCTCTGGAGGTCATAGGTGGTAATGCCATCCTCCAAGATCATAACGCTCGACCCCATCGAGCTCGTGTGGTGAATGAGTTTATTCAGCAACATGGGATCATCAGGATGGCGTGGCCAGCTCATTCACCTGACCTTTCTCCGATTGAGCACCTCTGGGATGTCCTTGGTCAAAGATTGTCAACAAATCACCCCCTGCCAATGGATGTTGCACAGCTGATTGCATTTCTGCTTCAGGAATGGCAAGCTGTTCCTCAGGATACTCTTCGGACCCTTGTGGACTCGATGCGTTTACGCTGTCTTGAATGCCTTGCTGCAAACGGTGGTCATACCCGATTTTGAAATGTCTATTTGTCCAATATCTATTGTGTGACTTTTGAAAAGGTGGGTGACACACTTCACAGTTTCATTGCGTTTGAATGTGTGTTTCCATTTCTTTACGTGACATGTCAATTTGGTATTCAATAAATGCCGTTTTGACTGATACCAATTACGTTTATATCAGATTTGTTTTATGGTTTCAACCAAGGTATTTCTAAGTGGCCCTTGACTTTTGACGAGTAGTATATTAATTTGCATGGGTCCCAGTAGACCTACACTCATCTCAGATGGTCCTTAAATCGCAGAATGATCAGGAAAGATTACGAATGCACGTCTGCTGAAGACTAGTAACACCAACGATATCCTAATATTCTCAGCTCCACAGGGATAAGCCTGAAGACCGATGCCGAACAGGACATGCATTACTCGAGCCTTATATTACTCAGACAGATAAAGGTGATAAAGCTGCCCGCCAAGAAATTAAAGAACGTGTCTTGTAAAGCGACAGAAGAGGCGACACATATTTCGACCTCATATCCGAAGAAGACGTTTTGTGTCGCAGAAACACTGCTCCGGGTCCTGATGGTGTACAGTATCACCACATAAAGCAGCTCGATGACACAGGCATTAAGAATGTGGAAATTTCAAAACCAGCATACTGAATGCTGAGGTGCTGGCTACATAGTTAGCTATGGCCACTTTTTAAACCTAGTAAAGACCCCACACTTCTCAGCAGCTATAAAATTATCACAATACAGACTGTCTACGGTAAACTACTATAGAACGTTTCACTAGCTTTGCCCAACTTCAAAATGCTATATCTCAGCGAATATATAACGCATATAAGTGAAATTTTGTGTGTGAATTTGAAATGGTATAGACCCTATGAATTAAATTTTTCATTAAAATGCGGCCATTGGTTTCAATTTTCGTTTCTTTGCGATATAATATAAAATCCTACTTGCCAACACACATCACACGCAAACATATTGAAAAGTCTACAGTAAATTATACGACCTCATTTGCACATTTTTGGTTTATCAAGCAATTGGCATGATTTTTGAGTGAAATTGCGTGAAATCGCACTTCTTGAACATAAAACAGTTTATATCCGGTGCAACGCACAAATTGTCAATCAGAGGTGTGTCTACAAAAATTATTGTGTGGTTAAGAAGGAAAAATGAGTCTGCGAGTACATTTTATGACATTACAGCAAATCACAAATAGGATTTTTAAGTATTTCTGCAATGAAGCTACTCGAGGAAAACTATATCATTCTATTTCAAACCCACAAAAGAGGACTATTCACGCCTTGGGGATAAGCAAACGATCATTGCACCGCTGGATAGCGACATCTGAAATGTCTAATTCCAGTGTTTTACACACGAAAATTAGGCCAAGAGTGGTGGATAATTTTGACAGAGAATTGATCCGCAGAGAAATTTGCAATATGTTTCACAATAATGAGGCAGTGACTTTAAGGAAATTGAAAATTTGGTTAAGAAAGAATAATGACATTGATATTTCCAAATCTACGCTATGGAGGACTATTAGGAGTTTGGGATTCACTTTTAGAAAATATGTTGGTGGTAGAAACCTTATTTGTGAGAAGCCTCATATAGTTGCAATGAGAAGCAAATATTTACGCGAGGTCAGAGAAATGAGAAGAGATTGTTATGATTTTGTGTATTTAGATGAAACTTGGATCAATGCGCACCACAGTAATGAACGAGAATGGCAATCATCTGATGGAACAACTAAGAGACTAGTACCAAGCAGCAAAGGACAGCGCCTAATAATTGCACATGCAGGAAGCAGCCATCATGGGCTTCTAAATAATACTGAACTCATATTTGTTTCAAAATCCACAGATAATAGGGATTATCATACAGAGATGAATGGCAAGATATTTCACGATTGGATTGTGAATCGTGTACTTCCTTCATTGGATAGACCGTCGTGTTTGATAATGGACAATGCTTCATATCACAACGTTGTGGCACCAGAAGATAAAGTTCCTAATTCATCAAGTACTAAAGATGTAATAAAGATTTGGCTGACCAAAAACAACATTCCATTCAACGAAATGTCCCTGAAGCCTGAATTACTTGAAATTGTAAAAAATACACATCATACAAAGATATTTCACATAGACAAGGCAATCCATAAACATGGTCACAGATGTTTAAGATTGCCTCCTTACCATTCTCACTTAAACCCAATAGAATTAGTCTGGGCTAAAATTAAGGAACAGGTAGCAACAGAAAATAGGACGTTCAAATTAAAAGATGTTGAAATACTTACAAAAGCCGCCATCTCGAACATAGCCAGGGATTATTGGAAGAAATGTGAGAACCATGTGTTACAAGAGGAAGAGGAATATTGGACGAATGATGGTTTGTCCTTCATTCAGCCGAGATTGATTATCAATTTGTCAGAGACATCTGATTATGATTCGGATGAAGTTTAATTTCTTTAAAGATGACCTTACCGTTATTTACAAGCACAGTAGAGGAGAAACTTTCCATTATGATATTTATGAACCGCAAAATGGTGATACCTATTGAAATAATTAGATCAATGAAGGTCCAGTTTGGTAGCGCATTAAATGTCAATGACAAACAATGTCACGAGTATCTCCCATGCAGATCATTTAAGAAATCATCTTCAACAGGTATTCATATGCAAACGTGATGACCACATTATTGTAATAGTAGACACGCCTATGCCTAATCAATTCACAGAATCTGTGCATGAAGTGGTAAAATTTCTTTTCTCGATACACAATAATTAGTATGCCGACAAAGATCAAAGGATTTCATCCGTTTATGGGAACTAGACAAGATGCACAGATATAAAGTATATATTTGTTGGGTCTAACCCAATATAACATCGTATGCAAAAAATGGCATTAATACGTTCGACGGTTAATCAGATAATTACATTTGAAGTTGGGCAAAGCTAGTGAAACGTGCTATAGAAAAGATAGTAGCACGGACAATAATGAATCACCTCGAAGATGCACAGACCCTACCTGATACTCTCTGAAGCTATAGGAACATGAAAAGCAACATTGGGTGTGCTGGAACTTTTGCTTATGGTGTGTACAAGGGGTTCCAGGGTAAACGAGAAACGGATGCTGTAGAAATTGACTTAGGAAATGGTTACAACAGTGTGAACTTTGAAACATTAATAAACTGTGTAATGGCTTGTAGTGTTGTGGCAGATAAGGGAACGAATAGTAAGAATCAGATATAGGAAAGTCTATAAAGAGTAGAAAAAGGGGATGCGCAAAAAGGAATGTGCATGAGACGGAGAATCCGAAAAGAGGTTAACAGAAATCCGGTTAGGCACGCTTTTCATCAACTCAGTCAGAAGCGTGAGTTAAGCAGTGCAGGTCGCACATACCCGAGATACACAAGGGTAGCCATGTTGAAGGCGATAGTCAAGTAGACAATGTGTTGTGCCAATTCTCAGACACAAGGAGACACGATTGGGTAGCAATTAACCCAACATATTGACAGTATAAATTCTTGACAGGACTGAAGAACAAAGGAGCGAGTTAGGCTCCACTCAGTAGAAAAAGGGTTTGTAGAGTTAATTAGTTATGTCCATATAGCAGTCCTGTTACTCGTCTAAGATAGTGGCCATCTAGAAGCAGGGAAAAGAATAACCCCGGAGAAGTCCGGTACACTTAATTTTTTTTTTCCGTACGCCCGCTAATACTCAAGGCGAAATCTCAGGTTATTATTTTATGTCTAACCTGACATTGATTTTACGTGAGTGATCCCTTTTTTCTAGTACAGAGACAGGTGTTCCTCGCCATTCAGGCAAATACTCTCCGATTTCGGAGGTACCCATTACAGCTGGGTCGGCTCAGGAGCCGCCAATCCCTGGTCAACGACACTCCTTCAAATGTCCTCGCCAGGTCTCGAGTTAATCCAGCCCAAATCCCGGTCGACGAAAAATCCTCAAATGCCGTCACCCGGGTTTGATCCTGGATAACCCGGTCGCCAGAGCGGTGTGGTAACCACTACGCTAGCGCGGCTCCCATCACTTTAATAACTTGAACCGAGAGCGATAATATCAATAGACAATGTTTTGCTTAGACGGAAGAAAGGATGTAGATACTAGTAACATCTGAATAATTGAGACAAGAGACATTACAATATTGAATCTATTTCATAATGGTGAGCGAGTGTTACAGATGAAAGTGTGACGGACCAAGATTGTTGGAGGTCTGGGTAACAGCAATGGTCCACACATGTAAATAAACTATTCCAGTTGAATGTGGCGTTCCCTATTTGTATAGAAGATCTGCTTAGCGTTTTGTCGTCGCTCTCTGTGTGTGTTGTACACATCCATCATCATGTCATCGCTATCTACTGAGGCAAAGAACCTGGGCATTGTAGCAAAGTTGATTTTGCTGGGGAGGTTATGATGGTATCCTAAATGAATGAAAAGGTGTCTGCTTTAACCGTGTGAGGTCAAGCACAAGTAGGTCTCTGACTCTATAAATGATGATGATGAATTATGTGCAGAGAACCTACAGCTACCTCCCTAGGTCTCACACGGTCACTATACTCGCTCTAGTGTATGGTGTATGGTGTACCTAGGGGAGAAATGAAATGATGGTACACAACAGTCAAACACTTTAAGTTTCTATAAAGAAGATAATAAAACTAGCTTAGAAATGAAATGATGGTACACAACAGTCAAACACTTTAAGTTTCTATAAAGAAGATAATAAAACTAGCTGTTAAGTTTTTCTTTGAACAAATCTTCTTTACAATTTATTTTGCCTGTCCATTCATAGCTTGTGGACAGGTCTTTGAAAATAAGGACAAGATAGTTTACAGAAAAGAACAATTACATTTTTGGGACAATTTGCCCAATAACTAAAATGTTAATATGTATTTATATATATCTTTCCTGTAGGAAATATTAAAAGAGTTCACTTTATTCATCTAAAGGGAGAGTCACTGTAGATGAGGGCTGTAGTTCATCCTACCCCCATAAACGTCCTGTGTATTGTTTTGAAACACAAGAAACTGTCAGAGATGCCTGTGGTGAAGTGGGATGTTATAAATATTTATAGGGGACTTAGTGTACTGACTGAGATCAGCTGTGAAGGTATCTATATCTAATAAGAGTAGTGTATTATAGATAACCTTACTTGCTGCCACATATGTATACCTCAGTCAGAATTATTCTGGAATAGTGTGATGACTACGTTATATGTCTAGGGTATGTGTATGATGAAGTGTAAGTCATAACAACAACAGACAGATAAACAATTTAATTTATTCCACCACACTTGACAACACTGTGACACTCACATACATAAAACCCTCTACGAGGATATCTTAAAGGAGTCACTGATAACTTTTCAAATAACAATATGTATTCAGTGCTGTCATGAATGTATATGTGTCCTGATTCAAATACAAAGGGAACCAGGAATCACAATCAATTTTAATTACAAGTTATATGTACAGAATTTATTAATATGAATCTTGTAGTGACATATATTATTAATAGTATCCTATGTGTGTCAGTTGTGTAGTAGTAATATGAGGTAATACTGGTTTTGTTTTGTTCAAGCTCTGTTGGTATTTGTCATCATGACTTCAATAGTTTGTTTCTATTGGAACTAGTATTGGAGATGTTCTCAGTTCCTGGTATTAAAACAATTAAATTCCCCTCTTAATTTTATTTTACAATGTCATTTTAAGATGGGGGTACATAATGTTGAGCTCCATGGCCACACTCTCTTATCTTTCGTGATGACTGCAGTAAAGGACTCCTCTGCTCGATTACTTTAATGAGTTCTGGAGCCACCCCACTGGTTGCTATATGGACCAAGGAGTATGCTGTCCACCTCTGGCTTCAGCAAAGCTCTGACCAGGTGCTGCTCAATAACTTTAAGACCACGGTCCCTGAAACAAGAAGGTTGTACCTTCTACGTCAGAACTAATTTATACTCTATTTCTACACTGAGCACAATACATCACAAACATTGAGTTCAGAGCGTTAGGCCAACTGTCAGCTTCATCGGAAATACTTTATACCAGTATTTCCCTCCCTAATGGTTACTACGCCTCTGCAATTCCAGCATTATTTCTTTCTAGTCAATAATCTAGGTGTCAGTGTACTGTTTGGCCATTCCATGCAGTTTTACTTTCCTCCGACACCTTCTGTTCAGGCTGGAGCACTATAGGCTGTACATCATGTTCGCTACTGAACTACACATATATACAGACATAAATTATCAATTTACATTCAATTTTCATTAAAAGATATTGAATATTTCAAGCTTACCACAATTTATGGAAATAATAAACAGTTTCGTTGACTGGCAATGAATATAGCACAACTCCGATCTGCCGATGTCCCAGGCTTTATTTTATAAAAAATATACACTGGTGCTCAACGCACTGCTTCTTAGTAGGTTTATTACAAGATGTGGCAAGGAACAGACGCTCTGAATTGAGTATATTCGCAGCTCTACCCAATCAAACCATGTCTACACATCTTTTCAAAAAAAATACCCCTTTTCACGTTTCCCCTGACAACACAAGATAGTATTTATAGCCCGACCAATCGTGTTTAGTCTTACATTTGTTGCGCTCCAATCAAATAGGAGTTAACATGGTAGGCTATTTCCGTAACGTAATGTTTTTTCAAACACGTTATAAAAAAATTTTTATGAGCAGAAATGATTTCATGCTGTCAGGCACCCCCACTATTTTATTTTGGCCATAACTTGGTAATTCCTAGACTATTTGCGTAACGTTTTACATATTCTTTGTCAGCAAACCCTAAGGAACCCAAATATACGAATTTAATGGAGCCCATATGCATTTTCTTCTAGGATAGTCGTGCTGTTACTACCTTCTCACTTCCAAACTTGAGGGTGTCTGGGTACTGTCATGTTTTCAAACGTAAACCGGTATAATGTCATAATTCCCAATAAGCGTTTTTCAGGATTTTAAAACCTAACTCTGGTATGGGTAGGGTTTTTATCACTGACGATTTGAAAAAAAAGTTAGTGCATGTGGCCTTACACGCGTGATGGCAGCAATTGTGTATCGCGCGACACGTGTTTAGTGTTGCATGTGTCCTTGCTTTCTGCCTCTCCCTTCTCTCTATCCTTTAGTCCATCTGTCTTTTAGTTACGCCGTGTATAAAATGGAATGAATGAAATATTAAATTTAGGTCATTGATCAGCTTGCGTATCTCAAGGTTTTTCCAAGAAATACAGTACACGTTTCATTGAAGAAAGCGGGTAATAATACAGTAGGCTTTTACTATCAACGTGAAAGCGTTACAATTTGCAGACGAAGGAGAACACAGGGGGATTTTGCGTACAGTCATTGTGACAGCACTGTTCTTTACCATTCTTCTTTCCTTTTATTAAATTTATTTGTTAGGCTTTGCATTTACGTTTTAATTTATATATGGGGATTAGAATAATTCACGACATCTCCCCTCTTAAAACAGACATTATATGTCAGTCCTTTATTCTATATACACATAGAGAAATTTATTATTATTTCTGGGGTTTACGGTGATTCTCATCACACGGATGGCGGCTTAAAAAATCCGCTCCCAAATTTGTTTTTCCAGATATATACTCAATGCTAAAATTATATGGAGCCAAAAGTAAGGACCATCGGAGTAACCTAGAGTTCTCATGCCTAGCCTGGGCTAGAAACGATAAAGGTTTGTGATCCGTTTGCAACTTAAATGCCTTCCCATACAGATAAATATTGAATTTCTTTATTGCCCATATTACTGCAAGACATTCTTTTTCGCTAGTTGAGTAGTTGATTTCAGCTTTATTCAACTTTCTGCTAGCATATGCCACTGGGCTTAATTCCCCATCCAATGCATCTGATTTCTGTAGTAGAGTTGCACCTAACCCAATATTACTGGCATCCGTCCTTACTATGAATTCTTGACTTAAGTTAGGTAATTTCAAAATAGGTTTACTTGTGAGCTTTTCCTTCAATTCTTGGTAAGCCATTTCACATTGTGGTGTCCATGTAATGCGATCTGGATGTCCTTTACGTGTCAAATCAGTTAACGGTGCACAAATGGAATTAAAGTTTTTGATATACTTCTGGTAGAAACCACATAATGAGACAAAGGATCTCACGTCCTTCTTGGTTTGTGGTCTCGGGGCTTTCTTTAGTTTCTCTAAATTCTTTGGGTCAGGGGTCACGTTTCCCTGATAAACTGTGTGTCCCAAAAATTCCAATTCTTTACATCCAACGCAACATTTGGTTGGTCGGGCTGTTAAATTTGCTTCCCTAAGTCGATTAAACAGCATATTCAGAGAGTCAATGTGTTCCTCAAATGTTTCTGTTGCTATAAGGATATCATCCATGAAATTTGTTATATATGGATTATTCAGAGGGTCCAATAATTTTCTCATCATTCTAGAGAAGACACTAGGCGCATTCTTCAATCCAAATGGCAATCTATTAAACTCATAGTGTCCTTCTGAGGTACTAAAAGCTAGGTATGGTCTAACCTCAGGCTTTACTGGAATCTGATAGTATCCTTTACTCAGATCCACTTTTGAGAAATATTTAGCTTTATTTAGCCTGGCAAACAACTGATTTGTATCCGGCAATGGATCCACCTGTCCTTCTGTAATAGCATTCAGTCTCCTGTAATCTATACAGAGTCTATGTTCTCCAGAGGGCTTCCTTAAGAGTACAACACCGGAACTATACGAAGATTCACTGTGTGAAATAATTCCTTCCTTCAACAGATAGTCTATCTCTTCCTTCAAAGCTTTCTCCTTAGCAAACGGAATCGAATATGGTTTCATACAGACAGGTGTGGGGTCTATCAGTTTCATATCATATTCCAATAGGTTTGTATGCCCTGGTCGGTCTGTTAACACCTCTGCATGATTATTTAGAACCTGTTGCACTCTCTCTTTCTGAGTTTTCGTTAAATGTGTACTGATTTTCACCTGTGCTGCTGTCTCACAGGGGTGTAATGGATATTCAAATGATGAAAGTGGTTCCTTTTTCATCTCCATGGCGATGGACAAGGTCAACAAGTGTGTCTCTTCCTGATGTTCTCTTTCCAAATATTTCTTCAGGAGATTCACATGATAGATTTTTTCTTTCCCCTTCTTATCTATCTTATAATTTGTTCTAGACACCTTCTCTAAAACTGTATATGGACCTTGCCATCCAATCTGTAACTTATTCTGACTCCCGGGGAGAAGAAGCAGTACCTTCTCTCCCACAGCCAAATCTCTGTCTTTCGCCTTCCTGTTATAATAGGCAGCATGTTTCTTCCTGGCTGGTTTCAAATTTTCATTGGCAAGTTTCCAGCCAGTTTTTAAACGAGTGGTCAGCTCATTCACATATTGGTATGAAGATGTAATGTTTTCCTCTGCCTTTTCATCAGTCCACGTTCTTAACAAAGCTACATGTGGACCTTTAATTGTGTGGACCTATTTGTCCATGCACCGGTATGGTCTCTTCCACTAGAAGCTCTATAGTGATGATTTTTCCTCCCAGAATTATCATTCACAAAACGACCGCTACCAATTCTTTTCCTGGGGCTTTCTCCCCACTTAAAATTCTTGATGAGAGATTTCCTCTCTACATCTTCTTCCTCCAGTTTGTTTAAGTCCGATTGAGGGATTTTCGGCTTATCCTGGGGTAAGACATCTTTTTGCACTCTCCGCATAGTGGCCATTGTAAAACAGTTAAGTGAAGCTTGTCCGTGAAAAGGGGCTTCCCATTCCATTTGGTCCACTTTATCAAATCTATTTTTCTTTTTATTATCAGGCCTAATTTTGCCCCGTGGCGTGTCCAGGTCCTGATCAATGTTCCCACTTGTGGGTGTTCCCTCATGTGCTATGCTACACCTTTCTACAAAATTCTCAATGTCCCATCTTGCCTTGGGCCAATAATAATTGTGAGCCACCTTTTGAATGATGTTACCTATTTTCTCATGGTCCCCATCTGGTTTCACATGTAGGCTCCTTATTAAGTCTGCCCTATATCTTTTAGGAAGTACCAGCTGTCCCTGACCTTTGGATCTAGCTCCAGTCTTCCTATACATCAACTTGTTTTTCATGTAAAAATCTCCCTTGCCTGGAGTTGTATGATAAGTTGACAATTTCCTGAAACAAGGCTTGAGGGTTTTATCCCCAGCCTGTGCCTTCCTCATCTCTTCTGGAGTGGTATAAAACAGAATATCCTCCTCCTGTCTTGAGGTCGACCTGACCTGAAGGGTGGCCATATACACAGGTTTCCTTCTGCAACGGTCAGTGTCATGATTGTCCATCTGACAATTTTTACACCACCTTTTCCCTTGGTTGAAAGATTTTCTTTCATCATATTTCCTTTCATCGAATTGTGGGGTTTTATTTTTATTTTCATACCGTGGCCTATCAAACTGGTGCTTACCTTTGTTTTGATCCATAGGATCAAATTTATTAAAGTTCTGGGGTGCCCTAAAGTTATCCACCTGTTTCTTTTTATTACCTGTTACCTCTGCTTGAGCTGCTTGATACCTTTCAGCAACATTTAGCAACTCACCCAGCCTCTCTGCACCTTGTTCCATGAGAAACTTTCTCAGGTCTGGAGCCATGGACTCTCTTAATTGCTCTATAAGGACCATTTCCTTAAGATCTTGGGTTTTCCCCAGAGAAGTCCATTTCTCCAAGTATGTCTCTATTCGTGCAGAGAACTGGTGATAGGTTTCACCTGACAGTAGTTTAGCATTCCTAAATTTTTTCCTATAAAATTCTGCATTCTTTTCATATCTTAACAAAAGAGCCTGCTTTAGCATGTCATAATTTTCCTGATCACTTCTGCTCATTTTTGCAAAAACTTCATAAGCTGCCCCACGAAGTCCCTGAGATAACTTTAAGCTCCACCTTTCTCTCTCTAACCCATATGTGGTAGCTAATAGTTCATACCTATTTAGATAGCTCTCTATATCATCGTCTTTCTCAACAAAATGATCTAAATGAAAATTCATAGCTGAGGTTGAGGCTCCCTACTAGCAGTGGCATCAGAGGCAAAGGGACTGGCACCATTTTCAGGAGCATGGCCTTGAAACTCAAACTCCCTTAGTCGTAACTCATGTTCCCTTTGTAATCTCTTCTCCTTTTCTGCTTCCCTCTCTGCAGCTAATTTCTTCTCTTCTCTTTCTGCAGCCAATCTTTTGTCTTCTCTTTCTGCCTCCAATTTCTTAGCCTCTTTGTCAGCCTCAATCTGCAACCTCTTAGCCTCAGCCTCAATCTGCAACCTCTTAGTCTCAGCCTCTAATTTTCTTTCGGTCTCTTTTTCTAATCTTCTTTCTTCCCGTTCAATATATTTGTCACATTCAGCAGTGACATAAGAAATCATAATTTGCCCGTCCATTCATAACTCTTTCGCAGTCTGTACAGCAGCAGATCGAAATTTTGCCAGGTCGGCCATTGTCTAACAGATAAATGTCTAAAATATGTAACTAAACAATTTTATCTATGACTAATTAACTCAGGACAACACAGGCACTGTGAGCTCAACCTTATTTATTTTCACCCAAGGATACCTTTTAATTCTTATTATTCCCTGAAGTGAATTACCCCCAATATTTGTAATAGGGAAAGATTCAAAATCCCGAGAGCGAGACCCCAATATATGTGGTGAAGTGGGATGTTATAAATATTTATAGGGGACTTAGTGTACTGACTGAGATCAGCTGTGAAGGTATCTATATCTAATAAGAGTAGTGTATTATAGATAACCTTACTTGCTGCCACATATGTATACCTCAGTCAGAATTACTCTGGAATAGTGTGATGACTACGTTATATGTCTAGGGTATGTGTATGATGAAGTGTAAGTCATAACAACAACAGACAGATAAACAATTTAATTTATTCCACCACACTTGACAACACTGTGACACTCACATACATAAAACCCTCTACGAGGATATCTTAAAGGAGTCACTGATAACTTTTCAAATAACAATATGTATTCAGTGCTGTCATGAATGTATATGTGTCCTGATTCAAATACAAAGGGAACCAGGAATCACAATCAATTTTAATTACAAGTTATATGTACAGAATTTATTAATATGAATCTTGTAGTGACATATATTATTAATAGTATCCTATGTGTGTCAGTTGTGTAGTAGTAATATGAGGTAATACTGGTTTTGTTTTGTTCAAGCTCTGTTGGTATTTGTCATCATGACTTCAATAGTTTGTTTCTATTGGAACTAGTATTGGAGATGTTCTCAGTTCCTAGTATTAAAACAATTAAATTCCCCTCTTAATTTTATTTTACAATGTCATTTTAAGATGGGGGTACATAATGTTGAGCTCCATGGCCACACTCTCTTATCTTTCGTGATGACTGCAGTAAAGGACTCCTCTGCTCGATTACTTTAATGAGTTCTGGAGCCACCCCACTGGTTGCTATATGGACCAAGGAGTATGCTGTCCACCTCTGGCTTCAGCAAAGCTCTGACCAGGTGCTGCTCAATAACTTTAAGACCACGGTCCCTGAAACAAGAAGGTTGTACCTTCTACGTCAGAACTAATTTATACTCTATTTCTACACTGAGCACAATACATCACAAACATTGAGTTCAGAGCGTTAGGCCAACTGTCAGCTTCATCTGAAATACTTTATACCAGTATTTCCCTCCCTAATGGTTACTACGCCTCTGCAATTCCAGCATTATTTCTTTCTAGTCAATAATCTAGGTGTCAGTGTACTGTTTGGCCATTCCATGCAGTTTTACTTTCCTCCGACACCTTCTGTTCAGTCTGGAGCAGTATAGGCTGTACATCATGTTCGCTACTGAACTACACATATATACAGACATAAATTATCAATTTACATTCAATTTTCATTAAAAGATATTGAATATTTCAAGCTTACCATAATTCATGGAAATAATAAACAGTTTCGTTGACTGGCAATGAATATAGCACAACTCCGATCTGCCGATGTCCCAGGCTTTATTTTATAAAAAATATACACTGGTGCTCAACGCACTGCTTCTTAGTAGGTTTATTACAAGATGTGGCAAGGAACAGACGCTCTGAATTGAGTATATTCGCAGCTCTACCCAATCAAACCATGTCTACACATCTTTTCAAAAAAATACCCCTTTTCACGTTTCCCCTGACAACACAAGATAGTATTTATAGCCCGACCAATCGTGTTTAGTCTTACATTTGTTGCGCTCCAATCAAATAGGAGTTAACATGGTAGGCTATTTCCGTAACGTAATGTTTTTTCAAACACGTTATAAAAAAAAATTTTATGAGCAGAAATGATTTCATGCTGTCAGGCACCCCCACTATTTTATTTTGGCCATAACTTGGTAATTCCTAGACTATTTGCGTAACGTTTTACATATTCTTTGTCAGCAAACCCTAAGGAACCCAAATATACGAATTTAATGGAGCCCATATGCATTTTCTTCTAGGATAGTCGTGCTGTTACTACCTTCTCACTTCCAAACTTGAGGGTGTCTGGGTACTGTCATGTTTTCAAACGTAAACCGGTATAATGTCATAATTCCCAATAAGCGTTTTTCAGGATTTTAAAACCTAACTCTGGTATGGGTAGGGTTTTTATCACTGACGATTTGAAAAAAAAGTTAGTGCATGTGGCCTTACACGCGTGATGGCAGCAATTGTGTATCGCGCGACGCGTGTTTAGTGTTGCATGTGTCCTTGCTTTCTGCCTCTCCCTTCTCTCTATCCTTTAGTCCATCTGTCTTTTAGTTACGCCGTGTATAAAATGGAATGAATGAAATATTAAATTTAGGTCATTGATCAGCTTGCGTATCTCAAGGTTTTTCCAAGAAATACAGTACACGTTTCATTGAAGAAAGCGGGTAATAATACAGTAGGCTTTTACTATCAACGTGAAAGCGTTACAATTTGCAGACGAAGGAGAACACAGGGGGATTTTGCGTACAGTCATTGTGACAGCACTGTTCTTTACCATTCTTCTTTCCTTTTATTAAATTTATTTGTTAGGCTTTGCATTTACGTTTTAATTTATATATGGGGATTAGAATAATTCACGACAATGCCCCAGATGTCTAACTCATCACCTGGGAGTCCTTGTTGAAAGATATTTCAATGTGTAGTTGCAGAAAAGTGCAATTTCACCACTCGCCAAAGCTCCTACTGTTACCTTCGACAGCATATAAGTCTGGTTGGAGATTGTTTGGCGTTTATTTGTACTCAGCAGGTTTCCTGTCACCAGCCGGCAACAGGAACATAGACCCTCACAATCAAGAAATATATAAACAAATGACGCTGACTTTGTGAAGAAATGGCCTCAGCTTCCTCCGAACTGCACAGACTGTGAATTTATTCTTTATTTAAGTTTAAAATTAACACAGCTGTTTCTCAGCGTATCTGAATAGAATTTTTATTTCAACTGGCAATGAATAGTCAAAGCCTTTTGCTAATATTTACTAACACTGACCAATCGAAACGTTCTACTACTTGAATTCAAAAGCAGTTTGAATGAAAAACCAAAATAATTTCAAATAATTTCTGCGTCTGGTGGTCGATTGGCCAGTCTGCTTTAGTCATGCCCAATACAAAAGGATATTTCGTTTAGGATTACATTTTTCCTACCGCTCCCCTTTCCCATTCATACTCTGTTTACCCAAGCGAATTTGAATGTACCTCCTTGCCTTTCCCAAGCTCACGTCACCCTAACGTTAAAAAAAACATAAGCAGGAACGCCAGTCTGTCTGGTCGAGCGTTCGTAGATATTAGTATTTCTTCAATAACTTCTCAAATACTGGGACTATCATATTATTGAAAGTACATTCTTACTCAGCGAACTTTACGTCATACTATCATATAATTTTTATGGGGAACTTCCTAATGGTTTTAGATTTTAAATTTTGTCACCGGTCATCGTCAATTAAATATTTTACACAAGACCGCCATCTTTCCTCTCCTTCATCTCGCTAGCATGTATTTTTCAAATAACAAACTTGTTTTAGTTACGTCAGAATTGCTACGAGGATGAAAATAAAATTTTCTGCGTGGTTTTGCCTTGGCTGGCTTTTCCGCATCGTGTGTATATGCGTTGCAGACTGTGTCAGCGAAGCGGGGTGTAGACGGGGCGGGTTAAGAATGTGCGTTAATAATTAGTATTGTATCGTGTAATACTACCAAACAATGTAAGGATTACTACTAAATTTTGCGTTAAAGTTGACAGAAAGCGTTAATTCAGATAGTTATTTTGCGGCACGCTTCCGCCAATCGTTAATTATAAGGCTAGACTACAAAGTGTATGCAGCAGATCGAGCAAATGTTAAATATTAGTAGTGTTTCTCGAAAACGAAACTAAAAGCGTGTCAGACTTTTACCGTGAAATCGTTCTATAGGCTTTAGCACTGCACAAAAGACAGCGTGGCTGGCGTGTGAGATCATCACCGTCAGACACAATAGAGCTAATGTATTTATTATCGTTTTATGCCTAAAATCGTACTGAATTGAGCGTTTATTCTCGCAGATTTTACTACAGGCATACAACGGCCATGTATGGTAACCACCTGTTAGCGCAGGCAACCAGTGTTAACCCTTGGCTAACAAGATGGATAGCAGCTGCCTTAACTGAGAGATCAGTGGCATTTTGCTTGGGAACATGGACATTAGACCCAATGTGCATTTGCCAAGGAATGCCTCAGGGTTCACCACTATCACCGGTGCTGTTTAATATCTATACAGAAAAAGTAGCCACCATTCAGCCAACTGGGTTGGGACAAACACTTGAAGTTTGCTGATGACAAACTCATTCACAGAACTGGCTCTGATTAACAGGAAATGGTTAATAGCATACATGGGACACTGAAGAAAGTGTTTAATTGGTGCGAGGAAACTGGCTTCAAAGTCAATCCAAATAAGGCCCGCGTGATGCGATGCTCCCTAAACAACTCCATAGTGAAAACAGACCTTCCCGATATTACTCTTAATGGACAGAAAGGCAAGAAAAGCTGAAATACCTTGCAGTAACATTCGATCGCGGGCTGTCGTATAAGTACCATGTTGATCACATCATACAGAAATGCAGGAGAAGTCTGGCAGCCCTGAAAATAATGGCTGCGGTGCATCTGGAGCAGAGATTACTATTTCTTCTTTATCATCAGCTAGGCATATCGGTCATTGAATATCGGCTGGGAATACTCACGTAGTCAGTAACACAATGTGAGCGACTTCAAAGCATTCAAAATGAAGGGATGCTTATAGTCTTGGGCTATACACGAGTGTCGCGAGGTAATCGCCGTTTTTCTGTTCTTAAATCTTTCCTCATACGTTCATTCATTCTTTCTTATTTCTAGAAAATCCGCCATTTTTTTTTTCTTTATCTTCTCTACATGATCGCAAGCCGGTAAAAATACGCGGCTAATTCTCTCTTTTTTTTTTCATATTCTCCTAACCTAAGTGGTCCGAAAGCGGTTGAAACCCGCCTAGTGGCTCGACCAATGAAATAAGGGTGAACTACTTTTACAGCCAGTCTAAAACCAGGCTAGGAAACCACCCCCCCCCCTTTCACGTGACCCAGCGGAAAATACGCGCGAAAAGTTAGCGTCGATCGATGCTGGAGGGACAGCCATTCTATCGTTAAGCAGCCGGCAGACCTGCCTGCACAAGATGGCTCTAAGCAATACAGAGGAGCACTGTCCATTCTAGCCAGTATGTGAGTCAGTTGAGCGAGTAAGTAGATCAATATTGTTCATTTTAATAACTTGAATAATAATCATGTTTCTCTACAGCAGGGGTTCACAACCTTTTGTACGCCCAGCACCCGTAGGAAATGTTTGATTAATGTTCGCACCCCTACAAAAGTAATATCACGTTTGAAGATGAATAAGTCAATTTTTTATTTTTTGAACCACATAGTGTCGCACCCCCTGAAGTGCGGGCACTCCAGGTTCGGAACCCCTGCTCTACAGCATATAGTATATACAGCAAAATACCTATTTCAGCATCTTTTGTTAAGACCAAGTTCTAAATGTACCTCCATCTTCATTTGACAGTAATGAATGTTCCTTGATTGTGTACATGGGATTACGGAATGATTTCTACTGTATGGTTTCATCTATGAACTATCCTTGTCTTTTTTTAATACGGAATGATTTCTAATGTATGGTCATCTATGAACTATCCTTGTCAGGATTTAATACTGAATGATTTCTACTGTATGGTCATCTATGAACTATCCTTGTCAGGTTTTAACACTGAATGATTTCTACTGTATGGTCATCTATGAACTTTCCTTGTCAGGTTTTAACACTGAATGATTTCTACTGTATGGTCATCTATGAACTACCCTTGTCAGGTTTTAACACTCAATTATTTCTACTGTATGGTTTCATCTATGAACTGTCCTTGTCATGTTTTATTATGTTTATATGCATGTGTCCTGTGCTATGATTATATACTGTTTTAAAAAAAAAGAAACGCATAGCTACTGAAGGCACACACATAGCCATAATTTTGACATTCAATAACTTTTTTGTAATTTGATGAGTTAATTGTTCAAATTGCACACAAGAATACGTTAGAATTCAACCAATCAATTGACAGTTGTTTTGCATCTGGGTCACGATAGTTTTTTTTGCGTACGGGCTTTCATGTTAGTATGGTGTGTCGCCTCCTCTTGCATCGATCAGCGACTGGCATCTCCTGAGCATGGATGCAATCAGACGTCTGATGTGGGCCTGTGGGATGGCTGCCAACTCTTCCTGGAGTGCCTGGAACAGATCACGACGATTGGCTGGAGCAACGTCTCGGCGAGAAACACGTCTATGCAGCTCATCCCACAGGTGTTCAATCGGACTCATGTCTGGAGACAGTGATGGCCAGGGAAAGGTGAGAGTGTTGTTGGCAGTCAGGAACTGCGTGGTCAACCGTGTACAATGGGGTCTGGCGTTGTCCTGTTGAAACACATACCTTTGGGCAGCCAAAAAAGGAATGACATGGGAACGACGAATTTCATTGACGTATCGTTGCACATTCAAGCCTCCTTCAATGTGCACCAATCGACTCCCTCTGTTGTAAATGATCATTCCCCACACCATTGCACCTCCACCACCGTGCGGTGGAGCTTCATCAACGCAATTTTGGGCAAAACGTTCATTTCGCCTACGGTAGACCACTACGCCGTCTATCATGACGCTGCAACAAAAAGAAAGATTCGTCACTAAACCAGACACGTCTTCATTGATTGTCAGCTGCCCAGGGACGATGCTGGTTGGCCCAAAGAAGTCGATTTTGGCGATGGCGGCGCGTAAGGACAGGTCCTCGGTGAGGTCGTTGTGCCCAAAGTCCAGCGTCATGCAGTCTATTCCGGACAGTTTGATCAGACACATGACGTCCTGCAGGCAATGACTGGGCAGTTGAGGAAGCTGTTGTAAACCTGTCTCTGAGGTGACGAAGCCGAATAAAGTGATCCTCCGCTGCTGTTGTCACTCTGGGTCGTCCACTGCGATGCCGGTCTTCAACTGAGCCAGTGGCTTGGAACCGGTGCCAAAGTCGACTGATGGTACTCTGATGCACGTTTAGATGCCTGGCAACCTGACTTTGACTTTTGCCTACATGCAGTCGGCCAATAGCAATGTTCCTTAAATTTATCGATAGAGACGCCATAAATGTCTGCTTGAAAATGAACTGAAATTTTTGTGTGTAGCGTTATCCTTTTATAGGGTTTCAGTTGCGTAGTCAGTGAATAGTGTTCACCCCAAATTTTGTTGCTTTCACGTGCGCGCAACATGAGCTGTGGTCAAAAATTGCGTCATAAACACTATTTACCACTGGTTGTACCGATTACAAAAACAAACGCAATTCAGGTCAACACGTGCATTTGACACTGTAAAGAACATTTGAGGCTGGTTTTTATATACCCTAGCACCACATTTTACTTACAAACTCATAAAAACGCGCCCTCGGATAGCTATGCGTTTCTTTTTTTGAACAGTATACTATCAGGTTATATGAATGCTTATAACATAACCATAGAAAAATGTAAGGATGGGCAACAGCACTGTGGCCCGTTTTATGAATGTAATAATTCGACTAGCTGTAAGCCAATGGTTCTCAAGGCTGAGACCAGGAACACACCCAAATAGATTTAATGCTAAAGTAGCAAAAAATTTAACTCAGTGGTTCTTAAGCCTTGGCAGCAAGGACACGCCAGCAGGTTATACGGCAGCATGGGAGACTATAACCCAGTGGTCATCAAACCCTTTGTACCAATGACCACATATTGATTTGACTGCTCTATGGGCACAAGGTAGACTAGTGGTTCTCGAACTTTTGATGACCACAGCCCCAAGCTTCACAGTTGGTTAAGCTAACAGCCCATAGGTTGGAAATCACTGCGGTAAACATGCAGGAAGCCAGAAATAGGTTGAGATCCACCTGTATGCTTATAACATCAGTTAAGACATACTACTTAAGATGGATAATAGATAGCACATTGTTGTTGATATTAGGAATGATGTTTTAATGTTATTTCTGATGACGATCTGCGTCCAGCAGATATGGGAAATGACTTCTCTGGCAAGGCCACTAATGGAGCTTCAATTGTTTGTCAATCCAGTCCTACCAGGTTGTCCTACCAGGAGACTTATCGGAAGGCCTACCTGAGTCCTATCCGGGGTTTATCTAGTAACCCTAAGCAGTGTTCTCAAGGGCCGACTTAATCCATCCCAGCTGGTGATACGTCCTGAGTCAAGACAGAGGAAGCAGCCCCTGCCACCCTCTGAAACACTAATAGAACTACTTGCCATACTGCTCCTGGAGTGCAGGGACAGAGTGAACCCCTGGCAACAAGACAACATAAATTCAGCAGCATCTCAGATGAGAAGTTACCAATGCCAGCAAAACCACTACAGATTAGTCAATTGTCCACAGGATGCAAAATTTATTCTGACATTTCTCAGAACCATTGATAGATTAGTGAACAGAGCTTATAGTTGTAAATTTCTGAACATATGTAAGAATCTTTCATCATTTTGTAAATTTAAAATATGTGAGATCCTATCTTCATATTTGTAACTTTACATAACAGAGTCTGTTGTTATTTTTCTTGTAATATTTAATTGAGTTGTAAAGTTTTTAGTAATTAAAATCTACACCCTGGGGGCAGAGCCGTAACTGAATAAACACTATTGGGTCGGGATAATTTTAATGTGGCTGGGCACCAAATCTCTTTCTTAACGGTATGTACTTTGCATAGTCATTTGTAGGATTTCTAAGAAAGAATTTATCGTCTTGAAAATATCCTGTTTACTTTCACCAGAATTCTCTTTTTAAGTAAGGTTTCTAGTGGACTATTTCCCGAGGAGAGACAGTGCATTCAACCTGCAGTCTAAAAGATTATCCTCTAGATATTAACTTTTATTATTCCATCCAATCTGTCTTTCTCCTCAAAATTATCCGTCAAAAGATACCCCGGTTGTGAGAACGAGGTACATGCTTGGAGTGCTGTCGATTAGATCCAGATAAGCGATGCCCCAGGCAAAAGCCTTTATGCGAGTAACCACAGACAAACGGCATCTTCTGCATGGAAACATAACTGACATTAAGGGAGGAAGAATAAAGAAAGGGGTGTCATGGATGGCACTGGCAGAGACAACGATCAAGAAGGTGACCACAGTTGAAAATATATACAAAGGGGAAGAGTGGAGTAAGTCAGATGAGAACTGGATTAACTACAAGCAGTCAACATCTGCCTTGACACAAAGTGTAAACTTGAGGCAATGCGAAATCAGCTGATACATGATCATGCTGGGGATAATGATGCAATTGAGTATAATGATGGCGTCGTGATTTGGTCTGTCTTACAACACGGTCATATTTACCGCACGCCAAACTGTGGGGAAACGGACCGATACAATAGCCAATGAAAACGCTCCCTTCTCTGGTGTGTATAATGAAACATTTTATGCTTAACATGGAGGTCCATTTTGTGCAACTTCTAGTACGTATATATTTAATTTCAAAAGGATTAAAGACATTTAATCGGGAAGGAGTATTTATTTCAACACTGGGAATGTTACTTTAGAGGTAGATGCAAAGACTTCCTCGAATATTAGTTTAGTTAAAGAGAAAGATCGTGTAAAATTACATCTATATATCAGGGTAGTCCCCAATTTAGCTAGTTAAAGTCTGTATATATTTAAATGCATTTTGCTACCTAAACAATTATTATACAGAACTGTAGAGATAAATTCACAGTATAATTCTAGCTTGAAATGGTCAAAATCGGTCCAGAATTAAGAAAGATAATGAATATTAAAAAATTTGCTAATTGAACTGAAGACAAAAATACGCCTCAGTTTTAGATTCCTAACACCGTTTTCGGCCCATGCTCTCCGAGACGGGGGAGCGGTGGTATATAAGTCCTTGAACTTGGCTGAATTGTGCCACAACGTTTTCAACAAAAACAGGCTGAACAAAAGAGAGCGGTAAAAGTGTTACTGTCATATACTTTGCCACTGCATCTGCATAGCAGACCTAGATGCACATTAACAGCCTGAACAGCTTGTGTGTATTGCCTGGGGGTAAGAAATATATATATATATATATATATATATATATATATATATATATATATATATATATATATATATATATATATATATATATATATATATATATATATATATATATATATATATATATATATATATATAATTTTCTTGTGATTAATCCACTTGTGTGTTAGAAAGGTGTAGAATGTGTTAAGAAAAAATACAGGACGAGTGTTGCCGGCGAAAATGCCAGCATCTGTGTACAGTTAGAGGAAAGCCGGTCTTGTAAATGTGTAGCATAATTGAGAATGATGGCGAAAGAACGCCTGTAAGTTTGATAAAGTATTTGAAGGAGTATTTCCTAAAGGAACGACACACTGATCAGGAACATAAGAAAGAATGACAGGATTTGTTAAAATGTATTGATCAAGGTGTTACTTAGTAGATTATACTAGACGAAATCATTGTATGGAAGCGGATCATGGACAAATTGATCCAACTTAGAATTTATAAGGAAAGTGTAGTCACATTGAACTGGCTGTGAGTGGTGTCGAGGTAAATTGTCCTATGCATAAGTTAGCACAATGTCTAACACTGTTCGTCATGTCCCTTGTATGTGATGATAGGGTGGTGATGGAACATATAGAGGTTGTGTTTAATTTTGTTTTAGGTTGAATCCTGCAACTACCATATTGTACGAGACATCCACCTCTGGGGGACTCTGTGGTGCGAAAGTTCTTGATGATCATAGAACTAGATACCAAGATTTCCCAGCCTGAAGCTTCAGATCTGGAGTGTTCAGTGCTAGAAAGGATTCATCTCAACATAGCAGATAAGTGGATAGGCAAATCCACTGGTCAGCCTATCCAGAGACTATATATATATATAATAAATAAAATACAAATAACACAAACCTAGTGAGTGATGACTCATGATGGACATTATTAAAATGATTACTAACTCCACAGTCCAGCGAAAGTGATAAACATATGTGAAATATATAATTGATATTTGAAAGATAAATTTATCATATTGAACTATTTTGGAAATTGACATTACATGTTTATTTATTTTATTTTGTAAAAACATTTGAAGTCTTTATAAGTTACCTAACCGAAAAGATAAACGGTATAGAATCAATAAATTGTAAATATGTACAATCAGTCTTGCTTAATTATTTAAATTGAGTTAAAGTTATGGTTGATATATAGTTACATATTTAATTAATTAATTAATCCCCTAGCAGAGTTAATACACATATAATAACCATTATTCACGGGAGTATCTGGAGAGGTAGCCCATAGACATTCAGGAACAAACACTATCATCATACCTGAAGGTTTATACAGCTTGATCCTACCTTTGATTGTCGATACACCCTTGCTCTTTTCAGAGAAGGGGGTATTTCTTGTAAGACCAGTCTCTTATCTGGCACTATCCTGGTATCATTTGATACATCTTTTTGTCCAGGATATCTTACATCTTAATAACATCTGAACCTCTCGCGACAGATGGGTCTGTGATCCGTGGTGATAAAATCAGGTTGGGGATTCTCTGGTAGGGTAAACTGCAGAATCGTCGCCGAACATAGCGGGGTTTGCAAGATAACACTTTTCAGCATGATAATGGAGGCAGAGGCAGCTACTGCATCCTTGAGGTGGCTAACTAAAACTTCAGTAACAAAGGCAGTCATTGTGTCAGACTCTCAGTCCATGCTTCAAAAGATTCAAGAATGGTTGGCTAAGTGGCTAAGGCATAAATGGAAAACATTCATAGAAGCTTCGAATTGCAGGAGTTAGTGTGGATCTACTGTCCTAGTCATGCAGGGGTACGTGGTAATGAAAGAGCTGACAGACCAGCATCATGAGCATCCATAGTGGGGAAACTGGATATGGATAAGGGAATAAGGGAACGAACGAACGAACGAACGAACGAACTTTATTTTCAAAGGGTTGAGAATTGGGCACGCAGGCCCGTCTGACATTCTGCCCTTCCTTTCTCCCGTCTTTTATACTGATTTCATTTATTCTCACATACAATTTACCCATCAATTCAAGGAATTCAACGTTGTACAGGTAAAATAATAGCATACTCACATTCACAGTATCTAATTATAAACATGAAATAAAATATGTTGAAAAGTACAAACTAAGTATTACCATGAAACAAAATATGTTGAAAAGCACTAACATCATCATTAAACCTACACTCGATATTACCATTTGTTCGAAAAAATAATCATATTGGGGGGGCAGATAATCAGAACTCATAAAGTATTCGAAAAGTTTACGATTGTGTGAATAGGGACTGAGGTTGTTATGTTTTAGATAATGTGGAAGATAGTTCCAAAGATGAGCAGCAGAGTAAGCTAAGCTTTTCTTGAATAAGTCAAGCCTAGGCTTGGGCACTTGTATTTTGTTAAGGCGTTGACTGCGTCTTTCACTGTATTTGAACATTGGCCACAGATATGTTGGAGCATTCTGTGACAGGATTTTGTGAACAAATTTAGCTTTGTTGAACAGAAAGCGCTTTCTTAGAGGCAGTATTTTGAAATCTTTATAAAGATCTACACACTGTGTTTGGCAGTTGTCAGAAACTAGACGCACTGCACGCTTTTGTAGTGAATGGAGTCTTTTTGTGTTGGACATAGTACAACCATCCCAGATTGTGGAGCAATAGTCAAGGTTTGTTTGTATGTGAGATACATAGAACAATTTTCGTGCATCTTCATCTAGGAAATGTTTGATTTTAGCTAACTGGTAAACTTTCTGTGCCGTTTGCTTAGTCAGTGCATGAACATGTGAGTTCCAATTAAGATGCTGGTCAACGACTATTCCTAGAGTTTTATGTTCATTAACGTTTTCAATTGGTGAGGCACCAATATAGATCTGAAGTGTTGTTTTCTCAGAATTTTGTAATTTTTGTCTAGTTGATATTAACATGCACTTTGTTTTAATTATATTAATTAGCATGCGATTTCCGATGCTCCACTTAATCAGATTGTCTGTATCTTTTTGTAACGATAGTTCGAGTGTGTTGCAACTTGTATCACTCGTGTAGATAGTACAGTCATCAGCAAATAGGTCACAGGATGCGTGCTCGACGTGTAGTGGAAGGTCATTAATGTATATGGCAAAAAGTAGAGGCCCAAGAATAGAGCCCTGAGGAACGCCGGTATTTATTATGGTTGGGTTTGAGCAAGAGTTATTGTAAGAAACTACATGTTTTCTGTCTGACAGGAATGATTTAATTATCGTCACTAGTTGAAGGTTTACTTTTGATGTTTCTAGTTTTCTAATTAAAATAGCGTGATCTATCATATCAAATGCTTTTTTAAAGTCTACAAAAACTGCCCCACATATGTTATCGTTATTAATATTTAAGTGCCAGTTGTCAATCATCTTAGTTAGAGCTGTGTGACATGAATGTTTAGGTCTAAACCCCGACTGACTATCAATTAGCAAGCCGTTGTTAACTAGGTGTTGTAGTGTTATTTTATGTATGTGTTTTTCTAGTGGTTTGGATAGCGATGATATTAAGGAGATTGGCCTATAGTTACCAAGGTTATTATTGTCGGAAGAGCCAGGTTTTAAGAGAGGATATACCTTAGCGACTTTAAAGTGCCACGGAAAGTAGCTCCGTGCGATACATTGATTGTATATGTATGTAAGCGAATCCCTAATAGCTGGAGCCGCATAACGCAGTATTCGATTACTGACTCCGTCAAGTCCTGATGAGTTATTATCTTTAAGTCCTAGAAGATAGTTATACACTTCATTAACTGTCATAAACGGA
This sequence comes from Oreohelix idahoensis, assembly GCA_024509875.1. Lineage (NCBI taxonomy): Eukaryota > Metazoa > Mollusca > Gastropoda > Stylommatophora > Oreohelicidae > Oreohelix > Oreohelix idahoensis. The sequence continues at coordinate 476,018 of JAMPIV010015304.1, forward strand.
ATGTTGGATGGGATTGTGTTGGTACATTTGTTCTCACAAAATACTGATAGCCTGCCTAAGTCACAAGGTGAATTTGGTATTGTAGATTTAAGACTGTTTATTTCTGCCTGAAGGTAATTGCTGAAGTCGGTGGAAGTAAATGAAGTATTAGGAGTTGACGAGACTGACAGATTTCGCTTGTTCGCTAAGGTATTGATTGCTTTCCATATATCTTTACTGTTTGTTTTGTTCTGAACCAAATTTTTAAAGTAATTCTTTTTTTCTCTACGAATTAAATATTGCACGTTGTTTCTCTGTTCTCTGTATATGTTAAAGTCCTTGTTTTTGTGAGCTTGATCTCTCTGCCTCATGGCGTCTATCACTGCTTGTGTGATCCAAGGAGATTTGACCTGTCGTTTCACACGAACTTCTTTAGTTGGTGCGTGGTTATTAAACACACAAAGAAAGATACGTGTCCAATGGGCAATGGCGTCATCGGGATCAGAAAGCTGGTAAACACTGGCAAGAGGTGCAGTTCGCAAATCATGTAAAAATAGTTCACGGTTGAAATGTTTAAAACTTCTAAATTTAATACTGATATGTTTATTTCTTGGAGCTTTATATTTATTCTTTGACCACGTGCAACCTATAGGATAGTGGTCACTCATCGCGACAGTAGGAACAGAGCATTCTATAATATTGTCTGCACAGGTGACGTAGATGTGGTCAATTATTGTGGATGATGCATTTGTTACCCTGGTAGGCTGGTTAACTATTTGTTTTAGGTTGTAAGATAGGATGATGTTTTCCCACGTTTGGTTTATGTTGCGCATGTCGATGTTGAAATCGCCTAGAAGAATAATTTCTTTGGCAGTGGTAAATACTTTATCCATCATAGTGGTGAAATCTTCATACCAGATGGCTCCTGCACTGGGATTTCTATAAAGATACCCGACTAGAAATTGTCCCTGAGTCGGTAGTTTAATTTCTAACCATATGCACTCGGTCTCTGCTGTCTCTAAATCGCTTCTGCGGCGATAACTAATAGAAGTGGAAATATATACTACAATACCTGTTTCTAGCTTTCTACTTGAGTCTCGCCGAACTGTTTTAAAGCCATTTAGGGCAATTTCACCATCTGATATTTTGTCGTTTAAGCGACTTTCGGAAAGTCCAAAAACATGAAAATTTTTATTTAGAATTTGTGTAAGCTCAGGAAGTTTGCCTAATAAATGGTAAATGTTCAGGTGGCCCAGCCGTAGACCATCCTTAATTAGCCATTGTGTCTGATAGGTATGCATTTTATTTGGCGAGTGGTGTAAAAAGGAAAATAACAAAAGCAATTTTAAATACGAACCCACGAAAATTTAAACTAATTAACGTCACCAAGTAAGTGAAAATGCAAATGTTAGTACTTAACGTACGAACACTTGGTACAAGTATTGCTAAAAAATCACAGTTAACTGAAATTGTCAGTAGTATATTAAAATAGTCACACAACAGTACGCACGCACGTTTTCACACCACAACACTAAAATTCTAACAAAGTAATTAAGCAATACTGAGAGGATACGAATTAAAAAAGTAAAATAAAAAATAAAAAATCTTGCAAATTATGAAAAAAACTGTCGAAGGCCTGTAGCCAATGAAATTAAAGTGTCTTGAGAAAGTAACAAAGTACTTATTACTTTATGCGTCACAGTAATCAATTAATTTTTCAGGGGAGAGACGGCTTTGGTCGCAGGGATTAAGTCAATGAAAAAAAAAAAAAAAAAAAAATGAGTGGATTAATCATCGATAATGGATGTCTCTGTCAGGTACATAGTAAGTCCCGCGTTGCACAGACATCATTAGTGCTTGGCTGAGTGATGCTGGACTGAATTGCATCAGGTAGCCAAGTTCTGGGTTCCACTGAGCACGATCAGGAAGGCTACGGGAGGAAGCTTGACGACTGTAGATTTCGTCTGCAGTGGTTACAACACTTGTAGGAGCTTTTTGGGTCTGTGACATTGTGGCACTGCTTGTTGAACTGTCATATAATGTGTTTGTGAGGGGCTGTCTTATAGGTAGTGGAGGAAACATAACATCGTAACGTTCGGTTTCCTGGCTGTAGGTGGCGTTCTGTTTGTTGTTAGGTACTTTGTTGGTTACAGGAGCGCTTCTTTGAGGGGCGGGTAAGGTGTGTTGTGCATTTTCATGAAGGGCTGATCTCATGGTAGATCGGTTTGCGTTCTCTGTGTCTGGTGGGTTGTCGTGTTGCGTTCGCTGCGGGTACTTGATGTTTTTTGCTAGAATGCTGCTACCTAGTTTTGATGTATGTATTTGATCTATGTAAAGGCGTTTCTTTGATGCTCCAGAGTTGCTTGTGAAGAAAGGAGTGTTGTTGATATAGCCAATGTTGTTGTGTTCACAATAGCTCTGGATTGTCTTGTTGTTGGTGTCGGCTACGCGACGTTGGAAGCCATAGCAAGGTGGAATAATGGATGACATAAAAATGGAGGTGTTAGGAAATTTTTGTTTTATTGTTGTGGTCAGTTTGGAAATCGCCGAAGGGTTAACGCTGTGTCCATTCATTATGTCATTGATCCCTACATGTACTGTAGTTCTTGTAATATTATGATGTATGTCGAACCTATTAATTCTATCAATTAATCTTTCAGTTCCAGCTCCAGGTATCGCTAAAACTGAGACAGTTTCCTCTTTTGAAGTAGATCCGATCATTGTAAATGCCTTTTAGGAGAGAGTCGCCAATTATAACATGTGATGTTTTACTACATGGTTGTTGACTCGGCTTTCGTTTTGATTCTTGCTGCTGCCATTGATTTTCCTGGTGTGAATCGTCCTGAATAGTCTGGGTGTTTTCATCGGATGGTTATGGTGTCAGTATCTGATCTGGTAGCGGCGTTAATGCCTGTTCATTTTGTACTGAACTCTGGTTAAGGGCGGTAAACCTGTTGCTTACTTTTACACTAATAGGGAAAGCTTCGTGCGCACGTGTATCCTCAACTTTTTTGATGTTACGTTGGTGCTCCTTGCGGCGTTTGTTTGATGTATGTTCTTTGGATGGATCTCCAGAAGCTTCAGGTACTATAAGAGTATGTTCCGAGTGCTGTGTTTTATAAATCGAAAAATCGCTTCGTAGTTGCTCGACGACGTGTTTCATATTGGAATTATCTTCTCTCAGATGCAGTATTTCCTGTTTGAGTAGTTCGTTTTCTGTGCTGATTGATTTATAGACATTAGTCGTCAGATCGGCAATTAGTGTTCGAAGGGTGTCTTCCATTTTGAGCATCAGCTCCTGGCAGCACTGCGCATTTATCATGTGAGTGACTTCTGGGTGATTTTCACGTGATAATGTTTCATCTGTTTGTGTGCTAGTGTCTTTAGGGCCCATTGGATATTCTATGGCCAGCATAGGTTGAGAAGATGGAGTATTTGCTACTGTGTCGCTCATTGGAAGGTCGCGTGCTGCGGGAGGCAAAGTGGATGTATTTGTGGGAGAGTGTATGCTAGAGTTAATGTTGATGATTTCGCTATCAGCAGATGAGACGCTGTCAGCTGATGATGTGATGTCTATTGCGAGCTGAGGTAAACATATTGTCGAGTCCAATTGTGTGGTACAAATTATGTTTTGTGCAGACTCATTTAAACTGACAAAGTCCGTTGCCAGCCATGATTCAATAACAGTAGGAGTTGCTTGGACCATTATCTTGTTTTTTGTATGTTAAAGGTGCACAGATAGTAGTGGTGTTGTGATGAAATGGAGAGATAAAGGGAGAGATAATGAGAACAATTAATGATCACTTGTTAGAGAATGCCACTGCAACAGATGAATCATCACAAGGTTAAGACTGTTGAAATTTGGCATCAAACATAAGGCTAGCACAGATGGACGTATGTGAGGAAGCATCAGTCGTGTATATAATCTACGAGCTACAGGAACAGTCAGCTTTCGCACTTCGACATATACAGAGGGAGACTGAAAACATATTCACCAAGAGTGCACTGATTGCGATTCTGTTCAACAATAACAACAACAATAACAACAACATCTCATATATACTAAAGGTTGAAGTGGCAGTGCAAGTAAAGTCAAAATAGACAGAAAAAAATAGAAAAGAGTGGATTAATTTATTTTCTTTAAATTGATAATCTCTTTAATCTAAATATGTCAAAATAAGTCCATATTGGAAATTTAACATAGTATATGGACACAGACACATTATATATCCTATTTATAATCCATTACAGGTTGAAAGGTATGCTTTTTTTCATTAAGTCAAAATCAATAGTCAGATCACAGCATCAACAGGCGTATTTTGACCTTAAAAATGGTATTTTCTTGGAAACAAAATCTACTTGCCCTATTAAGAAAACCTTTCTCAGAACCTCGTTTTATATGACTCATTTCCTATAGCTTGCTTATTTATTCATCAATCAACATTCGATTTTATGCAGATTCTTTCCACTGCAAGATAAAAGATTTGTTTGATCAGATTGTCAATGTCCTATCAAAATGTTGATTAACTGCCAATAATGTAGTAAAATTTGGCAAAATTTGATACTGTTTATGATGCTAACTTGAAGTTCTATAGCCTGGGATATACTGAAGTTATCGAAAATGTAATCTGATACAAATTGTAAAATACAACGACGAGCTTCGGTGCTCAAAGCTCAAAAATATATTTTAAAAAACCTTAGCAAAGTGAAATATAGCATTCAAATTCAATATGACCACCATTTCCATGGCACCAAGTAGTTGTTTGTTGTTCGTCCATCACGGGTGATGAAGACCACTCTGTTCATCCAATTATTAGGAATATGTTAGATTACTCTATGGGTACGAAAGTGACTGATGAGCCCGATGCAGGCCTGAAAAGATCTCGGACAGTGTGAGCAGGAAATGTTTGCTTCATGTGAGGGTTTTATTTCACGGTCTTTTCTAGCTTGTCTCCGCTGTTCCGCTGCTGCTCTTCTGGATGATTCGCATGCCGCTGCACCTTTACGAAGAGATGTGCGCCAAGCAGTTCGGTCTTGTGCAGCAGCTTCCCATATGTCTGGGTTTATGTCAAAGGTTTTCAATGACGTCTTTAACGTGTCTTTGAAGCGCTTCTTTTGACCACCATGGGAGCGTCTACCCTTCTGCATCTCACCATAAAAGAGTATCTTTGGCAGTCGATGGTCTGGCATGCGGACTATATGACCTGCCCAGCGAATCTGTGACTGCATCAGAATAGTATGGATGCTAGGGATACCAGCTCTGTCAAGAACGGTGGTATCCGGGATCTTGTCTTGCCATTTGATGTTCATTATCTTCCTGAGACAGACTGTATGGAAGTGGTTTGCTTCTTTACGTGGCGCCTGTATACAGTCCATATCACAGTAGTATTATGCCATCAAATACTTGGTTGGGAATTATTTGTAGTGAGTTAAAAAGGTAAAGGGTAAATAAGGCATATTGGGAATATGGTGTTAGAACCACATTTTCTTGACCATCGGCACACTAGGGGTGATGTGGTCAGCATCAAGCCGGCCACCTTTAACCTTCCCAGAGTTGCTCTGGTACCCAATTCTTCTTCTTCGTTCATCCTGAAAAGGACGTTGGTTGCGTTGTGTCCGTTTACAGCGAAGCTGTGATATATGCGCCTTTCGGCCGACACATCCGACTTCAGCACGGCATTTTTGGGACCGGGTTAGTCTTCCCTCTTCGGTCCCTACTAACTCAGCCAGACTGCAGTGATGCAGCCTGTTTCCAGGACCACCACTTGGAGGTGAAGTAGGGTCTTGGTCAGCTCTGGTTCGCTGACCCTGACGCAAGCAGTCTAGCTATGGGTCGCTATCTGCATTCCTCATTGTTGACGCGTCTTAGGTCCCTGGTACCCAATTCATGAGGCTGGATCGACCCTGGAGCTGTTTGACCTCAACTGGGGATAGAACCATGGACCACCGAGCAAAGAAGTCAGTGCACTAACCACTGTACTACCGCTGCTCGATTTAACTGAAGCCTGTGCATTGAAAATGAAATCGTGCAATAATGAATGAAAACAGCATTTCATTGTAACTCCTCCTCTCAAATGTACAATCTAACTCCTCCTCTCAAATGTACATTGTAACTCCTCCCCTCAAATGTACATTGTAACTGCTCCCCTCAAATGTACATTGTAACTGCTCCCCTCAAATGTTCATTGTAACTCCTCCCCTCAAATGTACACAGGCACTCTCTCAAGAAGTGAGGAGATGACACTGACCTTGTATAGGATCATACAATAAGAAAATCTGCTGACCGCACTAAAGGTCAGTCCTTATTTTGGAATCCACATGGTAAGAGGTGGATGAAGAATAAAATAGACATGAAGGAGGGACAACTGGAAACAGGAAGGAAGACATGAACAGACTGCTAACCATCTACTTTAAAGGTGCTCAACATATTAGGAACAGAGAAAGCGCATATGACCATCACCAGTACCATTCTTGGAAAAACTGTGTGCAGATACCAACAGCCTGAGGCTGACCACTGTTGTCTTTGAACATATTCAAGTTGATGACTGAGCGTGAACGCAGCAGAAGAAGAAGAACGGAGGGCACAGGACACGAAGTTTGGCATGAATCTGCAGAAAGCAAGTGCCCCTTACATAGCTGAAAGGCAATGAATGAATGCAATCTCTCAAGACAAGTTTTGACAAAACATGCAGCCATTAATCTTACCTCGCATTTTTATCAGTGGTTGTCATTGCAATATCATCGATCTCCCAACGAAGAGCTGGTTTCTGGTTATTTTCGTCAGCAGACGCTACACATATAAGACTGTGATTCTTACCCATCCGGAATTTCTGTTCTGAAACTTCTGGTCTGATCGTCATTTCAAATCCAACATTTTGACCTAAAATGCACAGAAAGTAAACAAGTTACGTTTGAGTATTTGTCTAGGTATAAGACAAGATAGGTGACTTAAGTATATGATCTCTCTCTCTCTCTCTCTCTCTCTCTCTCTCTCTCTCTCTCTCTCTCTCTCTCTCTCTCTCTCTCTCTCTCTCTCTCTCTCTCTCTCTCTCTCTCGCACGCATACACGTTCAATCGCCAAGACAATAAACAGACAGAACCATAAAGCAACAAACATCCACCCAAACAGACATAATGTCATCAGGTGGAAGACGCAGCAAAATGTAAACAATGACAAACAATAAAGCACAAATCATTCGAGCAATATCAATCAATACACTGTAGCTCCCCAGTGAACACATGCTTTCAAACAAACATATGCCAAGTCCTCCTGTCACGTGCCATCAGCTCAAGTCCTCCTGTCACGTGCCATCAGCTCAAGTCCTCCTGTCACGTGCCATCAGCTCAAGTTCTTTCCACGTTTTCCTCATCATTGTTACTACTGTATCTAGTTACCTACTCCGTGTGTTTTTTGGTCTACCTCTGCCTCTCCTACCCTGTGGGTTCCAGAACAACGACTGCATTGTAAAGCTGTCAACAGGTTTCCACAATGTGTGTTCTATCCATCACCAGCGTCTTCTTCTCAATTCGAGCAATATGCCGAAGTAATAACGTCAACCAGCCACGAGAATCAGACGTGTTAGACAATATGGCCAACTAGGGAACTTAGAAAAGAGGGACGGGGAGGGTATGTTTCCGTCAGCACTTCCCCCCATCTTTGAACTCCAGACTATGGAAAAGGAGTTGACGAGCAAACTCATTAGACTTCCTAATGTTCCTTTCAAGCACCAACAAAATAACCAATTATACACATTCCTCTTTTCTGTTGTCTGGTTTGTAGTGAATTCCTACTGTTAATATTTACTTGTCCTGGAACTGCCTGTTTGTCGATGATTTAGACTTTGCACTGGACCTCATCCAATTGTGGCTCATCTAGGCGTCGGAGACTCTGCTCTAGGATTCTAAAGTAGATTTTACCAGATACACTGTGGTAAACGAGCGCCAAGGCCTTATAGCTCTATCTTTTCCTACATCTCTCGTATTTTATTTCCTCCCGCATTTGTGCTCTTTCATCCCACATTTGCTATCCCACATTTGCTATTTCATCGTTTTGATTACTCGCGACCGGTATCTAGAGAACCGCATTTGTTCTTTCATCGGTGGTAAAATAAAGTCTTTTGATTGAGTCCCCATACCTGACATCATCGTTTGAAGCCCATATTGCATCGGGATAAATCTGGTGAAAACACATCTGGTCTTCCAAATCAGACATCTGGGCATTATACAATTTCTGTGGACTGTTGTTATCTTTGTTGCTAGCGACGGGTCACCACATTGGACGCCCAGATTGGCCAGGTGAAAACGTCTCATGCAGTAATTTATGTGGACAGGTGTTATCTTTGTTCTACCGCTGTCCAGACAAGCGACGGGTAACCACATTGGACTCCCAGCTTGGCCAGGTGAAAACAATAAACAATCAGAGAGTAATGTGACAGCACTTTTGCATTGGCCAGCCAATTATCTCCATACCGGTTTGTCAAACAAGCTAGGCAACGAAAGTTTGTCGCGAATTACTACACCCACGTTTGGACTGACAGGGGACAAGAGCGATCGTGTGAATGAGTGACCAGAGAGGCTCTCAGGGATTGGTTGTTTTTGCGGAGCTGTACGTCACCGGTTCAAAAAACCCACATTGGACTTCCAGAAATATAATCTACCGCGTAGCTTGTTAGAGAGAGGAGTCCAGTTTTTACATTGTGAGGTAGAGATTGAATCCCTAAAATGCCTAGCCTAAATACACGTGTTTATTCAGAGTGGATAATAATTCATTTCTGTGGTGAACTGTGTTATTAAAGGATTTTGAGAAGGGAAAATAAGGTTAGTAGATCTTATACAGATTATTACTACATTTTCTTATTCTTTGTTTAGTTTAACCTCACAGCTAAATGTGCGAAAGATAGAGTTTCAATTAATTCTTTCATAACTGATTAATAAAATCAGAAGATTTTCCTAGAAGATGATAGGATGGTAGGAAGTAATTAATAGTTCATACTTCACCTTCATCATCATCACAGTCTCTCATGCACAAAATATTTAACATCATTAGAATCAAACTCAGAGAGAGATCAATAATGAGCAGTAGTATGAATGAAAGTCAACCAGTGATGTTAAATGTGAACAACTTACGAAGACTTTTGTGTGTCTTCAGTTCATCAGAAGTCTGAGTCTACACGCAACGTGTCTGATGTCTAACCAGAAATCAGTTATCAAAAACGGACATTTGGCTACCAGAACTCACCATAGGACATCTTTCATTCCTCAATTAAAAAGGAATATTGTCTCACCCACAAGTCAGAAAGTGGACGCAGCATTTTACGTCACCCATATACTGCTGGCTCACAAGTTCAATACATAGTTATCATAAGTTCAAATCACTAGAAAGCTTATTATCTGAAGTCAAGCTAAAGAGCTCAAAAGTGGAATCTCAAATTTATACCAAGTGCAACACACTCTTAAGCGCATTCTATGAAACAGACTCTAAAGCATATTTTATGAATCACGACTACATACGCAAGATAATGAGTCTACATATTACTAACATTTCGTGAATATATCCAGTCTGGCCAGTACCCTCGGGAGATTAGACAACAGACCTTTTGTTCATATGACAGATATTAACTGTTGATCAACACTACAGAAACATACTCCAACAGTGAAGGAATATACATATATCTCGTCAACGTTCTCAGTCCGACAACAGTTTTCATCAGAACGTCCTCGACTTAGAGATACCCCAATCGACATAACGTATGACAACTTGGGACATTTTATGCATACATGTGAATCATCGTATCCATGAGAAGCATTTAGAGACACATGGACTGTGTAGATTACTCACCATTTTGGTAACACGTATCATATCACATCATCATCATTTCGCTTTACACCAGTTCATTCTTAATTAACTATTACTTAATTACCTGCAATTTTAATATCTCATCTGTGTGTTTTGTGTGAATCGTCTTTTACCACCATCACGTTCTAACCATTACTAACCCTATATGTGTGTTTATTTAATTAATAAACCCAACAATCGTTTGATCATTATCTAGTTTGTTAATGTCTCACTCGTGCTGTCGGTGTTACATATTCACATATAGGAACATTTCTCTACTCAGATGAGGTTGGGGGCTTTTTCTTTTACGGGATCTAAGGGCAGAAGCTAAGGTCGTGGGGAAACAGAACTCTTTCCATAATTAATTAGAAAACACTGTCCAGTGGAAAGCATTCGCATTCCCGTCTTCTTGTCCCTATCTCGAATAGGTCTTTATTCTTTCTTAACGAGCCAATTTCTAGAGACCTTATACCTAATATCTCATAGGCTATTCCTGGCAAAAACTACTGTCGTAGTTGCCCCAGTACACACCACACGACAGACACTGAGAAAGGATATGCCTCTATGGTTTCCACATTGTCGATTGTCACCCTTTTTGAAAATTAGTGTTATGATGGCAATCTCCCAATCCTTTGGTATGGTCTTTTTGCACCACGCTGCCTGTAAGACCCTTAAGAGTAATAGGTTGCCTGATGCTCTCATGTACTTAACCATTTCTGGTGTTATACCATCATGCCCTGCTGCTTTGCCCATTTTGATTTTCTCCAGTGCTGCCTTCAGTTCTTCCATCTTTATGTCATCTTCACCATCATTGCTGCCATCAATGGTACCTATACCTTGTAGCGGTATGGCAGCTTGTGTACTCTGACAATCCCCAGAGCTATGCCAGTGGGAGATTTACTCCTGGAAGGATCAACCAAGCTGGACGTCGGTGTGGGTAGGGGTCAGACAAAAGCTGGTACTCTAGTCCTCCAGGTTGGGGGTTTTAGCACAAGGCCGACACCCCTGTCTATGTAAAAAATCGCACATGTTACGGAAACAATAATAAATGGAAAAACTTTGCTGCGGGACGGACATTCGGAGTCTCAGTCTCATATGACTGACAGTGGTGAAAGCCGAAAGGAAGCCACTGGCATGAAAACGGATGCCCCGACCGCAAAACACGAAACCAGAATTAGTTTTTGGAACGTCAGAACTATGAATGAGGCAGGAAAGCTGAGACAAATCACAGCAGAGATGAGGAACTACAAAATCCTGGGAATAAGCGAGAGCAGATGGGCAGGTAAGGGGAGAATAAAAACAGCTACAGGGGAAACAGTACTTTATTCTGGCAGAGAGGATGGTCAGCACAACTAAGGTGTAGCCATTATCCTGAAGAAAGGAATGGAAAGGTCTTTACTGGAATGGAAACCCATCAACAACAGACTGATAAGAGCAAGACTGAGAGGGAGGTTCACCAACACCACAATTATACAATTCTATGCACCAACAAACGACAGCAATGAAGAGATCGTGGATGAGTTCTATCAACAGGTACAAAAAGAAATGGAAACTACACCCAGGTACGATCTCATTATAGTAATGGGAAACCTAAATGCGAAAGTGGGAGCACACAATAATTATAACGAAAGAGTAATGGGGAAATGCTGCAGTGGAACAGCAAATGAGAATGGGGACAAATTAATAAGCTTCTGCAGTATTAACAACCTGGTCATTGGAGGAACACTTTTTCCACACAAGGAAGTGCACAAATTAACATGGGAATCACCAAACGGACGAGACAGAAACCAGATAGATCACATAATGATCAATGGCAGATGGAGACATGCACTATAAGACGTGAAAGTAAGAAGAGGCGCAGATGTGGGAAGTGATCATCACCTAGTAGTAGCAAGACTGAAAGTGAAACTCAGAGCTGCTGGACCAGTTGCAGTCAAACAGAAAAGATACAACATCACGAAACGGAAGGAACCCCTCACCAGAAAAGCTTTCGTGGTCGACGTAAAGAGAAGATATGAGATTATCAAAAGCCAGGAAAAAACAGAGACCGATGATGTTGAACAGAGATTCAATACCATCTCAACAATATACAAGGAAAGCAGCAAGTCATGCTTGGGATTCCAGGAAAGAAAGAGCCAAGACTGGATAACACCAGAAACGCTAAACACCATAGCGAAGAGAAAGGACATGAAAAGAAAGAAAACAGAAGCTAAGTCTCCCAGGTTAAAGGCATTATATAGTGAACAGTACAGTCAGCTGGACAAGGAAGTTAACGTCAAACCCGTGCTAACAAAAGGACATTTCTGGATGACCTTGCAAGACAGGCAGAAGAGGTAGCACTGAGAAATGAAAGAAGCACAGTATACAAAGTAACTAAAATTATCAGTGGAAAACGAGGTACAAACAATATCCACCTCTATCATCTTCTCATCTCTAGTTCCCCTGGCAGTTGTCTGGTTCTATCATCAGTTCCACATTAGTGATCTTGTCCTATCACTTCGGCCTTTCTATTCTACGCAAGCATCCATTTAGAAAAGCTTCATGCGCTGCTTAATTTCTGCTACTTCCTTCGGGAAGCCATTTTGGGCGATTTCTAAGACTGAAAGGCACATTTTGTTTCTTGTCGGTGTTTTTGTACTACAAACACTGCCACTAAAACACCATAGAGAACGTTAGCACCCATTTAATAATCACCATGCTTTTATATATAATAAATTATTTCATACACACGTTTTATAAGAATAAGTATTATGCTTTTTATGTAGTTTATATTTATCAGCTTCAAACATCGATGACACATTTTAAAATTGCATTTACTCTTTTCAGCTACTTCAGAATTTGAGAACAGCCAGCAGTTATTGGTCTCCTAAACATAATTCTTTAAGAATGCTTTAAATCATTTTCTTCTTGCCTCCATAAAAACTGTAAAATACAAATGTAATAAATACTTACTTACTTAGTCGTTCCCCTTCTACCTTGAGGTGTAGAGGTTTGGAAGAGAGAGCGCTAGACTATCCTATCGGCTGTCTTCCTCCTGGCCTATTTCCATTCTAGTCCTCGGTCCTTCAAAGATTGTCTAATGTTGTCCTCCCAGCGGACTCTGGGTCGTCCTGGGGGTCTGGATCCCTGGCTCTTTGTTTCCCATGCTTGTCGTGGTAGCCGATCTTCTCCCATTCTGCAGACATGGCCAAACCATCTTAGTTGGGACTGTTCTACTTGGATCTGCAGGGGTGGGATTTTAGGCCTTGTCGTATCGTCTGGTAGCGGACCATGTCTCTTCTTGTTACTTCAACTACCTTTCTCAGATACCTCATTTCTGAGGTTTGGATCTGGCTTTTGTGGGTTGTAGTCATTGCCAAGGACTCGCATCCATATGTCAAGACTGGGGCATAGGTGGAGCGGTATACAGCCATCTTCGTTTTCTTACTAACCTCTCTCGTGGTGAGAAATCCTTGATTTATGGCCTGAAAAAGTCTCCCAGCTGCTGCTTTTCGAGTTGCCAACTCTTCTTTGATGCCTCGCTTTCGGTCTATAATAGCTCCGAGGTATTTAAAGTGGTCGACCTGCTCCAGGACCTGTTCTTCCAGCTTAATCTGATGTCTTCTTTCTTCTCGTAATATCGCCATAGATTTTGTGTTAGAGCTGCTTATTCTTCTTCCTCTTCTTCCTCGTTCGCCCTGAAAAGGACGGTGGTTGCGTTGTGTCTGTTTACGCCGTAGCTGTGATATCTGCACTTTTCGGTCGACACATCCGACTTCAGCACGGAGTTTTTTGGGACCGGGTTTGCCTTCCCTCTGCGATCCGTACTCGCTCAGCCAGACTGCACTGCTGCAGACTGTTTCCAGGACCAGCACGTGGAGGTGGAGTACGGTCTTAGTCAGCTCTGGTTCGCTGACTCTGATGCAAGTAGTCAAGCTATGGGTCGCTGACTGCATTCACTATTGCTGCATCTTTGGGTCCCAGAGCTGCCTATACTATCACTCTCTTGTCCAGCTCTTCCTTCCAGACTTGCATGTTGGATTGGAGATGTGCATCCGATTTAGCAATTAGAGCAACATCATCAGCAAATGCCAGCTCTGAAATACAAACTTATCTCATCTTCCAGTACCCCACTGAATACTTTCTTGTTCTCTCCTTACATGCCTTGATGACATCGTCCATGAGGAGTATGAAAAGATGTATTAATAATAAATATAATAATTATAAATGATTATGTGCTGCTCAAAATTCCCTTGGACAAGCGAGAGAAAATTTTAGAAGATCATCGCCAATTTTGGCACACGCTCTCAAAAAGGTTCGTAACTTTTGTTCTTTTGGTTCGAAGGCAAAAAAAAAAAAAAACCCCGTGTTGACATAAAAACAATAAAGAATATCTTTTATGAAATAAGATGCGCTAACAATAGGATCGGATTGCAAGGGGAGCAACGGTTCCGTGGACTCTGAAACACAGACAAAATGTTAAATTACAAGTGACGCACTAAGACAAGATGGAACAGCCATAAACGGTAATTATATTGGTGCTGAGGAAATCGGACAAATTAAATCGGACAAAAAATAGCCTGTGAGCCGTCTTCGATGTCATATCTGTAACTAGGAGCCAGTGGCTGGAAAAAAATTGCAGGAATTAATTATGGTGTGATCTTTGTGCTGCATGTCCTGGTGGCAACATGTCTCCTGTGGTCATTTCATTCCATTTTAACTTCATTGGATCTTTGTAGTCAAACTTGTCATGACTTATGGCCAAAAGTCAATATACAAAGAAAAACAAAAATTGAAAGGCCTGTATGCTTTTTACATGGGTGTTCAGTTTAACTTTCATGGTGCAATGCGCGTCGTTTCCTTATTTTTCGTAGAAGCTGGTGGGATTGTTTCATTGTTGGTTACAAAAGTTTCATTAAGAAAACTATCTATATATATATATATATATATATATATATATATATATATATATATATATATATATATATATATATATATATATATATATATATATATATATATATATATATATATATATATATATATATAAATGTACGATATACCACCCCCATAACTAGCGGTTGGGTTTAAGAGTGTATTATGATGTCAAAACAAATAAAAGTGCTAGGTATGAAAAAAAAAACGATGAATGAATGAGACAAAATTTAGATAGATAAAATATTCTATACATATAAACAGACTGTTAAAAAGAATAAAAGAGGAAGAAATGAACGCAAACAAGCAAGAAGACAGCGGTACGAGTGGGAAGATACCATCAGGTGATGGACAAGAAACAGCACACCAGATTGTACCATCTCTGGAAGAAACAGAACATGATGGTGATCCACGGGAGCCGAGCTTCGATGTGAAGATGGTAGCTGATTTGATAAACCTGGGTAGGATGGTAAACCTGGGTAGGATGGTAAACCTGGGTAGGATGGTAAACCTGGGTAGGATGGAAAACCTGGGTAGGACGGTAAACCTTGGTAGGACTGTGTGATGGTTCTCAGCCACACAAATCATTTTAAGTATGTCGTGGCTGAATGACAAATATTTTCATCTTTTTCTAGCGAGGCTGAAGACGTCATCGCGATTCTGTCTCCGCTTCTCCTGAGTTGTCATCATCGTCATAATCATCCTTATTGTTTTCTTCTCATCTGGAACACTGACCTGCTACTGTTGTTCGCTGCTTATTTATATTTAGGACCAGCTTCTTTGTTTCCTACCACGTGACTGCATTTGCATTGGCTTCCTCTTCTGCTGCCCTTCACATATTATTTATATGCGATAAATTTGCGACCAATTTAGAGCATAAATGTACAGAGAGGCCGGATGGTCTATTTTCTTCGCCCTAAATCAATAAAGATTTTTGATTTTATTCCCTCCCTCTGGTCTAATCACTCTTCTCATTCACTGAGGCTTTCATTGTACAGCTTATCTGGTTGCTGTGTCCGGTATATATATTTATAATAGGCTTGACTCGTTTTGCCGAGGCGCATCCCGTTCAACCTAGACACAAGGTCCGTTGGTTATATTAAAGTGCTGTTCCAAATATAAA
Organism: Oreohelix idahoensis; assembly: GCA_024509875.1. NCBI lineage: Eukaryota > Metazoa > Mollusca > Gastropoda > Stylommatophora > Oreohelicidae > Oreohelix > Oreohelix idahoensis. The sequence goes on from JAMPIV010015304.1 coordinate 491,869, forward strand.
AGAAGACCTTGTGGTCTGGTTGTTACAGATCTGAAGATATCCGTTCTAATTTTCATCTTAAAACCAAGGCCTGAGCCAAGGCAGAACTGGCTTCGGGCGCCAAGGTTAAAAGGCGACAAAAGGTGAAATTGAGATATGAAATATTGCTACGTTTTTGACTGGTTTTAAATTTACTTAATGCACAGATTCTTCCACTGGCGTTGATAAATGTCGTTTTGTAGTTCGTAAACACACGGTATATTTCCCGGGGGTCTCACAGGCGATAAAGAAATATAGGGTTACACTCCCTCAGGCACGACGTAAGAGACGACTAATGAGATTGTTCATAGGGCTGTCTGTCTCATCACGTAGAACAAATTGCTACAGACACCATCACAGCAAGAGATCATGAATGTTGTGGTTCAGGATCCGTGCAAAGAGACCAGCCACAGTTTTGGCTTCTTGCCTCATACTATCTAAAATTTAAAAAAATGTTTGTAAATGTCCGTGTGGTATGCCGGTTACAGACTCCCTATCTAATTATCTCCCACACAGGAAGACTATCGTCAAAGATAAGGAACAAAATGCAATGAAGTGTGTTTTATCTAGACTCAACACCTTTGCAAGACATAGATCTTCAGAAGCAAACGCTGTGAAAGATGCAATCGAAATCTTAAATTTTATTTTCTGCCTGATTGTGGTGTGATGTTCTGATACAAATCCTCATCGCAAGCGGAACTCAATAAGGCATCAGTGTGATTGTCGCTAGGATCTCAAAGTTCTCAGCATCTATCGAATACTTTTCAAGATTACACGAAAGATAACTCATTTAAACAGGTTTGAGATAAGGAGCACAAATTGGCAGCTAAACAGGAAATGGAGCAAGAATTTAACAAGAAATATCTGCCCGAAATAAGAATCACAGACTGGGTAGAGTCAGCGCCGGCTCCATGAATTTTTTAAGGTGGTGCGAGGCCTCGTGATGTCGTCCTGTAGCGGTCAGTTTGCTGAGTCTATGTATGTATGTAAAAGTGCCTGATTAAAAGCTGGGAACATTATTATTAATTTCCTAGTCTAAGGGCATTATTCCATGTTTTGTTGGGATGATAGTTGTCAGGGTAGTGATCCCTCTTCTCTGTTATGTCTATGGTTCGATTTGAAAACCGATGTCAGTTTTGCCTGATAGGGTTTCAAACCGTCTACTTTGAGCTGTGCTCAAAAGATCTTGCGTGTCAGTGCGCATTCGTAGCTTCTGGCGCGATTTTGAAGAGGCCATTACCGAGAAGAGATCGAGCTGTGTTTAAGAGAGTCAAGATGTCTTTTGACAAGTCCTCTGTGGGTCGACAAGATGTCGTATATTATTTCATGTGTATATTCTAACCGCCTTGGAGGCGATGTGAGTGTGGTAATATTTTTTCTGAAGGGACAGAAGGTAATTGACTCTTTGAACTGTTTCCCTTATTTGCTAGAATCTTCATGACTCGTATTATCGACAGCTTATGATTTTTCCCTGAGCGGGAAAACGATCCACCTAAGTATCCTGAAAGGAAGCTCACTATGTATTCTGATATTATGCACTAGGCTGGTGCATGCCCGAAGTATTTATATATTGTTTGTATCCCGCATGCCGGCGATACTAGGTATACAAGGTGGGATTCCCTTTGTTTGACGAAGAATTACCCGGAGGCCATTTTGAACTGTAAGTCCGCCATTTGTGCGGCCTGTTGGAGACATCTAATATCTGACTTACTAATGTCAGAGTAGAGTTTGTTTAAACTCACATATGGGATATATCTTCCCTGAAGCTGATGAGTGAGAGAACTGTACGAGATCAGCTTTTCTAGATACATGCATAACTGGATGATGAACTTTATTAATATATCATGACCATGAACTGTTCTATGACTATTGATATTCATGTCGGCGTACCTGTCGCTTGTGGCGTAATAAAGTCCTGTAAACGTCAGAGGTGTTCCAGAACTCTATGAATTCATACCTGTATAACTATAGAGTGTGATGTCATTTGATGACTGATTTTTCCTACTTCTACGAACCTTTTCAACACGCATTCGCAAACCATTGAGATCCACTCACTCTACATACTTCACACTACACCTCAAGACAATCTACACGAATGCCAGTATTGTTGCGGCCAACCAGAGCCTATATACACTTATGTCAGCCCGCATTGAGCGGAATCATATGAATACTGACTCTGGACATTCGTCAACATTTAACACTTAATATTTCAGTGGCCAAACTGTACCTATTCTATGTGTGTCACGGGCCCCGCCACGCTTCAACGCATACAGTGACATTCCAGACTGTTTACATTGTGCGACACATAAGGGAGGGAAACCCGAGGCCTGTAAACAGTAAATTAATATGAAACAAATATAAAGGTATGTTATCAGGCACTCGCAGGAAATAAAGAAGTAGAACACCAGACAACAACAAAAACAACAGACATAAGTGGCTTATGCTGCGTAGATGGCAGGGCGGATAGTGTGATTCGCTTGCATGGCTAGGCGGGGTTGTCGCACGGAAGGTCCAGTGTTTAATACTCTAGTCGTTTTATGATCTGTGGAAATCCTAGCGAAATAAAATACGATTCGAGACTTCAATCAAAACTAGATCGAACTTACTTCAAGTGGAATGAACCACACACATGATCGTGGCAGGGGTTAGCGCTGGTTCACTAACTTTCCTGGTCGGTAGGAGATTTCTAGACGGTTATTTCATTATCCAAACCGTATGAGTCAAGGGCTTTTTCGTTCAGTAATAGGGGATGCGCCAAGTTGCTCCACACCTCGATTAAAGAACACCCTATGTTGGTTTTACTCAAGCATTGAGTTACTGTCTCAAGCTCTGACTGGTTACTAAGATGCATCAGTCTTTATACTTGTCTGGTGCTATGGCTCGCCAGAGGAAGTATTTCTTATTGGAGTTAAGACCGGAAACCTTCTAATGATTGGTCTTGGGGGCTAGTGGACTGTTGAAATAATCTTTAACCTAACCATCTACAAATCCTCTAGTCTGAAATTATTGTTTATATGTGATGATGACCAACCATTGTTTAAAGTTCTCTCTAATCTAAATGTTTTCCGGTCTGACTTGTATGTAGGCCACACAAGGTTTGATGACATCATGGGTTCATGTGTGTCATGACTGATGATGTCATTGATTCTTGACTAGTGGTTTATTTATCTAACTAGTCATTCATAAAATACTTTACTATAAGGCTAACAGTTGTAGCTACTTAATAGTCTACCCTGTTACATGTGTCTGTGTGTGTGTCTGTGTGTGTGTGGGGGGGGGGGGAGACAATTAAAATGTAATGAACAAGTTCTGAGAAGAGGGACATTGAAAGAAGTGATAACAGCTGTACAGATTGAAGGAAAACGGGACAGATGAAGACAGAGAAACGGGACAGATGAAGACAAGGAGAGAGAGAGAGAGAGAGAGAGAGAGAGAGAGAGAGAGAGAGAGAGAGAGAGAGAGAGAGAGAGAGAGAGAGAGAGAGAGAGAGAGAGAGAGAGAGAGAGAGAGAGAGAGAATGGCAGGGGACAAAGTCACCTACCGAAATCAGACGCATCACTGGACATAGGAGGTTGTGGAGAGAAGTTCTCACCTACCCAAGCTAAGGTGCTACTTAATGTTAATGACGATGTTTGGGGTCGAAGCGGCTAAGGGTTATGGCGTCCGCCTCGAATTCTAAAGGTACCGCGTTCGATTTCCAGTAGAGGGAATATAATTTATGGACATTTTATTTGTCAGAACCAGAGGTCCTAATGATGTCATACTTCCCCTTGGTCTCCTGGGTGATGAGATTGGATGTCTAGTCTTTTAGGATAAGGGTTAAAAAAAAAGAGGTCCGGTGAGCAATTTGAGCACGGTAAAAATCCCACAGCAGTTGGAAATCATAAAGAGTAGGCCATAAGGCCTCTGCTCTGGCAACATTTAAAAATTAGAAACCTACCCACCCAAAAAATATGTATATAATGTGTGATTCATATATACACACACTGGGATTCTTGCCGGTGCTACGGAGTTCGTGCACTGTGCTGAGATCCTCCTTGTGTGATCTAAAGGAGGAGATCGGAGCACTGATGGACGTTCTCCGTGTACATTGAAGATATTCCTTTAAACGAAACCAAACCACTGACAATGTTGATGATGATAACTAAAATTAGTGGATGTGACAAGATGATGTACATAGATAGCCATAACATTGAAGGTATCGCATGCAAAACAGAACGTTGTTATGCTTACAGTCAAAGTAGCTATACAGTTAACACTTTCTAACATTAGCGGAAATAAGCTGATTGTTTACTTGTGATCTTCAAGTATATCAGATGATATTACTTTAATCATCGCAGTGTGAGTAATTCACAACAAATAGTAGTTTTTTTGTATTGTCGCTATCCGGCATGACTAATGTTACAAATATATTTCCTTTATTTCATTTCTCGGAATATACAATGTTGCAACTGTTACTAGCCGCACGTTTATATGTATTGTTGGCAATCTTTGTTCTGCCAAGAAGGTTTCTGTTGCTTGGAATGACTAATTAAAAAGTACTTTACTTGTGGCGTGATATGTATTCTCTTTGTCTTCTCAGGACTTTCCATATTAATATATTTAGATATTTCAGACTCTAAAGATCTATTTTTGTCTTCCTTGTTTTGACTCACCGCTGCAGTAGTGCCATTACGCTAAACTTGCGCCAATGCGCATATGTGCTTTTAAATTAGCGGTTGCTGTAGCTAGACCCTAGAGTCGCACATTTTTTTCCTGCGCCTCACCTCGATGAGGAGGTGGGAGGCCCTCCCTTCTCAGTCAAGGGGAAATAAACCTCTACAGAATAACTGAAAATTCACGTCCAATTTGTAAATTGTCATATCCTCATTTGTATCCCCTTGGTAAAGGGGAAACAAATGTTAACATAAGGGGAAATAACTGCCATTTGGTTAATAAGTTGTGTGTTCTTTTGTAAATATTCATAGAAACAAAATAAAATATAAAATGACCAATAATCTAATGTTACAAAAGAACCAAAATATCTGCACGCTATAAAATCATAACTTAACAAAACCGGTTCTCACGAGCTGTAATGTTAATGTAACATAACACAATAGCAATTAATTGTCTTTAGCCTGACGTTTGTTTCATACAAATTAGTTTGGCAGGAGTGAAGGTATAAAGTTTCGAGATAGAAGGAGACTTTCTAATCACCCTCTACTTGTTACCCCTCTTCCCAAAGATTGAGGAGGCCTCACAGTGTGGGTTAAATGGCCGGGGCCTCATCTGAGCTCTCGAAGGGCCTCGTAGTAGATAACAATTCTCTCGTGGACGGCTTTTATATATCCCCTAATTATGTAATTCTCTGAGGATGTCAGTCACAAACTTTTTTCCACAAAAGTTGCAGTCTGGAAATTATATAAAAGTCGTGCGTTTCTGACCTTGATACTAAAATACACGACACACAATATAGTATGCAACTTTCCCCCCCCACCAAAATTGCAGTTATATTGTAAATAGAAAACACATAGTAAGGTGTAAAAAATGTACATGTTATTGTTGAAATTTTTTTTTGGCCTTTTAATTGTTTCCCTATCAAAGGAAGAGGATAAATTACATCCATTGAAAAAAAAACCCCAAGATAATTTTTTTTTTTTTTCAACTGGGTAAAATAGCTTTTCAGAATTTAAAAATAAAAGAGTTCCCCAGTCTTCTAAATGTGCTGCAGATACGTTAGTTTCTATTCTTTCTCCGTCACTATTTTAACGAGTATATTTACTAGTTAATATTATAATCTCAGCTGAAATATCGGCCTGCTGATAAAACCTTTAACTGGTTTTAATTGTTTTTAACTATATATTTCTGTTTAAATAATATAATACACACGTTAAAAAACAAAATACAGACTAAATAGATTGTGGTGTGTAAAATCGGATTTAAAAAACAAACAGTTACAGGTTATCACGATCGCGACAACAGTCTGATTAGATCAAAGAAATGTACTGATATTAAAAGAAGTCACATCCATTTTAAAAAAAAAATCAGAATACATTCAAATGTAAAGTTAGTTTTGTTGTATGTCTGCGAAGATGGAAAACAACAAAAGTTGAAAAACAACAACTAAACATAGCAGATACTGCCGTAGAGAATCACGTGTTAGAGAATTGCCAATGCTAGATCAAGTTTTAAGAGGTGAAGTAACCCCTTCCCCTTCTCGCTGCTTTTGCTTTTCCTGACCTAAGAGCAGAGTCAGGTGTTCATTTACAGTTGATAGTCTGTAGCGTGACGCCAGCGTGTTTCCACCCGCTACTTTTGCCACAAGAGAACTGCGTTCCAGTCTGTAGCGTGACGCCAGCGTGTTTCCACCCGCTACTTTTACCACAAGAGAACTGCGCTCCAACCACGGCCGCCATCATGTATGGGTGCTTTCCGAAAATAAAACGATTGTAGTGGTATGACAAGATCACTCACGTGGAACTGATGACACGAAATAGACAAGTGCCAGAAAAAACAAATGAGAAGAAGAAACTAGAGTTAGATAGGACATAAAAAGGTCAAGGAACCCGTTACACGTCCATTGAGGCATATTGGGAATATGGTGTTAGGCCCATATTATCTTGACCGTCGGCACACGAGGGGTGATGTGGTCGGCATCACGCCGGCCGCCTTAACCTTCCCAGAGTTGCTCTGGTACCCATTTGGGGCTGGGTCGACCCAGGAGCCGTTTGTGGCCTAAAAAATTCATGCCTCATCTGGGGATCGAACCATAGACCACTGCGCTAGCAAGCCAGTGCACTAACCACTATGCTACCGCGGCTCCCTAGATAGGACATACCACTGAGTAAACCTGCTGATAGATTTGCCAGGCAGTATAAACATTTATAACACATAAGGAAGGGAAACCCGAGGCCTGTAAACAGTAAATAAATATTAGACAAACATAAAGGTATGTTTTCATGCACTCCTAAGAAATACAGAAGTAGAATACTAGACAACAGAAAAACAACAGAAGTGAGTGGCTTAACCAGGACTCGAACCCAGGACCTTCCGTGCGACAACCCCGCCTAGCTATGCAAGCGAATCACACTATCCTCCCTGCCATCTAGGCATCACCAATAAATGATGCTTCGATGACGGGTCATTAGTGTGAACCGCAAGACATAACACCGGAAAGTTACCATGGGCAGTACAGCCTATTAATGACGCAATCACTGGGTAAGCCACTCACGTCTGTTGTTTTTCTGTTGTCTAGTGCTCTACTTCTTTATTTCTTACGAGTGCCAGAAAACATACCTTTATGTTTGTCTAATATTTATTTACCAGGCAGTCCTTGATCTGGAATCCCCAGGGTAAGAGAGGCAGAGAAAGACCAGGGAATACACGCAGAAGAGAACTGGAGACATGCATGAAGGCGATAAAGACCTTGAGCTGATGGTACAGGACAGAAAGACTTGGGGTCAAGCATATGTTCCTTAGGGAGTTACAAGGTTTCAAATACCAAATTAAGATTATACGAGAGCTGTGCATTTTCTGTGCTTCTCTATGGTGCGGAATGCTGGAGAGTAACAGGGAAATAAATGCTGAATTTGTCCTCTTTCCACACAATCTGCGTAAGATAAATTCTCTGAATCTTTCGGCCACATACCATCACCAACCAAGAACTGCTTACCCGGAGCAACCAAGAGGACATACACACCATCACAGCTGGTTGACGCTGGGGGTTGGGCTGGTCACGTGCTCAGTTGAAAGGTCAAAATGACGATGATGACTAGGTAACTAATTTGCGTTCAATGACGTTGCTGCTTTTTAGTAGTTACACAAAATAATTAAGGAATAGGTGTGGGGGGTGGAGAGAGAAGAGATAAGAAGACGGACAGAGAGATAAATGTGACGTCACGTTGGGGAGGGGGCTGAGTTTTTGCGTCATAATGTGATATGGTTGGGGGGGGGGATGGTAAAATGGCTAACACAACCCTTATGACAAGCGTTATGAAACCGCATGGCTACTGAGGCGCCATTTTGGCGAATTTACATTGGGATTGTATATTAATAACTTAGCAGTACCGTAATAAATTACGCTCCTATCTTTCAAAGTGTTTTGGCCTATAGGCCCAAGATAAGGGCTGGCAACCGATAGATCTGGTTATGCTGGTTGCTCACAAGGGTGAATTTGTAGATCTTTAGGATACGGGGGGAGGGGGGGGGGATATAGATTATGTAAGCGAGGAACATTTCGAGCCAACCCCCATCTCCCGCCGGAGACATTTAAAATGGCTGCATCCCCGGATTAGAGATATTCCTTTTGCGTTTCCAGTTAAAACTCACATCCTGCAGAGATAAATTTTTTTTGAAGTCTGCGTGTATTCCAAATTCTGAATTAATACCCACTACTATCAAACTTGAAGTAGTAGTAGCGCCCTTCCGTCATAATTGACTATGGGAGTGCGCCCCTGAGGTGATAGTCCTTCAGTCATAACTGACTATGGGAATGCGCCCCTGAGGTGGTAGTCCTTCAGTCAAAATTGACTATGGGACTACGCCCCTGAGGTGATAGTCCTTCAGTCTTAACTGACTATGGGAATGCGCCCCTGAGGTGATAGTCCTTCAGTCATAATTGACTATGGGACTACGCCCCTGAGGTGATAGTCCTTCAGTCATAATTGACTATGGGAATGCGCCCCTGAGGTGATAGTCCTTCAGTCATAATTGACTATGGGAATGCGCCCCTGAGGTGATAGTCCTTCAGTCATAATTGACTATGGGAATGCGCCCCTGAGGTGATAGTCCTTCAGTCATAATTGACTATGGGACTACGCCCCTGAGGTGATAGTCCTTCAGTCATAATTGACTATGGGATTGCGCCCCTGAGGTGATAGTCCTTCAGTCATAATTGACTATGGGACTACACCCCTGAGGTGATAGTCCTTCAGTCATAATTGACTATGGGAATGCGCCCCTGAGGTGATAGTCCTTCAGTCATAACTGACTATGGGAATGCGCCCCTGAGGTGATAGTCCTTCAGTCATAACTGACTATGGGAATGCGCCCCTGAGGTGATAGTCCTTCAGTCATAACTGACTATGGGAATGCGCCCCTGAGGTGATAGTCCTCAGCTGCTTTTATTTTTCTTTTCGGCGTATTCTTTTCTCTTCTCCTTGTTGTGAGAGCTTCTTTTTGCCCAATCTGAGGTGGCGCCGCATGGAGCATCGCCACATACTTCGATCGGCAGCTTCATCCTCCCAGCTGCTGGATTTCTGTCCAATGCCTTCATGTCTCTATGTCTCTCTTACACATCTTTGAACCTCAGCTGCGGTCGCCCAACTGTTCTTTTGCTATCTGCCAGTTGTCCGTAGAAGATATCTTTTGGGATGCGACCATCTTCCATGCGAAAGACATGGCCAAGCCTGCGTGGTCTCCGCTTATGTTTCTAAAGAAGATTCTCACAGCTCCTGGGTTGCCTACCGCTGGCCTGGGCGATTTGTTATAGAAGGGTTTTTGGATTCAGGCAAAATTATTGTAGACGCTCTTTAAAAAAAAATGGTCTAGAAACACTAATCTGTAATATACAGGGTGTCCATAAAAGATTGTACCCTTTTCAAAAAATTTATTCTCGGCCACATGATGTGGTACGAGGATACTTTCTATCACAAAAGTAAGATGATCTCTGCAAGTTTTTAAGCATTCCTTACAAAAGCTCAAAAAGAATGTACCTATTTTTTGTTCACCTACTTCCAGTGTGCTGAGAAGTGTGGTGAAGTGGGATGTTATAAATATTTATAGGGGACTTAGTGTACTGACTGAGATCAGCTGTGAAGGTATCTATATCTAATAGGAGTAGTGTATTATAGATAACCTTACTTGCTGCCACATATATATATATCTCAGTCAGAATTATTCTGGAATAGTGTGATGACTACGTTGTATGTCTAGGGTATGTGTATGATGAAGTGTAAGTCACAACAACAGACAGATAAACAATTTAATTTAATCCACTACTCTTGACAACACTGTGACACTCACATACATAAAAACACTCTACAAGGATATCTTAAAAGAGTCACTGATAACTTTTCAAATAACAATATGTATTCATTGCTGGCATGAATGAATATGTGTCCTGATTCAACTACAAGGGAACCAGGAATCACAATCAATTTAAATTACAAGTTATATGTACAGAATTTATCAATATGAATATAGTAGTGACATATTTTATTAAAAATATCCTATGTGTGTCAGTTGTGTAGTAGCAATATGAGGTAATACTGGTTTTGTTTTGTTCAAGCTCTGTTGGTATTTGTCATCATGACTTCAATAGTTTGTCTTTAGGGACTAGTATTGGAGATGTTCTCAGTTCCTGATATTAAGACAATTAAATTCCCCTCTTAATGTTATTTTTACAAAGTCATTTCAAGATGAGGGGACATAATGTTGAGCTCAGCTGGCCAAATCAGCTTATCTTGCGTGATGGCGGCAGGAAAAGACTCCTCTGCTCGAATTCTCCTCTGGGCTCTGGAGACACCTCACTGATAGCTAAATGGACCAAGGAGTATGCTGTCCGACTCTGGATTCAGCAAAGCTCTGACCAGGTGCTGCTCAATACCATCAAGACCACGGTCCCTGAAATCAAGAAGGATGTACCTTCTACTTTATAACTAATTGATACTCTAGTTCTACACTGAGCACAATACAACACAAACATTGAGTTCAGAGCGTTAGGCCAACTGTCAGCTTCATCTGAAATACTTTATACCAGTATTAACCTCCTTAATGGTTACCACGCCTCTGCCATTCCAGCATTATTTCTTTCTAGTCAATCATCCAGGTGTCAGTGTACTATTTGGCCATTCCATGCCGTTTTACTTTTCTCCGACACCCTCTGTTCAGGCTGGAGCATTATAGGCTTTATCTCCTGTTTGCCACTGAACTACACATATATATACAGGCATAAATTAACAATTCACATTCAATTTTCATTAAAAGATACTGAATGGTTCAAGCTTACCACAATTCATAGAATAAACACAGATACGTTGATTAGCAATGAATTCTGGCACATTTACTGGCACAAATTCCCATCTGCTTATGTTCCAGGCTTTTATTTAGCAAAAATATGAGCTGGCTTCAACGCACTGTTGCTTTATCAAGCTTATTTAAACAAGTGGTTTCGAACTAACGCTCCTAAGTGATTATATCAGCGAGTCTAGCCAATGAGGCCCCGTTTCGACAAGTGTTTGAAAAAATGTTACCTTCCCCCGTCTCCCCTAACAACGAAAGATAGTATTTATAGCCCGACCAATCGTGGTTAGTCTTTCATTTGTTGCGCTCCAATCAATTTGGAGTTTACATGGTAGGCTAATTCTGTAACGTAAGATTTTTTTCAAACACGTTATAAAAAAATTTTATGAGCAGAAATGATTCCATGCTGTCAGGCATCCCCACTATTTTATTTTGGGTATAATTTATTAATTCCTGGACTATTTGCGTAACGTTTTACATATTCTTTGTCAGCAAGCCCTAAGGAACCCAAATATACAAATTTAAAAGAGCTACGTGGCTGCGTTCAAAATATGTATTTTCTACCTCCTGTTTCGAAGATGTGCTGTCTGGGTACTGTTATGTTTTCAAACGTAAACCCATCTAATGTTATCTTTTCTAATAAGAGTTTTTCAGGATTTATAAACCTAACTCTGGGATGGGTAATGTATTTTATCACTGTCCGTCAAAAAAAAAAGTTAGTGCATGGCCTTACACGCGTGATAGTAGTAATTGTGTATCGCGCGACGCGTGTTTAATTTTGCATGCGTTCCCGATTTCATTCGCCCCTCTCTCTCTCTCTATTTGAGTCCATCTGTTCGTTCGTTTTGGTAACGTAATATAATTAATGTTAGGATTAATTTAGGTCATTACGCAGTGCCTCTCAATGTTTTTCCAAGAAATACAGCACACGTTTCATTGAAGAAAGCGGGTAATAATACAGTAAGCTTTTATATCAACGTGAAAGCGTTACAATTTGCAGACGTAGCAGAAAACAAGGGGGATTTCGAGTACATTCTTTGTGACAGCACTGTTATTTACCATTCTTCTTCCTTTATTAATTTTATTTGTTAGGCTTCATATTTACCTAATAATTTATATATGTGGATTAGAATATTCCACGACACCTCCCCTCTTAAAACAGACATTTTATGTCAGTCCTTTATTCTATATACACATAGATAAATGTAAGTCAACTTGACTTTACTCTGCTGTGGTGCTATCATGGTTTTATGTAGTTGGGTCCATTCAGAGTAGGCACTACTCATGAAATCTGCCTCAGACTTCTACAACCAATAATATATTTCGGTTATGTTACTGAACAGCTGCAAGTGTGAGTGCTTGTCTTAATGCTGCTTCGCAACCCGTATTCACCATTTCTCTTCTCTGAGTCTGCGCAATGACATGTCCAGAGAACATTATATTTCCCTCAAAATGTACGTTATGAGGAGATAACATATACCTGGTGATAGCAGAGTTTTCGTAGTGGATCCCATAATCTTCTTATTATCCAGTATGAAACATTCGGAATATCCTCAATCAAAGAGGCAACTCAGGGATTCATTACGTTCCTCCGAAATGTTTACATCCAACAATTTTCTCATCATTCTAGAGAAGACACTAGGCTCATTCTTCAATCCAAATGGCAATCTATTAAACTCATAGTGTCCTTCTGAGGTACTAAAAGCTAGGTATGGTCTAACCTCAGGCTTTACTGGAATCTGATAGTATCCTTTACTCAGATCCACTTTTGAGAAATATTTAGCTTTATTTAGTCTGGCAAACAGCTGATTTGTATCCGGCAATGGATCCACCTGTCCTTCTGTAATAGCATTCAGTCTCCTGTAATCTATACAGAGTCTATGTTCTCCAGAGGGCTTCCTTAAGAGTACAACACCGGAACTATACGAAGATTCACTGTGCGAAATAATTCCTTCCTTCAATAGATAGTCTATCTCTTCCTTCAAAGCTTTCTCCTTAGCAAACGGAATCGAATATGGTTTCATACAGACAGGTGTGGGGTCTATCAGTTTCATATCATATTCCAATAGGTTTGTATGCCCTGGTCGGTCTGTTAACACCTCTGCATGATTATTTAGAACCTGTTGCACTTTCTCTTTCTGAGTTTTCGTTAAATGTTTACTGATTTTCACCTGTGCTGCTGTCTCACAGGGGTGTAATGGATATTCAAATGATGAAAGTGGTTCCTTTTTCATCTCCATGGCGATGGACAAGGTCAACAAGTGTGTCTCTTCCTGATGTTCTCTTTCCAAATATTTCTTCAGGAGATTCACATGATAGATTTTTTCTTTCCCCTTCTTATCTATCTTATAATTTGTTCTAGACACCTTCTCTAAAACTGTATATGGACCCTGCCATCCAATTTGTAACTTATTCTGACTCCCGGGCAAAAGAAGTAGTACTTTCTCTCCCACAGCCAAATTTCTGTCTTTCGCCTTCCTGTTATAATAGGCAGCATGTTTCTTCCTGGCTTGTTTCAAATTTTCATTGGCAAGTTTCCAGCCAGTTTTTAACCGAGTGGTCAGCTCATTCACATATTGGTATGAAGATGTAATGTTTTCCTCTGCCTTTTCATCAGTCCACGTTCTTAACAAAGCTACATATGGACCTTTAATTGTGTGGACCTATTTGTCCATGCACCGGTATGGTCTCTTCCACTCGAAGCTTTATAGTGATGATTTTTCCTCCCAGAATTATCATTCACAAAACGACCGCTACCAATTTTTCTCTTGGGGCTGTCTCCCCACTTAAAATTCTTGATGAGAGATTTCCTCTCTACATCCTCTTCCTCCAGTTTGTTTAAGTCCGATTGAGGGATTTTCGGCTTATCCTGGGGTAAGACATCTTTTTGCTCTCTCCGCATAGTGGCCATTGTAAAACAGTTAAGTGAAGCTTGTCCGTGAAAAGGGGCTTCCCATTCCATATGGTCCACTTTATCAAATCTATTTCTCTTTTTATTATCAGGCCTAATTTTGCCCCGTGGCGTGTCCAGGTCCGGATCCATGTTCCCACTTGTGGGTGTTCCCTCATGTGCTATGCTACACCTTTCTACAAAATTCTCAATGTCCCATCTTGCTTTGGGCCAATAATAATTGTGAGCCACCTTTTGAATGATGGTACCTATCTTCTCATGGTCCCCATCTGGTTTCACATGTAGGCTCCTTATTAAGTCTGTCCTATATCTTTTTGGAAGAACCAGCTGTCCGTGACCTTTGGATCTAGCTCCAGTCTTCCTATACATCAACTTGTTTTTCATGTAAAAATCTCCCTTGCCTGGAGTTGTATGACAAGTTGACAATTTTCTGAAACAAGGCTTGAGTGTTTTATCCCCAGCCTGTGCCTTCCTCATCTCTTCTGGAGTGGTATCCAACATAATATCCTCCTCCTGTCTTGAGGTCGACCTGACCTGAAGGGTTGCCATATACACAGGTTTCCTTCTACAACGGTCAGTGTCATGATTGTCCATCTGACAATTCTTACACCACCTTTTTCCTTGGTTGAAAGATTTTCTTTCATCATATTTCCTTTCATCGAATTGTGGGAATTTATTTTTATTTTCATACCGTGGCCTATCAAATTGGTGCTTACCTTTGTTTTGATCCCTAGGATCAAATTTATTAAAGTTCTGTTGTGCCCTAAAGTTATCCACTTGTTTCTTTTTATTACCTGTTACCTCTGCTTGAGCCGCTTGATACCTTTCAGCAACATTTAGCAACTCACCCAGCCTCTCTGCACCTTGTTCCATGAGAAACTTTCTCAGGTCTGGAGCCATGGACTCTCTTAGTTGCTCTATAAGGACCATTTCCTTAAGATCTTGGGTTTTCCCCAGAGAAGTCCATTTCTCCAAGTATGTCTCTATTCGTTCAGAGAACTGGTGATAGGTTTCACCTGACAGTAGTTTAGCATTCCTAAATTTTTTCCTATAGAATTCTGCATTCTTTTCATATCTTAACAAAAGAGCCTGCTTTAGCATGTCATAATTTTCCTGATCACCTCTGCTCATTTTAGCAAAAACTTCATAAGCTGCCCCACGAAGTCCCTGAGATAACTTTAAGCTCCACCTTTCTCTCTCTAACCCATATGTGGTAGCTAATAGCTCATACCTATTTATATAGCTCTCAATATCATCGTCTTTCTCAACAAAATGATCTAAATGAAAGTTCATAGCTGAGGTTGAGGCTCCCTGAGTAACCGTAGCATCAGAGGCAAAGGGGCTGGCACCATTTTCAGGAGCATGGCCTTGAAACTCAAACTCCCTTAGTCGTAACTCATGTTCCCTTTGTAATCTTTTATCTTCTGCTTCCCTCTCTGCAGTCAATCTTCTTTCTTCTGCAGCTAATTTCTTCTCTTCTGCTTCCAATTTCTTAGCCTCTTTGTCAGCCTCAATCTGCAACCTCTTAGTCTCAGCCTCAGCCTCAAACTGTAACTTCTTAATTTCCTTGTCAGCCTCTAACTTTCTTTTGGCTTCAAACCTTCTTTCTTCGCGTTCAATAAATTTGTCACATTCCGTCGTGACATAGGCAACCATAACTTGCCCATCTAATCCTAACTCCTTTGCAGTCTGAACCGCAGCAGATCGAAATTTGGCCAGGTCCGCCATTGTCTATCAGGTAAATTTATACAATGTCTAACCAACAATTCAATCTCTAATGGACAACACAGGCACCGTGAGCTCAACCTTATTTAATTCCACCCAAGGATACCTTTTAATTCTTATATTCCCTGAAGTGAATTACCCCCAATATTTTTAATAGGGAAAGATTCAAAATCCCAAGAGCGAGACCCCAATATATGTGGTGAAGTGGGATGTTATAAATATTTATAGGGGACTTAGTGTACTGACTGAGATCAGCTGTGAAGGTATCTATATCTAATAGGAGTAGTGTATTATAGATAACCTTACTTGCTGCCACATATATATATATCTCAGTCAGAATTATTCTGGAATAGTGTGATGACTACGTTGTATGTCTAGGGTATGTGTATGATGAAGTGTAAGTCACAACAACAGACAGATAAACAATTTAATTTAATCCACTACTCTTGACAACACTGTGACACTCACATACATAAAAACACTCTACAAGGATATCTTAAAAGAGTCACTGATAACTTTTCAAATAACAATATGTATTCATTGCTGGCATGAATGAATATGTGTCCTGATTCAACTACAAGGGAACCAGGAATCACAATCAATTTAAATTACAAGTTATATGTACAGAATTTATCAATATGAATATAGTAGTGACATATTTTATTAAAAATATCCTATGTGTGTCAGTTGTGTAGTAGCAATATGAGGTAATACTGGTTTTGTTTTGTTCAAGCTCTGTTGGTATTTGTCATCATGACTTCAATAGTTTGTCTTTAGGGACTAGTATTGGAGATGTTCTCAGTTCCTGATATTAAGACAATTAAATTCCCCTCTTAATGTTATTTTTACAAAGTCATTTCAAGATGAGGGGACATAATGTTGAGCTCAGCTGGCCAAATCAGCTTATCTTGCGTGATGGCGGCAGGAAAAGACTCCTCTGCTCGAATTCTCCTCTGGGCTCTGGAGACACCTCACTGATAGCTAAATGGACCAAGGAGTATGCTGTCCGACTCTGGATTCAGCAAAGCTCTGACCAGGTGCTGCTCAATACCATCAAGACCACGGTCCCTGAAATCAAGAAGGATGTACCTTCTACTTTATAACTAATTGATACTCTAGTTCTACACTGAGCACAATACAACACAAACATTGAGTTCAGAGCGTTAGGCCAACTGTCAGCTTCATCTGAAATACTTTAGTCCAGTATTAACCTCCTTAATGGTTACCACGCCTCTGCCATTCCAGCATTATTTCTTTCTAGTCAATCATCCAGGTGTCAGTGTACTATTTGGCCATTCCATGCCGTTTTACTTTTCTCCGACACCCTCTGTTCAGGCTGGAGCATTATAGGCTTTATCTCCTGTTTGCCACTGAACTACACATATATATATACAGGCATAAATTAACAATTCACATTCAATTTTCATTAAAAGATACTGAATGGTTCAAGCTTACCACAATTCATAGAATAAACACAGATACGTTGATTAGCAATGAATTCTGGCACATTTACTGGCACAAATTCCCATCTGCTTATGTTCCAGGCTTTTATTTAGCAAAAATATGAGCTGGCTTCAACGCACTGTTGCTTTATCAAGCTTATTTAAACAAGTGGTTTCGAACTAACGCTCCTAAGTGATTATATCAGCGAGTCTAGCCAATGAGGCCCCGTTTCGACAAGTGTTTGAAAAAATGTTACCTTCCCCCGTCTCCCCTAACAACGAAAGATAGTATTTATAGCCCGACCAATCGTGGTTAGTCTTTCATTTGTTGCGCTCCAATCAATTTGGAGTTTACATGGTAGGCTAATTCTGTAACGTAAGATTTTTTTCAAACACGTTATAAAAAAATTTTATGAGCAGAAATGATTCCATGCTGTCAGGCATCCCCACTATTTTATTTTGGGTATAATTTATTAATTCCTGGACTATTTGCGTAACGTTTTACATATTCTTTGTCAGCAAGCCCTAAGGAACCCAAATGTACAAATTTAAAAGAGCTACGTGGCTGCGTTCAAAATATGTATTTTCTACCTCCTGTTTCGAAGATGTGCTGTCTGGGTACTGTTATGTTTTCAAACGTAAACCCATCTAATGTTATCTTTTCTAATAAGAGTTTTTCAGGATTTATAAACCTAACTCTGGGATGGGTAATGTATTTTATCACTGTCCGTCAAAAAAAAAAGTTAGTGCATGGCCTTACACGCGTGATAGTAGTAATTGTGTATCGCGCGACGCGTGTTTAATTTTGCATGCGTTCCCGATTTCATTCGCCCCTCTCTCTCTCTCTATTTGAGTCCATCTGTTCGTTCGTTTTGGTAACGTAATATAATTAATGTTAGGATTAATTTAGGTCATTACGCAGTGCCTCTCAATGTTTTTCCAAGAAATACAGCACACGTTTCATTGAAGAAAGCGGGTAATAATACAGTAAGCTTTTATATCAACGTGAAAGCGTTACAATTTGCAGACGTAGCAGAAAACAAGGGGGATTTCGAGTACATTCTTTGTGACAGCACTGTTATTTACCATTCTTCTTCCTTTATTAATTTTATTTGTTAGGCTTCATATTTACCTAATAATTTATATATGTGGATTAGAATATTCCACGACAAGAAGCATGTAACAATTACCGGTTGCAACTCAACTGCGAAAGTGTCACTTGAAATACCCACTGCGCGCATGTGCACTTTTTTGAATCTTTGTAATGTATGCTTAAAAGCGTTCAGAGATTATCTTACTTTTGTGATAGAAAGCATCCTCCTACCACGTCATGGGGCCGAGAATAAAATTTTCGAAAAGGGTACAATCTTCTATGGACACCCTGTATATACCGACTGATGTAGGCGCCTAGAGAGGATTTAGGTAGGAGCCATATGTTATTCTCTATGCACTCACTCGACTGGTTAAAATCCAGCACTACGTTACGTGACGGTGCGAAGACGATGTGTGAAGAAGAATAAGGATTTGTGTGTAATGTTTTCGTCACTCTCTCTGAGCTACTTTCACACACGTTCCGTAGTCACAGAAAAACTCTCTTGATGACAGGGGTCCAACTTTTATTAATGAAACCCTATCAGGTAGCATTTGAATCATAGAGAAATCACTGTTGTCCACAAGTTTACCTTTTGTATGTAATTCCTATACAACACCATTTAACCAAGCTATGTAGGTGTTCTCTACGTAACACCATATAATAACCCAACACAGACTGCTGGACTCTCTGAAATAAAATGAAACAAAATAAACTAGCATCGTACTAATGGACAAACATCATCAACGTAATAATACATACATATGTGTGAAAATATGCAAGTATATGCACTTATATGTCCATGTGTGTGTGTGTAATGTGTGTAGTGTTACACATGTGTGTGTGAAAATATGCCAATAGATGCGCTTAAATGACCATGTGTGTGTGTGTGTTCATGCAGGTCTGCGTATATGTGTAATCATACAATAAACATATCTCAGTCAACAATAATCCCTTCATACTCCTACTAGGTACAAACTACACCATCACGCAAGAGAAAACGTAAATGACACACTTCTATCCATGATGAAATATTATACACAACTCACTAGTCTAAATGACCACATTTGATCAGAATCTTAGAGGCCTAGTTGCTCTAAAGAACAAGCAGATGTATATATATATATATAAACCTGAAAGTCTAATATTACTTAATGGGGCGCATGAATCAATTCAGAGAACGTCAAAAGGTGTCTGGGTTCTAGACTCATCTGTTTTCATCTAGAAAATATATGACATTACACCAACCATATTAATTAAATAAGGATCGCTATCATAATGTAATAACATCTTTTATAACTATCGTTACAAAGGGGAATAACGATTGTCATTTTCTAAGGGAACAAACTCAAAGATTATCAAATTTCTTCATAAAGAATATTTTTCCCAGGAATGTTGCAAAACTCGCATCGTGTTATTAAGTTACTACACATGTTTTATTTTATATATCTTAATTTTGCTACTTAAAAGAGTCTGAATCAAGGTAACTGGATAAAAATAACTCGAATTATAACTGTTTATCTAGCATTAGGAGTTTCTGTATGGTCATGTGACAACTGAATGTGTTGTCGTTTCCGTAAATTGATTTCTGTTTTACATAGGCAGGGTTGTCGGCCCTCAGAAGCGACCCTGACACCATCACCAGCAGTGTTGCCACAGCTGAGTATTTTTTACTAGATCTGGGTTTTATGGCTTCCGTCTGGGTATCTGGGTATTTTATTTTTCCAAATCTGCATTAATCTGGGTATATTTGAGAATTGGCATTTACAATGTATGTATATTCTGCGCAGTGAGCATTTTACATTATATTTATATTACAATTACATGTAAAAAATGATGTGCTATATATTTTTTTATTCCAATTAATTTTAATTCTTGTTTTTAACTACATTAATGACTTTTTTTTTTTTACTCGTTTACATCAACAATCTATTTCCTGTTATTCTGTTAATGGCTGTCATCTACAATACTTAGTCATTTTTGCGATGTGTTTTAAAGTAATCTTTTTAAATGTTTAACTTAAGTAGATAAACAGCATATTGTTTGTATTTTTTTTTTTTAATATAAGATTATAAAATAAGCGATGATGAAGGCTCGCTAGGTAGTTGTAGCAGCATGACGACACACACGCCACCTCACTCCTCAGCATGCGTCGAAAGAGTGTTTTCGAAGGTTAACTTAGTTAAAACTAAACAAACCAACAAGCTTTTGTGTGAAACAGTTTCCAATCGAAAACTAGCCAAGCAAGCAGTTGCCAAAGATGGAGTTTGTCATACGTTTAATCCTAGTAAAAGCGTGGTTGAAGATGTGCGTGAAGAACGTTGTCGGCAGAGATATGGAAAGATTTTGGAACTCCAGAATCATGTTTCCACTTTGTCAATTCATGCATATGATCTTGACGAAGGAGAAGTTGTCGACATGGATGCCGAGTCGCTGACAAATGACAATTTTCAACAGTAACAAGTTACAACTAACATTTTATATTTGATTTGAGGAACATTTTGTTAACGTAACTACTGTAAGTATGTTACTGTTAAAATATCTCATTTTCAAGAGTTCATACATTGGGATGTTAATACAATAATTTTTTTTATAAAATTGTGATTTTATTTTCGGTGATAAAAAATAAAATAAAACTGAAGAAATAAATAAAAATTGGTAGCACACAGCTTATTTCTGCTAAAGTTGCATTACAAGATTGTGAAAGCATCGTCTATCCCGTATATTTGAGGCATAAAATAATCTTGGTATTTCCGGGTTTTTTAAGAAGAAAATCTTGGGTTTAGAACTTGAGTGGCAACCTTGGTTGTGATGAACGTCTGTAACAAATCCCTTGGTGAGCCCTACAATGACTACAGTCCCTACCACCCCCTGCTCCAATCATTATATGATGGGGACAAAAGGAGCTGTCAATATATTGTGACCTCTATAGAAATTAAAAGACATGTAGTCGAATACAAAAATAACAATCATCAACTCACATATTGTGACCTCTATAGAAATTAAAAGACATGTAGTCGAATACAAAAATAACAACCATCAACTCACATATTGTGACCTCTATAGAAATTAAAAGACATGTAGTCGAATACAAAAATAACAATCATCAACTCACATATTGTGAACTCTATAGAAATTAAAAGACATGTAGTCGAATACAAAAATAACAACCATCAACTCACATATTGTGACCTCTATAGAAATTAAAAGACATGTAGTCGAATACAAAAATAACAATCATCAACTCACATATTGTGACCTCTATAGAAATTAAAAGACATGTAGTCGAATACAAAAATAACAATCATCAACTCACATATTGTGACCTCTATAGAAATTAAAAGACATGTAGTCGAATACAAAAATAACAATCATCAACTCACATATTAAGTCTCACAGGATGGGTCTAAAACACAGAGAACAACTAAAACGTAAAAGAAACAATGGTTGTATCACCATTAACTGTACGTTGCCATCTTGTAAAAAAAAAATCACGTGATAGCCTAACCATAAATCCAAACTCTGAATCCCGCTAACCGTTATCTAGGTCAAGTTGTTTTTTCTCTTGTAATATTGTTTATATGATTTCAGTTCTATCAATACTCTTTAGCGCTCCAAGGACCATAACCCGTCAACAAACACACACCAAGACCTCCTGTCACGTGACATGACGTCCAAATCTTCCTCATCGTTGTTATTTTGTCACCAGTTGTCTTCTCCTGGTGTTCTTCTGTCTACCTCTACTTCTCTTAGCTTGGGGATTCTAGAACATGGACTGGGGGGGTTGAAGGGCATAATGTTAACAGCCAGCTTTAATTAATATGGGTCCCTCGTCAACGTCTCTTCCCATTCCTTGTTCCACTGGTACATGTCTGGTTCTTGTCATCAGTTCCATATTGGTGACCTTGACGTACTATTTCAATCCTACTACTCTACACAAGTATCCATTTATCTCAGTCCTTTACAACAAATTTGGTGATGTTTAATAGACATTTATTCGTATCCAGGTTTCTGAGCAGCATGATGAATTTATCAATTTTGAGCTTCAGTAAGCACTGAGGTATTGTAGATGGACACGCCGGATTCTGAACCTGAACTGAGAAACCAATAGTATCATTGTTGTCTTCAGTAAACATCGAGTCAAGCGTCAAAATAAACTGAACACAGAGAAATGGACATCATGAAGAAATCGCAAACCATCGTGCTTTCCCGTCATTTCTTACATCGGCTAAGGCACGAACATGTTCTTGACTTGTTATTTTACTTTAATATCTATCCTGTCTTTAGTTTTAACAGAACGTTCAAATAAAAATAAAAGACATTTATTATGTGGCTCTGATATTATAAAATTAATATTACAATTATCGGCAATTTCTTGAAATGTTCGGCGCAGAGATCTGTGAAATTCATATGACACTTAGAGTGTTGGCCACTACGTGGATGATTCTAATTAGTACCCAAAACAATTTTCACTGAATACACCAAAATAACTTTCACTGAATGCACAAAATAACTTCACTGAATACACCAAAATAACTTTCACTGAATGCACCAAAATAACTTTAACTGAATGCACTAAATTAACTTTCACTGAATGCAACAAAATAACTTTCAGGGAATGCATCAAAATAACTTTCACTGAATGCACCAAAAACACTTTCACTCAATGCACCAAAATAACTTCACTGAATGATAAAAATCATTTCACTGATGCACCAAAATAACTTATACTTAATGCACCAAAATAACTTCACTGAATGCACCAAAATAACATCACTCAATGCACCAAAAGAACTTTCACTGAATGCACCAAAATAACTTTTACTGAATGCACCAAAATAACTTCACTGAATGCACCAAAATAACTTTCACTGAATGCATCAAAATAACTTTCACTGAATGCACCAAAATAAATTCACTGAATGCACCAAAATAACTTTCACTGAATGTACCAAAATAACTTTCACTGAATGCACTAAAATAACTTCACTGAATGCACCAAAATCACTTCACTAAATGCACCAAAATAACATTCACTGAATGCACCAAAATAACTTTCACCAAATGCACCAAAAGAACTTCTTTCACTGAATGCACGTTGTCGTTTCCTCATCTTTCCTAAAAGAGGTGCTACTAAACTTCCTACCATGACAATTATCATTGTTAAGATTGAAGGAAAAAGAGACAGAATACAACACAGAGAGAATGTTCTAGACAGTTTGACATGATAGCATTGCAAGAATGTCAACAACATAATTTATAAATAACACTGGAGACAGAAAGTTGTGGAGAGACATGATCACATACGCCACCAGCCATGTCACTTGTAAAGGAAGAAGAAGTACGCATTCAGTTCCTGTTGTTTTCATGTAATATTGGTCTAATGTGGAGAGTACGGGCTACAATATTTCAGTACTCGGAGAGTATTAGGTATAGTATTTATAAAATATGAATTGTCTGGAGACGGTTTAATTTTGTTTTATAATCTGGAGTATGTATTGTGGCAGAGAGATTTATGATTAATAAATTTCTATATCTTTTCTTTATTCATCACTATCTTTTACCTTTCTTTCGTTTTTCTGCCTTCCTTGTCGCCTAAGCCTGGTGGAACTTAACCCTCCAATTTTCAAACCTTTCTCATTTTTTCAATTTAGCAAGCATTTATGTGCATCTTCTTTGATGTAGGTACGAGCAGACGTAATTAGTAACGAAGTCGGTTTCATGTTAATTTTGAACTCCAGAGAACGAGTAGATCAAAGAAGAACTCGCTGTATTGCGTTTATGACCATAGTCTGCAGGCAGTAAGAGTGTGAATTCTCAAGCGAAGAACCTCGCACGGTATGTTAAATCATGTTAGGCAAGATTTAAGAGAGAGACTGTCCGCTCGATTTGCCTGAGTCTTTTTGGCATGGTGTGAAGAAATTCCTTTCATTCGTAGAATTAGATAGTCAATATGTAAATCTAGGCGGAGGTGCTAATGTATTAAGCCTGGGCTATTTCTTCATTCGAGATCTTTGATTTCACGTGTTTCACATAATTTGAACGTAGAATTAAACGTAGGTGTAAACATCTGGAATTTGAGTCTGTTTCGGGTTAGAGACGTAATATCCTCTTTGATTCGGAGAGATATATACTCTGGAAATCTAACTCAAATTCATTCTGTATTCCGCAGTCAAGACTAGAACCATCTAGCTTCCGATTCCTAAGATCTCTGTTAATATAGAAGTATCATTTAGTTGGTCGATTGTAGATAGTTTTTAGTTCTGTGTGAGGTAAATATATTGACTAGCATTGTCGAGTGATAAAATTGCTTGTTCGAATTATTATGTTTTATCTAGATTTTGTGCTGATTATTTACTAGACCGGTCCATCAGTGATATTTCTCTAAGTGTATTGTGTTACAGTGGGTAGCAGAGAATAAATAATAGTCTAGGTAACTCTTCTAGCTATAATGTAAATTTTATTAACTGCTAGTAACCAGTCAGAGAATAGTTAACCATCTAAGTAATGCGCTGAACATTGTGAGTACTGACGAAATGTATTTATATATATTTCTAATTCATAATGAGTAGATTATTTATTTTATATGACTAAAATTTATTTCACGGGAGTTTTAAACGATGAGACAAGCTCTAAGCTTGCAGTTTATAATTTAAGTTATAACCGAAGTGGATAACTATGTTATATTTTACGCGGTAGAATAGGATTGTTAATACTGTTATGGCTAAGTATTTTGTACTTTTCTCTTCCTTATTCAGTAAGGAATCACCCAAAACCTACCAGCGGTTTCTGTTTATGTCTAGCAGGGAATAACTAGACGAAAGAACAATTTTCTGAAATATATATTGTAACTGGCATATAGTTCCAGAGTTCTTTTCAAATATCAAAGTTTTTGTCAGTCGGCCAGAGGTGGCGACTAAATCAAACATTTAACATAATCAAACATGTGACATTTAGTGTATAACAACCCCTGTGTTGTGAAGAAGATACAACCAGAACAGAGTTACTTACCTGACAATTGATGAAACTATCGATTATTTCAAGCTACTGAACCCTTGTGAACATTAGACCTCTTAATTATTTACTACCTGGACAAAAATTGAAGTGACAGTAACAGCATTCTACGTACCATTGTCAAGCAAGCGTTTCCCAAATTTGCAATCATTAGCGCTGGAGAGACTGGGGCTTGTTTCGCCAAAAAACACAACTGTGGGTGGGCTGGGTGTCCATTAATAATTGTTTCCAGATAATGGTGAAAATACCGTGTAGGTAAGAAAGAGTGTTTGTTTGTTGTGATCACAAGTGTGCCAGCGCGAGAAAAAGCAGGGATAATATAATTCTTTGATTGAATAACCATTATATCCATTTGATTGTTTTCTTCTTAAAGATTACATATGCTATCTATTTTAGGGTAGATTACCGGATAACCTTTTTTTGTTAATTACTGTAGAGGGAAATCCTAGACTATAGCATATAAATCTGTGACTCTTTGGGGCTAACAACTTCTCTCATAACGGGATCTTGGCTAAAACAGAGGGGGAAAGGATTACACCTATGGGTCAATTCTGTTATTGATTCCTTAACCTATGTGTATTTGTGTATTGATTTGATAGTCTACATTTATTTACTGTGTTGTAAAATTCTTTATGATAAATAAAATTTACTTAAACTTATTTAAGTGTGTCGGTCAGCTTGTTCCAAACAAATATTCATATTCCATAGATATAGTGTTCACGTTTGTGCGTTTACCTGTCGTCACTTATGTGTGCGCGTCTGTGAGTGGTTGGTATAGAGTATATCTATATAACTGAGTAATCTGTCTGACTAATACTTTCTGTTGTAGAGATAGGCTGAGCGAGAGAATTTTTTTCTCGAGTCTCAGGGACAGATTCCTACGTATATGTTTCCACCATCTCACTCGTGTAAAGCTATTTCTTATATTATCTCTCACTGAGTCACCTCATGTTCTAGTCTATTCAGAAGGGACCAATCTGAGTATTAATTCACCTATCAAAAATCTACGACATGTATAATGTTTGTTTAACTTGAAATACATTGGGCTTTCCTCAATACATTATCTAAACACTCATTTGTGAGTGATGCATTTTATTCAATAAAAGACAAGATTACTTCGTCCACAAGCATGTCCTAACAGGCAGCAAAGGTGTGGCTATTGAAAGTGCTGGCAATTATATAATGTACTACACATTGTTACATAAACACGTGCTACACAAGCAGGTGAAATGTCTTACTTCAGGATGTGTAGTTTAATCTAAGAATGTCACTGTCTAGTTCTTAAGTATGTAAACATGGCAGGGTACAGGAAAACTTATTTTTTAAAATACGACAGCTCTTTTAGTCTTGTCTTCTAGAGATGGCAATAAACATGAACTTTCTCTTGACGTACACTGCTTTCATTTAGGTAGGGCTGTCAGAATAGCGGGTTTTACTGGGTTTTTGTTTTTTTCTTTACACATCATGTGGTATGTGGAAGCAGATCAGGATTTAAAAAAATGGGTAAAAGTATAGGATCAATAGGAGTTAACATATATGGTTTTACAGAGCAGTATTTCATATCACATGGGCAGATAAAAAAATAAAGGATTATCGCCCCTGTGAAAGCCGACGTGTAGGATAACCAATTTGAGTGATACTTGACAGACCAAAGCTTGTAACTGAAGATAATAAATTATTAATGTTTTAAAGTGATACAGGGGAGTTAGGTTGGAAAACTGATCATAAACATGCGTTTGTGTATATTAATAAATACTGTGTCTAGTAAATGATAGTAGACTAAGTACAATAAGTAAAGAACAGAGGGTAGGTTTTTGGTATTGTATAAACGTTAATAACACATAATTTTTATTTTATTTTTTAAATAAAGTTTTACCTCGTTTTAGCGAGGCGTGTCCCGTTCAACCTAGTCGGTTATATTAGGGCGCATGTTCAAATATAAATGACCTTTAGGTCTCGAGAATTAGGTATTGAACACATAAGGAATGATGCCTCGATGACCGGTCATTAGTGCCAACCGCAAGACATAACACCGGAAGTTTACAATGTTCAGTCAAACTTATTTATGACGCAATCACTTCTGTTGTTCCCCTATAATACAGTATAGGTCAGTCCACACAAGACAAAGATCTTAATACTGTGTCTAGTACATGATATTAGACTAAGTACAGTAAGTACAAAACAGAGGGTAGGAAGGAGGATAGTGTGATTCGCTTGCATAGCTAGGCGGGGTTGTCCCACGGAAAGTCCTGGGTTCGAGTCCTGGGTAAGCCACTCACGTCTGTTGTTTTTCTGTTGTCTAGTGTTCTACTTCTTTATTTCTTACGAGTGCCTGAAAACATACCTCTATGTTTGTCTAATATTTATTTACAGGCCTCGGGTTTCCCTTCCTTGTGTGTTATTAATGTTTAAACAAAACCAAAAACCTACCCTCTGTTATTTACTTACTGTACATAGTCTACTATCATTTACTAGACACAGTATTAAGGTCTTTGTCTTGTGTGGACTGACCTATACTGTATTATACGGGAACAACATAAGTGATTGCGTCATTACTAGGTTGGATTGCCCATTGTAAACTTCCGGTGTTATGTCTTGCGGTTCGCACTAATGACCGGTCATCGAAGCGTCATTTTTGGTGATGCCTAGGTGGTCCGCAGGATAGTGTGATTCGCTTACCTAGCTAGGCCAGGTTGTCGCATGGAAGGTCCTGGGTTCGAGTCCTGGGTAAGCCACTCACGTCTGTGGTTTTTCTGTTGTCTAGTGTTCTACTTCTTTATATCTTACGAGTGCCAGAAAACATACCTTTATGTTTGTCTCATATTTATTTGTGCATATACAGCAAAACTGTCAATCTGCATTGAAAGCCCGGAGTAGTAGAGGGAGGAGGTTGATAGCAGGGATTTATGGTCAGGATCGTGACACGTGATGGGATTTATTTGTGTGTACCACTACATCAATTCTGGCGGCAGAAAGTGCCGGTCAAAAATACATTTCCATTTATTCACTTTTGGGCTCATTTAAAGAAAAAACACGCATTAAACAATTACTGCATTGCAAATAGAAAGCGTTTGTAATTTAGTTTAACATTTAAATATGTAAAAAAAAAATTACTAAAACTTAAATCGATGACCAATCACTCTTTACACATATAAAGGTTTTACCTGCTTAACAATAATGTTACAAACATATTGAAACCTTTTGTAACACGCACACACACAAGTCATTAAAACTATTTTAAGTTTATGTTGTGTATTTTTGCCCAATGTATTTTTATTACGTCCCCTGCAAGCATTTATATAAGAATATAAAATGCAAGTGTGTGTGTGTCCTCCTTTTTCTTGGTTCGTTCTCAAGTAACCACGTCTATCTCATAAAGTTGGCATGTCGTCTCAGGCGTTTCTCGTCACCATGCAGTTTCTCCATCAACTGGTTGGTCCACTCTGCTGCTATCATAAAGGATACGTTATAGTGTTTGTACTCCACAAATGGTTACATATTTGGTATTTGTATCTGTAATGGCCGGTTCTCTTTGTGAAAATTATCACTTGATCTCTTGTTGACCAGGCGTTGTATGGTTGTGCTTGCTCGGTCTTTGGGGATTCTTCTATTATTTTTTCTTTAACTTATTGATGTTATCTTTTCTTGTATTGCCCTGTCTTCAGTTAGGATTGTGTTCCCTTCTTCTTTGGGAAGTCTATCTGCCTTCTCATTTTGATATATCTTGTAGTGGGCATGGATCTACTTTACGTTTACATTTTGGTTTCAATTTTATTCTAAATTTCCATTAGTGCTTCAGCCAGGTTGATCTGTTCGTTTCTTGTGTTCCTGAGTGTAGCGAAAATCTGTGAGATAATAGCTAAATTCAGTAAGATTTTAGTCCTATGATAATAAATAAACCCAGCCCGCATGTGTCAGACGGTTGGCATCTTCGACGCCAGCAACGCTGCCTTTTGTGCAGTGCTAAAGCCTATAGAACGATCTCGCTATAAAATCTAACACGCTTTTAGTTTCAGTTTCGAAACGTACTACTAATATTTAACATCTTGCCAGATCTACTACAGGAGACTGCGGCAAGCCTTATAATTAACGACTTGTAGAAATGTAACGCCAAACGGCTGTCTGAATTAACGTAATCTGTCAACTTTAACGGAAAATTTAGTAGTATTTTGGACTTTTTCTAGTAGCAAGAACGAGACGACTGTAATACATTAACGCAAAATGCTACCAACGCCTGCCAAAACCCGCTTCGTTCTGCACGCGAGACTAATACTATATACACGCTGTGAGCAAAGCCAGCAGATATACACACACAGACAGTTTAAATTCTCGACGCCTAGTGTATTTGTGACGTCACAAAAACAAGTTGGTTTATTTGAAAAATTAAAAAGTGATACAGAAGGAGGGGGAAAAGATGGTAGACTTATGTAAAAAGTTATAATTGACGACTGTCAGTGACAAAACTGAAAATCTTAACGCAAATGAATATAGCCATAAAAACCATATATTCGTATAGCTTAGTGTATTCAGAGCACAAATATGTTTTAATATCAATGGTAGTCCAATTATTAGTCCCGTTATTGAAAAAATACTATTTGACTGAAAACGCTTGGACGAACAGACTGTTGTCTTTGCTCGTTATATGTAAAGATATTGGGAACGATAGTTTGAAGAGAGGCAAGGGAGTAATTCAAATCCGATTGGTGGGTATAGGAGGATAGACAGAGAGCATTGGTTAAGCAGAAAAGCTAAAATCTATATTTAGAAAAATCACTCCTAGAAGTTTGAAGTAGTGTTTTTCTTTTTAAATTTTTGAAATTGAAATGCTTGTCACGAAGTGGTTTTAAGTTTATAGAGTTTGCCTGAATGAAAACGGGACCCTAGTATGAGAAAGTCTGAGAAGGTAGAATTTAGATGGGAAAAATGACATGCCTGTGGACAGGTGAGACTATTGGCTCAAGGGATAGAACCAGGTTTTGACTCGCCCTTGCCGCTTCGTGACGTCCAACTGGCTATAATCTCACCCTCCTCTGACTTCCTTTAAATACAAGGAGATAAGGTGTATAAACGACCACAGACACCACTATACAGACCACATGTAGGTATAGTATAGAATAGAAGCTGATCCAGTAAATAATATATGTATATATTTATTTACATACAAGAAAAAAAAACATAAAATGGCATCATACGTCATCAAGTCAGTGGTAAGCGTGCACTGTTGCACGGCCTGAAAACAAGTAACGATTAAATTGCAAGACCCTCAAAAAAAAGAACCTCAATCACATTCACTCTTCCTGTCACCCTGCTGAGGAACAATAAAAATGGTTAGTGCTTTAAAGTACTTTGATCTGGGGGGGGGGCTGTCAACTTTAGCCTCCACTCTCTAATACCACTAAGATTGCTACTGTCTCAGTCCTGCTGACTCTTCCTCAACGAACCGTCTACACCGCTCTCCTCTTGTTAGGCGATATGCGCCGCTAACTAACACCACTGGAACTGCTACAAATAATAGACTTGGAGTAACACAATGGCTCAGTATCTATCCGTCAAGTGGATACTGAACATACCCTACTGGTCCTGTCTATTTTCTCCCTCCTTCTCTCGCTCTCTCTATCTCTCTCTCTTGGTCTCGGTGTCTCTCTAACACTCGACGACTGATGATGCGGCGTCTCCGTTACGCTCTTCTCTCGTTACTTTCAGGACCTAGGTATGGTAACCCTGTCACCCGTTCCTGATTTTGGTGATGACGATGTTCGGATATCAAGCATGAGGGACTTGATTAACTGTAGACGCTTCTCTGCTGCTGAACAAACTTTCCCCTTTTCTCCCACTCCGGATTTAGAGGAAGACACAGCCTTGATTTCTGGCTGTATGAAATTACACCAGTCTCCGACCTCGTGTCGTTGTTGGAGACTATAATAGCGACGAGCTCGGGCTGTATGATAATTAAACCCGTTCCCGCTCCTCACTGCAAAAAAAAAAACGTAGGTTAAGTTCCTTTTGCTGCTGACGATAACTCGAGTCCACTGACTACTGAGGTATGTCCGTGTGCCGTGGGTAAATTGGTATTTCCAATTTACGCTCCCCCACTGATTCGCCGGGACTCGCTCAAATTAAAAGAAACAGCGACTCATGTACACCCACTCTAAAATCACTTATCTCTAACATATACGATACATAAAATAATTCTATCCACGTGTCACTTCATTCTCAATCCTTCTCTCCCCTTCTCTCGTTCTGCATAACAATACATAAAATAATACTATCTCACGTGGCACTAAAATCACGCTCCTCCTCCCTTTCTCTCGTTCTGAAAACTGATATTCCGACCCACGTGTCTCTCTATCTAAAATCTGCCAGGTAAAATAAACAAAAGCCCAGACACCGTCTGGCAGGTTACATGGCCGTTACGCATGTCCGATCACGTGTTCACACATGACAAAACAGGGAAATCCTGTTACCCATTAACACAGGAGTTTCCCTGGCTTACTCCAATTTAAATTAAACCTCGCTGTAGGACTGATTTATTTCCCCAAGCCGTATAATTCACTGATAACATAAGCTCACTGCATTCCTCACATTTAAGGCTCAGAAAAATTAACGTACACACCAAGGATTTCCCAAAAAAATTACATTAGGAAATATACAGGAAAAAATGGGGGTTTCCCAATATTCTACCATTAGGAGCACACGTGTCTCTCATAACTTCACACTCTCCGATCTACTGCCAAAAAATCCTAAAAAGACTTATGCACACTTTTTACGTTTACATCGTTCTACAAAGATAATAATTAATGGCGCTACCGTTAAACTCTAAGTTAATGTCTCCCACGAACTTAACTTACGGGCCGAGATTTCTCAAAAACCCACTAAGTAAAACGATTAAAAAAATAGTTACATACCTATTATCGTTTTTTGTTCCCACAATGGAGACGATAATACGAAGTCTTGCGGCTGACACTTATTTCTACATAGAGACCGAATCCCCGTTTTCTGTCTCATTATATACAAGAGAAAACACCCACGCAAATTCCCTTCCTACGCAAATCGCGGACCAATGGCAGCTCTCGGAAAAATCAATACTATCAACCTACGCAAATCCCGCGTGCCGAAAATTGCGTCACGTTACCTGCCTCGTGTTTCTGACGTGTTATATCGCGTGCCGGAAATGGCGATTATTTCGAAAACAACGAAATCGCGTGATCGTGAAAAAAAATCTATAAGAGAGAAAACTGGCCGAGTGAAAAATAAACCTACCATCGTAAAACGATCCCATTTAATTTATCTCCTCAAAATTACCAAACACGATATATATTCAAATGAGAAGAAATAAAATGATGAAAATTCAAAATAAAAGAACAGGATCGGGCGGGATGAAAGACAGAATTAAAGTGCGGCATCACATAAGTCCCCCCTTTCAAGTGCGGGAACCGTGCTAAATCACTGAAATCTCTGGGTTTCATACTGGTCCGTGTCTAGATCTACGTCCCGATCTAATCACTGTCATAATTAGCATTATCATACAGGCCCATCTCCATATCCGTGAGAATCTTTGCAAGCCCTGGATCGTGAGGGTCACGCCATGGGATTTCCTCCTGACGATTGCAACCTGACTGGTCGCCCTTCCTCCTCCCTCTCATGTGTTTCCTTCGCCCACGAATTTTCCTGGCAGCGCGTGGTAAATAATGATTACCAAATGGTGCGGCCTCCCAGTGTTTGGAAACAGTCTGACTGGCTTGGCCAGACATCACCGAAACAGGGCGTAACTGTTTGCGGTTGACTGAAGAACCGTGCACATGTTCCTTCTTGTCAGTATTTCCCTCCCTTGAGAGATGTAATACCATCGGGGGCCTAATTCCCGACGAAAAAGAAGATACTTCCGAAATCAGAGACGTCGCCGCTGTAAAACCTTTAGGCTTACCAGGGCTGACAGGCGTATACGCCTCTGTAAATAACCTTCCACTGTCTTTAGAGGCTTCCATCCTCTTCATCGCATGACAAGGCTGTTTGAGCTCCCGTGGGGCTCCGTGAATTTGGGGCTGTCCCCTTTCACTTCTCTGGCCTGTAGTAGGCCCCCTTGCATTAGCAAGGATCGGTGTGTATTCCCTTTGGTCTCTCTCACCGGCCTTAAACAAGCTGCATGATGAGCTGGTGGTTTGTTCATGCACCGGGATGTCCAGTGGGAAGTGGTTCTACAATTCTGACAATACCTCTCATTATCTCCCCTGTTCCTAGCGGGTTCCTGAGATGTTGTTGGCTGTGCTCTGTTATGCGGCTGGGGGCGCAAGTGATGACCTGAATGAGGCTCCTTGCGAGAAGGTCCTGGTTGCTGATGAGCTGGTGAAGTAGCTGGCTGCAATGATGACGCTCCTTTGTCTGGGGCTGGCAGGTCTGGGTTTTTCCGTCTCTGTCCCAGTACTTCGGCCTGTGCTGTCTGGTACCTTTCGGCGAACACGATAATCTGATCGAGTTGCTGGGCTCCCTGCTCCGCCAGATACCGCCTCAAGTCGGGGGACATGTTGGCCTTTACTTGTTCACACAGAACCAACTCCTCCAACCCCTCAAAAGTTTTCGCCAGTCCTGACAGTTCCCTCCACCGAGTTAGGTAGTTTCTCACCCGCTCTGCAAACTGAGCAAAAAACTCTCTCCCTTCTCCGGCCTGCTCTCCCTGAACATGGTTTGGCATTAGCGGGGTGTCCACTGAAACCTTTGCAACAAAGCGTTTTGCAGTGCCTCAAAGTTGTTTCTGGTCATCTATGAGCATCTTTTTGTAGACTTCATAAGCGTGACCTTTCAAAGATTGCGATAATTTCAGGCACCAAAGACTCTCATCCAACCCGTATGCCTTTGCCATTCTTTGAAATTTCTCCAAGAACACGTCAATCTTTTCATTCCCGTTAGGGAACGAGTCAAATGGGAAGCTCATGGCTGCCATCCGGGGTCCTCCGTTTCCTGAGGGGTATGCTGCTCCTGCTTCCGGAGAATCTCCATTAGCTGAACTGCCTTCGGAAGCTCGGTACTGCAGTTCCAGAGAACGCAGGGCAAGTTCATGCTGTCTCTCTGCTGCCTTCTCCTGTGCTTCCCTTTCTGCTGCCTTCTCCCTCTCTTTTGCTTCCCTTTCTGCTGCCTTCTCCCTCTCTTGTGCTTCCCTTTCTGCCTTTCTCTCCTCTGCTTCTGCGGCGGCTGCCCTCTCTTCTTTCGCTGCTTCTGCGGCGGCTGCTCTGTCCTCTTTATCTTTCTCCCGCTGAATACGCCTATCATTTTCCCTTATCAGGTAGGCCTTAGTCTCCTCCTTATCCATTCCCATGTCCAGAGCAGCTTCTCGCCAGGCAGCTCGTAACTTGGCCATATCCGCCATCTTACCTGTAAACTGCTGTAAGTTCCCAAATACAGAGAAATGACAGAAAAGGAAAAGAGAAGGAACAACCTGTTACGTAATATAAAACACTCCCTCTTTAACCGCTGTTCCAAAAAACCCGACCTCAGACTAGCACCAAATCTGAATAATAACCTGAAAAAAATTTAGTTAAGAAGCTACCAAAACTAAATTACCTTCCTGTTAAAGAAAAATATGTCGGTATGCCATCAATTACCTCTTAGTCATATAAATCAAAATGACCACAAAAATCTACTAGACTGCAACCTGTGGAAAAACTTATAACTGGATCAGTTCTAATATAGCTCAAGTCTAGGGGATATTTAAAGAAATTCTATTCTCAGAAAACTTCCTAGAGACACCTATGAATCTAGATCACAGAATTGATCTCCACAGAATGATCCACCGGACGATTGCCGCCCACTTGTCACGAAGTGGTTTTAAGTTTATAGAGTTTGCCTGAATGAAAACAGGACCCTAGTATGAGAAAGTCTGAGAAGATAGAATTTAGATGGGAAAAATGACATGCCTGTGGACAGGTGAGACTATTGGCTCAAGGGATAGAACCAGGTTTTGACTCGCCCTTGCCGCTTCGTGACGTCCAACTGGCTATAATCTCACCCTCCTCTCAGTTGCACGGCCTGAAAACAAGTAACGATTAAATTGCAAGACCCTCAAAAAAAAGAACCTCAATCACATTCCACTCTTCCTGTCACCCTGCTGAGGAACAATAAAAATGGTTAGTGCTTTAAAGTACTTTGATCTAGGGGGGGGGGGGGGGGGCTGTCAACTTTAGCCTCCACTCTCTAATATACCACTAAGATTTGCTACTGTTCTCATTCCTGTTGACTATCTTCCTCAACGAACCGTCTACAACACACCGCTCATCCTCTTGTTAGGAGATATGCGCCGCTAACCAACACCACTCAAACTGCTACAACTAATAGACTTCGAGTAACACAATGGCTCAGTATCTATCCGTCAAGTGGATACTGAACAGACCCTACTGGTCTTGTCTATTTTCTCCCTCCTTCTCTCGCTCTCTCTCTCTATCTCTCTCTCTTGGTCTCGGTGTCTCTCTAACACTCGACGACTGATGATGCGGCGTCTCCGTTAACGCTCTTCTCTCGTTACTTTCAGGACCCTAGGTATGGTAACCCTGTCACCCGTTCCTGATTTTGGTGATGACGATGTTCGGATATCAAGCATGAGGGACATTGATTAACCGTAGACGCTTCTCTGCTGCTGAAACAAACTTTCCCCTTTTCTGCACCTTTTCGCCCACTCCCACTCCGGATTTAGAGGAAGACACAGCCTTGATTTCTGGCTGTATGAAATTACACCAGTCTCCGACCTCGTGTCGTTGTTGGAGACTATAATAGCGACGAGCTCGGGCTGTATGATAATTAAACCCGTTCCCGCTCCTCACTGCATAAAAAAAAAACGTAGGTTAAGTTCCTTTTTGCTGCTGACGATAACTCGAGTCCACTGACTACTGAGGTATGGTCCGTGTGCCGTGGGTAAATTGGTATTCCAATTTACGCTCCCCCACTGATTAGCCGGGACTCGCTGAAATTAAAAAGAAACAGCGACTCATGTACCCCCACTCTAAAATCACTTATCTCTAACATATACGATAACATATAAATAATTCTATCCACGTGTCACTTCATTCTCACTCCTTCTCTCCCCTTCTCTCGTTCTGCATAAACAATACATAAAATAATACTATCTCACGTGGCACTAAAATCACGCTCCTCCCTCCCCTTCTCCTCGTTCTGAAAACTGATATTCCGACCCCACGTGTCTCTCTATCTAAAAATCTGCCAGGTAAAATAAACAAAAAGCCCAGACGCACCGTCTGACAGGGTTACATGGCCGTTACGCATGTCCGATCACGTGTTCACACATGACAAAACATGGGAAATCCTGTTTACCCATTAACACAGGAGTTTCCCTGGCTTACTCCAATTTAAATTAAACCTCGCTTTAGGGACTGGATTTATTTCCCAAGCCGATAATTTCACTAATAACATAAGCTCACTGCATTCCTCACATTTTAAGGCTCAGAAAAATTAACGTACACACCAAGGATTTCCCAAAAAAATTACATTAGGAAATATACAGGAAAAAATGGGGGGGGTTCCCAATTATTTCTACCATTAGGAGCACACGTGTCTCTCATAACTTATCACACTCTCCGATCTACTGCCAAAAATCCTAAAAAGACTTATGCACACTTTTTTACGTTTACATCGTTTCTACAAAGATAATAAATTAATGGCGCTACCGTTAAACTCTAAGTTAATGGTCTCTCCCACGAACTTAACTGACGGGCCGAGATTTCTCAAAAACCCACTAAGTAAAACGATTAAAAAAAATTAGTTAAATACCTATTATCGTTTTTTGTTCACCAACAATGGAGAGGAGACGATTAATACGAAGTTCTTGCGGCTGACACTTATTTCTACATAGAGACCGAATCCCCGTTTTTCTGTCTCATTATATACAAGAGAAAACACCCACGCAAATTCCCTTCCTACGCAAATCGCGGACCAATGGCAGCTCTCGGAAAAAATCAATACTATCAACCTACGCAAATCCCGCGTGCCGATAACTGCGTCACGTTACCTGCCTCGTGTTTCTGAGGTGTGATATCGCGTGGCGGAAATGGCGATTATTTGGAATACACCGAAATCGCGTGATTGTGAAAAAAAATCTATAAGTGAGAAAACTGGCCGAGTGAAAAATAAACCTACCATCGTAGTAAACGATCCCATTTAATTTTATCTCCTCAAATTAACCAAACACGATATATATTCAAATGAGAAAGAAATAAAATGATGAAAATTCACAAAATAAAAGAACAGATCGGGCGGGATGAAAGACAGAATTAAAGTGCGGCATCACATAAGTCCCCCCTTTCAAGTGCGGGAACCGTGCTAAATCACTGAAATCTCTGGGTTTCATACTGGTCCATGTCTAGATCTACGGTCCCGATCTAATCACTGTCATAATTAGCATTATCATACAGGCCCATCTCCATATCCGTGAGAATCTTTGCAAGCCCTGGATCGTGAGGGTCACGCCATGGGATTTCCTCCTGACGACTGCAACCTGACTGGTCGCCCTTCCTCCTCCCTCTCATGTGTTTCCTTCGCCCACGAATTTTCCTGGCAGCGCGTGGTAAATAATGATTACCAAATGGTGCGGCCTCCCAGTGTTTGGAAACAGTCTGACTGGCTTGGCCAGACATCACCGAAACAGGGCGTAACTGTTTGCGGTTGACTGAAGAACCGTGCACATGTTCCTTCTTGTCAGTATTTCCCTCCCTTGAGAGATGTAATACCATCGGGGGCCTAATTCCCGACGAAAAAGAAGATACTTCCGAAATCAGAGACGTCGCCGCTGTAAAACCTTTAGGCTTACCAGGGCTGACAGGCGTATACGCCTCTGTAAATAACCTTCCACTGTCTTTAGAGGCTTCCATCCTCTTCATCGCATGACAAGGCTGTTTGAGCTCCCGTGGGGCTCCGTGAATTTGGGGCTGTCCCCTTTCACTTCTCTGGCCTGTAGTAGGCCCCCTTGCATTAGCAAGGATCGGTGTGGTTGGGTTTCCCAAAACTATGTATGGGCTTCCCAGGATGAAATCATGTGCTGGCTGTGCCATTACAGCTGCTTTGATGGTGCCAGACACAAACTTGCATTTCACCTCGATATTGGCGACGGGCAACCGTTGTGAGATACCTCTTCTCAAAATGCCACCAATATCAACTATTTCTCCGGTCCACTGCCCTGGTTTCACCAAATGACGAGCGATGATACTGGGGTAAGTAAGCCCGCTGTCAAACAAACACGTAGTTGTCGTTCCGTTCACTACAGCTGGTCCACTGTTAGAGAACAAATTCTCTGCCTTGACCGGTTCCCACTTATTCCCTTTGGTCACTCTCACCGGCCTTAAACAAGCTGCATGATGAGCTGGTGGTTTGTTCATGCACCGGGATGTCCAGTGGGAAGTGGTTCTACAATTCTGACAATACCTCTCATTATCTCCCCT
The DNA here is from genome assembly GCA_024509875.1 of Oreohelix idahoensis. NCBI lineage: Eukaryota > Metazoa > Mollusca > Gastropoda > Stylommatophora > Oreohelicidae > Oreohelix > Oreohelix idahoensis. The sequence continues at coordinate 530,506 of JAMPIV010015304.1, forward strand.
GTTCCTAGCGGGTTCCTGAGATGTTGTTGGCTGTGCTCTGTTATGCGGCTGGGGGCGCAAGTGATGACCTGAATGAGGCTCCTTGCGAGAAGGTCCTGGTTGCTGATGAGCTGGTGAAGTAGCTGGCTGCAATGATGACGCTCCTTTGTCTGGGGCTGGCAGGTCTGGGTTTTTCCGTCTCTGTCCCAGTACTTCGGCCTGTGCTGTCTGGTACCTTTCGGCGAACACGATAATCTGATCGAGTTGCTGGGCTCCCTGCTCCGCCAGATACCGCCTCAAGTCGGGGGACATGTTGGCCTTTACTTGTTCACACAGAACCAACTCCTCCAACCCCTCAAAAGTTTTCGCCAGTCCTGACAGTTCCCTCCACCGAGTTAAGTAGTTTCTCACCCGCTCTGCAAACTGAGCAAAACTCTCTCCCTTCTCCGGCCTGCTCTCCCTGAACATGGTTTGGCATTAGCGGGGTGTCCACTGAAACCTTTGCAACAAAGCGTTTTGCAGTGCCTCAAAGTTGTTCTGGTCATCTATGAGCATCTTTTTGTAGACTTCATAAGCGTGACCTTTCAAAGATTGCGATAATTTCAGGCACCAAAGACTCTCATCCAACCCGTATGCCTTTGCCATTCTTTGAAATTTCTCCAAGAACACGTCAATCTTTTCATTCCCGTTAGGGAACGAGTCAAATGGGAAGCTCATGGCTGCCATCCGGGGTCCTCCGTTTCCTGAGGGGTATGCTGCTCCTGCTTCCGGAGAATCTCCATTAGCTGAACTGCCTTCGGAAGCTCGGTACTGCAGTTCCAGAGAACGCAGGGCAAGTTCATGCTGTCTCTCTGCTGCCTTCTCCTGTGCTTCCCTTTCTGCTGCCTTCTCCCTCTCTTTTGCTTCCCTTTCTGCTGCCTTCTCCCTCTCTTGTGCTTCCCTTTCTGCCTTTCTCTCCTCTGCTTCTGCGGCGGCTGCCCTCTCTTCTTTCGCTGCTTCTGCGGCGGCTGCTCTGTCCTCTTTATCTTTCTCCCGCTGAATACGCCTATCATTTTCCCTTATCAGGTAGGCCTTAGTCTCCTCCTTATCCATTCCCATGTCCAGAGCAGCTTCTCGCCAGGCAGCTCGTAACTTGGCCATATCCGCCATCTTACCTGTAAACTGCTGTAAGTTCCCAAATACAGAGAAATGACAGAAAAGGAAAAGAGAAGGAACAACCTGTTACGTAATATAAAACACTCCCTCTTTAACCGCTGTTCCAAAAACCCGACCTCAGACTAGCACCAAATCTGAATAATAACCTGAAAAAAATTTAGTTAAGAAGCTACCAAAACTAAATTACCTTCCTGTTAAAGAAAAATATGTCGGTATGCCATCAATTACCTCTTAGTCATATAAATCAAAATGACCACAAAAATCTACTAGACTGCAACCTGTGGAAAAACTTATAACTGGATCAGTTCTAATATAGCTCAAGTCTAGGGGATATTTAAAGAAATTCTATTCTCAGAAAACTTCCTAGAGACACCTATGAATCTAGATCACAGAATTGATCTCCACAGAATGATCCACCGGACGATTGCCGCCCACTTGTCACGAAGTGGTTTTAAGTTTATAGAGTTTGCCTGAATGAAAACAGGACCCTAGTATGAGAAAGTCTGAGAAGATAGAATTTAGATGGGAAAAATGACATGCCTGTGGACAGGTGAGACTATTGGCTCAAGGGATAGAACCAGGTTTTGACTCGCCCTTGCCGCTTCGTGACGTCCAACTGGCTATAATCTCACCCTCCTCTGACTTCCTTTATAAAATGGCATCATACGTCATCAAGTCAGTCGATAGCGTGCACTGTTGCACGGCCTGAAAACAAGTAACGATTAAATTGCAAGACCCTCAAAAAAAAGAACCTCAATCACATTCACTCTTCCTGTCACCCTGCTGAGGAACAATAAAAATGGTTAGTGCTTTAAAGTACTTTGATCTGGGGGGGGGGGGGGGCTGTCAACTTTAGCCTCCACTCTCTAATACCACTAAGATTGCTACTGTCTCATTCCTGTTGACTCTTCCTCAACGAACCGTCTACACCGCTCTCCTCTTGTTAGGCGATATGCGCCGCTAACTAACACCACTGGAACTGCTACAAATAATAGACTTGGAGTAACACAATGGCTCAGTATCTATCCGTCAAGTGGATACTGAACAGACCCTACTGGTCTTGTCTATTTTCTCCCTCCTTCTCTCGCTCTCTCTCTCTATCTCTCTCTCTTGGTCTCGGTGTCTCTCTAACACTCGACGACTGATGATGCGGCGTCTCCGTTACGCTCTTCTCTCGTTACTTTCAGGACCTAGGTATGGTAACCCTGTCACCCGTTCCTGATTTTGGTGATGACGATGTTCGGATATCAAGCATGAGGGACTTGATTAACCGTAGACGCTTCTCTGCTGCTGAACAAACTTTCCCCTTTTCTCCCACTCCGGATTTAGAGGAAGACACAGCCTTGATTTCTGGCTGTATGAAATTACACCAGTCTCCGACCTCGTGTCGTTGTTGGAGACTATAATAGCGACGAGCTCGGGCTGTATGATAATTAAACCCGTTCCCGCTCCTCACTGCAAAAAAAAACGTAGGTTAAGTTCCTTTTGCTGCTGACGATAACTCGAGTCCACTGACTACTGAGGTATGTCCGTGTGCCGTGGGTAAATTGGTATTTCCAATTTACGCTCCCCCACTGATTAGCCGGGACTCGCTGAAATTAAAAGAAACAGCGACTCATGTACACCCACTCTAAAATCACTTATCTCTAACATATACGATACATAAAATAATTCTATCCACGTGTCACTTCATTCTCACTCCTTCTCTCCCCTTCTCTCGTTCTGCATAACAATACATAAAATAATACTATCTCACGTGGCACTAAAATCACGCTCCTCCTCCCCTTCTCTCGTTCTGAAAACTGATATTCCGACCCACGTGTCTCTCTATCTAAAATCTGCCAGGTAAAATAAACAAAAGCCCAGACACCGTCTGACAGGTTACATGGCCGTTACGCATGTCCGATCACGTGTTCACACATGACAAAACAGGGAAATCCTGTTACCCATTAACACAGGAGTTTCCCTGGCTTACTCCAATTTAAATTAAACCTCGCTGTAGGACTGATTTATTTCCCCAAGCCGTATAATTCACTGATAACATAAGCTCACTGCATTCCTCACATTTAAGGCTCAGAAAAATTAACGTACACACCAAGGATTTCCCTAAAAAATTACATTAGGAAATATACAGGAAAAAATGGGGGTTTCCCAATATTCTACCATTAGGAGCACACGTGTCTCTCATAACTTCACACTCTCCGATCTACTGCCAAAAAATCCTAAAAAGACTTATGCACACTTTTTACGTTTACATCGTTCTACAAAGATAATAATTAATGGCGCTACCGTTAAACTCTAAGTTAATGTCTCCCACGAACTTAACTTACGGGCCGAGATTTCTCAAAAACCCACTAAGTAAAACGATTAAAAAAATAGTTACATACCTATTATCGTTTTTTGTTCCCACAATGGAGACGATAATACGAAGTCTTGCGGCTGACACTTATTTCTACATAGAGACCGAATCCCCGTTTTCTGTCTCATTATATACAAGAGAAAACACCCACGCAAATTCCCTTCCTACGCAAATCGCGGACCAATGGCAGCTCTCGGAAAAATCAATACTATCAACCTACGCAAATCCCGCGTGCCGAAAACTGCGTCACGATACCTGCCTCGTGTTTCTGACGTGTCATATCGCGTGCCGGAAATGGCGATTATTTCGAAAACAACGAAATCGCGTGATCGTGAAAAAAATCTATAAGAGAGAAAACTGGCCGAGTGGAAAATAAACCTACCATCGTAAAACAATCCCTTTTAATTTATCTCCTCAAAATTACCAACCACGATATATATTCAAATGAGAAGAAATAAAATGATGAAAATTCAAAATAAAAGAACAGGATCGGGCCGGATGAAAGACAGAATTAAAGTGCGGCATCACAATGCTAGACCCTCGCTGTGATTGGGCAGGTCTAGTAATATTGGCTAAAGCTTTCTCAGCTCGTTGCCAGTTGATAAAGAAATATTATAGAAGTAAGCTGCGTTGTGCTCAGCAGTACCTACAGTGTTATTAAACCTTGGCAGTCTGAATAGAAGGCAAAGCTGAACTTAAATACTATTTATGCTAAAGCCAGTCAACGTACGTTTGTGATATTTCTTTGAATTGTGGTAAGGATGGAATTTATTAATCTTGTTATTACAATCAAATTTGGTGTCTGCGATACTGCTCGATTGGGAAGATTTACGACTAAGTACAGAGTCCCCAGCAGAATTATGCAGGGCCTGTGGTGTTGTGCACAAGCAGTAAAAGCAGTAAAATTGATGTGAATTGCATAACTTAAAATGATTTCCACAGTTGCCAGTGGGAAGGCTAACCCACGTTATCCTATGGGAGATCATCATTAATGCAGTGTCAGAGGCGTTGTAGCCTTTAAGGAACATAATAGGGGCACTGGTAATGAATTGTCATCTCAGAATGGAATGGGGTGGTAAGAGAGATCTGACCCTTTTTCTTTTTTGTATAATATGCCATTTATTACATGTGGAATGAATTATAGATATGCTGTTAAGAATCATAACGTTGTTTCAGGGTTTTTTTGTTCTGGTACGGTAAAGGTACCAGAACCCTGGTGGCGTTTTTGCTGTGTACTAAAGTAAACTTTTGATTGGACCCTGAGGTCTAGTTACTGCACCAGGAACCTTGTCAGCGTGGTCGTACCAGAGAACATACGAGAAGGACAGCATCATCTATTATCTAGATAAGTGCCATCTGTATGGGCACGCAGAGTTCATCCACTATAATACTATATTCCAGTATAGAAATAACATAAAATAAATTGTGGGCAATAAACTTTCAAGATAATTTTACTAGAGAAAGAGGGAATGATGACAGTACCCCACACATACTATTAATTACCAGTGTCATTAACTTAGAGAACATAGATACACATATTTTGATTGCCTTATTATTAATTGAATGGACAGAAGATCCATTGTGGTATTTCAATTGTTGTAAAAAAATTCATAATATCAATTTTGGTTGTTGGACCTGACTCAGAAAATTCTGATCAGGCTGTCGTAGATTTTCGATAGGAGAATTAGGACTTGGGTTGGTCCCTTCTGAATAGGTTAGAATGAGTGATAGTCACAGTGTGAGATCGAAATACAAAATAGATTTCCACGAGTGAGGTGATAGTATAGTGATAGAGGCTGTCTCTGAGAGCGGAAAATCTTCTATCTCTCTCACCTATCTTCTACGACAGATTTAAAGTAGTCAGACAGACTAAACACACATATAAATTAAATATATATATATCCACTCACGTGCACGCACATTCACAGACGTGGGTAAAACTATAACAATGATTATATAAATATTCTAGAACGAGCTGACCAACACGCTGATTAATTCCAAGGGAAATTTTACTTATCATTTAAAATTTCTTCACAACACATAGAAATTACATCAAAACATATACAAATAGTCATTAAAAAATCAAGGAATTGCTACAAGAAATGATAGACCCGTTGGTATGATCCTTCCCTCGAGGTATAGCTCGAAGAGTCACAGATACAAATGATTTAGTCTAAAAAAATTCTTCCCCTTTAAGGTATGAACAGATTGGATACTCTGATCGAGACCAAGGGACTATATATATAGCAAATAGCTTGCATAAAGAAATGTTATGACAGCAAAAAATGAATGGGGGTCAAATTACCACCATACAAGGATCGCTCAGTCCTGCATTCACTCTATTCATTCAACTGAGCTCACGTGCATCTTACACATACTCACAGCTTTGGTATCCACTTCGGGAACAAAAACAATATTTTAGGACTTGCCCATACAGAATCCTCACTGGTAATCTTGGCCAAGAAAACCCCAGGTCCAAAAAGGCGGATTGAAGTCACTACTTCCGGGACCGTTCTCTTGGGAATACTATTGTTTTGGATGTCTGTTAAAGTCACTTAAAATTGTTCAGGCACGAGCGTTTATAGCGAGCACAGTGTCAGCATCTTAGATTAAAACGAATGAGGAATGTCAGGTCGGCACCTTCTCTCAGTATAGGAATTTAGTTGGTCACACCACCACTTGTCAACAGGGTCGGGAAAGTTACTGCTTGAAATATGTTACTTGCCACGAAGGCTGGAAAATGACTAGAGTGTTCTCAGGAAAAATCAAATCAGGCTCGATGACCCGTTACTTCTTTAAACTCTTAAAGTTCTTGCAAAAAAGTTATACATCAAATCTTTAAGGTAAGAATGTTTGTTGTTTTCTTCACAGAGTTAACTCTTTTACTCAATCGCTGGCAAAGTTTGGGTACCACAGTTCACTATATAAAATGGAAAGAACACATATCAAATACTTATACATATTATGTACTCAATATAACTTACATTTTTAAACTGCAAGCGTACCGCTTGTCTTATCATTAAAAACTTCCCGTGAAGTAAGTTATATTTAAAATCATCAATCCTCATGAATTGGGAACAAGAGCGTATTCCGTCAACACTCATGAGGCTTCTAGCATTATAAGTTAGTTAGAAAAATATGTTCTCGTCTGATTATTTTAGCAGTAAAATTAAATTCCTTTATTAGCCGACTGAATTTAAGCTAGAAATATAATTTATCTTGCTTTCCACTGAGACACGTCACTAGAAAATAATACAGACTTATGAATTAATCGCTCTGCACCAAATCTAACTAGTGAAATAACACTTTAAACACTTCAAAATATACTAGATAATAATATATGATATTTCACCTCCAAACAGAATTACAGTTTCACAACGACTAGGATAATTCACTAGATAGGTATTTAGAAACTCGGCAACTTTGACGAGAAACTGATGACTTCGCTATACAAGCTTCATTCACTAGCGCGAGTGATCCTGTCTACTGCAAGCTGGAGAATGACAAGAAAGTTTCAAACTTTCGTTAATATCTCTTAAACGGACAAAAGGGGTCCCAACTATTTCGCCAAGCGAAATTATCTCCCCTTTCCGTCTCCCCTACGTTTAACACCTAAACGCATGTCGTAACTGCCACCTACTGACCGAGAGGACGCGTGTCAGTTGCGAACCTCAGACGGCTAGTCTCCAATGCCCCGGCAATTTTCACACCTACCGCCAAAATGACCATACTGAGCGAATGTGTGATGGCACCTTCTCCACCCTAATACTGAGAATCTACTGAGGGAACTACATGTCAGATGCGAACTCCTAGACAAATGTCTGAAACTGCGCCGGGGAAGTGTCGGTTATCGCGCTTTCTGAGCGCACACCGAGAAACTACGTTGTGGCAGGTGAAAATGCAGACAACTTTGTCGCCTATATGTCTGGCGAAAACGAATGTTCACAGTGTATTTCGTCAACCTGCAGCGATTGACCGAATGCATTATCACGCCAAATCGTCTGGTCGTACGTCTAAGTATGAACCATAATCGCACCTCTAGTCAAACTGCGTGAATGACATCTACGTAATCAAGTTACTCGTTTATCAGCACAGAAATGCGTCTCTAAATGAGAAACGAAACTGGCGAAAGTGAGAATGGGAAAAAAGTAATGTATATAGTCGCAAACAAACGAATGCGAAAAAAGGAAAAGAGTGATAATAAAAAAATAGAGGATACGGGTGAAAGAAAGGTAGAGGAAAATATAGGCAATTTATAGATTATAAATGTCTACGTGACACAACGTCCCCCTTTTAAGATATGGAAGCACTCCATGTCTACGTTATGAAAATAAATTTCCTATATCCGTAGCTTCCAGGTATCTGTCCTCTTCCCTCTCACCTCCCCCCTCCATCTCTGCAAGTCCTACTCATGAAGTCTACTCCCAAAGTTTCCTTTCTCTGGAATGTCTTCCATGCGCGCTCGAAAGAGCGTCTCCGCTTCTGACATTTTTGGAAGATTTCGTGTGTGTGCAGTGGAGTTTCCCTGCCACTATCGTCATCTTCGTCAGTTTTGGCGATCGTCAGGAGATGGTCGGAGGTCGGCACTGGTCTTTCCAAGTATCTCTTTAAGAGATTTAAATGGAAAACCTTTTCCTTTCCTTCAATAGAGTTCTGGTAGTTAGCCTTAGAAATCTTTTTCAGGACGGTAAACGGCCCTTGCCATCCGATCCTCAGTTGGTTGTTTCCGGTAGGGAGTAACACCAAAACTTTCTCTCCTGCTTCCAATTCTCTTTCTTTCGCGACTTTCCTGTATCGGTTAGCGTGCTTTGTGCGTGCTCGTTTAAAGTTAGTCGTTGCTAGGTCCCATCCTAGTTTCAACCTATCCTTTAAATCCGATACGTATTTACTAGCTGAGACAACTGTCTCATCAGCCTTCTGGTCTGTCAGCGACCAAAGTAAGGCTTCGAGCGGGCCCTTAATGGGTCTGCCGAATAAAAGCGTAGCTGGCGGAAATCCTTGGAAGTATGAGGAGATTCTCTGTAGCCAAATAAAGCTGCCGGAATGCAACAATCCCAATCTTCAGGTTTCACTTGTGCCAGTCTACTTAACATCATGTTGAGGTTTCCATTAACACGTTCCACAAGCCCATTTCCGGCCGGGGTATAAGGCTTTGTGTAGATGTGTTGGGTCCTCAAGATCCTTACGATCTCATCCATCAACAGGTTTCGGTATGGAGATCCGTTATCAGTCAACACTTGCTGAGGGAATCCCAACCGAGTGAAAATCTGCACGAGGGCTTCTGCGACATGCTTGGCATCTGCGCATGTTAGCGGTATAGCTTCTGCCCATAACGTACATGTATCGACTAAGGTCAGGATAAACCTGTTCCTTCTTTTAGTCCTTTCGAAAGGCCCTAAAATGTCGATCACAACCAGTTCGAATGGTGTTCCCACTATTGGCATTTCACCCAACGAGACTGGGGGGTGTCCGTTGCTTGGGTGGTACACGTTGGCACTGGGCACAGGATTTGACATATCTGATAATATCAGTATTTACTCCTGGCCACCAATAATGAGTGGTTATCCGTTGGTTTGTGGCGTTCTGTCCCATATGTCCGCTGAAGGGAAGAGAGTGCCCCATTTCTAGGATTTGGCTTCTGTACTGTTTCGGTACTAGGAGCTGATTGTAACCTTGGTCAGCCTTGCCCGTTCTGCGATAAAGTACGCCATCCTTAGAAAAAATGTCCCCGTGCTGTCTGGGTTCCTTAGCCATGGGCAGTTTCCTAAAGCAGAGTGCCAAAGTAGGGTCCTTGTATTGCGCTTCTTTAAGTTCCATAGGTAACAAATTAGGCGCAGGCTCCCATTCCTTCTTGGTTTGCCCTCTTGTAGTTACTGCTGCCACAATCGGCTCTTCCGGTGTCCCAATACACACACATCTACCGCCAAGTATGACTGGGTAGATGGGATCATCCATAACAGCCGCTTTGATCACGCCTCTGACAAAGTCAGAGTGTATCTCCACCAATGCGATGGGAAGCGCTGTAGGTGCCTCACTCTTAGAAACTCCACAAAGTTTGACGGTCTCTCCTGTCTCTTGACCGGGTTTAACCAGGTTTCTGGCGACAATGCAATCATAAGAAAGCCCCGTGTCAAATAAGCAAGAAGTTTGAGAACCTTTCAAAGTAACAGTACCTCGCGTTGAGGGTCTATCCCTAACAGGTTGCGAATCACTGTCAATAATTCCACCTTGAGAGACTGTTAATATGCATCCGATGCGTTTCGGCTCTGTGTGTTCGGTCTGATCATATGTCCCGTGCTCCGGGGTTCTCCTTTTGCCACCTTGACCTTTCTGGCCACGCTGCCATGAAGGGCGGTCGGGTTGATAAGACTGTTTACTGTGGTTGGGGTACTTGTTTTTGTAGAACTTGGATTTTTCAGGAGGGGGGTTTTGAGGTCCAGTTTCTCGGTGGTTATTCGGGTTTGAAGCGTGAGAAGCATGAGAAGACTGGTCTAGATTATTTTTCCGAAAATGCTCCTCTGTCGGTTTATGTCTTGTGGCCTGCAGTTCAGCCAGCGCATTTTGATAACGCTCAGACTTTTCTAAGATGTCTTCGAGTTTTTCTGCACTTTGTTCAGCTAAAAATCTTCGGGTGTCCGCAGACAAAGTGTTCTTTATTTGTTCTGTTAAAACAAATTCCTCAAGACATTCATAGGTAGAGGGGAGCTGAGAGAGCTCAAGGCACTTTGTCAAATATCCCTTTAGACGGGAAGAGAACTGGTGAAAAGTTTCAGAGCTCTCCTTCCTGCTGTTGCGAAACAGTTGCAAAAACTTGCGCGCGTTCATTTCGAAGCGCTCCAGTAACGCTTTCTTCAACACATCATAGTTGTCTTGTTGGCCACTTTCCAGTTTAGAATAAACATCGTAAGCAGCACCTTTAAGGGCCTGGGAAAGTTTCATACACCAACGCGACCTCTCTAAACCGTACAGGGTTGCAATTTTCTCAAATTTTTCTAGCCATGTGTCAATCTTCTCATTAGGACAAGGGAAAGATTTAAGAGCAAAGGACATAGCGTTGAGTTGAAGAGATTGAGGCTTAGTTTGATCAGTTAAGGAAGAATGAGGAGAAGACTCTCCACTGCTGGAGGTAGAGGCAGCACCACGACTTTGGAACTCTAGAGTTTTAAGCGCCAACTCGTGCTGTATCTGTTCCATCTCCTTCTTATGCTGTCTCTCCTTCTCTCTTTTCTCTCTCTCCTTTTCTCTTTCCTCATACTGTTTCTCCTTCTCTCTTTCGTTCGCCCTGCGAATTTCCATTTCCTCATCCATCTTCCTCTGCTCTCTAGCTTCGGCTGCTTTCCTCTTCGCCGCTTTTTCCTTCTGCTCCGCATCATATCTGTCAAGTTCTTCGTTGACAAACGCTTTCGCTTCTTCTCCTTGTAATCCCTCTTCCTTTGCTTCCTGTCTGAGGATCTGCCTAAGCTTCGTCCTCTCTGCCATCGCAAATAGGTGACCGAGACTAGACTAGTTGAGAAGGAAAATAAGAAAAGGATACACAGGTTCCTACCACTTACGAGAAATTACCAAAAAAAAGATGATATACTTATAACCTGGGATACCCCCTCTAAAATTAAAGTAACTAACTATCGCTGCTATTAATTGGCAATAAAGCACCCAATGCAGACGACTACGCCAAATAAATGGTAGTTAAAACTTACTCACTGAAAAATAAGTTGCTACAGTGGAAAACACAATGATTATAGCAAAAATTTCGGAGGAAAAAAAAATCCCCTTAATTTTTAATCCACTATCAAGTTTACCCCTGAAGACAGTTAGGGTGAGGGAGGCAATTAATCTGGACAAATAGTCCGAAACGCACTCCCTAACTTAGTTAAAACACCTTCCTGCTTCAGAACCCTTGTGAATGTTATACACTCACAAAACTTTACCAGCGTTTAGTATTACAAAATCAGTAATTAACATATATTCCGACAAAATTAACTAGTAAACCAAATGTATAATGCTTAAATATGCTGTGGAAAAACAATCATTAGCCGTGTGGTCAGCACGCACATAAACAGATCGTTATGTCTAGGGGATAGTTATTTTTAAATAAATACAAAACTCACAAGACATCACACTCTTACTCTATATCAGAATAAAGATATTTGTCGTCTCGTCGTCCTATTCAAAGTTCAAAATCCCGATAGACAAGACCACATTTGTCGTATCGTCTCAGGATTTTGGGTTCAATTCTCGGTAACGAGCAACCATTTGTCGTAGATTTTGGATAGGAAAATTAAGACTTGGGTTGGTCCCTTTTGAATAGGTTGGAATGAGTGATAGTCACAGTGCGAGATCGAAATACAAAATAGATTTCCACGAGTGAGGTGGTAGAATAGTGATAGAGGCTGTCTCTGAGAGCGGAAAATCTTCTATCTCTCTCACCTATCTTCTACGACAGATTTAAAGTAGTCAGACAGTCTAAACACACATATACATTAAATATATATATCCACTCACGTGCACGCACATTCAAGTGACGACAGGTAGACACACAGACGTGGGGAAAACTATAACAATGATTATATAAATATTCTAGAACGAGCTGACCAACACGCTGATTAATTCCAAGGGAAATTTTAATTATCATTTAAAATTTCTTCACAACACATAGAAATTACATCAAAACATATACAAATAGTCATAAAAAAATCAAGGAATTGCTACAAGAAATGATAGACCCGTTGGTATGATCCTTCCTTCGAGGTATAGCTCACCCTCCCGTTAGAAGAAAATGATATCCCCGAAGAGTCAAAGATACATATGATTTAGTCTAAAAAAATTCTTCCCCTTTAAGGTATGAACAGACTGGATACTCTGATCGAGACTAAGGGACTATATATATAGCAAATAGCTTGCATAAAGAAATGTTATGACAGCAAAAAATGAATGAGGGTCAAATTACCACCATACAAGGATCGCTCAGTTCTGCATTCACTCTATTCATTCAACTGAGCTCACGTGCATCTTACACATACTCACAGCTTTGGTATCCACTTCGAGAACAAAAACAATATTTTAGGACTTGCCCATACAGAATCCTCACTGGTAATCTTGGCCAGGAAAACCCCAGGTCCAAAAAGGCGGATTGAAGTCACTACTTCCGGGACCGTTCTCTTGGGAATACTATTGTTTTGGATGTCTGTTAAAGTCACTTAAAATTGTTCAGGCACGAGCGTTTATAGCGAGCACAGTGTCAGCATCTTAGATTAAAACGAATGAGGAATGTCAGGTCGGCACCTTCTCTCAGAATAGGAATTTAGTTGGTCACACCACCACTTGTCAACAGGGTCGGGAAAGTTACTGCTTGAAATATGTTACTTGCCACGAAGGCTGGAAAATGACTAGAGTGTTCTCAGGAAAAATCAAATCAGACTCGATGACCCGTTACTTCTTTAAACTCTTAAAGTTCTTGCAAAAAGTTATACATCAAATCTTTAAGGTAAGAATGTTTGTTGTTTTCTTCACAGAGTTAACTCTTTTACTCAATCGCTGGCAAAGTTTGGGTACCACAGTTCACTATATAAAATGGAAAGAACACATATCAAATACTTATACATATTATGTACTCAATATAACTTACATTTTTAAACTGCAAGCGTACCGCTTGTCTTATCATTAAAAACTTCCCCTGAAGTAAGTTATATTTAAAATCATCAATCCTCATGAATTGGGAACAAGAGCGTATTCCGTCAACACTCATGAGGCTTCTAGCATTATAAGTTAGTTAGAAAAATATGTTCTCGTCTGATTATTTTAGCAGTAAAATTAAATTCCTTTATTAGCCGACTGAATTTAAGCTAGAAATATAATTTATCCTGCTTTCCACTGAGACACGTCACTAGAAAATAATACAGACTAATGAATTAAGCGCTCTGCACCAAATCTAACTAGTGAAATAACACTTTAAACACTTCACAAATTACTAGATAATAATATATGATATTTCACCTCCAAACAGAATTACAGTTTCACAACGACTAGGATAATTCACTAGATAGGTATTTAGAAACTCGGCAACTTTGACGAGAAACTGATGACTTCGCTATACAAGCTTCATTCACTAGCGCGAGTGATCCTGTCTACTGCAAGCTGGAGAATGACAAGAAAGTTTCAAACTTTCGTTAATATCTCTTAAACAGACAAAAGGGGTCCCAACTATTTCGCCAAGCGAAATTATCTCCCCTTTCCGTCTCCACTACGTTTAACACCTAAACGCATGTCGTAACTGCCACCTACTGACCGAGAGGACGCGTGTCAGTTGCGAACCTCAGGCGGCTAGTCTCCAATGCCCCGGCAGTTTTCACACCTACCGCCAAAATGACCATACTGAGCGAATGTGTGATGGCACCTTCTCCACCCTGACACTGAGAATCTACTGAGGGAACTACATGTCAGATGCGAACTCTCAGACAAATGTCTGAAACTGCGCCGGGGAAGTGTCGGTTATCGCGCTTCCTGAGCGCTCACCGAGAAACTACGTTGTGGCAGGTGAAAATGCAGACAACTTTGTCGCCTATATGTCTGGCGAAAACGAATATTCACAGTGTATTTCGTCAACCTGCAGTGATTGACCGAATGCATTATCACGCCAAATCGTCTGGTCATACGTCTGAGTATGAATCATAATCGCACCTCTCGTCAAACTGCGCGAATGACATCTACGTAATCAAATTACTCGTTTATCAGCACAGAAATGCGTCTCTAAATGAGAAACGAAACTGGCGAAAGTGAGAATGGGAAAAAAGTAATGTATATAGTCGCAAACGAACGAATGCGAAGAAAACACAGGAAAAAGGAAAAGAGTGATAATAAAAAAATAGAGGATACGGGTGAAAGAAAGGTAGAGGAAAATATAGGCAATTTATAGATCATAAATGTCTACTTGACACAGGCCAAATAAATTGTAAATAACTATTTTACCAAACTTTTAACACAGACTTCTATAGGACATATTCCATAGAGTGTCAGTCTGTTTGTATTTGTAGTCTTGACTCAGTCCTATATATATATGTGTGTTAGTAATTAAATGTGTTTGTAGTACTTGTACTTACACTACATCATACACTCATAACCCTAGACATATAGACGTAGCTAACATACATATTAGTCAAGAATAAGTCTGATTGAGGTCTTAGGGTGGTAGCAGAAAAGTGCTCTGATAACTCAACCCAACATTTATTATAATCAGGGACCTTCACAGCTGACCTCAGTCAGTACATCAGGAATAACATCTTTTAACACTAAATCCACCACACTGAGTGCAGTTACGACTGACATAGAGTATGTGATGAATATTATCTTGTCTCAAATAGAGAGTCATTTAGAAACACTATCTTGTCTCTAACAGAGAGTCTGTGAGGAACACTATCTTGTCTCTAACAGAGAGTCTGTGAGGAACACTATCGTGTCTCTAAAAGAGAGTCTGTGAGGAACACTATCGTGTCTCTAACAAAGAGTTTGTGAAGAACACTATCTTGTCTCTAACAAAGAGTCTGTAAGGAACACTATCGTGTCTCTAACAGAGAGTCTGTGAGGAACACTATCTTGTCTCTAACAGAGAGTCTGTGAGGAACACTATCTTGTCTCTAACAGTCTGTGAGGAACACTATCTTGTCTCTAACTGAGCGTATGTGAGGAACCCAATCTTGTCTCTAAGAGAGTCTGTAAGGAACACTATCTTTCTCTAACAGAGAGACTGTAAGGAACACTATAATAGCCCCTTTAGTCATAACTGACTATGAGAATGAGCCCCTGAGGGGACAGCACTCGGCTGGCTTTTTTCCTGGTGTTCCTTTCGACATGTTTTCCTCTTTTCTGCTTGTTGTGCGAGATTCGTTTCGCCAAATCTAAGGTGGCGCTGTAGATAATATCGCCACTCTGTGGGATCGGCAGCTTCATTCTCCCAGGTTGCTTGATTTATGTCCAGTGCCCTCATGTCTCTTTTGTACACATCTTTGAATCTCAGCTGTGGTCGTCCAACTGTTCTTTTGCCATCTGCTTGTTGTCCATAGAAGATACCATTCGGGATGCGACCATCTTCCATACGGCGGACATGGCCAAGCCTGCGTAGTCTGTGCTTTCTAAGCAGTGTATACATGCTTTGAAGGCAAGAACGTGACAATACCTCGACATTTATCACTTTGTCTTTTCCACAAAATACCGAGAATTTGACGCAGACACCGTAGATGGTAGGTGTAGCAGCGCTGGTTAACAGTTGGTTGGTGCACACAGTCTTTGTCTACCCAGGATCTTTTGCCTCAAGCATTGGTGATTGACTTCTCCGTATGTTGGCCGTTTATATACAACACACATTTAGTGACCACATAATACCACGTAGCAACTCTGGTACAAACATGGGAACGCCGCATTCAACTGGAACAAATGTTTATTTACACTATGTATAACAAATGTCGTCGGTGACCCCTCCAACAATCTGGATCCATCCGACTCTCATCAAACACCCGTCTGAGTGTGCGCCAACTAGCACTCAAGGGAACATTGCGGACTCATACCGCGCGGTTTCTCGCTCTTGGGTCCTCAGATCTGCCTGTACTGTTCCTCCTCCTATCACTTGGCACTTGCCACGACCCCTGTCTCTCATGAACTTTTCTGTCAGGTGGTAATATCTCCACCACCTGGTTATCCGCTATGGGACTCTGGAGGTGCTTGGCCCCTGTTCCAGCCTCACCCATGGCCTGGTGCACTCCCCGTACATTGCCGACGATTAAATCGGCAATTGGGTCCTCGAGGACAAACGCGTTCACTCTACCCGACAAGAACGTGGTGTCTACATTAATACACGCCTGGGGGTAGGTCTCAACTTTGCCCCCAAACGTGGTGCATTTTACAGTTTTGCCAGTGAGGCAGGATTCGTCAATACACGACCGACTCACCCCGACAGTTGTACATCCAGTGTCCCTTAACACCAGAACTGGTCCATTCTCTACCTTGCCTTTGTGGAGAGCCACCTTGCCAGTTAATTAATATTAGACAAACATAAAGGTATGTTTTCAGGCACTCGTAAGAAATAAAGAAGTAGAACACTTGGACAACAGAAAAACAACAGACGTGAGTGGCTTACCCAGGGTTCGAACCCTGTATCTTCCGTTCATGAACTGCCGATAGACATGGTGCCGCATGCCCGCAATGTAGCATTAATCTCTTGTTCGCATGAAACAGAGGGCGACACCCCGCACAGTTCTCGCTATTGACTGTACCCAACACAACCGCGGAATTCGCGTGTTCTACCGGGGTAGGGCACCTGTCAGCGCAATGGTTATTGCCACCACAATTGGAACACTGGCGCTCCTTCTTCGACTCATCGCGCGAACTCTTGCTGGAGCTTTTCGATGACGAAGACCGCACATCAGAGTCGGAAGATCGACTCTCTGAGGAACCACTCCTCTGCTTGGAATGTTTTGCTTTATACCAAATCCGGTCTTCGTCCTGAGAGTTCTCGAAGCATACCTGCTTTCGCGTTAGCGCTCCCCTCCGTCGCTATGACTTTTAACTTGTCGGTTATGCCAGTTCGACCCGTTATTCCGATGGGATCGAAAATTACCGTAATTCTCTCTGCGTGGTTGATAGGGACTCTGAAAAAATGCTACTAAATCAGTAGAACACGAGGACAACACTTTGTCCCGCAGTACAAGGTCAACCAGGCCATCAAAGTCCTTTGGAATTCCATCCATCTCGATCCATCTGTTGAGCAGAAGTTTTATCTTCGAGATGAAGTCCTCGAAGTCTTGGTCTGCGCTTGGCATCGCGTTTCTAAATTGCGTCCGGTACCCGTCAGCAGTTAGACGGAACCTCCGGAGCAACCTTTCCTTTACTTTGTCGTAATCGGCCCTTTCTTCTAGCGGGAGACTATAGAAAGTCTCAATCGCAGGCCCCATTAGCAATGTGGATAACAGAGATGGCCATTGATCTCTGTCAGCCTTCCAGGCCACGCAATTGCCCTCGAATCTCTTAAGGAAAAAATCCAAACTTTCGATTTTATCATTAAAATTCGGCAGTCGCAGCCGAAAGTGACGATGAGACACCCCAGGAGTCGAGTTCTGACCACTCGCACCCACTTCCAGTCTCTTTAATTGTATTTCCTTATCAATCATCTTCCAGAGCTATTCTCATTCTCTCCTTCTCTAATTCTACTTCTCTATCTTCTCTCCACTTGTTTTCTTGCAATTCGAATTCTCTGTCTTCTCTTATCTTCTTTTCTTGCAATTCTCGATCTATCTTCTTTTCTTGCAATTCTCACTCTATCTTCTGTTCTTGCAATTCTCGCTCTATCTTCTTTTCTTGCACTTCTCAATCTTCTCTCATCTTCTTTTCTTGCAATTCGAATTCTCTTCTTTTGAGATCTAACTCTTCAGCTCGAGCATCCCTTAAAGTATTCTGGTTCTCAATCCTTTTCTTCTCTTCCTTCTCTTTCTTTTCCTTCTCTACAGCTTTTTGATTCTCCGCTGAGTAGTATTCTGCCTTGGCATAGTCATTTAGTTCTTTGCCATGGTACCCACATTCTTTACCAATATGAATGAAAGCCTGTATATCCATGGTGTACACTCAGAGTACTCACTATTTTCTCTTGCTATAGATTTTTACTATGCCACTACTCAATCGTATATACTTCACTTATATCACCAGATAACTCTCTGCTTACAGAGTATTCAGTAACATTAGTAAATATCACTATCGCTTCTCACGTTTACACATATATATGCATACAAGTATTTACCTCCTCACCTCTCACTGTATACACCTCGTCTTACGTTGCCACTTGGCTACTGTCTCATTACTCTGTAGATTTTGTCCTTCCGACCACTTAGTCTCTGTGATACACTCAAAGATCCTTTAGTCGACAGTTGTATAGCATCAGCAGAAAATACCTCTTGGTGCTATGACACCACTGTACCACATTGACAATAAATCAGCTTATTACTCCCTAGTTTGTTACTGGCACCCACACTGGTGCTATACTCAGATAATAATTCAATTATTACTAATCTGTCTTACATAAGTGTTTACCCTAGCAAAATGAACACTACACAGATGAAAAGACATACATCTAACACTACAAAAAAAATCCCAGTCAAGAGGAATAAGATGATAGACAAAGTTGCGCAGAGGTGGATTAATATATACAATTCGTGACTGCGCACAAACGAAAACAAGGGATACCTGTAAACGTATTTACAAGATAGCAAGATGGAACGATAGAACACACCACTTAAACACGACAAAAGAAATACTGAATGTGCAAGACAATGTAAATACAAACTACACCAATACACCTAACACCAACAGGGCTTGGAATGTTAAGTATGGCAGTCGCAGGAAAACCGTCTGCCCTACTCCACCACTAAACATACACAGCCACCCCCTAGAAAGAAGTCAGTCTAATTCAATCTTTTCCCACAAGTAGGAACAAAATGAATTAATTTCGCCACCCGTCCACCATTAGACACACAAATATAACATTAAATACCGTGGACTAAACAACAACTACATACAACGATGAAATACTGAGAGCTATCTCCCTCACTGGCCACTATCAGATCACTCCAGTCAAAAGAAACTAAATAACTTATAACCAATAATAACAGAATAACATATCAATACCTTACTATGTAAATAATACCAATGACCCCACGTAATAGGAAATAGAGTGAAAGATCCCACCTAACTAACTAACACCATATAAACATCCAGAATAAGTTCTACAAAGAAAGTAGGGAAAACGAACAGAACAAAAGAAAAGAAAAACAACAATAAACCACTAAGAAAGCTTTACGAAGCAGATAAAGAAACAGAACTATCCTCCTGCTCTAAAAAATAAGACTGTACGATAAATAGTATCAGATTGATAGAAAAGAAAATTTAGAATTTAGAGGATAAACAAGAAACATCAATATAGCACATCATACAAAAATTACAAACAAAAACTTAACTGACGCTCCAGCGATGCTTGATCACATAGCTTCTCAGCCTCGATGATGAAAATGTATACAGAACAAACGTCACTCACACTTGTAACATCCAACCGTAAAATATAGATCCATAAAATCAGACTTCTCCGTAAGTCTGTGTGCCAGCTAATAACATTAGTGTCCTTTGGCACGGTACAGTACCCCCTATCAAGGCGACTACACTGTTCTAAACGGTGCTAACACAGCACTGTCCAAAATAAGATAATAATACGATTATGTCCAATATCACGACTGAATGTTTCCGCGAATGTTCAGCTACTCGATCAGTATACTCGTCAGATAACCAGACGTTTCCGTAAGCCTGGGTGTCAGATAATACAAATATGTCCTTTGGCACACTACTGCAGCAAATATCCGGAGTCATGCACTGTACTGCACGATGCTATCAGAGCACGGTCCACACTAGAGCTATAATGTCAGATATCCAGACTACATACACGACTGAGTGCCGAAAGAATATATGTATGTCTCTTGGCACTATGATCTGCCAGTGTCCACACAAAGTACGCTTAACCGTTCTACCTAGGCAGGCGCATCAGCAAAGTAAGGACACTAAGAGGCGTTGATCTTCACCCACTGGCCGGGCACATCAGTACGGTATGGTCACGTCAGTGAAGAAAGGTCACGACAACTAAGATGTCCAACCCAGAGGAGTACCACACACCCTGAGATGCCTCTACCCCTAATGATCTCCTAACATCTACCAATTCCTATAAACTACTTCCTTCCACCCTATACCAAACTTGACCGAACTATCTCCCATCTGGCACCCATTTGTCGCCTGGGACAATCTAAACTAGATGGTACCGACACCTCAAACTCCGCTGCTCCACCTGGATCAATCCCACTACGCCACATACCTACTTTGTAATACCTCGAACTGAAATGCCAAAAGTCAGCTATACCTTTATTTCATCACTTTTGAAACATATACTAGCAATGCTTGCCAAACTAGCATCAAAATTAACGTGCAACACAGTGTCAGGCACTATAACAATGTCCAAATATTTCATGAACTAACACCAGACTGACAACACCCTTACACTGTGACCCGGAAAAAGCCCCCCAAAAAACTGGGTTATACACCGCGACGCGTCACACTTGACCGCTCACAGTTCACAGCTACTGACTAACTAACACACTGACAAGAAGCTGGACAATCGAAAATACTCACTATCGTGACTTCGTACACATGAAGGCGCCAACACACTGTGACTACAACCTTCTAACACTCTGTGTGCATCCTAAGCTCTGGCTTTATAATGAACATTTAGGCCCCATGGCCTTTTAAAGAATAGGACGAACCACCCAGATGTCAACTACCAATTTATGCTGTGGGTTTAATAATGACACTAATTTAATACTTGGCTCGCTCCGCTAGGAGACGACCACAACATACAATGAGTGACACAGAAGAAATAACACTTTTCTACAGGAATTTCCCTTAAATAAATGACTGCACACACTATTACCACACACGGCTAACAACAGTATGGAATACACATGACATTGCCCGAGAAACTTGTCTAAATTAATATAACAGATTAATCTCATACATGACAGTATAACAGTGGTATCCAAACTCTGTACTGAAAAATGTCTCACTATGGCGAACCAAAATCTACAACAATGGAAAACTCAATCCACTGGCAAATTATACCCGATGGCCTGACAATAATATCACTGGACACTAAACCACTCCAGAATTATAATTATTTCCATCAAAATAAACTACTATAGCAAACTCTCGGCCATAATCCATACTCAATGGAAAGGGAAACCAAAAACCGTCCGTCTCGGACAAGCCAGAAAACTCTCTCTCTTCCCGCTTAATCTTTTTTTTTTTGACTTCCGTCCTCTTCACGTGACTCAGTCGTTTTCTTAAAGGTTATCAGGGTTGCCAAAACTCGCTGATAACGATGTTACCAACCTAGTTTTTCTGCCACCAGAAAATACGCCGTGACATCTAGGTTATACTATGAATTGCCTTCAAAGTAAATTTGTGGACAACGTTGTTTTCTGTATTATTCACATGCTACCTGATAGGCTTTCATTAATAAAAGTGGGACCCTTGTCATCAAGAGAGTTTTTCTGTGACTGCGGAACGTGTGTGAAAGTAGGTCAGAGAGAGTGACGACAACATTACACACGAATTCTTATTCTTTTTCACACATCGTCTTCGCACTGTCACACTAAGAATATCTGTCTAGTCTTATGCTCGAAAGAGAATAAAAAATGATTGAACTGTTTGGCGCCTTTTCCAACATATTCATTTTCTTATTTTAGGAAGTTTAGATCAACTGCTAATTGATTTAGCGGTTCAGTGAGTGCAACCCGTAAGACTCGGGTCTGGTACATAAATGTAGGCACTACTAGCCGAAAAATTAGCTTGAATTTTTTCTAACACGTTTTCTAGGTGAACCTGCGATCTTTATCGGTTCCGGCTCGCTCGTCCAAGCCAATTTTTACTGGCGAGAACGAACAACCTGCTATGTCGTATCGGTCAGGGGACGCACTAGGAAACGCTTCAGCCGGTTGGCAGATCCCCTCTCCTGGTGTATCTAAGTAAAGTACCTATACAGTGACGGCTGATATAATTACCCCTGCACTGCTGCCCTGTGTGTGAAGAAGGGTGCATATCAAGAGTTGTCCCCTTTGATATGGATATATTAAGTAAAGGCTAGGGCTGCCTTAGGTCTTTCTTCGCTTGGGAAGGATACACACATTGTGTCATCCTTGTGGTGTATGTGTTACTTGAAGGTATGCAAAATAGATATAGCTCTTTGGGAAGAAAACTAGAATTTATTGTGACAACAGAAACGACTAAAAGAAGAAGAGATAGAAAACGACAATAGTCAGATTACTGTATAGTTTTGTTTACTGCAAGAAAAAGAAATAGAAATAAGTAAACAAGAAAACTGATAAACAGTAATCGTGACAGGAAGTTGTAGAGAGGCATGGGAGTGGATTCATTGAATTTAGCGACTCTACAGCCCTCACTCTCTGACTACACAGACTATAAACGATTATGTAGTTAAGTCACAGATTACAAATCATCCTGTGTTTGTTGTGTCACACATAACCCAACCTTCTGTGATTGTTATGGCACACATTACCCAACATTCTGTGATTGTTATGGCACACATAACCCAACATACTGTGATTGTTATGGCACACATTACCCAACATTTTGTGTTTGGTATGGCACACATTACCCAACATACTGTGATTGTTATGGCACTCATTACCCAACATACTGTCATTGGTATGGCACACATTATCCAACGTCCTGTCATTGTTATAGCACACATTACCCAACATTATGTGTTTGTTATGGCACACATTACTCAACATCATGTGTTTGTTATGGCACATATTACCAAACATCCTGTGATTGTTATGGCACACATTACTCAACATCATGTGATTGTTATGGCACACATTACCAAACATCCTGTGATTGTTATGGCACACATTACTCAACATTCTACAGCTGTAATAAAACAGGTAACAGAGTTATGTCAGAGACATCGCTACTATCCTTCATTAAAATAGCTGACTAACGTCCAGATCTTTCAAGGTTTGTCTAGATTTTGCACACATTTGAAACAACTATGTTTTGTTTGGTTGCGATTTATTTCAAAGAATAAAAAACTTATAATTCATTATCCAAAGTAGGTTACAGAGAAAAATCAGCCAGTCGACGGATTTCATACAGTCCAGATTGACAGTTTATTTCCAGGTGATGAAGCCTACGTATTGCTTCCTAACAAGGACAATAAATTACTTGTTTCGTGGAAAGGTCCTTACACAATTGTTGATAAATTGTCAGATGTTGACTATGTTTTATCTGTTAAAGGAAAAGATAAAATTTTTCATATTAATAAGTTACAACAATTTCATACTCGACCTCCACATCTTAAACCTATCTTTGAAGCTATCGACGAATCTGGTGATCGTAGCTCCTCCTTAGCAGTTTTTCAGGATGAGAATTTGGATTTTTCTGATGGTGGTGAATGTTACGACATGTTTAATGATGTTGGCCACTACAATTGTGAGCATTTTAAAGTTACGCGTTAACATATTAGTATGCCATAAATATAAGATGCTTTGCGCTTAAAGATAATTTATTGAACGCGAATGTGTATGGTTGTCTATGGTTAAACATGATGCGGTGCGTTGTTATGGTACCGCATGACAACGATCTATATACACCCTTCGTAGTCTGAACTTCGCCCAAGTCAGACGTGTTATTCATTGCTCCCGAGATATATTGTGCAGAGGTTCTCCTTAAATATAAGCCAAGGGGTCGGCTTTTCTTATTATGGATGCAGGATCAAGTCATCCCAGTACTTCCCCACTGCCCTAATAAATATTAATACACCATTATTTTCAGATGCAGGCAATTTAGACTTAGATATTGGTCTCCCTCAGGACCAAGTTTACGGTTGAAACAATTCAAGTTCGAAGAATGTGACGGTTCCACATCAGATGTAAAACGATGTTGCGAATCTAATTAACTACGTCATTGTATATACGTCACGAACGTACTGGTTCTTGAGTCAAGCACATCAATACTGCATGACTACGTTCATATCTACTTTCCAGTTCATCATTGAATCCATTCCAGGTTCGGAGAACGTCGTCGCCACCCTTCATCATCATCAGGCGATAATTGATGAGACAATTCTAGTGAACCACAAACGTTTATGTACTTTTTCTCCAGTCGATGACTGTATGAATAATTCTTACATTATCTACGATCAACATATCCATTCGTACACATTATTATACGAACCTTCGACTTGTAACTATGAAGGAAAATATGTTGTCTACGGACGTCTGGACATTTACGGACATCAATTCGTATTTACTATACATACTGTGCTTACGCAATCAATTGTCATTATCAATAATCGAATTTTACGTTCAAATTTCGAAAGAAGTCGAGCTATTCATCAGACTATGCATCTTCTTATATGACAAAGTCAGATTAAAGTAATGATCACGAGTCAGCTTTATGTCAAGAAACATGTAGGACATGAACACACTTGCCAATTCACTTCCTCAACTCGCATTGATCTGCATGTAACTTTCAAATAATACGTAAAGATGCTTCAATACCCTCTACCATTTACATGATTATGGACATATGAACAATTCTTACTAGCAACCGATACATGATAATTTTGACTTCAAATGAGGTTTCATTGAATATATATGGATGAACATTAATAATCATCTACATCCTTTCGATCGTCGATTCGGTTTGCAAGATGTACAGATCATTCTTCCAAAATGTGTTTTGTCACATTGACTAACAAAGACGGATTGCAATATTGATATCTTCTCCTATCCAAGGACATAGATACGTCTATTCATCGGTACAGTTTACCACAATTAAAATTCAATTGCACAAAGGTACGGGATACCTTCTTCAATGAATATATACCAAGATTTCAAATATTATCCAACACTTCGTCATTAACATTTGAAATGATCAAGTTCACTTTCGTACATTATATCCATTGGTACGATCTTTACATTATACGTCCGGAATTACCGGTTGATTCGAGGCCCTTTATTGGTTCTCCGTGTTTGCTATGATGGAATTTGATTAGTGTTCATAGCGATCTACCACTTTTCCAGTACGATCTACCAGCACTATACGCTTGAACTTTGTAGAAATGTCTACGGGTTACTCATTCCAGATCGTCTTTGAACACTTATGTTCTACGTCTTCAGAATAAATATTTCATGCTAACTACATATAAGAAACATTGGAAATATTTACGGAAAATAACAATATATTTATCATGATCAACGCTTGGTGTTCTCAAGACTATTATACTATTATATATGTTGAAATAAACATTAGTAAACAATAAGTAACATATTTACTGTAATGGGATTATAATTAAGACATGTACTACTTGAATATTATTATTAGCTTAACTTAATATTTATGATTCACATTTGTATACTGGATGTTATGTATAATTTTTTTCTTCCTTAATATGTAAATTAATTTAGTTTATTTCCTATTTAGATATATATTTCATAATTAAGTTGATGGATACATAATCCTTAAATTACTTTATTCTTTAATACTTCCTTTTATTTCTTTTCTTTCATTTCTATTTCTCGTATGCTCTTTGCGTTTTCTTTGTCTTGTTTTCTCTAAAAAAATACTTTAGTAGTATAATTTAATAGAATTACATCTTAAGTTAGTAACACATATTTAGTTATTTAGATAATAATTCACTATCCTTTCTTGACTGTTGACGTTTCTTTCGTTAACTTAGTTATTAGTTATTATGTGACAATTTTAGTACATTGACGACGACCTTCGACACTGTTTTATTCAAAACATCGTGGACCGTATGTCGTAAATTTTTAATCTTTGATATAATTAATCGCGTAATTAATTTAAAAAATCTATAGAATAATTTCTTTTTAACCCTTGTCGGTCAGGGGAATGTTACGACATGTTTAATGATTTTGGCCACTACAATTGTGAGCATTTTAAAGTTACGCGTTAACATATTGGTATGCCATAAATATAAGATGCTTTGCGCTTAAAGATAGTTTATTGAACGCGAATTTGTATGGTTGTCTATGTGTAGCCGCATATACCGTGATTTCTTCGGAAACAGGCTATATCCCACTAAAGACGGAAGAGGCACAGATTAATATCTTATGAGAAACAGAAGATAAAAATAACTAATTGACATACATTTTATTTAGACTAGCTTCGCTTCACAAATGCCACATAGTAGTCAGGTGATCCCCCTAACCAATCAGGGAGCTCAGAATTTTCACCGGGAGGAAGGAACGCGACGCCATATTAGTCAGTTAGAATGATAGAGCGGTTGCCGAAAGGACGTGTTTGGTCCAGCTCAGTGATTTTTCTTAATTTGTGATCAACTTCATATTGTTATAAAACGTGCATTCTAGGATGTTGAGTGACGTTATATTCCTAGTATTTGTAAGTATTCAAATACAAATGAATGCATTCCTTTGTTAGAGTTTTCAGCCACAGATGCAGGCGAGCTATGCTCGAAGATTGGATTTAAAATGATATCAAATCCTATATCTGAACGCTTTGCTTAAGAAGAAGGTCCTTATGTTGAAAGATATTGAACCTAGGCCTAAGGAATATCATGAAGCAAAATAAAGGCTGGACTAATAAAATAAACTGAAGATGTTAAATGTCGTCGAAACCCAGAAGACATTAACAAAGGAAAGGAACATTGTAGAAGAAGGAAGAATCCCGCCATTTGAAGATTGAAAACGTTGGACAGATGCAAAGGGGATTTTGCATCAATGAAATAATAATTTGACAATATAGGTGAAATTGCCTGTTACTGTAAATATGCAATTATTTAAGAACTTGTTGTATTTGGATTTAGCCAGCTCCTGTTAAAGGCTATTAAAAGTTGTTTATATGAAGAAAATGCTGTTGAAGAATTATTGTTCAACTTGGAAATTATGCTGAGAATTTAACCTATGCCAATTAAATTTGCTATTCTACATCACCAAGAGAAGAAAATCGAACCTGGTAAAGATATTGAAGGAGAGAAATAAAGAGCTCTAGCGGATAGGCTAGTAATAAATCTACTCTCTAAATAAAAATAAGGAACCTCTGAATAGTAGGAGATACTATAATTAAGAGGCAAATAAACATAGGCACTGCTACATAAAACTATATAATGCCTTTGGACCAGTAGCCTATTATTAGAAGATACCCGCCCGGTAACAGACTTCTATATGGTGTCAACCTTAAACCCACTAAGGAGGCACTAAGAAGAGCAGGGGCGGTCACATACTATCTCTATATGGTGCCAGTGACCGCTTCTCTTTGAAAAAAGCAAATAACCAGGGATCATAAACCACTATAAGCCAAACAGAAAATCACGAAAATGGAAAATTTACTACAAAATTTCCATCAGCTTAATGTTAAACAACAGCAACAACCACAAAACCAACACGCACATGTACAACCACCACAGCCCCAAGACAATCAGAATATGGAAGGACCCACAATGATAGCGCTACAGCGCATCACGGAAAACTTACAGAAAGCTGACAACTACGCAAAATTCACCCAAGTCAGATCTATCGTCCAACCGTTTAATGGAGACAAGAAAAGATTCAGAAGATGGTTGGCCGACATGGAAAAATTTGCGTCAATAACAGAGGCAATAACTGATGACGAGAAAAAGAAAATCGCTCTGTTAAGCTCCGATTCATTAGTGACTGATTTCTTAAGAAGGGGGTCCCAGCAGTACCCCACAGAGACCTACGCGTCCCTTAGAAAAGAGCTAATCCAGAGGTCGGGCGAAATTATAGACAAAATGCACGCTTGGTCAGTCCTTAAAAGCATGAAACAGGAGAGAGATGAATCGGTACAGCTTTTTGGAGATAGACTCCTCAATATGGCAGAAGAGGAGTTGTGTGGTGAAATACCCACCACACCGGATGTAGAAACACAACTGGTGGGGATATTCGTTGATGGCCTTAGGGTAGACAACATCAGAATGCACCTCCTTAGAAAAGACACAAAAACAATTGCTGAAACAATCCAAGCAGCAATACAGGAAGAAAATGTTCGCCGAAGGTTCCAACAAAGAATAGGTAGAGAACCCCGAATAGACCATAGGGACTATACTGAGCATGAACCTATGGAGGTTGACCATGCCAGGAGGCAATGAGCTCGCCCACGATACCAAGATGATAGGACACGTACCTATAGACCCCCTGCACAGAGGCCAAATGATGTACATAATGTAAATACAATGGGATGCTTCATATGTGGGAGAATTGGACATAGCTATAAGTCCTGTACAGCAAATTATACCAATGCACCACTCAGAAGGGAGAACACTTACCAACAGCAACAACCCACACCACCCCGACGCGATTATACTAGACACCGATACACCAGAGGCACACCTCAACCCCTCATGCGTCAGGGAAACGGACGTGTGTTAATGCATACTATTAAGGGTTATCGGTTTTCTCAATATCAACTGTTACAGCGTAGAGTCATCAACTGTTACTGTCTATCAGTTTTCAGGTGGACACTTTATTCATAGCTTAATTGATACATACTGATACTGTCTGTTGCATACTGTTTGTTCACGTGTATCCACCACTGCAGAGGTAACCGTTTCCTAATTGCATACGCTATACATGCTAATCATCTGTATGTGTACTGCTGTACTCTGCACTGTGTCTGGAATGTATGGAGTGTGTGTATGGGTACATTCGCACACATCACACTAACGCACGTAAGAGTCATTGATCGTTGAAAGCCTGGTGACGTTTTCTTAGATACTTTAATTACGAGACGACACGACCACAATGAGATCGACGAAATACAGTTATATTGAATCAAATAGCATCAGGTAAGATCTATCAAAATTCACCCTACATATGAACCATCAAATAACACAGGTAAGTTCTCAATGTTCACCCTGCATATGAACTAAAGGCCTGTACACTTCCCGGCCTCGACGTATCTTCAATAACGTTAATATATATATAATCATCAGCGCTATCTCTTCCTTTCCTGTAGCCTGCAAACATCGCAGTGCTACTGATATATGTTCCTGGATCCCTCCAGTAGTAATATATGAAATCCTCAGCGCTCTCTCCTCCTGTAGCCTGCAAACATCGCAGTGCTACCATTATATATTCATGGATCCTCCAAGCAATAATACGTATGGCCTCAAAGAGCAACTGCTGGCATAGCAGTGCAAAGAATATATATGTCCATGGATCCTTTAATATATGTATGGCCTCAAAGTAACATCAACGCTATTTCTATAGCACCTACTGACATAGCAGTGCAATTAATATGTGTCCATGGATCCTTCAACAATAATATATGTATGGCCTTAAAGTAACATCAGCGCTATTTCTATCGCACCTACTGACATAGCAGTGCAATTAATGTGTCCATGGATCCTTCCAACAATAATATATGTAAATCACTGGCCTATACACACCAAGGCCTATAGAACATCTCTTGAAATAACGTACCTTCTATCTGCAGATAATCACATAGAAATCTAATGGATAATCACACACATAAATCCATTAGCAATAATTCCGGTACACTTCGAAAAACATGGCTACATCACCTTTCCCGTTCACTCGCTGGGAACTCACTCACTAGACCACCTCTTTCCCAGCACACCCCAGCCAATCACACATGCGCCGGGCAAGCGAGCGAATATCGCTCAGCTTAAACACAGCTTAAACAAATTCATCTCACGCGGTAACTCAGCCGCCGTGAGAAACGTTCTGAATATCGAAGATTCGAATATAATTTGTTCATATATATTTTTTAACAAATTAACCAGCAGACAAAACCGGTGTCCAAGCAAGATAACCAAAATCCGGCTTGCATATCCTAAACCTCTTAACGATAACTTCCCTTAGACTAGAGGTAAGATAAAACAGTCTGCAACAACGTGCCACACACTAAGCAGGACCGTTAGTGAGGGTAACCACCATAGAAACTGGTCCAAAACGAAAGAAACTACACAGAGCACGGCACAACATGTAGGCCCATCGAAAAAAATTCATCAGGAAGAGATGTTGACTGATAGAACCAAAATACATCCGGACCCCAGTTCCTGCATTATGACTATACAGGGCCAACAGTATAGAGCACTGGTAGATACAGGAGCATCCATCAGCCTTATTAGGTTCCAGCTGTTCAAGAAGATCCAACATTTGGTACGATTCCAACCGTCCAAAACATACCTAGCTTCAGTCACAGGACAAAGACTAAAGTCAATTGGGACAGCATGGTTACAATTTTCCTTAGGTGAAACAAATTTTGAACACCCATATGTTATTACAAAAGGCATGTCTAGGAACCTTATCCTAGAGAGAGATTTTTTTAACAAAAACAAGGTTCGAAT
Organism: Oreohelix idahoensis; assembly: GCA_024509875.1. NCBI lineage: Eukaryota > Metazoa > Mollusca > Gastropoda > Stylommatophora > Oreohelicidae > Oreohelix > Oreohelix idahoensis. The sequence goes on from JAMPIV010015304.1 coordinate 560,967, forward strand.
ATACTATGACCTCCAGAAAATCAAAGTCAACAATATTTGCATTGATCTCCAGGACGATATTCACATCGCTTCCTTAATACGACTCACAGCTCCCATAACGGTAGCCCCAAACTCCCTAGTTGTAGCAAAGGGCAGAGTAAAAAATTCTGAGTATATCACACCAGGGCAATCGATCCAAATACAGCCCCTAGCAGAAGAAAGCATTATCGATGACCCATTGTTGCAAATTACAGAGGCAATCGCTGAAGTCTCGAAGTCCAGAGATTTCCCCATCATGATATTGAATATGTCAGGAAAAACTACCACTATAAATAGAGGCACAATTGTAGCACAAGTGGATACGTCAACGTTAAGACAAACTACACCCAATAGAGACCATTTACAAATTGTCTCAACCGCTCTTACTAGACCTAGTACACGAAATCGCAGTACAAATAACCATGACACACAAAAAGTAAACAGCTATCGTTCCTATAAAAAATAGACAGAAATACCAGCCACAGTTCTGCCCGGACGGCAGAAACGAACCAGTCCATATATAAGAAGGAAGTAAAGAGTAAGGCCACGGTATGAAAATGACTATACTCACTCATTTTTGCGCCCCAATACCCCAAGAGAAAAGATGAAGTGCTGTATATCAGGGAGAAACAGAGAAACAGAAATTGTATTGCCAGGAGGATATCTGAAGCTACAGGACAGAGATACATGCCCCATAGAGTATCAATATAATGCAAAAACAGGCGGATATGATGCAGTCCCAAAACCAATTGAATATCCTGAGGAACAGGAAGAATTCTTATACGATTCCACCACAGGAGGATACTATAGCAGCAAGGTTGAAAGCAGAAAGAAGGAAGAAATTGCACCCACAGAAAGAAGACAGCCCTATAGCACAAGAGAAAGACATACAGTAACGCACGCGAATAGGCGCAGTTACGGCAGCAATAATCAGAAAAAATGTCACAATAACGACTACCCCAGAAATAAAACAAGAAACGTATATATACAGTAAATGCAGTGACAAACGAAAATGCACACAGCAGATGGCAGAGGAGACAATACCAAGCACAGCCCAACGAACGGCAAAGAAATACTCAAAAGAAGACCACATACCAGGAGCAGAGATTTTCACAAGATGCAAGAAAAATGCCCCAATACTACGGGAAAGAAACAGAGGCATCAAGACAGACCAGAGATATCATAGCAGACCATAAATACAGTGAGAGGGTATCCCAGTTACTACCAACCCTGAACACCACAGATGAAAATAGGCCACGATTGAAAACGTTTGTGGAAAAACACCAGGACGTATTTGCACTCAACGACATGGAATTAGGCAGAACAAACACTGTCACAATGGACATACAAACAACAACAGAGGAACCAATACACCTCAAACCCTACCATACGCCTTTGAAAAACAGAGAACTAGTGGAAAGGTCTATAAATGAGATGCTACAAGCGGGAATTATCGAAAGATCCAGATCCCAATGGTCCTCCCCTTTAGTTATAGTATCCAAGAAAGATGGTTCCAGTCGCTTTTGTTGCGACTACCGTGCCCTGAACAAGATCACAAAAGTCATTTCCTACCCCTTGCCCAGAATAGACGATCTACTTGCGACGTTGGGAAAGTCTACCTATTTCACCCCACTTGATGCAAGGTCAGGCTTTTGGTGTATCCCTATGACACCTGAGGCAAAACAGAAATCCACATTCTGTTCACACGTCGGTAGTTTCTCTTGGAACGTTATGCCATTTGGTCTTAAGGGATCGCCAGCAACATATATGTCACTCATGGCCGAAGTTTTAAAGAGTTTACAACCATTCGCCCTAGCATATATAGACGATATACTGATACATACCGCAGGCACGTTAGAAGACCACCTTCGCAAGGTAGAAATAGTCTTTGATAGACTCAGGCATCACCAAATAAGGTTAAAACTGTCAAAGTGTGAATTTCTAATGACAGAAACTAAATATTTAGGCTTTGTCATCAATAGAGATGGTATCAGACCAGACGAAGACAAAGTTAAGGCCATAAGAGAGATGCCTAGCCCCAAGACAGTCAAGCAAACACGTTCCTTTATTGGGTCAGTAGGATATTATAGGCGCCATATCATACATTGCTCGAAAGCAGCTGAGCCATTGATAGCCCTTTCCCGCTTAGATGGACAGAAGAGTGCCAGAAATCGTTTGAATATCTAAAAAATGCCCTAACCACCATCCCGCTTCTTGGACATCATGACATTTCTCAGCCCATGATACTATACACCGATGCCTCGGACAACGCAATCGGTGCATGTTTGGTACAACAGTACTAAAAGATGAAACACCCTTCCTACCAAACATCCCCAATGAGAAACCCATTGCATTCTTATCCCACGCATTGTCAAAGTCACAGAAACGGTGGACCACCACTGAGAAAGAAGCATACGCCATTCACTATGCAGTACAGAAATTAGACTTTTATGTTAGAGGAACTAAACTCATTATACGAACTCATTATCAGCCTTTGGTTAACTGGCTCACCAAAACACAAGAACAGCTTAAGAAGTTACAGACATGGTCAATGAATTTACAGTCCTATGACACCACTATCGAATATATCCCTGGCACGTTAAACACCTGTGCAGATCTCCTATCTAGAATCAAATATGATGACGAGACAGAGGTAAAGACAAAAACAGTCAAAAATGACGGCACATCCTCGGAAATAAACGACAATGCTAAAGAAATTAATGTAATTACCTCACCAGAACCAAGTACTAACTCAAATTCTTCATCCCAAGTAGAGGAAGACAGGCAAGATAAGTTTGACATTCGGGTAGAACAAGCAAAAGATCCAGAAATTATCAGACTGCTCACACACGTCCAGAAAAACCCAACAAAAAGTAAAGACTTTACAGTACACCCAACGGATGGAGCTCTATATTATATCGATCATAAACAAGAAGGGACACTAAGAAAAGTCATTCCAACACATATAATCCCAGAAGTATTGTTACAGTTCCATGATAACAACGGACACATGGGAAGAGACAAAACAATTGATGTCATAAGGAGAAAGTATTATTGGCAAACCATGTACAAAGACGTTACAGAGAACGTAGCCACCTGTAGAGCATGTAAACTGAGAAACATGAAGCCACATTTAATTCCCCTTCAAGAAATGCAACCCTCCCATTATCCCATGCAGACAGTAAGCATTGACATATCAGGTCCCTACCCACTGACCCAATCAGGCAACAAATACCTCCTACACATGGTTGACCAATACTCTGTTTGGCCAGAAAGCTACCCACTCAGTGATGCCACATCGCAGTCCATCACGCAAATTTTTTTACAAGAATTCATTCCCAGGCATGGCTGTCCAAAACGAATTATTTCGGACAACGGTAAACAGTTTATCGGCAACCCATTTAAAGCCACCTTACACCAGCTGAATATCGAACATACTACAACCAGTTACTATTGTCCTAATGCAAATGGCAGAAATGAACGCATGCATGCCACCCTACATGATATTATTAGCAAATATATCAAGGGGAACCACCAATACTGGGACCTATACATTAACCAAGCTCTTGAAGCCATCCGAGTAAACGTGAACGATACCACAGGGATGTCACCATTTTACATGCTGTACGAAAGGGAGCAAAACTTTCCTCTAGACAACCTCCTTCGTCCACAGCGGAAATATATGGGAGAAGACCCCATAGAAATAATTCTTAAAGAAAAGCAAAAAGCTCACCAGATTGCACACCGAAATACGCGGAAGGCATTTTACAAAAAGCAGAAACAACATGATAAATCAGCCAAGCTACCAACGTTCAAAATAGGAGACAGAGTATACTACAAGAAACATGTCCGCAGCTCAAAATTCGACGACCGATGGTTAGATGGATACAAAATTACAGAACAAACGACGCCTGTAAACTTCACGATCTTGAATGAAGAGAAAAACCACAGAACAAAAGCTCATGCAAAACAACTCAGGATCGATAATCACAGACCCATTACACATCTGACTACAACTACCAGACCAGTCAGAAAAGCCACCCTACATTATAATCCATCCAGTACAGATTCGACGGACTTATCAGAGTCAGAGACGACAGACTCTGAATTCTACAAGTACGACCACGTACCCAGACCACCCACTGACGAAATACATCGAGCAAGACAACAACGAGACTCGTCCGAAAGCGAAGAAGATATCCCACCGGCAGAATTGCGTAATCGACTCCAAGACAGAGACCTGCGTATTAGAAATGAAGAAATCATGCCTCAAACATCAAGAGATGACAATACCAAGTCAACGTTTATCCACACTCAAACTTACTCCAGCAGTGACCATTCGTCAGTCGATACGTACCACACTCCCAGTTCAGGCAGCTCCAGTTGGAATACTAGTGACAACCAAACACTGCTATACCAAAAGAACAAGGTTGGTCGTTGCGAACAATAAGATCCTGAAGAAACCATACCCAAGCAGTTTGTTGAACCATATACCTCCAATCATTATGAAGACGAAACGCAACAAGAAATGAGAAACAACAGTTTCAACCCCAGTGCAGTTTTATCAGACCCCAACGAACAAAATGACACAGAAATGGTGGATGTATATGAAGGAGAAACAGACATTGATTCACCAGACCCAGACAGTACTGTTGGAACCAGTGATGCAGATTGCACCTTATTTGTACCAGTCAGCTCCAGTGTCAAACGCGCCTATAAAACAGAATCTGATGACTCACCTCCTGTCACCAAGATTCCTCGCATGCCGCAGAACCAGATCAGACGAAAAATTTTGAAGAAACGTAGGCATGTTTTGAAACCAAGCCGAGAGGTACTAGCCACACATTTCCAGGCCATATCACAGTCGGTACCATTTTCTTCAGCTTACCACCAACCTGTCAAAAGCAACAGTGTGCAAATTACTGTACCCACTATAAACAGTGTCAACGTACCGCAGACTCAGGTCAGACGAAAAATCAAGGCGAAACATACACCTACTTCCAAACCAAAAGATGTACTTGCCGCACATCCCAATCTACAGTGAAATCATCACCGTCTTCGTCGATGTCCTCCGCGCCCCAACAATCAGCCAATATTGTATCACCTACTGCACCCACAGTTGTTCAATAGGATGCTCGCTTATCCAGTCGGGAGATTATAATGCTAGAAATGATGAAACTCCTATAAACACGCCCAGGTGTTCATGTGCATGCCATCCCATGCACGGTCTACGCAAAAGTGAATATACAGTTTACACACATTTTAATCTTCCCATGTACTTAATTTTCAGACTATGCTTGACAGTTCCAGATGCCCTGTTACAGTGCGAAGTGTAAAAGCCTAACCAAGAAACTGTTTTCCCAGACAACTTATTGATGACAAGAGCAACTCAAGACCAGCCCAGATTGATTTTAATTAGATGTTGTTTTTTTGATTGTACAATAAAGTTGACACAAAATCACAGACTTGTTAATTGCAATCACACATATGACACATTACATTAGTTAGACAGTTCTTATCTTAACTTCCACTATCCCATTTATAACACATGTGTCGTGCTGATTTTGCTGTAACATGAATCTATGATAACTTTCCATATTTCCTAAGCTTGATTCTTGTCCTTGCACATTACAGAGTCCAGTGATTTTCTTTTCATGCATCTTCGCGCATCTTCTCTCAGACACTTTACACCAGAAGTCTTTCTCTCACTTACCACTAATCCTTTTAACCTGTGATACTTATGCCACTAGACTTGTCTATCCCTATAATGTTCTATTGAACCTACTATTACAGCTGATGAAAAATGTATAATTTATACCCATATCTGTCATGCTATATTTTTCTTCCCACAGGTGTATTTATTTTGAGTAATGTCCATGAAAATTTTTTTTTTGAAAATATTGCATTTAGCAAAATAGATTGTATATTCCATCTTTAACAAGCATTATAAGATTTCCCCACCTCACTTCTCACACCTTTTTCTTTCTATCATTCTGAGACGACATTCGGAACTTGTAAATTTATTCGCCAGATAATATCTTCATTCTTTTGAATTACAATATTTTTGTAATCCGGAGATAATCTATTTTCCCTCTATTCTTGACGACTCCACAGATACTGTCCTTTCACTTGTTCTCAACAGCGTTGCTAACATTCTTACCCATTTGCACTTTTAACTTCCATCATAGCCCCACTCATAAACTATTATATAAGGAGATACTATTGAATGCTGATGTTGCATTTTTTATGATTAAATTAAAACTGCAGAAGAGTTGGAAAGATACAAAAAATATACTACAGAATAGCATATTATACAAGATTGACATACATCCCTGCTGATGCATACCATTGTACCACCCCCACAAATTGTTGACTGTTAGTAAAAAAAATTACCTACCTGTATGACAAGCTGATATAAAATACACTGCCCAATTTCAAGACATTGCCTTTTCCCCAATACCCCAATGACATCTGCACATGCTCATTTTGCAGATAGAAACCCTATTGATAGCATTTGTGTATGCTAATCCCAGAGAAATACATTGCCATTTTTTTTTCCTGATGTTGCATGAGGCACATAAAAGGAAGAAGCACCTATTTATGAAGATTGCCTGTGCCATTATATGAGACACCATGTTATGATACAACTATATGATAGTACAACTAATATTATGATGGATGATAAAGTACTCCACATCAGTGTAGTATAATAAACAAAATGTTTGTCTTTTCTCGTGGATACAAAAGAAAGACGTCAAAATAATTGGAAAATCTTATGGATTTCCACGGACATATAACAAGTCATAGAACAAATCGGAGCAATATGATTGCCACTTAATGGGACCATAAGAGTATGGATCACCCATGGACATGAGATACACAAGAGGATTATGATAATCCTATGGCACCACAGAGGATATGGACAAACACTAAAATAATAATGGAAGGAAATGACTAAATATTTGTTATATACAGATGATAAGACATTATAAGATCCCTCCACATTTTGAGAAGATATTTTTGATTTTTACCCACTACCTTGTATTGTGAACATGGTTATAATCCGTTAGATAACAAATGATTATTAATTGCTGATGTTGATATTGAAATGGTTGTGATACCTTAAATAAAATTACGAAACAAGACCAGAGAGTCAAATAACTAAAATATTTGAAAATACTGAGATTTGATCACCCAATATGATGAATGGATTGAATATAATGCTACCCCACGGACTGACGTGTCATGGATATATATACAGTGGATGGATATATAATTATAAAAGAGTACCTAGATTGGACATCCATATTGCTGAATAACGAATTACCATTGGAATACATGTACCCTCATGCCCCATAATAATAATTAACTTAAATTATTGTGAATTTAAGAAAATAAATTGATCATCTGGCTGTAGCAGCAGATATTATGAACACCATATAGTTCTTAAAAACCTTCGACCTGCGAAGGCAGAACTGGTGTTGAAAATGAAAATATTATATAAAATATTTTTGTTGTATTATTGTTACTGAATTAAGATATTGTGACAGCCTGGTCGCTGTATCATGGATCCTATTATATGACAATGTCTGTCCAGGTTCGCTTACCTCTGTGGTTAGCTATGATATGCTGTATACCACAACAGTCACACACACACAGCACGTGATGCGATAACGCCATGGTAATTTGAATAGTTTATTTACATATGAAAGGATCATTGCTGTCTGCTCTGACCTCCACATTTGGTCCATCATAGAATATATAATATATAAGTTCATTCTTTCCCCACTCTCTCTCGCCCAGTATCAAATCTACACCTTCTGACCTTTTAACCATCAGTGATCATTCAGGTGCTATAGTCTCTATATTCTGTTCTCCCTTTCTTAGATTAGTTATTTATATACTCTCAGTGTTCAGGTTATCTTGATGGGACCGGACATCTCCGGGGGTGTTAATTTCCCTTGCCTCACTGAAGAATAGGACTACTGTCTATATGAAATAAAGTTCACCCTACGTACCTTTTCCTTTCTGAATAAAACCAACTCACATGGTTTTCTCCTTCTAGACAAGAATTTCTTCTATTCAATAATTCGGGTTAATCATTACCCAAACTACTTCCTTGTCCATGAAATATTTATCACATAAACTACTTGAATAATGCCATTATCATGGCTGCCCGCGTATATGCGGCTTCCCTCTCTGCCTCACGTTTCTGGACTGCCCGCTGAGAAAAACGTGCATTCCCTGGATTCTCGTTCACCTCTCTCAAGCGCAACATAGTTCGCGCATCTCCTTTTTGTACTCTATCTGAACCTACCCATTCATAATTCTCCTTATTCCTTCCCTTTGACTGTAAATCGTTCTCTAACTGCCACATTATCTCCCTTTCTCCCTTAAAAATAAATTATTTATCCGTAGGAGAAAAAATTTATTTTCATGACTGTACCAACACTATTATTGTACTTGTCCTATATACAAAAAAAATCTTTAGCAATGTGCTGTTACAACCCTATCTCAGCACATTACCAATTCTTATCTGTGCCAAAGGACAATTTCCCTTTACACAATACAATTAAATTGTACTGAGAACGTACATTCATCAACATCTCGTTCCCATTTATGACCACTCATCTTTGCTTTGTCTTATCTGCTCACGTTACATGATTTCAAAAAACATACTTTTTAGACATGTTATACATTCCACTTCCTTAGTGGTCATTATTATTTTTTTCTCATAACATGTCATTATTTTCTTATGTTACAACATATTATCATAACAAAACTGAGGAATAACTCTTTTCCCGTCACTTTTCTTAAGTGACCTTTCCTCATCACATTTATGACTGTTCTTAACCATTGTCTTTCTCACTCACATTCTGCCAACTGTGTACTTATCCATACAAAGTTTATTTCTGTTTACACATCCAGTCACTCCTAGTCATACATATAAATTCCTCATATCGTATTATCTTGTCGCCACACACCTGGTGTGAACTGTCTGGCCTTCCTCTTCTCTCGTATAAAGCCAAACATGTCTTCTGTCATGTCTCTCTATATACATAGTTCATGATGGCGTGAGCCATTTACTATCATGGCAACACTGAATTGCCATACTTCCGTCCACCCTTTTCTAACTAGACCTTTGTCCATAATCTCCTACGCGGAAATATTTGAAACTTCTTAGGTCTACGCATCTTAAACCGCGTTGTCGCTATGACCTACTTGCGTGTTTTTCTGCTGCTGACCTGTCACTTGAACTCCTTTTTCACAACACTGTCTCCTTGTGTGAGAATTTCTGTTATATATGTTCGGTGAGGGTTATCCTCAATAGACTCACATGTGTAGACTGATAAACACCGCACGTAACGTTTTTATATGTTTTTCGTTCCCTCCCTGGAACTTCTATTTGTGCTATCTCCTCTTTCCTTCTCCACAACACTGTCTCCCCATGTCTAAATTTCTACTGTATATGTTCGGTGAGGGTTATCCTCAATAGACTCACATTTGTAGTCTGATAAACACCGCACTTAACGTTTTTATATGTTTTTCGTTCCCTCCCTGGAACGTTCTCAACACAATTCTCTTCATGTATTACGGAGAAAAAAAATATGATTTCTCCCCAAAGCCTTCATAAGACTCGGTCACTGCCGCAAAAATCTCTCTTTGCCATTTTCTCCATGGCTTCTCACTTCTACATAAGTTCCTTCTAGAACTATCTCTTCTAAATGTCTGTGCCATCCTTCCTGTGGCTTCTCAATACTCCCGTCACTTATCCGTGACTCTCAATTTTCCCATACTTATTTATCCAAGTGATTCTCTTGTTTTCGCCATCTCCCATGGCCCTTATTACTCCCCGTCCAATATCTCAATTACTCACTCTTAATTTCGCCATCTCTTATGGCTCTTCTTCTTCTCACCTAATATCCTCGTCATTTTTCATGACCTTTTATCCCTCATCTCCCCCTCTACTTCACTTAATATCTATATTTTCTTTTTCCTTTATTTTTCTTCTGACTTCGATGACGATTTGCCTGCTCTGCCTTTCCTATCCACCTTTTCCTGTTTGCATCATCTATCATTTTCGTCAGAACCTTATCAATTTCAATTCGTGTTTGTGGAAAGTGTGTATGATATTTTCCCTCTAGCACTCTCCACACCATAATCTTGAGAAGTTAAAATCAGGCCGCTTTATGGTGGCTTCTATTACATTTTTCAACTCATCCATGCTTGGTTCAACTATTTTGGTAATTTTCTTCGTATTTATCTGATTTATACATCCAAGCTTCTCTTTCCATCGTTTATCCGCCTCCCTCCATGCAGTCTGCCTGATTGTCTCTGCATGTCGCATCCACATTTCTGCATTGTCCGTTATTATTTTCTCCAGATTGTATATTGGAAACTCCCTTTCTCTACTACTATCTCCACATTTACTCCCTTCTTCCTTACTTCCTGTACTACTCTTTTCTCTTCTAAAAGTGCTTTTGTGTCTGTTACTACCGTCACTCTCCTCAGACACTACACTGTCTGAGTCCGTCGACACTGATTCTGAAGACCAGCTCCGTCTACTGCTATATTCTGCTTCATTAACTGTCTGTCGACTTTTTCTCCTGGTCGATCTATACTCTTCTTTGTAATCCTCATTATCTGTGTCTTCCATATCTGTTTCTTCATCCATGATTTCGATCACAAGGTTATGAACTTCTCTTTGCCTTTTTGATAAGTCTGTATCAAACTTTCCTTCCAGCAATTTTCGGACCTTCCTTGTCGTCAAGGTGTTAAGATCGGCTCCTTTTAAGGTACCTTTTATTTCCTTCCTTATCTCATGTACACTTGGTTAAATTATTTTGGTACTCTCCTCTATCTGATTTATACATCCCGGATCGCTTTTCTCATTTTTCGGCCAATAAATTCTACGGCCTTCGTCGTCCGTTATATGCTCGAGCTCGTCCGACCTGTATCCATATTCGTCGGAGTGCATAACTCTATCCTCCTCCCCACTTGACGAATCGAATTCTGATTCTATGTCAAGCTGGTACTTTTTGTGTACTGTACTTATCTCTTCCAGTCTTGTCTTCCGTACTGCTCTTGGACGTCTATAGGATGTGTCCATGTCCTGTACTTCTTCTATCTTCTCTTTCCTATTGTCCACCTTTGCTGATCTTACTTTCTCTTTCAGTATTATCTGCATCAGTTCATCTTTCGTATTCTTTAACTCGATGCTATCCCTATGCTGTGGTATCACTACTTTAGCCGTTTGTTGGTTCATCCTTTTTACACTGAGTGGAATCTTAGACTTTCTCGTTATATCTAACCCATGTGACCATCTTTCATTTTCTCTCATGACGTCTTTCTCATTGTGTGCTGGCCCCAAGTGTGACGCTACAGTATCAATCTCAGTTTGTGTTTCGGCACTAATCATCTGTGTTTCATGTGTTTCTGGTTCTTGTGTACCAACGCTGACCTTGTCTCTCTGTATGTTTTCCTGTTTCTGGACTGTTGTCCTAACCTGACTTGTCCATGGTCTATTCCTATTACCTTCTTCCTTTATTGTAATATTTTGCTGACCAGATCCTATTATGTTTCTCCGCACTCCTAGCGGTTCTACCTTCATTTCCCAACCGTTCTGTGTTCTTATCTGGCACTTCTGTTGGTTTGCTATGTTGACGTTATTTATTTCTATGGGCTTCCCTTTTCTAATTTCTCCCACAAAAGTCCTGACCGCTATTCTTATTCTTCTTTTATTAAGTGTGTTCCAGTGTGCGCGTACATCCGCTGTTTCTGCGATTTTGTTTGTGTCCTTGTTTTCTCTATCACAAGTGTGACAATGTCCTTTCCCTATCGTATCGTACGATTTAGACTCTGCTTGAAGATCTCTTTCATTAAGTAATGTGTCTAATTGCCTTCTGATAGAGTTTATGATCAGATCAACAGATGAAAAAATCGCAATTTTAACTTTCTCCAATTCATCTGCTATTATTGACATTGCATATTTGTCAATGTATGTAAGCCCCTTACGGCATGCATGTGGGTCACCTGAAAATAAGTCTACATTACCTTTTATGTTTGCGTATTTAGCACTGTTGTCTACCTTGGCTAATGTGTCGGTAATCGTCTTTATGAGGGCCAAAGTCTGACTATCTTGCATGTTATGCTGTGTCTGTTCGGCCTGTGCCATCATCATACAATCTGAAAAATAGTTACTTATTTCTACCGTTAACTTAAACTAACTTGCACCTGAAAATGAACGGAAATTGTTCTATTAGTCTTGGGTTCCCTGAAAAAAACAATGTTATGGTTACCAAAACAAATTTTATGCATACACTGTTACAAGTCAATATTAGTGAGACTACAACGCTAATAATAATGATAAGAATAGTAATTAAACAACAGTAATAACATTAATAACAATAATATTACTATAATGTCTAATTAATAAGACAAGAATAATAATACAACAATGTCTGATTAAACTAATTAATTAAGACGTCTTCGTTGGAGTACTCTTTTGTCGCGATGTTGCCCGCGCGTGACCGACTTTTTTTTTTCCACAAACACTATTGTTATATTTTTATACCATCCGGACTAAACACTGTTTTGCTACACATAAACCTGTCGTGAATCGGTTACTGTACTGCACTCTATGACCTGTTAAGACTACTTGATGAGCGATACCCGTTGACCTGACCGTCTGCTGTGATGAGTGTCCCCGTGCTGGAAAATTTGAATGAAAACAATTTTTCCCGACTTGGTGTTACAGGACAGTGAATATTGTACCTGCTGTGTTTCTGCGAACCCATCTCGTGCAGGCGTGAAGAAAAAAAATCTTGACTTGATTTCTGAGCTGGCGTTTCTGGTTGAGTGGTTCCCAACCTGTCACTTCTTCTGTTTACACTTTGACTGTACTGTTTTTCTTCGTATGTGTGAAACTGCAACTTTGCCTTCTATCTGCGTTGCCCCGCCGTCTGTGGTTCTTGAAGTCTGTCATCAACCAGTTTGTGTGTTGTACTTTGTCTTGATGAATGACTGATTTTCAATGCTGGCTGAGGTTGGTCTCGGCTCCCGAATTGTATAATGTGTGGCGTACTTTGCCTTGTGACGACTTATTCTCGGGCAGGTCGATTTGAAAGAAGAAAATTCCGACTTGGTTTTCGGACCGACGTTTCTGCTTGGCTGGTTCCGATACTGTTCACTTTGTTCTGTGTTTACAACTTACACTGTTGTCACTCTGTTTTTTTTTCATGTTATAAAAACGTAAATATGATTTTTTCTTCGTTGTACTTTGCCGTCTGTATTATCACGGCTATCTGTCGTCCGTGGTTGTTGAAATCTGTTACAGCGTCAAACGTATCTATGTCTTCTGCCTGAAGCGAGGAGAGATGGCAGCATAAAGCACAGTTGTTGAACTCCTGTTTAGAAACAATGTGTGTGTGCTGCTGCTAGAGGTTGGTTACGGCACCAATTCTATACAGATGTGACATGCGTCGACATCAGGTTTCCACAGCACATTACGACATAGTAAACTTGAAATAGTTTTTATTTACATATGAAAGGATCATTGCTGTCTGCTCTGACCTCCACATTTGGTCCATCATAGAATATATAATATATAAGTTATTCTTTCCCCACTCTCTCTCGCCCAGTATCAAATCTACACCTTCTGACCTTTTAACCATCAGTGATCATTCAGGTGCTATAGTCTCTATATTCTGTTCTCCCTTTCTTAGATTAGTTATTTATATACTCTCAGTGTTCAGGTTATCTTGATGGGACCGGACATCTCCGGGGGTGTTAATTTCCTTTGCCTCACTGAAGAATAGGACTACTGTCTATATGAAATAAAGTTCACCCTACGTACCTTTTCCTTTCTGAATAAAACCAACTCACATGGTTTTCTCCTTCTAGACAAGAATTTCTTCTATTCAATAATTCGGGTTGATCATTACCCAAACTACTTCCTTGTCCATGAAATATTTATCACATAAACTACTTGAACAATGCCATTATCATGGCTGCCGCGTATATGCGGCTTCCCTCTCTGCCTCACGTTTCTGGACTGCCCGCTGAGAAAAGCGTGCATTCCCTGGATTCTCGTTCACCTCTCTCATGCGCAACATAGTTAGCGCATCTCCTTTTTGTACTCTATCTGAACCTACCCATTCATAATTCTCCTTATTCCTTCCCTTTGACTGTAAATCGTTCTCTAACTGCCACAATATTCGACTTGATGTTCTATAATGATTGTATGATGTGTTGTTGAAAAATATTGACAAATACAGCTCATAAGGTTCACTAAGGATGTATTTCTAGTGATAACAGGAGAACTAGACAGGATCCCAGTAGCATGGAATTTTGGAACGCCATAAATGATATACTGAACTTAAAAGAACAAATGAAGAAAAATGTTACACTATATATATGGAACCAAAGATAACAGGGATACATAGTAACCAGAGTGCCAGGAACCTTGTCTTAAATGGGAATATTGAAAATTTATGTCAATGACATGTTGTAAACATATTGTGTTGATGATTGATTGAATAAGTTGATGTATGATAATTACGACAAAGCTAATACACAGATGATTTTCTTGAAAAAGACTAGTAATAATAAATAATTTTAAGCTATGGCTCACATAAGAGAATAACGTGTGGACAGAAAACAAGAAAAAAAAGAATGGTTTCAAACAATTAGAAATGGCTGAGTCATAAATGGACAGGATCACTACCAGACCTATTACCTGTGTGGATATTGGAGACAAACATCACATATTTTGAAGAAAAAAAAATGTAATATAGAACATTCTCTACAGTGATGGACTTGGAACGAATTCATACACTTACCATTTGGAAAATGTCAAATACAGGAAACATTCAGACACAAATATATAAGGTTAAGCCATGAGGCTTTAATGCTTTTATTGTGTAAAATATGATTGCATGTTAACATGTTAATGGTTACATTATAATTTAGAAATGTTTACCCATATGCCTGGAGATGTTTTTAAAAAAAATAATAACAATGAGCAACTAGATCATTTACTCGAAAAGAAAACATGATGGATAACCAAGGAAGGATAAACTGTTTTATGAAAAGAAGATCATCAGGACAATAAAGATTTGGAGACCTTCAAAATCTCTATGAATAAAGTGTAAAATACTTGGAAACTAAATAAATAAATTACACCCATGGTTATGGAACATCAGAAGGAAAATAAATTCAACATTTTTTAGGGTACTTGAAGCCGTAGGATATGGAACCAATGACAGGAACAGAAATGATATTACACCCTGCCCCCCACAGTGACAAATAGTATGTTGTCAACATGCACCTGGATTATGTTAATGCAGTTGACTTATGCAGATAAGACATATTATTGCTCATATTTCCCAGTGTTGCCACTCGTCACAATTTTTAAGTGACGACCTTATGTATTGGATGATGTTAGGAATATTTTGTTGGTCAGTGTTGCCAATTGGAAAATTTGGTGACAAATGTTGTAATACGCTGGATAGTTTAAATTTTTTTTTTTGAAGTTGATGTCCATCACTAAGTTTTTATAGAAGTTGATCTCATATAGACATAGGACCCCAGTGTAGGATTTAGATTAAATTTTTCCAGAACATTTTTGGACTTAGAAAAATTGTTTGGACTTTAAATTTTTCTGAAAATTTTTAACTTAGAAAATTTTTGGGATATTCTTGGATATTGATAGTATACAAATGTCTCCCTACGGGATACATTTGCAGGGCCCCGGGATCTGCATGTAGCCGCGTATACCGTGATTTCTTCGGAAACAGGCTATATCCCACTAAAGACGGAAGAGGCACAGATTAATATCTTATGAGAAACAGAAGATAAAAATAACTAATTGACATACCATTTATTTAGACTAGCTTCGCTTCACAAATGCCACATAGTAGTCAGGTGATCCCCCTAACCAATCAGGGAGCTCAGAATTTTCCCCGGGAGGAAGGAACGCGACGCCATATTAGTCAGTTAGAATGAAAGAGCGATTGCCGAAAGGACGTGTCTGGTCCAGCTCATTGATTTTTCTTAATTTGAGGAGATCAACTTCATATTGTTATAAAACGTGCATTCTAGGATGTTGAATGACGTTATATTCATAGTATTTGTAAGTATTCAAATACAAATGAATGCATTCCTTTGTTAGAGTTTTCAGCCACAGATGCAGGCGAGCTATGCTCGAAGATTGGATTTAAAATGATATCAAATCCTATATCTGAACGCTTTGCTTAAGAAGAAGGTCCTTATGTTGAAAGATATTGAACCTAGGCCTAAGGAATATCATGAAGCAAAATAAAGGCTGGACTAATAAAATAAACTGAAGATGTTAAATGTCGTCGAAACCCAGAAGACATTAACAAATAAAAGGAACATTGTAGAAGAAGGAAGAGTCCCACCATTTGAAGATTGAAAACGTTGAACAGATGCAACGGGGATTTTGCATCAATGAAATAATAATTTGACAATATAGGTGAAATTGCCTGTTACTGTAAATATGCAATTATTTAAGAACTTGTTGTATTTGGATTTAGCCAGCTCCTGTTGAAGGCTATTAAAAGTTGTTTACATGAAGAAAATGCTGTTGAAGAATTATTGTTCAACTTGGAAATTATGCTGAGAATTTAACCTATGCCAATTAAATTGCTATTCTACATCACCAAGAGAAGAAAATCGAACCTGGTAAAGATATTGAAGAAGAGAAATAAAGAGCTCTTGCGGATAGGCTAGTAACAAATCTACTCTCTGAATAAAAATAAAGAACCTCTGAATAGTAGGAGATACTATAATTAAGAGGCAAATAAACATAGGCACTGCCACATAAAACTATATAATGCCTTTGGACCAGTAGCCTATTATTAGAAGATACCCGCCCGGTAACAGACTTCTATATGGTGTCAACCTTAAACCCACTAAGGAGGCACTAAGAAGAGCAGGGGCGGTCACATACTGTTAGACATGACGCGGTGCGTCGTTATGCTACCGCATGACAACGATCTATATACACCCTTCGTAGTCTGAACTTCGTCCAAGTCAGACGTGTTATTCATTGCTCCCGAGATATATTGTGCAGAGGTTCTCCTTAACTATAGGCCAAAAGGGTCGGCCGTTTTGATGTATGGATGCAGGATCAAGTCGTGCCATTGTTATGTATAATCTTAGTTTAAAGAAGTAACGCAGGGAGTATTAAATATGATTGTCAGAATTATTATATCGCCAAATTTATGGCTGTTCGTTACCGGATGACCGACATACGGCATCGCGTGTAAACAGTCAGACCTTTTGACGACAGAGGAGTTAATATAGGAGACGATATTGGACTGCACGAATTGAATGTATAAATGTATTTATGCCATGAATTCGATGAACTGTTATCTGTAATACATATGTAATTATGTGGACTGTAAAACCGTACAGAGTTGTCAACTTACTACAGTTGAAATTGGTCAGAATAACCACCATTCGCAACTAACAACAAATAACACGATTGCTCAATAAGAACGATTTTAATACAAGGGAAAAATGCAGGCAGAAAAATAATATGAAGCCACCTTTCACTCTTCAACAAAAGCCCAATATAACAAATGGGAAAAGGACGGTTTAACAGTGAAGCTATATTATCTTTACCTGATGTACATCTTTTGTCGACTGAAAGCTGGAAAGATATTTCCATAGCTCCTACTTTATCTTCTAATCAGAACACTATCTTGTCTCTAACAGAGAGTCTGTGACGAACACTATCTTGTCTCTAACAGAGAGTCTGTGAGGAACACTATCTTGTCTCTAACAGAGCGTATGTGAGGAACACTATCTTGTCTCTAACAGATCGTATGTGAGGAACACTATATTGTCTCTAACAGAGCGTATGTGAGGAACACTATCTTGTCGCTAACAGAGAGTCGGTGATGAACACTATCTTGTCTCTAACAGAGAATCGGTGAGGAACACTATCTTGTCTCTAACAGATAATCTGTGAGGAACACTATCGTCTCTCTAACAGAGAGTCTGTGAGGAACACTATAATAGCCCCTTTAATCATAACTGACTTTGGGAATGCACCCCTGAGGTGACAGCACTCAGCTGTTTATTTTCCTGGTGTTCCTTTCGACATTTCTCCTCTTTTCTGTTTGTTGTGCTAGCTTCGTTTCGCCAAATCTAAGGTGGCGCCGTAGATAGTATCGCCACTCGGTGGGATCGGCAGCTTTATTCTCCTAGGCTGCTTGATTTATGTCCAGTGCCCTCATGTCTCTTTTGTACACATCTTTGAATCTCAGCTGTGGTCGCCCAACTGTTCTTTTGCCATCTGCTTGTTGTCCATAGAAGATATCTTTCGGGATGCGACCATCTTCCATATGGCGCGCATGGC
The DNA here is from genome assembly GCA_024509875.1 of Oreohelix idahoensis. Lineage (NCBI taxonomy): Eukaryota > Metazoa > Mollusca > Gastropoda > Stylommatophora > Oreohelicidae > Oreohelix > Oreohelix idahoensis. The sequence goes on from JAMPIV010015304.1 coordinate 579,373, forward strand.
AAAGCCTGCGTAGTCTGCGCTTTCTAAGCAGTGTATGCATGCTTTGAAGGCCAGAACGTGACACCACCTCGACATTTATCACTTTGTCTTCCAACAAAATACCGAGAATTTGACGCAGACACCGTAGATGGTAGGTGTGGCAGCGGTGGTTAACAGTTGGTTGATGCACACAGTCTTTGTCTACCCAGGATCTTTTGCCTCAAGCGTTGGTGATTGACTTTTCCGTATGTTGGCCGTTTATATACAGTACACATTTAGTGACCACATAATACCACGTAGCAACTCTGGTACAAACATGGGAACGCCGCATTCAAATGGAATAAATGTTTATGTACACTATGTATAACACATGTCGTCGGTGACCCATCTAACAATCTGGGTCCATCCGACTCTCCTCTCTTGAACACTATTATCTTCCATACACCAATGTAATTCAGAATTTCACTGGCTTATGTATATTGTCCCTTTCAAGACAGTACAGGTATATTATTGGAATGCGCTCCGGTTATTAAGATAGTTATACCGGACTGGCTCTGGGGAATGTAACTTTTCCTGATTATGGTGGCCGCTATGTTAGCACACTTATCCACCATGGAATTGTCATAACTACCCTACGTACCCTTCCTTCAGAAGATAGCTTCACCGCTCCTTGTACTATTGTCGGAACTCGTCAGCCTACCTATATATTGAGGCTTTTTACTACACAACCCGGACTCGGGATATCTAAGAGACGATACATAGGCTCCTTTAACTAGTGGTCGCCTTTAATATGGCTGCCCTGCTTCTGTTCCGACGTCTCTCACGCTTCTGCCTGATGCTGAGAAAGACGTGCCTAACCTCTTTCTGTGTTGACCTTCCTATGCGCATCATTTCCGTACATCCCTTTTTTCAGCCTCGTCTATACCAACTCATGTTAGACTTCTCATTCCTCTTTCCCTGACTGCCACAGTTGCAAGAAAGTGCTAACTGAATTACACTTATTATTGACCCAAGCTTGCGCCGCGCCTCCCCCTCCCTCCCCTCAATAAAGAAGGGCACCACAGCTGAAGTTTGAAAGATGTGTGCAAGAGAGACATGAAGAGATACGTCTAGGATTCTGGGAGCACGGAGATGCCGATCGCATCAAATGGAGATGCCCTCAAAGATTATGCCAACAGAGACTCTTACAACAATGGGTGGAAATAACCATTTTAGTGATGTCCCCTTAACGGAATTTGGTTCACAGATAGTCTACAAAAATACGACAACCACATTAGTATTCTAGCGATGGTACTATATGTGATATTTTCTCTTCACGTACACTGATTGTATCCAGGCTAGAAGAGGGATGACAGTGTAGCGGTTTGACTGATTGTATCCAGGCTGGGTGAGGGCTGTCAGTGTAGCACGTTTAACTAAGTGTATCTAGGCTGGGAGAGGACTGACAGTGTAGCGGAATTAATTAATTACTTTTGAGCGCGTGTGTTACGTGGATGTAAATAATGGACAATAAAAAAAACAAAGCTAGATGATAGCATAACCGGTAGCCTATATTGTGTGGTGTTACGGAACACTATCACAGATATTATGGTATCTAAAAAAAGAATAATACACTATTGCAAGGACCAGATTCTGGGAGGACACAGTAGTACCATGGATCTACCGACAGCATCGTAACACACTAGGAAAACATTATACTGATTTATCTTAACATCAATTTTTTAAATTTTTTTTAAGCACATAATTTTTTACATTTAATTATAATATACATATAATGTATAATGCTCAGTGCACAGAATATACATACATTGTAAATGCCAATTGTCAAATATACCCAGATTAATGCTTATTTGAAAAAAAAAAAACCCAGATACCCAGAAGAAATTGCTTTCCTTTGCAATCGGTGGTCATTTATGAGACTTCGAGGAACCCATCTTGCGCAAACCTTAGAAAATCTGAGTTTTTATAATTGCATTTGCACTACCAATGCTGACTGACAGCTGTAAGGCCAATTGTTGAGTAGTGATTCGTCTATCAGTAAGAATAATGCCCTCAGCTCATTTCAACGTTTCTGCGTTGGTGGCTGTGGCAGGACGTCCACAGCGAGGCCGATCAAGCAGCTCCGTATCTCCACTTCCTGATTCTTTGCTTCTCTGAACCCAGCGACTGACTGTACTCCTGCCGACTGCAAAATTTCCATACACATCACATAGACGCTTGTGAATGTTCACAACAGTTTCCTTCTCTGCAACAAGAAATTCTATCACAATTCGCTGCTTATAACGCATGTTGCTAACACGCTCCATTTCAACGGTTTAGGGCAGCCGTATTATTTGGCTGGTTGCGGTGCAATTTGGTGCACACAATTGGCACATGCCATATTTGAAGTGTGCAACATTTCATGCTTCTATCTTAATTATTAGCTGAGAAAAACGATGTGGTGCATTACTTTCTGAATGCCCCTCGTATGTACAATTAATCTATCCTATGTTGCATTATGTGAGCGTTGGTGGCGCAAAATCATCAGCGGTCCGTGATCTCAGGTTGTGTGGTGTAGTGAGAAGAGACGGTGACTTCAGCGTCTGTTTGCTTACCAGCAACTGGTGCAAGTGTTAACTAAGACAGAGCTAAATTTCATACTTTCTAACTAATGGAAATTCTTGTCCGGTTCTTGTCTTTATCTCCACAATGTTGACTGTCATACCATCTCTGTGTTGTTTCCCTTTGTTACTCAATGTTTTCTTACTCCAACGTACAGCCAATATGATGAGAAATTGTGCCAAGAGGCATCCGTTTCACAGCCAGTTCTTATCCTAAACGGTTATACAAGTTGTCCTTAAGATGTCCTTTCTGGAGAAATGTGTATCTCACTTCTTCATACGTTTTCTTTGTTAAGATGATGATCTTCAGTGGAACTCCATAACGCCTGATCAATTTCCAAGTGATTCTTAACCTCTACTACCAAATGCCTTTTTATAGTTGACAAATCCAATGTAAAGAGCTAAGTTCCATTCTAGTAAATGTTCGGGACCCGAGGGGAACAAAAAATAAAAACACTGTGACCTACCATCAACTCGTAAAAAGCGAATAAGAAGGGGGGTTTAGATATGGGGTGATTACTCAGAACTCCGCCTATGCCGGTCCCAAGCCCGGATGAAAAAGGAGGAGGGCGGCCTGCATGGAGGCCGTAAGGAGGCAGCCCCTCCACCATGCAAAGGCACAACAGGCCAATCACCTGTTTGCTTTAAATCACGATTACGAGCAATACAAGAGAGAAAACCGGACTGATTCTAAAGGCGACGAACTGGAACGGACTACGGACTACGACTTATGGAACTTGGAACACAAGAAGTATAAATGGTAAGGAAGAAGAGCTGGTGGAAGAGATGAGGAAAGCAAAACTAGAAATCCTGGCTATAATGGAAACGAAGAAAAAAGGACAAGGAGTCATGGATCTCGATGGCAACACGTTGCTCTACAGTGGTGTACCCATATCTGAAAGAGCTAAAGGGGGCGTGGGTTGCATTGTGGCCCAAAAACAAAAAGATAGTATCAAGGGATGGAACTTTGTCTCGGAGCGCAGTATGGTTGTAAAACTAAAAGAAGGAGAAACCATAGTCAACCTGGTCATAGTGTATGAGCCAAATGAGGATGAGAGAGCAGAGGTCAAGGAGGAATTCTTCGAGCTGCATCAAAGGACAGTGGATGACTGCCTAGTTGAAGTTATCATGCTCGGAGATTTTAATGCCAGAGTTGGAAATGACCATGCTAGATGGGGTGGAGTTATCGGAAGATATGGAGAAGATACTCTCAATGACAATGGAAAGCGACTCCTTAGATTCTGCAGTGAGCAGAATCTGATCATTACAAACACAAAGTTCCCCCATAAGCGCATACATGCATACACTAGATGTGAACCAACCAAGAATGAGAAGTCAGTGATCGACTATGCCATTGTTCGGAGATGCTCATTCAGATATGTCCGAGATGCAAGAGTCTGGAGGGGGCCAGAGATTGGAAGTGATCACTACCTGCTAACAATCAAACAAACAACTGAAAGAGATGCTCAGCCTAGGAACTGCCCAACATCACGCAAGAAACCAAGTAAACGAGCAAGAGAAATGAGCATTAGGACATACAAGCTGAGAGAGCCAGAAATTAAGACCAGATATCAGGGGCTTATTGCTACAGCAGTGAGCAACACAGAAGAACGACCTGATGACTTGGAAACCCTCTGGAATAAATTCAAGGATATCATAAAGACAGCTGCTGCAGAAGCATGCGGTGAAGTCCGACTTGGGAACCAGAGAAAGAGGACACCTTGGTGGACAGAGGAAGTCAAAGAGAAAATAAGAGAGAAGAAAATGGCATGGAAACAATACTTAGGAGCTAAAAACACAACAGGACAAATGGAAAAATATAGAGAATATGTGACACTCAGAACAGAAGCAAAGAACAAAGTGCTAGCAGCAAAACAGAAGTCCTGGGGAAGAATTTGGAGAAAAGCTAGAAAAAGATGCACAAGAAAACCAGAAATTGTTCTATAAGACCCTAAAGAACACGAGGAAGGAAAAACAATGCCCTCTCAAATTTATAAAGGACAAGCAAGGCAAATTGCTTACTGCCCCGAAGGAAGTAATGGAAAGATGGAAAGAATATTTCTCAGAACTCCTTGATGGTGAGCAAGGTCAAGCATCAGAAACGATAACCACTAGCACAGAAAATGAAACAAATGGTGATGAAGATGACATAAAGATGAAAGAACTGAAGGCAGCACTGGAGAAAATCAAGATGGTCAAAGCAGCAGGGCATGTTGGGATAACACCAGAAATGGTTAAGTACATGGGAGCATCAGGTGACCTATTACTCTTAAGGGTCCTACAGGCAGCATGGTGCAACAAGACCATACCAAAGGATTGGGAGATTGCCATCATAACACCAATTTTCAAAAAGGGTGACAATCGACAGTGTGGAAACCATAGAGGCATATCCCTTCTCAGTGTCCCTGGTAAAATCTACTCTAGAATCCTAGAGCAGAGACTCCGAGGCCTAGCTGAGCCACAATTGAATGAGGTCCAGTGCGGATTCCGAGCAAACCGAAGTACTCAAGACCTAATCTTCACACTCAGACAGCTGAGTGAAAAGGCCCTTGAGTATAAGAGTGAGATCCATCTTTGTTTCATAGATCTGGAAAAGGCGTTTGACAGGGTCCCCTGGAGCAAACTTTGGGACTGTTTGGCAAGGAAGAATATTCCAGCACCTCTGATTCATGCTATACAGAGCTTCTACAAGTCTTGCAGAAATTATGTGAGGACAGCAAACCATAAGTCAGAAGAGTTCAGGACCACCATTGGTGTAAGACAAGGTGATATCCTATCACCTTACCTCTTCATACTCCTTATGGACGATGTCATCAAGGCATGTAAGGAGAGAACAAGAAAGTATTCAGTGGGGTACTGGAAGATGAGACAGCGGTAATGTTCACCCTTAGCCCCACCGATGTCTTATTGTAACTTTTCGTTTACTTTGTACATCGACTTTAAGCAAACATTCGTACGACTTTAAGCAAACATTCGTACGATATCCATATCGACTTTTTAATCAAGATTTAACGCGGGAAACGCTATGACTTTTGCGTTTCTGTCGCTGCAGCATACTTGTTTGTGCCGCGTACTTGTTGTTCAGTTATATACAACTAATATTTCGCACAGCACTAAAGCTAAATATTTCGCAACACCATAAATTAGTAAGTACAGTATCATAAGATTATGATCGTTATTGTACTTTCAATAATTATTTATTGCGACTTGTTAACACAGTGACGTGATAATTAGGCTATGTCATATTTCACAAAGATGGGTTAGGGCCTGCATGACAAAATACAAGATAAATTATATATGTGCTTCTGTTTCATTTATTTTTTGACAATAGAGATTGAATGTATGCTTTATTTCTGTATTATACAGCTCTTGCTGTCGCTTGGTTTAACTGCCAGCTCTGTCATTGCCGCGTTACCGGCTGAGAGTATTCATTACATATTACCAAACGTCATAAATTAGTAAGTACCTGCCGCATCATAATATTGTAATCATTAATGTGCCGTTATTAATTATTGATGCTGTTTATTGCGAGAGTATTGTACTTTCACTTGTTAAAACAGTCTTCCTCTTCTTTGTACACTCTCATCCGTCTGCTTGATCTTTGTACACTCTCATCCGTCTGCTTGAATGTGTCCTCGAAAGTTATGCTTGCATCAGGCTGAGGTAGCTTTCCACCTTCCTGTGCCAATCTGTCAGCCCCTTCATTGCCGGTGATGGTACAATGAGATGGGGGTTTACCGAGATGGAATCCATTAGATCACAACTCTCTTCAATCGTTGACATAGTTTGTGCAGCACCACTCTTAGGTCATGCAGGTCTGCATTATCTTGACATTTAAAAGTTGCAATTACTAACAGTGCTTAAGCTAAGACAGCAACTTGTCTGTCTTTGCTTTCTTCTGTCATTATCACCTCAACTGCAGTTTTCAAGGTATCTGCCTCTGCTGTGATAGTGACTTTTGAACATTGTGTTACAATTCACAATTTAAAGAACGAATGAACATTTACACACACACACACACACACTAATTTGTGAGAGCAGTGAGTTAAGAGTAAGGGCAAGTAAAGCTGATTGCATCCATATATATAATTATAAAGAAGATGACAATTCTGATAAATGATATATGTGCTTTTATTTTATTTATTTATTGAAAATTCTGATATCTTGAATGTATGCTTTATTTCTATATTCTACAGGTCTTTTTATGTGCTATGGCTGCACAAACAGAAATTGTTGGTGCAAACACTGTTTTAAATGATGACCAAATACAGGCTGAACGATGGAATATGCTTAGCCTTTATGAAGAAATAAGAGACACAGGGAGCTGCCTAAAATGGCTGGCAAGCAGGCATATGATAAGAAATTCAGTGCAGTGTAATAGCTGTTCCCAACCAGCAGTTCTGAGTAACTATGCGAGAGGCATTGATGGAAAATGCTGGAGGTGCAGGCGATGCAATAAATCGTTCAGTGTCCGGAGTGACTCATTTTTTGCCAGGAGTCATCTCAAATTGCAACAGATAGTGCTAATTATATATTTGTGGGCATTTGATACCCCCAGCAAACGGATATCGCAGGAAGTGAATGTGAGCAAACAGAATATAGTGGACTGGTGCAATTTTTGTCGAGAGGAATGTGGAAAGTGGCTAGCACAAAGACCACCTGAGATTGGGGGTATCTCAGATAGTGGTGAACCCATAGTAGTGGAAATTGATGAATCCAAATTCTTCCACAGAAAATATCACAGAGGTCGGTGGTACGAGGGCCACTGGGTGTTTGGTGGTATTGAGAGGGTGTCAAAGAAATGTATCCTGTTTGAAGTTCCTGACCACACATCAGGAACGCTAGAAGGTCTTATAGAACGATACATTGTACCAGGAAGTCATATTGTATCAGACGGATTTGGGTCATACAATAACATAGCTATGTTAAATGGTGGAGTTTATTTGCATTCCGTGGTGGTGCATGCGCACAATTTTGTGAACCCTCAAGACCCCGGAGTGCACACACAGACTATTGAAAACATGTGGATGCGTGCAAAAAGGAAATTTAAACGACAGTTTGGAACGAGCAGGGTATTGTTTGCCTCATATATTGACGAATTTATGTGGCGAAGTTCATGTAGAAATGAAGACCCTTTCAGTTCCTTTCTTCTTTGCCTGTCTCAAAATTATACTCTGTAATGGGAGCATACTAATGTGACAAAAGGCAAACAATTGTCCTTAGACCTCATCATCGAGCATGGTGAACCCACTGAAGCTGGCCTCTTTGCAGAAATAGTGCATGCAAGCATTCATGTGCTACTGCAGCGCCAGTATTTTGTAGCAATTTATTTGTACAAAATGATGTTGCTAGCTTCAAGCACAAACTCTTATTAGTTTCTACTTATGACATGCTAACATTTTTTCTGTGCAACCAAATCAATCAGCATTGTGCCAGAGAAGTACTTGCTAGACAACACAACCTTTCCACACTCCTCGTGGCTGATGTAAATTGTATTGTCAACTTTAGTCTTATTTGCTTTGTTTTTATCAACTTCAATGCAAGCATTCATCTGCTGTTGCTGCGCCGGTTTCTTGTAGCAATTTATTTTTACAAGATGATGTTGCTCCAAGCACAAAGTCATATTACTTTCCTCTTACGACATGCTTAACGTTTGTCTGTGGAACCGCTCGAACATCGATTACACTGCGTTGTGTTTCTTTTCATACGTATACTTGCCAGCCATTTGAGTGAAATACACAAGACAGCACGAAATGGAGCATTTAAATAATATTCAAGTTCACCTATTTGTATCTGTTAAACATCAATTACGGATACAGAAATACAAGTGCTAAACGTGATTGCTTCAAAGCATACAATTGTTTATTGTTTCTTTTGTGTGGAAAACTGTACAGTTAATTGTTTGACATGTGATATTTGTGTCTTTTGCATTGAGTTGTTATGTTTTGTAAGGACAACTTTACATGAAATTAACTGACAATATACTTTGTATATTTGTGAAACATTCATGTGGGTTTGATAAATGCAAATGCTAAATTAAAATGCTTCATAATATACTATTGCTTCCTTTTTTTTATGTAGGAATATTTTTGTGAGGGAAATTTGTACACCTGGCCCTTTTATGTGGTAAATAGTCATTATGTCTTGGAAGAACAATTGTGTATTACAATAATTCACAACTTCATCTGCGCATCGAATGTTGGCTGAAATGGATCTCCAACTTTATCTGTCTCTTGTCTTGATGGTGGACCCTTGTACTGTATAACGAGATCTGTCAATGTCTTGATATCTACATTTTTAGGACTTCTTTGAGCCGCGCTAGCGTAGTGGTTACAACACCGCTCTGGCGACCGGGTGATTCAGGATCAAACCCGGGCGACGGCATTTGAGGATTTTTCGTCGACCGGGATTTGGACTGGATTAACTCGAGACCTGGCAAGGACATTTGAAGGAGTGTCGTCGACCAGGGACTGGCGGCTCCTGAGCCGACCCAGCTCCAATGGGTACCTCCGAAAACGGCGAGTATCTGCCTGAATGGCGAGGGACACTTGTCTCTGTACAAGAAAATAGGATACTCACGTAAAAATCAATGTCAGGTTAGACATTAAAAATAACCTGAGATTTTGCCTCGAGTAGTAGCGGGCGTAAAAAAAAAAAAGGACTTCTTTGTTAACTTCTTACATGAGTAGAATGACATTCTTCTATATATATATATATCCACATCGGAGAGGCGTCAGTTCTTTCTTCTCATAGTTTGCTGTCTATGTTTCTACACCACACAATAATGAAGAATATATATATATATATATATATATATATATATATATATATATATATATATATATATATATATATATATATATATATATATATATATATATATATATATAGCTTTTGATGATTTTCAATTTGAAAATGTAAATTACTTGTTCAGATGTTAGCATCGGTCTTATATTGCTAAATGTCGCTTTTCCCTGCCTATTACATGCTTCATTTCTGTTTTGCATCTGCAATCATCTATTTCTCTGTGATCAAGATATGAGAAACTCTTGATTTGGTCCAATATTTTGACATTTATGAAGATGTAATTGTGATTTGATAAATTAAGGTGCTACATTAAATTACTTCACAACATACTATTACTTATATTTTGTTTTGTCAGGTAAACTGTTCACTAAATCGCTTTACATCTAAGTTGTTGCTTTTTTATAATATAATTGTAAGTATGTATTGTATAGACAAGTATGCATTACAGTAATTCAAAACTTAATTTGTATATGCCATAAAAAGTCCTTATAGTTTGATAAATGCAAGTACTAAATCAAATAACTTTGCTACATACTACTGCTTTATTTTAGTTTTCAATAAATCTGTTTTATGGAGAAATCTGTATTTTTTCATTACTTCAAAACAAAGTTTGTTTATTTTTTAAACAATGTATGTTAAGTTTGTGGTGCAAAATTGACCCTTTCCCTTTTTTCCATTTTTATATTTGGTCACTGTAAATTTTGTGATGAACAGTGTACATGAAATAAATTCACAGCTCACTTTCTTTCTTTTGTTATGAGGACAAATGTACATTAAATCCTTCAAAATGGCTTAGTTATGTCTTATTTTGTGTGTTTAGTCTTCTGCTGTGCCATTTCCCTGTATTTGTTTGTTCCATAAATTTATACTCAAAAGTTTCTTTCTTAAATATGTTGCATCTGAATGATACTACTATCAACAACAATGTGGTTTTTATAGAACAATGTTAAGAATACCAATAAACACTAATTTTGGATGATGAAGATGTCACATATTTCATAATGATAATAATACTAACAGTCAGGCATATCACAATGATACTACTAGCAACAGTCAGGAAGTTCATAATGGAACTGTTAGCTACAGTCAGACATCTTACGAATATAATGGTACTGCAGGCATCCCATAATAATAGTACAAGCAACAATGAGACATCTCATAGAGACCACTGGTCGCAGTCAGACATGTCATAATGATGCTGCTAGCAACAGCCAGAAACATGTTGACACTATTAGCACCAGTTACATATCTCACAATGATACTACCAGCATAATGATATTAACCAGCAACAGCTAAGAATCTCAATAATGTTGCTACCAGCAACAGTTAAGAATCTCATAATGAAACTACCAGCAAAAAGTTAAGAATCTCATAATGAAACTACCAGCAAAAAGTTAAGAATCTCAAAATGATACTACCAGCAACAGTTAATACATGTTAAAATGATGCTATAATCAGGTTGGTGAAACAGGTAGAGTGAAGAGCATAGATGGGGTAGGGAGCATAGATTGTGTGGGGAGAGGGTGTTACATGGTAGGGGGAGGATAGAGAGCAGCTAGGAGGGGTGGTAGAAGGAGGGGAGGGTAAGAGAAGTGCAGAGAGGGAAGGGGGCGGGGGAAGAGCATAGAGGGGATGTAGAAGGTAGGGTTGATAAGAGGGTAGGGGAGGGACAGAGTAGAGGCATTGTAAAGGGGAGAGGGTGAAATTATGTGAGGACAGCAAACTATAAGTCAGAAGAGTTCAGGACCACCACTGGTGTAAGGAACATTCAATTGTGTCTCTGGTGGTTCCTTATTCAGAGTTTCTCTGAAATGCTCTGCCCATCTTGTTTCCTGTCCCTCTGCTGTCATGATGAGATTTCCTTGCATCTTCCTTTCCTGGAATCCCAAGCATGATTTGCTGCTTTCCTTATATATTGTTGAAATGGTGTTGAATTTCTGGTCTATATCATCAGTCAATGTCTTTTCCTGGTGGACGTAAAGAGACGATATCAGATTACCAAAAGCCAGGAAAGAACAGAGACTGATGATGTCGACCAGAAATTCAACACCATCTCAACAATATACAAGGAAAGCAGCAAGTTATGTTTGGGATTCCAGGAAAGAAAGAGCCAAGACTGGATAACACCAGAAACACTAAACACCATAGCGATGAGAAAGGAAATGAAAAGAAAAAAAAACAGAAGCAAAGTTCCCCTGGTTAAAACAACTATATAGCGAACAGTACAGTCAGCTGGACTAGGAAGTTAAAAGCCAAACCCGAGCCAACAAAAGGAATTTCCTAGACGATCTTGCAAGACAGGCAGAAGAGGCAGCATTGAGAAATGAACAAAGCACAGTTTATAAAATAACTAAAGCTACCAGTGGAAAACGAGGTGCAAACAACATAACGTTAGTAAGAGAGAGACAAGCAAGGAAATCTCATTACCACAGCACAGGGGTAGGAAACAAGATGGGCAGAGCACTTCAGAGAAACACTGAATAAGGAACCACCAGAGACTCAGCTGAATGTTCATGAGGCTGAGGCTGAAAACGATCTAGATGTTAATACAGACATTCCACGAAAAGAAGAAATCACAGCAATCAAAGGGTTAAAGAATGGAAAAGCTCCTGGCCAAGATAACTGAAATGCAGAGCTGAGGAAAGAACAAGCAGGATTTAGAAAGAACAGAAGATGTGTAGATCATATATTTACCCTCAGGAACATTATAGAGCAGTGCTCAGAATGGCAAAGACAGCTGTACATTAATTTCTTAGATTTTGAAAAGGCTTTTGACAGTATACATAGGGGCAGTTTATGGAAAATAGAGGGCTTATGGAATTCCAAGCTGGCTAGTGTCAATCATAAAAAGCCTATAAGCCAACTTTACGTGTAGCATTGGGCAGAGCAACCTAACCTTTGAGGTGAAGACAGGGATGCCCCTTATCAACAACTCTATTTTTAACAGTCATAGACTGGGTGATGCGCCAGACAACAGAGGGCAGTCCAAGAGGAATAAGATGGACTACATTTTCTACATTGGAAGATCTGGAATATGCAGATGACATTGCCCTACTAGCACATTCACATCAACAGATGCAGGAAAAAAACGGATAGACCTAATAAGTGTAGCCAGCAGGTGGGCCTGAACATCAATCTAAAGAAAACATAGGTCATGACACTCAATGTGAGCAACCCTGAGCCCATATCAGTAAGGAATCAGCAACTGGAACAGACAGATGCCTTCACATACCTAGGATGCATAGTAACACCAGATGGCGGAGCAAGCAAAGAAACCAACAACAGAATGAACAAAGCAAGAACAGCCTTTTTTAGTCTAAACAACATCTGGAAGTCCTCTCGGTACAGCACAAGCACAAAATTAATATTATATCAGAGCTGTGTGCATTCTGTACTTCTTTGGTTTGCTGACCATAAATTCGCATTTTTAATCAGTTTTTTTCACACTTCCGTACAATCAAACAGGTGAAGTAATCGTGCTGATTGACATTTCACGTGCAATGGCGACTTTTCGTGAACAGAGTTCACTCTTAATTTGTTTTACAATCAGCAGACTTAGGGTAGTTTCATCACTTGCAAAAACCATACCACCGAGAAGAAGTCTTGACACCTTACAAAGAATGAGGGCTATAGCGTGGGTTGAAAGTGATTTATCTGTCCGTGAGGTTGCTAGACGGCTTGCAGTGTCACACTGTACTATCCAAAGAATTTTGGAGAGATTTCAGGCCACAGGAAGTGTGGAGGATCGCCACCGGCCAGGTCGCCCTAGATGCACCAATAGACATGATGACCGGTACCTCTTGTCAGCCCTGCGCCATCGAACAGTGACTTGTTCCACTCTAAGATGTCAGCTGAGACAAACTGTAAACGTTAATGTCAGTCAAAGCACCATTCGCAGACGTTTACATGAATTTGGACTGGCTGCTCGACGTCCTGCAGTCAGAATCCCTCTTACTCCTGCTCATCGCAGAGCCCGTGTTGTTTGGTGTCGCGAGCACATCCGATGGACAAGGCAACAATGGAGTCAAGTTCTCTTCACTGATGAATTACGCTTCACTGTGTCATTCAATGATGGCAGGATTCGAGTTTGGAGACAACCAGGAGAGCGATTTACTGATGACACAGTTGGAGAGGTGGATCGTTATGGTAGGGGTTCTGTCATTGTCTGGGGAGGCTTCTACAGACACGGCATGACCCCACTCTGCATCATCCAAGGCAACTTGACCGGCCCAAGATACCAGAACGAAATCTTGAGACCAATTGTTCAGCCTGCTCTGGAGGCCATAGGTGGTAATGCCATCCTCCAAGATGATAACGCTCGACCCCATCGAGCTCGTGTGGTGAATGAGTTTATTCAGCAACATGGGATCATCAGGATGGCGTGACCAGCTCATTCACCTGACCTATCTCTGATTGAGCACCTCTGAGATGTCCTTGATCGAAGATTGTCAACAAATCACCCCCTGCCAATGGATGTTGCACAGCTGACTGCATTTCTGCTTCAGGAATGACACGCTGTTCCTCAGGATACTCTTCGGACCCTTGTGGACTCGATGCGTCTACGCTGTCTTAAATGCCTTGCTGTAAACGGTGGTCATACCCGATTTTGAAATGTCTATTTATCCAATATCTATTGTGTGACTTTTGAAAAGGTGGGTGACACACTTCACTGCTTCATTGCGTTTGAATGTGTATTTCCATTTCTTTACGTGACATGTCAATTTGGTATTCAATAAATGCCGTTTTGACTGATACCAATTACGTTTATATCAGATTTGTTTTATGGTTTCAACCAAGGCTTTTCTAAGTGGCCCTTGACTTTTGACGAGTAGTATATTATTAGCATTTAAGTGTTTTAACGTGTTTAAGTTTCATTATATTTCACTGTGATTTTGTGTTAATTGAAACATATTAAATAAACATATAGCTAATTTCTCCAGCTGTAAACGAAAATGTAATTACTCGCTATTTTCCAAGTAAGAGATGTTTTGAATTATTTAATAGACGCTATGCGGTGGATAATTTAGAGAACGCAATTTATTTATATTTCATCGTGTGTAAATGCTAAGTGACTAGTGTTCATATCTCGTGTTAAAAGCGATGAGACTAGCTAGACACTTGTGGGTTTTTAATTTAATTTAATAACGGAGTGCTAAACAGGTCATACCTTAAACGTGTGTTAGATTAGGATATTGATAATATTGTTAAAACGTTTGTATTTTCTTCCAATATAATCTAGGCTGGTCATAAACCTTGCGATCCAGCGGTTTTCTGGTCTGATGTTCCTATCAGCCTCCAGAAATTATTGGTGTAACCATCTTCATGTTGTGACCCCTTTGCGGTCCACCTTCTACATTTATGACGAGAGGTCAAATCTAGAAAAACACAATAATTATAAATTTTAACTGGAACGCGACATTCCCAGAATACAACTTTTTCCATATATATATATATATATATATATATATATATATATATATATATATATATATATATATATATACGTATATATGTGTATATATATATATTTTATATATATATATATATATATATATATATATATATATATTTATTATTATATATATACTTCAAAAGAAGTTAAGGACCATTTTTATTAAGGGTACAAAATGAAATGAAAATGAAAAAAAAAAAAACACAGCACTTCAAAATATAACATCACAAGCTTATCAGTGACAATCAACACTATTTTCATGACGGTTGCATTAACGTGTGTAAAATGACAGCACAGCAATCAATACAACCCTCATTTTCAAAATTAATGAGTGTGGTGGATTTTGATGGTATGCAATGTTGTTGTTCTTTATTACTATTGTACTAAATGAGATCAGCTGTGAAGGTCCCTGATTATAACAAATTTTGGGTTGAGTTATCAGGGTACCTTTCTGCTACCACCTTATGACCTCAGTCAGACCTATTCTTGACTAGTATGTATGATAGCTACGTCTAATGTCTAGGGTTATGCCAGTGTGGTGTGATGGTAAGTTAACACTAACACACACACACATAAACAAATATTAAAGTTTATGATCAAATGAACTAACACCTGGGTTAAATTTTTATATGTAAATATTTTCTATACAATTTTATTGGTCTTGAACCTAGTATTCTTCTGGTCAGGACTTTCAAAATTAAAAGAACTTAAGGTATATACATAAAAGCAACTTCTCAACCCAAAGGGACAGTTTGTCCAAACATATACTGTTAAAATATACTATTAGTGTTACTAAATTTTTAATATTACTGGATTCTAACACTGGATGGCTGTTTAGGATTCTTTAATCATCCCCAGTTCTTTAATACACAACTGTCAATGTTTTATTCTTTGGGGAATATTTTTATTATGTTACACAGGGATGCACTAGTCTTTGATGCTGATGAAAAGTCGGGTGCCAGATATTATACTTATCTGGCACAACTTGAACTGTCCGAATTCTTGCTGTAAATCGACCACTTTTATACTGGCCCAAAAGTAACAGGGTGGACTCTGTAGACCCCTGTCACTACTGGAAATGAAAAGACTTCTCAACTGCTTTTCAATGACATCTGGCACCGGGCTAGTGCCAGATAAAAACCCATAAATTCAATGAATCACACAGGTACGTTGATTAGCAGACTTCAAATGTCCTGCTGGCTGGACTGTGATGCCTTTTTGGTTTACTTTATATATTTAATTTAATAAGGCAAGTCACACTTCACAGAATTTCAAAAGTCATGTTCGAGGCACTGTATTATACAAATGGCTTCGAGACTTTGAATTTTTTCAATATTATAAAAGGCTTTGGCCAATGAGCGAACGACTACTTTTGAATTTGAAAATAAAAGCAAAAACAGACTTGATTTTTGGATTTAACAAGTTTTCTCCTCACTCAATCTTAGATTTCTACTGCTAAAATATATTTATTGTTAAGCTATCCCATAATTTCTCTCCCCTTGTCTACCCCTCCTCCAATAGAATACATGTACCCTTTTCCTGCCTTTTTCAAGGACGCGTCAAAAAATCAACGTTAATGAAAGTAAAGACGAGCATGTGTTGGTCTGTTCGTCATAACCAATACCGTCTTTTGTCCATATCTTTCTTATTGTCTGTCGGATTTTCTATTTTAAAGCATATTATTTATCAAGAGAAGATAAGCTCTCAAACTAACTAACTTTTATGATCCTAAACATATTAATTAGGAAGTCCATATTTTTCCAGAGTTAGTTTCAATTTCCACTATCATATAAATTACGCCATTTCTCCACCGTTCGCGCGTCGTTCAAATTGCAGCAACAACAAGTTGGTGGCGTCATAAAATGTATCAATTTGCAGACAGAGTAAGGCGTGTGTGGTTATACAGTTCCACTACGTACTCAATGCACTAACAAATTTTTGAGTTGTGGCTTTCTTTTCCATCTGCCGCCAACAATATTTGCCCGCGTTTCCTACAATTTGGCGTGTTTCAACCACTTGTGTCCTCAGTCTAAAAATACATTTGCCTCTCTCCTCTTTTTAGTCCGAAACAAGGCTAATACTGTCAAAATTGTTATCTATAAATCCAAGGTCATAGTACCCTTATACACTACGTTCTGTCTTGCTAAAATCAATGCGTTGACTGGCGGGGGGAAAGACGACGCGTTACAACTATACTATTATTGTTTCTACTTACATTATTTTGACTTTTATACTTATAAATAATAATTTTATCGATGTATCAATGTAATTTTATCACAATGAGAATAACACCACAGGTCAACATTCTCAGTAGCGTATGTGCCCTCCATTATTGGCGATACTTTCAAGGCACCACTGTCGCATGGAAATGATGAGCTTGCGAGTGAAGCATTGGGGCACTGCCTGCCACTGATGCTGAAGTACCAGAAGCAGTTCATGCAGAGTTGCAGGAGATGGCTGATGTTGCTTAACTCGTCCCAAAGATGTTCTATGGGATTCAAATCAGGACTGTTTGCAGGCCAATCCATTCTATTGACACCCGCTTCTTGCAGGAAAGCATTTACTGCACGAGAACGGTGTGGTCTTGCATTATCAACTTGAAGGACTGCATTGTACCCAATAACTTGCAGGGCTGGGATGGCAAGAGGATGTAGAATCTCGTCACGGTAGCGGTCACCATTCAGATTCCCAATCACATGATAGAGGGGGGTTCTGTGGAGTAAACTAATGCCTCCCCACATCATCACTGATCCAGCACCATATCGGTTATGTTCGATGACTGCAGCATCACTAAAGCGTTCACCACGACGCCTCCATACTCTGATTCATCCATCTGTAGGCTCCAAGACAAATCGGGACTCATCCGTGAACATAACGTCAGCCCACTGTCGCCACTGCACGTGCTGCATACATCATGCTAAACGAGCTGCTCTGTGGGCAGCAGTCAAGTGTGGTCGAATGGCTGGACGACAAGCACGAAGGTTGGCATCGTGAAGGCGATTCCGAATAGTCTGATCACTGACTACAGTTTTGGTAGCATCTCTGAAGAATTGTCTGATAACATTTGCACTTGCAGTTCTCCATTGCAGTGCTTGCATCTGAATTAAGCTATCTTCTCGAGGTTTAGTGACTCTAGGACGACATGTGCGTTGCCGTTCCTCGACGATTCCAGTCTGGGCAAAGCGCTGCTGCAGTCTGACAACAACTGAATGAGATACAGCAAGCCTCTGAGCGACATTTCGGACAGTAAGACCTTCCTGCAACCACGCAATGGCTCTTCCTTTATCCACAACACTCAGCTTTCGTCATTGAGGCATATTGTTGTGCAATGGTTATGCAGCACTTGTGTTGCTTATAAAGACAATTTTGTGAGTACAGCTCAAGACCAACACTATAGTCTCCCACATGCATCACGCATTTTTGGAATAGCAGGTATTATTTTCATTCTCAGACATCATTAAAATCACCCACATTTTGGCGTCTCAGCAGCATTTTTTTTAGCATGCTTGCTGAGCTGAACACTAGCCACATGGTATGCTGGTGGCCCATGCAGCACGTGTTGAATGTTTGTCGTTCGAGAAAAATCAATGTCAGATTAATTGCTTATGAATTATAATTTTTTTTAATTTTTGGGTCATTTTCACCTACTGGTCCTTAACTTCTTTTGAAGGGTATATATATACATATTATCAGTCTGCTGAGGCAGAAACTGGTACTCTTTTATCTGACCCACGACAAGAGTTTTTTTCATCGTAATACCACAGTGGGGAATAAAAAAGAGCTACAGTGTAACTGAAGGGACTTCAATTTTTACCGCAGAGATGGTAGCAATTCTTAAAAGTTTAGAAATAATCGAAGATAACCCACTGGGTTGTTGTTGTTGTTTTGATGAGGTGATGGGTGGAGAGCGGGCACTTAACAGCTGACCGTTATTGCCTCTTCTCGTTCCATCTTGGTCTACCCTGTTCAACCTGAAATGTTGTTATAATTAGGGTATTTAGTGTCTTTTTTTTTTTTAAATTTTGTATTCAATTTAAATAACTTTTGTCTTTAGCAGTTGCTGATTTCAATTTACATTAGTATTTGTCCATTTTATTTTCTCTTTTGTATTGTTTCTTGATAACTATTGTCCTTTACACTTGGTTTTACTTTGGTATAGTATTTGTTCTTTTTGAGTTGTCTTTTTATTTTATTTCATACCTTGTTGTCTTTCCTTGTCCTGTGAGTTGTTAGTAAGTTTTTTTTTCTTTGTTTTTGGTTACTAACCTTATATGTTTTCCTTTGTTTTATGTATATATCTTTTAACTATTGATTGGGCATCTCTTGGGGCATCTATACTTAACACCTTATCACCTGTCAAGTCTATATTGTGATTTGTATAGTAAGTTTTTAAGTCAAGCCTTTGTTGTTCATACTTTTTACAGTGGATCAGGTAGTGGTCTATGTCATTCTCTTCCTGACATTCTTGGCAGTGTGGTTCTTCTATCATAAAGTATGCTGCACCGAGACGGAGACGCAACAGTTTTTTGTTTGATGGTATCTTTAATTCTTCTCTGACCTGGCACGTCCTCGTTGGTTCTTTCAGCAGTTTGAACTCGTGTCTGCCTTTTCTACTGTTCTTCCATGTTGTCTTCCATTCCTCGTTTATAGTTATCTTCACTTGGCTCTTGATCTCTGACCTTCCCAGTCCTGCTCTTATATTGTTTTTACTTGTTCTTCCATTCTTGGCGTTCTGATCTGCCAACTCGTTACCAGCTATACCTATGTGTGCTGGAACCCACACTAGCCTCACACTACATCCTCTGTTCCCTAGTGATGTATTAATTGCTAGAATTTCTTCCTTTTTGTCTGGCCGGCTACACTTACCTGGGTGTTCTAGTGCTTGTAGTGATGATAGTGAGTCTGTAAATATCGTAACAGCTTCTGGTGGGTTATCAGAAAAGTATCGAGGAAGGGAACTGGTCACCCCACGTCTTGATGCTGGACCTAGTATAGTGAAGTCTCTAACACTTCATTCTCCTACGGCAGTATCTGCTATGGGACGACCTTGACCTTTTTATATATATTGCTCTTTAATCATTATAATCACAGTGTTTTATACATATATTTATATATGTAATCACACTTTGATTATAATTATTAAATAGAGTCAGAGGTAAACCCACAAAAAAAAAAAAACACCAAAAAAAAACACACACAGACAAGATAACTAGATACAGAACTGAAAAAGAAGAGGAATTCGTGGAAAGACCTCACGCGAAAGGCATCTGACAGGAGGATTTGGCATGCGTTTGTTGAAGGCATATGCTCCTTGGGGAGCTAACAGGTATCTTAAAATATTTCTGTATGTTTTAAAGTCAATACATGTCATTATCTTACAAACAAATTAATTATATATATTTATTAATTGTGTAACGTTGTGATTATAATTATTGACTGTCGTGACCACCGGAGGAACATCATTTATGCTATTCGTATTTCGTACGAATGTTTCCTTACTTGTAAACTCCGATTCCAAGTACAAAGTAAACGAAAAGTTACAATAGGACATCGGTGGGGCTAAGGGTGAACATTACCGAGACGGGTCTATATTTCGGAGCTGGCATTTCCTGATGATGTTGCCCTGATTGCTAAATCAGAGGCACATCTCCAATCCAACATGCAAGTCTGGAAGGAATAGCTAGAGAAGAGAGGGATGGTCATAAGCAGCTCTAAAACAAAATCCATGGTGATATCACGAGAAGAAAGAAAACATCAGATTAAGTTGGGAGAACAGGTCCTGGAGCAGGTCGACCACTTTAAATATCTCGCAGCTATTATAGACCGAAAGGGAGGCATCAAAGAAGAGTTGGCCACTCGAAAAGCAGCGACTGGGAGACTTTTTCAGGCCATAAATCGAGGATTCCTCAGCAAGAAAGAGGTTCGTAAGAAAACGAAGATGGCTGTATACCGCTCCACCTATGTCCCAGTCTTGACATATGGATGCGAGTCGTGGGCAATGACTACAACCCACAAAAGCCAGATCCAAACCTCAGAAATGAGGTATCTGAGGAAAGTGGTGGAAGTAACAAGAAGAGACATGGTCCGCAACCAGACGATCCGTCAAGGCCTAAAATGCCACCCGCTGCAGACCCAAATAGAACAGTCCCAACTAAGATGGTTAGGCCATATCTGCAGAATGGGAAAAAGATCGGCTACCGCGACAAGCATGGAAAACAAAGAGCCAGGGATCCAGACCTCCAGGACGACCCAGAGTCCGCTGGGAGGACAACATTAGACAATCTTTGAAGGACCGAGGCCAGGAAAAAGACAGCTGATAGAATGGTCTGGCGCTCTCTCTTCCAAACCTCTACACCTCACGGTAGAAGGGGAACGACTAAGTAAGTAAGTAAGTGATTACTCAGTTCTGTACAAATTGTAAACCACAAAAATATTAATACATAATACTTGATTGATGGCGACGATGCTTGTTTTAGCTTGACTTTTAGTAGTCTCTAGATTTGAAATTCTAAGCAGCCACTGTGTTGTTTGTATCCCTTCAGTTATTTGTTTCTCGTCATCAAAGCTCTTGAATACGTTTCTACAAAACTTACCAATAGTTAGTCGTTGCAGTACCAATCTTAGCTGGTACAGAAGCAGTAGTAAAATATGTTGCACCAGTAAGAGTTTATTTCGTTTCGACTTTTTAAAATTTTTAACAGCACTGAATAATTGTGTTTGTTTTTAAAGAAGATAACATTATCTGTTTCGCTATGTCACGGGATTGCCTCCCCTAGCTTTGCAGTAGTGGTCCACTAATGGTCACAACTCAAGCGTATCTAAAAGTAGGTCGTCCAAGGTATCTATCTTAGCAAACATTAATAACACATAAGGAAGGGAAACCCGAGGCCTGTAAACAGTAAATTAATATTAGACAAAACATAAAGGTATGTTTTCAGGCACTCGTAAGAAATAAAGAAGTAGAACACTTGGACAACAGAAAAACAACAGACGTGAGTGGCTTACCCAGGGTTCGACCCCCGTACCTTCCGTACGACAACTCCGCCTAGCTATCAAGCGAATCACACTGACCCCACGGCCAGCTAGGCATCCCCAAAAAAGGATGCTTTACTGACTAGTCATCAGTGCGAAACACAAGATAACACCGGAAGTATACAGTGGGCAACTCAGCCCATTAATGACGCAATCACTTCTGTTGTTCCTCTATACAGCAGTATATGTCAGTCCAAACAAGACAAAGACCTTGATACTGTGTCAATTTTTGGGGGATGCCTAGCTGGCCGTGGGGTCAGTGAGATTCGCTTGTATAGCTAGGCGGAGTTGTCGTACGGAAGGTACGGGGTTCGAACCCTGGGTAAGCCACTCACGTCTGTTGTTTTTCTGTTGTCCAAGTGTTCCACATCTTTATTTCTTACGAGTGCCTGAAAACATACCTTTATGTTTGTCTAATATTAATTATCTATCTTCGCGCAAGATTACTTTTGGCAAAGGTATAGATAGAATATGAATGGCGTTCCTACCTAAGGGGACCCTTTACAAGATATTCCCAGAAGTCAAGAACAAACGCTGCTTAAGGGCTGAGCAAATTTGTTAACTTATTATCTGGTCCATCGCCTTTTGTGAAGGGGTTATGCAATGGTTCTGGCCCGTAAAGCCCCCAGTTGGAGTAATCCAACAAATGCCTTCTTATAATTAATGGCTCTATATTTATATATAAATGTATTTATCAAGAAAAACTGGCTCATACGTTTGCTTTCGTACATATAAACTGAATCAACTATTATTGTTTAGTGTAAAATAACATACACCAAATTTAATAGTCATTTACTTCAACAAGTTAAAATAAGGATTAATTGGGGGGAAAGCTATATAAAATTTTCCTCATTCTCATTGAGGTTTTGGTAGGGTGTTAATAATGCCCGTCTTTTTACTGCAGCTTGTTATATAACACTTAGCTCAAGATGAGTCCTGCAACTGTAGTTTACGTCACTTCTTGGTGATGAGGGCACTTCTTCACTCAATCTGTCCTATTTCGGCCGTTGGTGGTGATGCTCTTCTCTCACACTAGCTGCGTTATTACCACAGTCGTCTGGTGGCTTGTAACCACGAACTGTGACAAATTAGAAAGAAACAAATATCTCAGTACATTTGTTATCTGCAAACTAACAGGCCCATTTTCATACGCTCCACCCAAGAATGTCAACCTCTCAGAATAATTAAATTCCCGAGTACACAACGTAACTCAGGGAATATGATGAAAATTCACCATTATCCTTCTGGGTGTCAACTGGGAAATTGCTTCTGGAGTGCGTGTGAATAATGATCTGCCTGAATTACAATTTTATAAAAAAAAAGGTATATAAATCTCACAACATGATTCTATACACTTTAGCCACATGTGAGGCAATCATAACTCATTACTCGTCGCTACTCCCGTCGGGGTTTGGGGTCGCTCTGCTGTCGGGTTTCCTGCACGACTAGTCAGAAACAATCACCAGCTCTTGCAGTAGTGGTTCATGCATATACTATTTTCGAATGGTGAGGTTGTCAGTCTCATATATATAACCACTTAGCAAGAAACCTGTAAAATTTACATTAGTAAATAATGTGTTTACACTAACCACAACATTTTGGGAATACACACTTCTCCTGGAACAGATTTAGAATGAGCCCGCAGCCCTTTAGTTAGATGCTGTTCGAATCACTGAGGTCTGGAAATATAGGTTAATTCCTCTGACGGCTGGTGTTCTGTAAATTCCTGGCCTGGAAAAACTGTTTTATAATTCCTCTTATGACCTGGTCTGGGAAATATAAGTTAATTCCTCTGACGGCTGGTGTTCTATGAATCCTGCCTGGGAAATTTTTTGTAAAAATTCCTGTTATGAATTCTTTTGATAAAATTCCCAAATTTCCAGTCTTGTATTAAAATTGCGGGTTTACTTGTAAATTCCAAAGTTGCCCAATACTCGATCTGGTACTTATAGTCCTATTGATATGAGTAAATATCCTATCATGTTTTGTATTCGATCACTTCCTGATATATATTGTTTACACACGGTATCCCGTGGTTGCAGGAAGTGACGTCTTGACTCCTGCTCTGAATTGACAGCAGACGTGAGTTTTGATTTGGGACAAGCTAGCGTCTCTAACCGGCAGTCTGCTTGTGTCGTTTGACAAGTATGCATGGAATGTGTCCAGTAGGACCTGATTTTAGATTGTGTTAATTGCCTTTGGGCATCTTTATATTGCACCTGCAAGATCGATTACCATCACTGCCTTATGCTTTCATTAACGGTATAATGTCAGATTAGTCTTAGCAGTGTGTATGGAATTCTTGGGCACGTAAGTTGACTGTTCCATTAAAACTGAGAGTATCAGAATCAAGGACAGTAGAGACATGTGCTAGGAAAAGCTACGATGTCATACCATACTCAATGTGGAGTACTGTGTCATTAAATGTATGAATTGTGCCAAGAAGTTAGGCCTTGTTACTGAGTACCTGAGGTGCGGGCCAGGGAGTTTGTGTGTGACTGGCCATAATTAAATATATATTATAATTCCTCAAAATGGAATATACAAGGAGAACCCTGGAGGGTATTCAGCAGGCCACTGTATTAAGGAGTGTCAAGCCTTAAGTCTAATGCACTCATACCACAGGACGTCGGGAGGACAGTTCCTGAAGTAATAATAATATTCTTAAATTTAACCCGCACCATTTCTGGGGGCCAAGCCATTGGATGCCTTACAGCCGAAGAACGCTTAACGAGTCGAGGACTATTTTTTCAAAATGGCGGCACGCATCGTCTGCCAAACTTTTTTATGAATGGAAGGGATTTCCATCAACATGAATGTGCCTCAAGTTGTCACTAAGTTATAAAAGTGACCCATTGTTACACAGAAGTCATAGGAACTGACTATTTTCATCCAAGAATCAAGTATTCTGTCAAAAATCATGGACCAGATCGATATCCTTCAATGTCAGCATGAAGCAATCCTAGGCCTAACCAAATACTAGGCTACGATCATCACTACATTCCTTGCTTGTCGAAGTCTCAAGAAGGATTGTTTTCTTGGCAACAGATAAGTCTGTTTATTGTTACATACGGCTTGGCTGTGAATACAATCTGTTTGCCTGATATCTGACTTCACCATATGTGTTTTCATTACGTGTTTTTGGTTTTGTAACTAGCGGGCAGGATGGAGGGACTTGATTTGTGATCATTCAATACCGCGAAAGCTAGGTCGAATGAGCAAATCAAGCGTTCTGTAGGGCAGTATCTGTATGATTCAGATAGAGGACCCAGCATATTCTGCTGGTTGTATAAAAGTTTGCCTCTATTGAATTTAACAGATCCATTTTTGTTAGCTGTGTAGTCATGTTTACCTATTGTTTGTTCTCATAAGTACTGTCAGTGTTATATTTTATTTAGTTCGTTGAATTATTGTTTGTAATATTGTCTATCCTCATCTGACTATCTTTCATTTCATAGATGTCATAATTGTTGTGATATGCGTCTTGTCTTGTCTGGTTGTACTAGAGCATTAGTTTAAATTAATTCATATATATATTATAGTTATTTCTTTAGTTTACCATTTGTATTTCCTTTAGTTGCTCGAACCCTGTCTTGCTGTTCTTACTTGTTGTAGTTTCTATTTTTTTCATTGCTCCATATTGTTTATCTGAATACATCTACTATTGCAATTATAAGTTGATCTGAGATTGGTGGATGAAGTATTGAATATTTAGCTGACATATTCATATACATAAAAGTTAAAATATTGTGTATTATTGATAAACACAAGAATAAGCAACCATGACTTCATTAAAGGATTTATTGAAGATTGGGAAGGAACTTATATTGGAAGGTCCAGCTTTGCAAGCTTATATTGATAAAGAAGTAAAAAGACAAGAAGAACTTCGCAAAGAAGAATTGGCTGAAAAAAGGTGACAAGAAGAACTCCATAAAGAAGAATTAAGGAGACAAGAAGAGCTCCGTAAAGAAGAATTAGCTGAAAAAAGGAGATCAGAAGAATTGGCTCTTGAAAGGGAAAAATTAGCTTATGCCATAGCTCAAGAAGAGATCAAATCTCAACAAGCTCAAGCTATAAGATTAGCTGAGATTGAACTGGAAAAACTAAAATTACAACAACCACTGTTGCATCCTGGAGTAGGTGAAGATAAAAATAAAGATCATACTACTGCCATAAGGATTAATTTGCCAAAATTTAATGCATCCATAGATGACATTTCATGCTTCCTAAATAGATTTGAAACTTATTGTGAAGAATATAAGATTGACAAATCTACATGGACATGTAGACTTATGAATTTATTGGTTGGTGAACAATTAACTGTAGTCTCCACTTTGGATGACCAGACTAGAAAGGATTATGAAGCTGTTAAGGTGATTTTATTGCAGAGGTATCAATTAGATGATGAGGGTTATCGTCAGAAATTTCGTTCTTTGTACCCTGATTCTGGAAAAGATTTCACTGAATTTATTTCAGCTGTTAAACTGAATTTTTCTAGATGGATTGAACTATCCAAGACTGAAAAAACTTTTGAGGGTTTGTCAGATTTAATTCTAAGAGACAAGGTTTTGTCATCTATTAGTTCTGATTTTCTTGCGTTCCTGCAGGAAAGAAAACCAGAAAACCTAACTAAATTACAAACCCTAGGACGTCAATATCAAGTTGCACATCCTAATAGAGTATTGAGCAAAAACAATGTTAAGGATTCATTACCAGTTGCATCTGCTAGGTCATTCCAAGACAATGCACCTAGGTATAGATCAAACAGTATGGATAAGAATCAAAGATTTAAACCATCACATAATTACAGTCAAAATAGAGGTAGATACAATTTTAATAAATACCAACCTCAAAGACATTGGAATTCATATCAAGAGGATAACTTTTATCCACAAACCTCATTTAAGTCCAATAACTGGCAAAATAGAGGAGAATATAACTCAAAATCAAATAGAGGGCAGAAATCATTTTATAGAGGAAATGATCAAAATGCAAATAAAAGAACTTATCATAACAATACTTCCAGACAATCAAGAAACACTGAATGTACCAATGCCATTGTTCATGATAATAATCATAACCATAATGATATTGTAGCACATGCAAATTCTTGCAGTGTAGACTTAGCAAATAGTGATAACTGCACTAATTGCAATTCTTTATTTCAGCGTCAAGGAGTGCCAAGATTATTATGCGGACACCCCCTCCCAGTCATGTCATCTTTTGAAAGTACTGGTTGATTGATCTTGAACAGAGGTTTTGTCAATAATAAGTTAGCATCTTTACTCAGAGATACTGGTGCAACAACCATTGGTGTGCGCAAGGCCTTGGTTGATAAGGTGGAATATACAGGAAAACAAGTGAAATGCATCACTTTTGGAGGAACTGTGGAATATTACCCCACAGCAGAGGTGTTTTTGGACACACCTTATTTTACAGGAAGAACACTGGTATGCCTCTTGGACGATCCAATTGCTGGAATTATTATGGGAAACATACCTAAATTGCATGAATGTACACAGGAAGATATTGAAATATGGGAAAGACAACACTTATTATGTTCAAATGCTGTGACTACCAGAGCTCAGTCTTGCATGGACAATGATCATCACAAACCAGTCATTGATGTGTTACCTGAAGATATAGCTGAAGATACCACTTCAGATGATGAAGAAGAAAAGGAAAATAATAATGATGATATAATTCATTATCAACAGGAAAATAATGATGATATTAAGGTAATGAATGATGTGAATACTGATGATGACAATTTATTTCAGATGGAGCTCATTGATAAGGAAACCTTTATACAAAGACAGAAAGATGATACTTCTTTAAAAAAATATTTTCATATTGCTCATTTGAATGATGTAGTGCTAGATGACTGTGTAAAACACTGGTATACTATCAAAAATGGGATCTTAGTAAGAAACTATCAATTTGCTAATTCCTTAAAGAAACAAATTATGGTACCAGCTTGTTTTCGACCATTCATTCTACGACATGCACATGACATTGAATGTGCAGGACATTTAGGTGTTGCTAGAACAAAACAAAGAGTTTTCTCATATTTTTTGGGCCTGGAATTACTAAAGACGTCAAATTATTTTGTCGTACATGTACCATCTGCCAAAGTGTAGCAACCAGAAAACCAAAACATGATGCGCCCATTCAAGCATCTGATATTTCTTTGCGTCCCTTCGCAAAGATGGCCATTGACATTATTGGCCCTCTAAAGGTAACTTCAGCCAGAGGTCATCAATATGGGTTGACCTGCATAGATATGTGCACACGCTGGCCAGAAGCTATTCCTTTAAAAACGATCACCACGGTAGATATTGCTGATGCATTATTCTTGATTTTTAGTAGAATAGGTTTTCCTGAAAACATCCTGTCTGATAGAGGAACTCAGTTAGTTTCAGGTGCTATGAAACAGGTTATGGATATGTTTGGGATTCAAAGATCCCTTAGTTCAATATACCATCCTCAGTCTAACGGGAAAATAGAAGTCCTCAACAGATCCTTAAAGCAAATGCTACATAAGGTTACAATTAAATATCCTCAAAATTGGGACAGAGTCCTGCCAGCTATTTTATTTGCGTATCGAGAGATTAAAAATGAACATACAGGTTTTAGTCCATTCGAATTAGTTTTTGGCGCGAGACCACGAGGCCCAATGTCTATATTAAAACAACTTTTAATTGGTGCTGAGATAAACAAGGAGGTTCAGACCTCATATCAGTATGTGGTCAATTTGAGGAAAAAAATAATAGACGCATGCCAGATAGCAGTAGGTTCATCTGAAAAGGCAAAGCTTAGGGCGAGGTTATTTATTAACCAAAACCGCAAATTACGCCAACTTTGGCCTGGTGATGAAGCTTACGTACTATTACCCAGGAGAGATAACAAATTATTAGTCTCATGGAGAGGACCTTATAGGATTGTGGAGAAACTGTCTGATGTTGATTATATTGTCTCAGTAGAGGGAAAAGAAAAACTTTTCATATCAATATGTTACAGCAGTTTCATACACGTCCACCATATCTAAGACCAGTCTTTGAAGCTCTTGATCAATCTGTCTGTCGTCATTCTTCTCTGGCTGTCATACAGGAAGAAAATTCTGATTTGACTGATGGTAATGACTCACTATTAGTATTACCTAGTCTTCACTACTTGGCTACTGAAAGTTGGAAAGATGTTGATATATCGCCAACTCTATCTTCTTTCCAGAAAGAACAGGTTACTTCAATCTTACGTTCTTTTACTGATATCCTTACTGATGTCCCAGGACACACTGATATCATCGAACATGATATTATTCTCACAGACTTTCAACCAATTAAGTTGAAACCTTACCCTATTCCTATACATTTACAATGTCAAGTTAAGGAGGAACTAGAACAGATGGTGAAATTAAATGTCATTTCTCCATCTCATTCGCCTTATAGTTTTCCGATGGTTTTGATCCGGAAAAAAGACAAATCTATACGTATATGCATAGATTTTAGACGTCTAAATTCGGTCTCCATCCACGACGCTGAACCACTTCCCGTGTTGGAGTCTTTATTAGATAGACTAGCTACGGCTACATTTTTCTCTAAATTTGATCTATCTAAAGGCAATTTCCAAGTGCCATTAACGGAACGATCCAATCCTTATACTGCATTTGCTACTCCATTAGGTCTCTTTCAATTCAATTATATGTCTTTTGGTTTAGTAAACGCACCTGCGACCTTCGTTCGCATGATGAGACGACTCTTCTCTGACAGAGACGACCTAATTACTTACATTGACGACATTTGTCTGTTTCATCAATCATGGGATGAACATTTGGAGGGTATTCAATCCTTACTTACCACTCTACGTCTTCATAATTTATCTGCACGCCCATCTAAGGCTAAGATTGGATTTCAGGAGATTTCATTTTTAGGTTATAAAGTAGGAGGAGGTTTTTTGAAAACAGAGGATACTACTATCTCTAGGATTCTAAACCTTGATATACCTAAGACCAAAAAAACAGGTTAGAAGTATTCTAGGGCTCCTAAACTTTTATCGCAAGTTTATCCCTAATTTTGCAGAGTATACGTCCGTGTTGTCATCACTGGTGAAGAAAGAGTCACCAAATAGGTTTGTTTGTAGTCGAGAGGTTCATGTAACTTTAAATAGATTAAAATGTCTGTTTTCCAAGTTGCCTATATTGAGATTGCCTGATCCTTCTAAACATTTTACTCTTAGAGTCGACGCTTCAAAAACGTCCATTGGAGGTTCGCTGTTGCAAGAATGGAAGGGCTGTTTGCATCCAACACTTTATGTTAGCAGGAAGCTAACGCCTACTGAGCAGCGTTACCCGATCATTGAGAGAGAGCTACTGGCTCTTGTGTTCTGCTTCTCTAAACTGCAGCGCTACCTGCTTGGTGCAAGTTTCACACTCGAGACGGACCAAAGAGCACTTTCTTACCTGAAAACAGCGAGATTCAAGAATGCTAAAGCAGCGCGTGCCTCACTGGCCCTTCAACCCTATAATTACCAGATTAAACCCATCGAAGGAAAGGTGAACGTGATGGCCGATGTTCTATCCAGATGCGTGAAGCATCCGCTATCGCCAGTTGTCTCCGCAAATGCTGCTTCAATCCAACTTTGATGCTCAATGATAACACTACTTCCTTTGGGACAAGTCAGGAATTATTTCGCAAAAAGGTAGCATCATGAACTAAGGCACATGCTTTCTTTTAACTCATATAGTGCATACTTCAGATATTACAGCCACATTGCTTCGTCATGCACTTAAACCAGTTGAAAAACTAGAGACACTATGCCAAGCAACATGATGATGATGAATTACTGTCCATCCTAAATCAAGATATATATTCAAGCGTTCGTCATATGATGTCTAATGCAATGGCTCAAGAACATTACTTCGCTACTTCATACACGTTGTACAATGACTTTTGGCAATATGACGATCCAAGTCGGTACAATTCAGATACTTTGCTGCAATTTCCAAAATGTTTTGCACTAATTAACTATCTCAAATGTTAAGCAAAAAGGGAAGTAACTAAAATTACTGATTACAAAGTTCAAAAAGGGACATAACAAATAAATTATATTTCAACATATACTTATAAAATTCTCAAGTACAGAATGAAGAATAGTATCTGTGCTGTATATGCTATTGCATGGAAGACAAACATCGACAACCGACATAGATGAAAAATGGATTTTATCAAGGAACTATTTCGTTCCGGCATATGTACTTAATTAGAAATCAATAACAATTATGTGCGATATAGTGATTTACTGAAACTTTAATTCTTTTAAATACTTCTACAGTAAGAACTTTGTATGGTCTAACATGACCAGTTTTAATAACCCTAGTGATATTACATTGGTTCATTAATGTATCACTAGGTGAATTGAATTACATTGGTGCTTACACTTAGTATAACCTATATCCTTCATATGTGTAGATATTAAGTAATATATCTTCATATGACATCTCATTAACATTGTCATTCACCACATGACATTGCATACATACAAATATTAATAACTATTTTGACATATTGTCACAGTCACCATTTATATTTTGACTTGTCTGCCTCATTTGTTCTATTCTGTCTTTGATTGCTTATTACGCATTTCATTTGATAGATAGGTAGACTTACATACCGACATGACTTAGGTCGTTTGTTGACATGGTATGCTGTGTGAGTGCCATGACTGACATATTGACTTTTCTTCACTGCCTTCTAATTAATGTAGTTACCTCACATTTGTGTCAAAAGAGCGTCTGCTAACGATAATGGGTTTGGTTATGTTATTACTAAATACCACACCTTGTGTGTTAAATTGTCGATTACAGAGCACGCCTCTAGGTGCTATCATAATGATGACAGTTGAGTATTTGGATATTGTCATATGGTTTCTCCAGTGACCTTGTAAGATTGTACTATGAAAATAATGAAAAGTTCCTTTTCATTATTTTAGTCCGGGGGGGGGGGGGGGGGAATGATATGAGTAAATATCCTATCATGTTTTGTATTCGATCACTTCCTGATATATATTGTTTACACACGGTATCCCGTGGTTGCAGGAAGTGACGTCTTGACTCCTGCTCTGAATTGACAGCAGACGTGAGTTTTGATTTGGGACAAGCTAGCGTCTCTAACCGGCAGTCTGCTTGTGTCGTTTGACCAGTATGCATGGAATGTGTCCAGTAGGACCTGATTTTAGATTGTGTTAATTGCCTTTGGGCATCTTTATATTGCACCTGCAAGATCGATTACCATCACTGCCTTATGCTTTCATTAACGGTATAATGTCAGATTAGTCTTAGCAGTGTGTATGGAATTCTTGGGCACGTAAGTTGACTGTTCCATTAAAACTGAGAGTATCAGAATCAAGGACAGTAGAGACATGTGCTAGGAAAAGCTACGATGTCATACCATACTCAATGTGGAGTCTTCTTCTTCTTTGATCCATAACCGCCAACCGTCAAAGCAGTCAGCGGCCATCACGCCTGGTGGCGTCTTGTAGGGCAGCAACAAATTGATTCCACTTTGCTCGGTCGGCGGCCATCCTTCGTACAGTGCCCCAACTGTGGTTCATTCTTTGCATCTCAGCTTCCACAGTTCTCCGCCAAGTTGTTTTTGGTCGGCCTCTCTTTCGCTTTCCCTCGGGGGTCCATAGCATAGCTGTTCTTGCGATGGTATCAGGGTCCCTTCTGAGGACATGGCCAACCCAACTCCAGCGTCTGCCAGCTATGATGGTGTGCATGTCCTCCTGGTTACTCCGAATAAGTAGTTCTTGGTTGCTGATGGTGTTTGGCCAAAAGATTCGGAGAATTTTCCTTAGGCAGATTGTGTGGAAGGAGGACAGTTTCGACATTTCCTTCTCTGTTACTCTCCAACATTCCGCACCATAGAGAAGCACAGAAAGTACGCAGCAATGTGGAGTACTGTGTCATTAAATGTATGAATTGTGCCAAGAAGTTAGGCCTTGTTACTGAGTACCTGAGGTGCGGGCCAGGGAGTTTGTGTGTGACTGGCCATAATTAAATATATATTATAATTCCTCAAAATGGAATATACAAGGAGAACCCTGGAGGGTATTCAGCAGGCCACTGTATTAAGGAGTGTCAAGCCTTAAGTCTAATGCACTCTTACCACAGGACGTCGGGAGGACAGTTCCTGAAGTAATAATAATATTCTTAAATTTAACCCGCACCACCTATCCTCTTTCCTCTGGCTTGTAGGAGGTGTTTCGTTAACGCTGCGATGCAGTCTGTCTGTGTCTCCGAGTGTGTTAGATTATATCTCACAATCCTTAGTGTCAAATCCCAGCTGTGCTACCGCCGAAAGTTCCAATCAAATCATAGTAGATTCTGGCGAACCAATCCAATCTATCTAGCACTGTTTGGGTGGGGAAGTTTATCATTACTCATCCCACGTGCATTTAAAATATTAATTTTAATAGCCATGCGTGACTTCTTACAACAGTGATGTCAAATCGTTACCTAAGACTTCCGGCGCACCTCTGTTTATCATAATATTGTGACCCTGTATTTTTGGCGTAAGGATTTCCTCCCAGATGTCTGTCCCGACAGATTATTTTATTATCCCATTCATCTGCGTGCCTCCGCCAGACAGATCTCTGCTCAGACTGTGTTGTCTTCTTTCATGCTAGCTTGTGTCAACACGATCAGCCGCTTTCCAATGGGGTCAAATGTTTGACGGACACGTTTCCACAGGCGGTCATACAGATTATGCGATAAAATATTATCGCCGGCCGGGTCACCAAACCTGGCGAAGCGTAACAATAGTCTGGGAGTGAAGTGTGAAACAATAGGATACGAAATACTCCCGTAGCA
Source organism: Oreohelix idahoensis (assembly GCA_024509875.1). NCBI lineage: Eukaryota > Metazoa > Mollusca > Gastropoda > Stylommatophora > Oreohelicidae > Oreohelix > Oreohelix idahoensis. The sequence continues at coordinate 613,112 of JAMPIV010015304.1, forward strand.
AATACTGCCATAGGGCAGTGGCGTGTTAAAGACTTCACTAGGCTATGTTCAGCATAGAGCAAAATAGTGAAAATACAAATGAAAGGGCATGATTTATGCCAAATAAAAGGGATTAGTGAGAAAAATGAAGGAAAAAAAAAGGATACTGCCGGAGGGCTGAAGGTGTGAGAGATCACACAAAAGAGCATGTTCAGATTTTTTGTCACACGCTAGTAACAATATAAGAAAGATTATGCAAGGTTACACCTCAAAAACGTACGTACATTTTAACTACTGCCATTTATTACAATAAGTTACTCCAGTTTAAAATGAGTGATATTTAACGCATTCTTTTTAACACACGTGCTGCAACAATTATATAGATTCACTGACATTGAATTCATGTTCTACGATTTTTCACAACCAGAAGTTGACATCACAATGTTTATCCCCACAACGCACAAGTAGAGATTTTTTAAGTTTTATTTCCAAGGGAAATAATTTTCTATGCCAAGGGAAACAAAGCATTTGTTAAACATAATTACAACTTTTAACATTGCGTTTTCCGATCTATGCAGTATTACAATATATTTATTTAGTAGTAAATAGCAGAAATTGATTTCTTTTATAAGCAAGTATTTTTGTAAACAATCTTTAATGCTTTTATAACTTTGCTTTATGTATTTTTGTTAAACGTTTCTAAATTTAAACTGGATTGTAGTTTAGGGAAAAAAATATTTATAAGAGAATATATCTCTTGATGCGTAATACATAAACATTTATCATGTATTTTTGACCGGCATAAACTGCCGCATAAATTAATTTGGTAAACACATATTTTGGGGTAAGTCTCTCTTTTTTTGACTCAGAAAGATACCGTGTTTGACCTAACTGTGGAGGTGAATACAAGTTCAATAGGACGAATTTTAAAAAAAAGTAATTAGGAGAAAAAAAGAGAAACTAAGTCTCTCTCGGTGAAAGAAGGAGATCTGGGAAAGTTCTGCAGATATATTTTAAGTATCCAGCGCAACAACTCTCCTAACTAACAAATTACTGACGTGTTCCATTAGATAACAGAATATAAATTACATGAAACACTGACATATTTTTTTAAAGCTTAAAGCTGGTTTGTAAAACAATTATTCTAATAATATACTTTGAATCTAGATATCGGGATGGGAAGTGAACACCTATATAACCCATCACACCTATAGTTCTATTACCCTGATGTTGAACTACACTTCTAGTGTTATAGTACTTCTACTAGTACACTTAACTTAGTGACTGGACTTAGTTTTTGAGTGATGGAGCTGGCTTGTCTACTGGGTCAGGGTGATTCGATACTGTTGCCCATGTCTGACGCTTCCAACTTTAAGGAGTAACTTAAAGCTGAGACTGTGGATTTCTGAGATAGCCAAAGTCACTTCCTCGGTTGAGTCTGTCAGGTTTCTAGTCTCTAGAAGATGGTCAGCCCACCCTAGAACATTTATCAGAATTTCCGCGAGCTGCTGGGTAGATAAATGACCACTGGCATCGAGTTTTTCACTGAAATTCTGAATATCATAATTTAATCTTGAATTTTATATCTGCCTTAGCGTGTCTGTTTCTTCGATAATTCACACAATATTGCTAATTCCTCTGCAAATAGGGTAAGTATAATTAACGAACGATGTCCATACATGTTTTCCATCTGTGGCTAAACTATGATAAAAGTTGGATCCTTTCAGAATATGCGTTATGAAGATATTTGCCAACTTCGAACCTAGATTTACACATTTCGTACATTTCACTGTTACACCATTGTGGTACGTGAGATGGTGATTTCGGGAAACCCTTCCCTGATTGGTTGAGTGAAATAATCTGATTGGTTGATCAAAATAATACACATGGGATGGCTACCATTATACGACAACTCCTGCCTCACAATGCAGAGTGACACTTCCGTTGTTGATACTCCCTCAAGGGTTTATATAATCATATTCCCGGATTTACTCCTCTCTAAAACGTTACAACACCAATTGTTTCATTTCTTCAAACACGAGCTTTGAGCTGTCAAGTATCTCTCCACCCTCATTAGTCTAATTGCTAACCCTACACGTCGACCTCCACCAGGGCTATGATCCTCCTTTACTTTATATGTCCATGAGATACCGCTCTGTAAAACCACTTAATGTTATCTAATATTAATCCTATGGCTTTACTTATTTATTAATCAAGATTTACTTCCACGTACCACATGCTTTGCAAAGCAAAAATAGTAGTTTAAACTCGTTATGCTGACAACCCTCTCACCTCTTCATTCCAATCAGTGTGTGTAAATGGAAAATGCCACATATATAATGTCATATCTAGAAGACAAGACTGACAAAGTTGTCATATATTAAAAAAAAATATTTACTGTGCTCTTTCATGTTCACATGCTACAAAACCAGGACTGAGACATTCTTAGATTAAACTACACTTCCCGAATTAAAAGATTGCATGTGTTTTTTACAGGAGTTGTTTCTGTAACAATGTGTGGGGCATTATGAGGTTGCTAGAACTTTTTAAAGCATTACATTTACTGCCTGTTAGAATTTGCTTGTGTAGTAAGTGATCTTGTCTTTCTATCCTCAAAGACGTGGGATTGAATGCGGTCTGTAATTAAATACAGTTAACTCGCAAATGAACATTTATATAACGTTTTGGTGACAGCACTGTCTCCATATACTCCAAGCTAAACAAACCTTATATATTCTCCAAATTATAAAAAAATAAACACTATTTAAAATGGATTGTTTGTCTCCAAACCGTCAAAGGATGGTAGATTTCCTACTGTCAACATTGACATTCTTGCTTGTGTGGTCGACGGTTAGAGATTGATAAAGAAATAACCAGATTTGAAAGCAACCGAGTGTATTTAAAATATCGTATTTTTTTCCAAGACACATGCTAAAACGTTGTTCTTGTAAGTGCGAAATAATATCAAAAGATTGACAGGAAATAGTCTTTTAGAGTGCGCCATCACGACAAGACCCCCCCCCCCCCCCCCGGGTTTCCCTGGGTAGTGAGATCTGATGCCTAGCCTTCTCGGATAAGGGCAAAAAAATAGGCCTACTCTTTAGATTTGCAACTGCCGTTGGATTTTTAACGTGCGAGACTTGCACACGAGGCCTCTTATTATTTCGCCCTTATCCGAGAAGGCTAGGCATCAGATATGACTACCCAGGGAGACCAGGGGGAGTATGACATCTTAGGACCAATAAGTTCTGATAAAATGTTCCATAAATTATATTCCCTCAACTGGGAATCGAACCTGGTACCTCTAGAACTCGAGGCGGACGCCTTACCTCTTATCCCCTCCGACCACCTTATTCTTGGTGCACAAAATGACTGGTTGGAGGAAATAAACGACCGTAGACATTAAGTGTGGGTATTTGACACTTTTACACCTGATGTGAAACAAAGTCTGAACATGCACGCCGTTCACATGACGCATACACACCAACCTTTCAGCACTTTTCTTTGGCGAGTGTTACTATTTTTGGGAGCTTTACGAACGGAAAGAATGACATAATGAGATGGAAAACTATTTATATGACTAGAGTAAAAGCCCTGGCTAAATTTAGAAATTAGAAACCTACCCTCAACCAGAATATTTATAGAATGTGGGATTCCTATATACACACATTGGGATTCTTGCCGGTGCTACGGAGTTCGTGCACTGTGCTGAGACCCTCCTTGTGTGATCTAAGGGAGGTGATCGGAGCACCGATAGAGTAGTCCGTGTGCAATGAAGATAGTCCTGAAAAAAAAAACAAGAATATGGAGGCTTTAGATCTGAATAGAGAAATCATAACAAATCTTCCGTGTGAGCTACAGATCTATTATAGTTCCGATCAAATAGTATCTGAAGATCCCAATGATGTTAGGAACTATCCAGCCAGTTTCTTCATTGGCAAACTCCATCAGCTATGCCTCCTCATGCACTGCAATTACAAAAAAAAAGGGGGGGGGGGGGTCATCGTTATGCTGATCTGTAATTTGAATCCGAAAATAGGATTGTGCAATAGAACACGATTGATCATTCAATGACGTCATCGCAATTTCCTTGCTGCAGAAGTTTTAACAGAATCAAATAAAGGAGACTTGGCACCTGGCCATGTGAATTTGTCATTCATCCTGAAGCGACGCCAATTTCCAATAATTCCAGCATGTGTGATAACCATCAACAAATAACGGGCAAACTTCTGAACATGTTGGAATTTTCTTGATCGAGACAGTTTTCTCTTTCGGACGTCGCATTTTCTTGATTAAGAAATTACAACAATAAAAAAGTTATTGTTAATCAGAATCGACGTCAATGCACTCCGGGCAAACCCATAGTTGCTCAGTCTCCCGCAGCTAATGTCGAAGGGTATGATCGCTAAATGTTCCTGTTGCGCACTGGTTGTATACACGGCGGATGCCTCCTCTCATACGTCCATCCCTGCTGGTCTTACGTTTGATGCCAAATTCCAGCAATCTTAGCCTTGATGATTCATCGATTGCAGTGTCATTTTCTAATAGACGAACATGAATCGCCCTCAGTATTTCTTCCTTATCCATGGCCAATGCACATTTTATAGGTGCTCTTGAAGCTAGTCTGTCAGCTTTTTCATTGCCACGTACCCCGGCATGACCAGGAGAGTAGATCCATATCAGTTCTTGAAGATTCGATGCTTCTATGGCGGTTTTCCATTCATGTCGAAGCCAACCATTTTGGACCTTTCGAAGCATGGATTGTGAGTCTGATACAATAACTGCCTTTGTTACAAAGTCTCAGACAGCCATCTTAAGGCAGCAGTAACTGCCTCTACCTCCATTCTCATGCTGGAGGTTGTTATCATGTAAGCCCCGCTATGTTCAGCGACTGTTCTGCCCTTTACACTAGCACAGATTACATACCGATCAGTGTACACAATGATATCATCATCCCCAGCATTATCATTTATAAGCTGATCAACTTCCAGCTCTGCTCTCCCATTGGCCCAAGTTCTGCATTCTCTGCCAAGGCTGATGATGACTTGCTGGTAGTTCATCCAGCTCTCATCTGACTTACTCCACTCTTCTCCTTTAAATATACTTTCAACTGGGGCCACCTGTCTAATAGTCTCCTCCGCCTGCGCCATCCACGACAACCCCTTTTTTATTCTCGCTCCTTTGATGACAGCTATATTCCCATACAGGTGATGCCTGCACATTTGGCCAGGATTACCGCATTGTTCTCCATTATCACCGGTGCTGTTTAACATTGTCACGAGAGGGGAGTATAGTTTTAAATGAAAGATATCCTGGACACAAAGTTGTTTCAGGTGATACCAGGATAGTGCCAGATAAGAGACTGGTCTTATAAGAAATATCCCCTTTCTTAGAAAAGAGTAAGGGTGTATGGACATCAAAGGTAAGATCAAGCTGTATAAGTTCCTAGGTATGATGATAGTGTATTGTCCTAGGTTCCCAAATGCTCCTCTCAAGATCCTCCTCTGTTTATAACACAGCCCTACCAAAAAAAAATTTTTTTTTGGGTGCGAAACATTTTACTCTTGATTGTACATAAATGAGGCCTGCTCAATCCAAATATCATATTTACTTGTCTGTAGCAGCTCTAGTTTTTGAGATACAGACAGTTTTGTATTTCATTAATACAGGGTGACCCAAAAAAAAAAAAAACGGGCACGCGCGCGCACTTTTTGTGCGCGCGCGGGCCCGTTTTTTTGGGTCACCATGTATTATTACAATATTTTCTATATAAGGCTATGTAAAAAAAACTATTGCTGTCTAGTCCTTTACAAAAGAAAACTGTTTGTTTACTCTCAGTTTCAGTTTTCCAAGAATCTTCCCAGAATTGCCTTTTTTAGATTTTAAGCCACTGCATGCATGTTAGTATGCTACTTATTTTATTACACTTCTAACAGAGAATGGCATCATCTTCAAGAAGAGCATGTTTTCTTTCACCGCATTTATTCTGTTATATTTGTGGAGAGTAAACTTTCAAAGAAGAACATAGGAAGCATATTACTGTTTTTGTGAAAAAGGCATACTTTGCTTACTTTAAAGTAAAACTAGGTGACCAGGACAAAGTCTTGGGCTCCTCATATTGTTTGCAAAACATGTGTTGAACACCTGCGACAGTGGACTTGTGGGAAAAGAAAATGTTTAAAATTTGGAATTCCAATGGTTTGGAGAGAGCCCAAGAACCACTATGATGACTGTTATTTCTGTGTTGTGAATATTAAGGGAATTAATGGAAAAAATTACAAAAAGTGGAAATATCCAGATTTAGATTCTGCTAGGCGACCTGTTCTACACGGAGATGACATACCAATTCCAACTTTCAGTCAGATTTCGGATTCCCTGCTAGAAGATGAGACAGCAGTGGTATGTGGAACGACAAGTGACAGTGATAGTGATTTCGAAGATGATTTTTCAGATGCTCAACGCTTTGACCAACTTGAACTAATCCGAGATCTATATCTCTCCAAGGAATCTTCAGAACGTTTGGCTTCAAGATTGAAAGAAAAAAAATTACAGGCTGAAACAAAGTTACATTTTATCGCAGCAGAGAGCAAGGTTTTATTCCATTCTTTTGTAAAGAAAACAACCTTGTGTTTTGTACTAATGTAGGAGGTCTTGTTAACAAAATGGGTGTAAGTTATACACCAGATGAGTGGCGAATTTTCATTGACAGCCCTAAAAGAAGTTTGAAGGATGCTCTCTTACACAATGGTAACAAATATGGCTCAATTCCAATTGCTCATTCTACTACAATGAAGGAGGAGTATGCTACAATAAGCACAGTTATGGAAAAATTGAAGTATTTAGAACATAACTGGATGGTTTGTGTAGATCTTAAAAAGATGAGCTTCTTGCTTGGCCAGCAAATGGGATTCACCAAATATCCATGCTTTATATGTTTGTGTGATAGCAGGGCAAAAGATATGCACTGGACAAAGAAACAGTGGCCGTTGAGGGATGAATTTAAAGTTGGAGAAAAAAATATTGTCAATAAGCCTCTCATTGATCGAAAAAAGAGTTCTACTGCCACCATTACATATAAAGCTTGGCTTGATGAAGCAATTTGTTAAGGCACTGAACAAAGATGGTACCTGTTTTAATTACTTATGCAGAAAGTTCCCAGAATTGAGCATAGACAAACTTAAAGCTGGAATTGTTGATGGACCTCAAATTAGAAAGTTAATAAACGATCCAAATTTTATTGATACCATGAACAAAACAGAGTCCACAGCCTGGTCATCATTTGTTTTAGTTGTGCAAAACTTTCTGGGTAACTTTAAAGCAGACAATTATTCTGAATTAGTTGGAAACATGCTGTTGAGTTTTTGTGAACTTGGATGCAACATGAGCATACAATTGCACTACCTCCATAACCATTTACATTTATTTCCGGAGAATCTTGGCGACTTTAGTGAGGAGCGAGGTGAAATATTTCACCAAGATATAAAAACAATGGAAGAGAGATACCAGGGACTTTGGGTCCGACAGTTCTTCTTTCCTGGCTGAACTTAATCTTGCTGTAGACTGTCTTTACTAGGTTCAATAAGAGTTCTTCACTTTTTATGAATTAAAGTCAATAAATGATTATACATTTTCCTTTTAGATGCACTGACTTTTCATCATGCTGTCGTGGGTGACTTATTATTGTGGTACAGATAGTTCTACACTGGACAATAGCCTTGTATGGCTACTTATCATCACGTCTTGTTTTAGAGTCTGACACAAGATATTCTGGATATAAAATATTAGCTGTGTTTTTTCCAGACAGTAGGTACTGGGTGGCTGTCCCTCTAGATTCAAAGGGCACTTGCACCACTAGCTCCTTCAATTGTGGCTGTCTCTTTAAAGGTGTACGTTTCTTACAGGATGTAACATGAAATACAATTGTTTAACCACTGTATTGTCTATCTCTATCTCTCTATCACAGATGTAGGGGATAAGAGACAGTTTCAGACAGTGTGCAGGTAGACGCACAGGGCATAATAAATTAGTAATAACACAATCTAGTTCACTGGGAATATAATCTTTCTCCAAATCTTTCTCCAAATCCTTGGTTATAGCTATCTGTCCAAGATTTGCCTCCATACAGTTATTAGGTCTTGTGGAAAATAATATGTAATATCTTAATAAATACAGTAATGCCATTTCTTTCATCCTTTCCTTTGTTCCTGGTGTGTGTTCCATTCCTTCAAGAAATAATTCTTTAAATGCTTTTCTAAAACTATGAACACACTTTCCGCTTCCATTCTCAATTTATCTGAATATACACAGGCTTGTAATGCCTCCAAGAATTACACAGTGGTTTATAACACAGTTACACACTTCCTAACGCACACGTTTATCAATTAATTTGAAATACGTATATATATATATATATATATATATATATATATATATATATATTATATATATATATATATATATATATATATATATATATATATACATTCTTTCTTACCCTCAAGTACATACAGTCGAGCTGTTAATGGTCATACATTCTGCTCTCAGGTGCAGAAAGCAAAGGCAGTCTCACTGACAGACTGGCGCTCTCGCTGTATTTTTGAAATTTGGGTGGCCTTCTTTCGAAAGATGGCAAGTCTTTATATATGTCACGGCCGAACGTCGCGGAGGGCAACAAGGCTGAAGTGTGTTGCATACTCAAATACAGGCATAATTTTGTCGACAATTAGGAATCCAAATATCTTCCTTATTCCTGAAGCTATTTTTTTCATCTTATGCTTAAAGTACGCCCTGGATTATTCTTTATCTTGCTAGATAATTTTCTGTTCCTTTCCTACGTCTATCTTTTCATAAGCGTAGCCTAAACAGCAAAATTTTCGACTTGCCTGATTTCTTGATGCATTCCACTCGAGATTTCTCCAATAGTATAATGCTTTTCGTGGAAGTCTTTGTACCTTCTTATACAGGAACAGTCCTATTATAAAATTACTGACCTCTTCCATGCGGTACTTCGCTCATAACTCAGTAGTTTACCTCCAATTCTAACAAGGTTATATAGATTTCGTCCAGCCATGTTAGCCTAATACGTTTGTAAACAATATGCATAAGGATGCCGTTTCATTGGTCCGTCTAGCATAAACTGTTATGGCGTACCGTTTTGGTATGAATGACGAGTTGTGAATCAGAATTCATGACAAACATCTACACAGCAAAAATTGCTGCAATCCAACCAACATGTTTGGGACGAACATTAGTTTTTGCCGATGACTTATTAATTTACAGGACTGGTTCAGATAGAAATCAAATGGTTAAAAGCATACATGAGACACTTCAAGCAGTTTCTAAATGGTGCGACAAAACCAGCTCCAAATTCAATCCTAACAAAGCATGTATGCTTTGGTGCTCCTTGAATAACTCCATATTGAAAGCAGATCTTCCAGACATTACTCTCAGTGGACAGAAAATTGAAAGGCAGAACAAGTTGAAATATCTTGGAGTAACATTCAATCGTGGGCTATCATATAAACACCATGTTAATCACATCATACAGAAGTGCAAGAGAGGTCTGGCAGCCCTAAAAACAATGGCTGCAGCGCACCTGGAGCAGAGACTACTGTTTCTCTTGTAGTCTGTAAGCTGGTCTTGTCTGTAATCGAGTATGGTCTGGGAATACTCACGCTGTCAATATCACAGTGTGAACGACTGGAACGCATTCAAAACGAAGGATGTGTATAGTCTTGGGCTGCACGCGAGATACCCCTATTGTGATGATGCGGCACATGCTTGGATTGCTGCCAATTAGATCCAGATATACGATGGCCCAGGTAAAAGCGTTTATGCGTGTAACCACAGACAATATAAAAGTAAAAAATAAAACAACAGAAAATCAAGGTGCTCTTCTTATGGCCAATCGAATGTTCACATTTAACAGTGTTTTCCCACATTAATTGAATAAATAGAATTGCCGTTAAGTATTGGTGCTTTTGAATTTAATTCCCGTCATATGACGGGTTTTTACTCTAGTCTGCCGTATAACTACCGTTATGGCTATTTGTTATGCTACTGAGAATAAGTGGTACACTGACGCATATTCACAATGACATGGGCATCTCAAGGAATGAAGAATGGTTTCCCATACGAGGGCAGCGTGCAGGGTCAGCAGCAATACGAACGCATCAGGAGATCCTCAACAGTTTAATAACATGTGATAGGAGAAAGTGAACTAGTCCTGCAGTAAACTGATCTAGATAAGTAAGGCGGGAAGATAAATAATAAACCAAAGTTGGAAGAGAATCAAATACAAAAATGTTAATCAGCGCTGAGAACCAAGAGTTATGGTCAGCTAGTAGCCATATAACGATTATTAATATGAAATTCACTGGAACGAACAAACGAACTTTATTTTCAAAGGTTTAGAATTGGGCACGCAGGCCCGTCTAACATTCTGCACTTCCTTTTCTCTCGTCTTCCATACTGAATCCATTTCTTCTCACATGTATCTTAAATGTTAGCCAAATAATAACATAACAAAATGAAATACAATAAAATAAAATACCAACATTGTACCAGTGCAATACCAGTTACACACATTTACAGTACCTTATCGTAACTAATACTGAACAGGGCAGAATTGTCTTTAAAACTTACAAATGATGTTATATAATTATTTAGGAACATAACTAAATTAGGGTAGCATATAATCTGCACTAATGATGTATTTGAAAAGTCTGTGATTTAATTAATATGGACTAAGAGTGTTTTTTAGGTCGTGTAGAAGATTATTCCACAGATGAGCAGCAGCAGAAAAATATAAACTTTTCTTGAATAATTCGAGCCTAGGCTTGAGCATGAGTACTTTGTTTAAGCGTTGACTGCGTCTGTCATTGTGTTTGAAAATAGGCCGCAGATACGTTGGAGCATTATGAGATAGGATTTTGTGAATGGATTTGACTTTGTTGAAGGGAAAGCGCAGTCTTAATGGTAATATGTTAGAATATGTATATGGGTCTACACACTTTGTGAGGTTTGTGTCTGAAACTAGGCACACTGCACGTTTTTGTAATCAATAGTCTTTTAGTGTTGGACATTGAGCAGCCATCCCAGATTGTAGAACAATAGTCTAGATGTGTTTGTATTTGGGATATATAGAACATCTTCCGCGTTTCCTCAACTAGGGAATGTTTGATTTTAGCTAACTGGTAAACTTGTTATGCTGTTTGTTTGGTCAGTGCTTGTACATGCGAATCCCAACTTCAGTGTTGGTCAATTATTAGTCTCAGTGTTTTATTTTCAGAAGATGGCTGTATACCGCTCCACCTATGTCCCAGTCTTGACATATGGATGCGAGTCGTGGGCAATGACTACAACCCACAAAAGCCAGATCCAAACCTCAGAAATGAGGTATCTGAGGAAAGTGGTTGAAGTAACAAGAAGAGACATGGTCTGCAACCAGACGATCCGTCAAGGCCTAAAATCCCATCCGCTGCAGACCCAAATAGAACAGTCCCAACTAAGATGGTTTGGCCATGTCTGCAGAATGGGAGAAGATCGGCTACCACGACAAGCATGGGAAACAAAGAGCCAGGGATCCAGACCTCCAGGACGACCCAGAGTCCGCTGGGAGGACAACATTAGACAATCTTTGAAGGACCGAGGACTAGAATGGAACCAGGCCAGGAAGAAGACAGCTGATAGAATGGTCTGGCGCTCTCTCTACCAAACCTCTACACCTCACGGTAGAAGGGGAACGACTAAGTAAGTAAAGTAAGTAAGTTTTATTTTCATTTACATTTTCAATTAAGTGAGGTACCAATACTGAGTTGAAGTGCTGTTGTCTGTAATTTTTGTCTAGTTGATATTCTCATACATTTTGTTTTAATTATATTTATTTGCATGCAATTTTCGTTATTCCACTTAATAAGGAAGTATCGCTTTGTAATAATATTTCTAGTGTATTGCAGTTTTCATCACTAGTGTAAATGGTACAGTTGTAACCGTGCGGACTGGTTACGGCAACAATTATCCTACGTATAACCGTGCGGACTGCGTAACAGGATATGCTGTTTTATTAATTATATTAGGTGACAGGTGGCAGGCCTAGTTGTGTGACTCACACCAGTTTCTTTGTATATCTTCCAAGTTTTAAGTTAGTAGTGTTTGGATACTGGCCATAACCGCCAGAGTTGACAATTCTTGGATGAACTACTTCCTTTCTTATTTTCAACCCTTGATTCGTTCGTACCCTTCTTTGTTTTTAATCAGTGACTGATTCGTATAGTGGAGTAATCATAGTGATTGATGATCAGGCATTCAACAACAATCCTTCATGGATCAACTCAAGCATATGTTTGTTCTCTTACAAAATCCTATTTATTTACATGTAACATAAAAATATTTCAAAGATGCAGGTAATTCTTCATATAGAGCACACCTGCAGTCATATCATAGTTACCTCAAGTATACATTCTGTATCTCAAAAGTATGTAGGTATTTAATCCCCTTTGTGCTTATTTCGTCTCAAAGTACTTATTTAGCTTCCTCAAGCTCTATTTCATTTTGCCCAATCTGCCTCAAAACTCCTGATCAACTTTGTGCAAAGTACTTTGTAATTCTATTCCTCTGGTACTTCCTGGGCATTCCATTGCTTCTCTTCTTTAAACTTCTCGCCCAGTACCATTTCATTTACTCATTTTTCTAACATATCGTCTTGTGATTTCTCTGCTGCGAATCAGGAAAAATGTTCATCAAATTGCATAATAATTCATAAAAGGTCAATACTTACAGGTGATTCCCTGAATCTCTCCTGTGAATACACACTAGTGACATTATAAAACAAATTCTCTTAAGTAGCATTTTTCTCTGTCAATGGAACTTCTTAGTTTACTCATACTGTCCTGACTAATCTTTATCACATCCTCCGAATGTCCTAGGACTAGCATCTCCTAACTTATCTATATACCTTATGAGTTTACTTTGTCACGTCTAATCTATCTGTGATAACTTCTACAGATCTTATCAAACTTGTGGCAACCGCACGACATTCTTGATTCTTCATCTTCAGAAATACGCGACCGCACACTTGCGAGCCGTAAACCGTTCTGCCCCTGACTTCTAGTCAATCGTCAGCTGATCTGTCCCTGTTTACCAGCTAAAACAATTGGTCGCCCTTATTTCCACTCACTGGAAAAATGCTCACGCTTTTACAACGTAAGCGAATTCAGTGAACTATCGTCTATTATTTTTAGACTTCTCTCCCTCTATTCCCGTGTGTATTTTTTTCCTCAACTCACTAAAACCTACAAGGGACTTAATTCTACGTTATCTCCCTTCGACGTTTTATCTGAACACCATATTCTCTTCTTTAAAGCTTACTACAAAATCGTTACATGTTAATTTTCTCAACCACAATTGAGAACCCACTAAATCTTCTTAACCCTAATTCAAGACTTTTATCCACCAACCGTACCATGCGGAGTTTCCTCCCTTTTCTCAAAGCATCCCTCACTCATTTTATCTCCCCTCAACTAAGACAAATAGTCTGTATCCAAATCCATTCATATTTCCTAAACCATTTTTCTACACTCTTTTACTTGACTAAAACCAAATCACCGTTCATATAAACCTTGCTTGAAGCACAAATAATGCTTTGGGCAAACCCAACGGTGACAGCAGTGTATGTAATACCGTAAATTTTTATTTCAGTTACTTGTAGCAACTCAAAGGGAAAATCGAGTCTGTTTCTCAATTTGCCTATTCCCATTAACTTTGACTTCTGAATGTTTAATTTTGCTTCGCTGGCTCGTCCAAACTCATTAAAGGTGTTTAAAATATTTTGAATGGATGAAAGTTTGGTTGGGAAAAATATCGTGTCCTCAGCGTAGACTGCTAATTTTCTTTGACCTTGTCCTGGAATGAAAACCCCCATGATGTGTGTGTCTTGTCTAATTTTCTCTAACACAGGTTCTATTGAAAGTACATATAACAAGGGTGAGAGTGGACACCCTTGTCTAACAGACCTAGTTAAAATAAATGGTTCTGTGATTGTGTGATTTATTAAAAGTCTACTTTCTAGTGTTTTGTATTTAATTTCTATCCATTTTCTAAAGTATGGCCCTACACTACAGGCGAACAGAGTTTTGTGTAGAAAAGAATGGGATACCCCATCAAAAGCTTTTTCCTGGTCCAACGATAGAACAGTGGCCTCGTGCTACTTGTGTGGTGCGTAAATAATCAAGTCTTTAAAAAAGTGTGTATGTTTACTAATATTCCTCTGCGGCACGCTGTTCTGTTGGTCGTCTTAAGTTAAGATATGCATGAATGGTTTTAGTTTATTAGTAAGAGCTTTAGTTAGAATTTTATAGTCAGTGTTTAGAAGTGATATGGGTCTGTAACTTTTTAGTAGTTTCCTGTCTGTTTTGTCTTTTGGTAAGAGTAGGATGTACGACTGATTTAAACTTTCAGGAAGTTCGCCCTTCTGAAGGGCTTCCTCAAAAACTTTCATTAATAGTGTTTCGAGAACGGGAAAAAAGAAAGTATAGAATTCTGATGTAAGGCCGTCTGGACCCGGGGTCTTATTTTGGTTTAGTGAGTTCACTGCCTCTTGCAAATTTTCGAGTGTTAGAACTTGGTCTAAATTTCGACTATCTTGTTCTGTGAGAGGCTTTGTATACTGTAGAAAAATGTTTTGTGCGTCTGTTCTTGTTTCTTCTTTGGTGTATAACTGTTTATAAAATTCCAAGATGGTCTGACATACGTTTGTTTTGTTCGTTTGCAATTGTCCATTTGTATCTAGTATTTGGCGGATCTTTTTATTTTGTTGAATGTTCTGTTCTATTGCCAAGTACTGTTTGTTTGGAGTCTCTTGTGTTGTATATAACTTCGTTCTCAGCATTGCACCTTTATATGTGTGTTGTTTATGTTGTTCTAACTGGTCTTGCAACGTCTGGATAACCGGGTTAGTTTTGTCTATTTGTTTTGTCAGTTTGATTGCTTGTTCTAATATCTTTTCTTGTGTTTTGGATGACCTGTATATGTAGGTGGCCAGGGACTGTGTCCTGTCTTTTATGGTGTTTTTTAATGTCCCAATATCCTGCAAATTTTTGTTCAGGGGTCTGTTCCGTGTATCCTAATATGAGCTGCGTTATTTCCTTTGTGACGAAATCATGTTTAAGTAAACTGTTGTTAAACTTCCAATGTGTTGATCTTTTAGATGTTATAATGGGCGTCCCTATACCTAACACTGTATAAACTGCTTTATGGTCTGTGAAGTCAAGTGTGCTGGTAATATGTTGTGTTTCCTGTACCTTGTATATATCTGATGTATATATCCTATCTATCCTAGATGCTCGTCGTAAGCCCGGGTGTGTCTTATCTATGTAAGTGTACGGTCTATTATTTGGTTCAACACTTCTAAAGGCATCGTTCAGACTATGCTCTTCTAAAATAGTTTGTAATATCTTCAACTGAGATGTCTGATTCTTAGTTATATGTGTGTTCTGTGTTTGTAAGGTTTGACCGGCAAGATCTAGGTTAGACATGACACAGTTTAAATATCCCTCCCAAAATTAAGTTCCATCCTTTGTAGTGTAGTGACAAAACGTCAGAGAGTTCTCCATAAAAAGCTGGCTGGTTTGCTCTTTGACTGGGAGCGTATATATTGACTAATGTGTATGTGTCTTGTTCACTTTGTTTATTGTGTATTTGGACAGAAACTAATCTGCTGTTAGTGTCCGTGTTATTTCCCAGTCTTCTGATGATTGTAAGATCGCAACCCCTGTGTGTGATGTTCCTATACTAAACCACCCGTTTCTTAAGCCTAATTTTGTTATGATTTGTTTGGCCCGGAAGTCTGAAACAACTCTAGTTTCTTGCAAAAAAAAAAAAAAAAAAAAATCTGGTTGGTATTTTTAAATTAGTTTTACCAGGGAGTTTAGTTTATTTTTTAATCCGTTTATGTTTAATGACAAAAGGGTTAAACCAAAGGGCGTAGAGTGGGGGTGCAGAAAGGTGTGCGCCATGAAAAACCAAACCCTTACTTCCTTAACCGTTTACATAAATAAGAAGGAGTATGTAGTTCCCTTACTACTGCATAGAGCAAGTGCAGTCAGTTCTAGGATAGAGGAACAGTACTTAAGCATCTGTGTGGGTAAAGAAAGGTTGATGGATATAGGACAAAATTCCACACAAAAGAAAAGAAAAACACAAGACTTGAGACAAGGATTAAAAGATGATAAGTGACAAAAGGAACTATTGGAGGAAAGGGTGTGGTTGTGAAATTGAAAAGGATGTGAAAAACAATAAATTAATATTAGTAAATTAATATTAGACAAACATAAAGGTATGTTTTCAGGCACTCGTAAGAAATAAAGAAGTAGAACACTTGGTTACTGGCTATTTATCAGTAAGAAACACAAGATAACACCGGAAGTATACAGCCCCTTAATGACGCAATCACTTCTGTTGTTCTCCTATTAACAGTATGTGTCAGTCCAAACAAGACAAAGACCTTGATACTGGGTCCAGTAAATAGTAGAAGACTAAAGGACAATAGTATAGAACAGTGGGTAGGTTTCTGGTATTGTATGAACATAAATAACACATAAGGAAGGGAAACCCGAGGCCTGTAAACAGTAAATTAATATTAGTAAATTAATATTAGACAAACATAAAGGTATGTTTTCAGGCACTCGTAAGAAATAAAGAAGTAGAACACTTGGACAACAGAAAAACAACAGACGTGAGTGGCTTACCCAGGGTTCGAACCCCGTACCTTCCGTACGACAACTCCGCCTAGCTATCAAGCGAATCACACTGACCCCACGGCCAGCTAGGCATCCCCAAAAAAAGATGCTTTACTGGCTATTTATCAGTAAGAAACACAAGATAACACCGGAAGTATACAGCCCCTTAATGACGCAATCACTTCTGTTGTTCTCCTATTAACAGTATGTGTCAGTCCAAACAAGACAAAGACCTTGATACTGGGTCCAGTAAATAGTAGAAGACTAAAGGACAATAGTATAGAACAGTGGGTAGGTTTCTGGTATTGTATGAACATAAATAACACATAAGGAAGGGAAACCCGAGGCCTGTAAACAGTAAATTAATATTAGTAAATTAATATTAGACAAACATAAAGGTATGTTTTCAGGCACTCGTAAGAAATAAAGAAGTAGAACACTTGGACAACAGAAAAACAACAGACGTGAGTGGCTTACCCAGGGTTCGAACCCCGTACCTTCCGTACGACAACTCCGCCTAGCTATCAAGCGAATCACACTGACCCCACGGCCAGCTAGGCATCCCCAAAAAAAAGATGCTTTACTGGCTATTTATCAGTAAGAAACACAAGATAACACCGGAAGTATACAGCCCCTTAATGACGCAATCACTTCTGTTGTTCTCCTATTAACAGTATGTGTCAGTCCAAACAAGACAAAGACCTTGATACTGGGTCCAGTAAATAGTAGAAGACTAAAGGACAATAGTATAGAACAGTGGGTAGGTTTCTGGTATTGTATGAACATAAATAACACATAAGGAAGGGAAACCCGAGGCCTGTAAACAGTAAATTAATATTAGTAAATTAATATTAGACAAACATAAAGGTATGTTTTCAGGCACTCGTAAGAAATAAAGAAGTAGAACACTTGGACAACAGAAAAAACAACAGACGTGAGTGGCTTACCCAGGGTTCGAACCCCGTACCTTCCGTACGACAACTCCGCCTAGCTATCAAGCGAATCACACTGACCCCACGGCCAGCTAGGCATCCCCCCAAAAAAAAGATGCTTTACTGGCTATTTATCAGTAAGAAACACAAGATAACACCGGAAGTATACAGCCCCTTAATGACGCAATCACTTCTGTTGTTCTCCTATTAACAGTATGTGTCAGTCCAAACAAGACAAAGACCTTGATACTGGGTCCAGTAAATAGTAGAAGACTAAAGGACAATAGTATAGAACAGTGGGTAGGTTTCTGGTATTGTATGAACATAAATAACACATAAGGAAGGGAAACCCGAGGCCTGTAAACAGTAAATTAATATTAGTAAATTAATATTAGACAAACATAAAGGTATGTTTTCAGGCACTCGTAAGAAATAAAGAAGTAGAACACTTGGACAACAGAAAAACAACAGACGTGAGTGGCTTACCCAGGGTTCGAACCCCGTACCTTCCGTACGACAACTCCGCCTAGCTATCAAGCGAATCACACTGACCCCACGGCCAGCTAGGCATCCCCAAAAAAAAGATGCTTTACTGGCTATTTATCAGTAAGAAACACAAGATAACACCGGAAGTATACAGCCCCTTAATGACGCAATCACTTCTGTTGTTCTCCTATTAACAGTATGTGTCAGTCCAAACAAGACAAAGACCTTGATACTGGGTCCAGTAAATAGTAGAAGACTAAAGGACAATAGTATAGAACAGTGGGTAGGTTTCTGGTATTGTATGAACATAAATAACACATAAGGAAGGGAAACCCGAGGCCTGTAAACAGTAAATTAATATTAGTAAATTAATATTAGACAAACATAAAGGTATGTTTTCAGGCACTCGTAAGAAATAAAGAAGTAGAACACTTGGACAACAGAAAAACAACAGACGTGAGTGGCTTACCCAGGGTTCGAACCCCGTACCTTCCGTACGACAACTCCGCCTAGCTATCAAGCGAATCACACTGACCCCACGGCCAGCTAGGCATCCCCAAAAAAAAAGATGCTTTACTGGCTATTTATCAGTAAGAAACACAAGATAACACCGGAAGTATACAGCCCCTTAATGACGCAATCACTTCTGTTGTTCTCCTATTAACAGTATGTGTCAGTCCAAACAAGACAAAGACCTTGATACTGGGTCCAGTAAATAGTAGAAGACTAAAGGACAATAGTATAGAACAGTGGGTAGGTTTCTGGTATTGTATGAACATAAATAACACATAAGGAAGGGAAACCCGAGGCCTGTAAACAGTAAATTAATATTAGTAAATTAATATTAGACAAACATAAAGGTATGTTTTCAGGCACTCGTAAGAAATAAAGAAGTAGAACACTTGGACAACAGAAAAACAACAGACGTGAGTGGCTTACCCAGGGTTCGAACCCCGTACCTTCCGTACGACAACTCCGCCTAGCTATCAAGCGAATCACACTGACCCCACGGCCAGCTAGGCATCCCCCAAAAAAAAGATGCTTTACTGGCTATTTATCAGTAAGAAACACAAGATAACACCGGAAGTATACAGCCCCTTAATGACGCAATCACTTCTGTTGTTCTCCTATTAACAGTATGTGTCAGTCCAAACAAGACAAAGACCTTGATACTGGGTCCAGTAAATAGTAGAAGACTAAAGGACAATAGTATAGAACAGTGGGTAGGTTTCTGGTATTGTATGAACATAAATAACACATAAGGAAGGGAAACCCGAGGCCTGTAAACAGTAAATTAATATTAGTAAATTAATATTAGACAAACATAAAGGTATGTTTTCAGGCACTCGTAAGAAATAAAGAAGTAGAACACTTGGACAACAGAAAAAACAACAGACGTGAGTGGCTTACCCAGGGTTCGAACCCCGTACCTTCCGTACGACAACTCCGCCTAGCTATCAAGCGAATCACACTGACCCCACGGCCAGCTAGGCATCCCCAAAAAAAAGATGCTTTACTGGCTATTTATCAGTAAGAAACACAAGATAACACCGGAAGTATACAGCCCCTTAATGACGCAATCACTTCTGTTGTTCTCCTATTAACAGTATGTGTCAGTCCAAACAAGACAAAGACCTTGATACTGGGTCCAGTAAATAGTAGAAGACTAAAGGACAATAGTATAGAACAGTGGGTAGGTTTCTGGTATTGTATGAACATAAATAACACATAAGGAAGGGAAACCCGAGGCCTGTAAACAGTAAATTAATATTAGTAAATTAATATTAGACAAACATAAAGGTATGTTTTCAGGCACTCGTAAGAAATAAAGAAGTAGAACACTTGGACAACAGAAAAACAACAGACGTGAGTGGCTTACCCAGGGTTCGAACCCCGTACCTTCCGTACGACAACTCCGCCTAGCTATCAAGCGAATCACACTGACCCCACGGCCAGCTAGGCATCCCAAAAAAAAAAAAGATGCTTTACTGGCTATTTATCAGTAAGAAACACAAGATAACACCGGAAGTATACAGCCCCTTAATGACGCAATCACTTCTGTTGTTCTCCTATTAACAGTATGTGTCAGTCCAAACAAGACAAAGACCTTGATACTGGGTCCAGTAAATAGTAGAAGACTAAAGGACAATAGTATAGAACAGTGGGTAGGTTTCTGGTATTGTATGAACATAAATAACACATAAGGAAGGGAAACCCGAGGCCTGTAAACAGTAAATTAATATTAGTAAATTAATATTAGACAAACATAAAGGTATGTTTTCAGGCACTCGTAAGAAATAAAGAAGTAGAACACTTGGACAACAGAAAAACAACAGACGTGAGTGGCTTACCCAGGGTTCGAACCCCGTACCTTCCGTACGACAACTCCGCCTAGCTATCAAGCGAATCACACTGACCCCACGGCCAGCTAGGCATCCCCAAAAAAAAGATGCTTTACTGGCTATTTATCAGTAAGAAACACAAGATAACACCGGAAGTATACAGCCCCTTAATGACGCAATCACTTCTGTTGTTCTCCTATTAACAGTATGTGTCAGTCCAAACAAGACAAAGACCTTGATACTGGGTCCAGTAAATAGTAGAAGACTAAAGGACAATAGTATAGAACAGTGGGTAGGTTTCTGGTATTGTATGAACATAAATAACACATAAGGAAGGGAAACCCGAGGCCTGTAAACAGTAAATTAATATTAGTAAATTAATATTAGACAAACATAAAGGTATGTTTTCAGGCACTCGTAAGAAATAAAGAAGTAGAACACTTGGACAACAGAAAAACAACAGACGTGAGTGGCTTACCCAGGGTTCGAACCCCGTACCTTCCGTACGACAACTCCGCCTAGCTATCAAGCGAATCACACTGACCCCACGGCCAGCTAGGCATCCCCAAAAAAAGATGCTTTACTGGCTATTTATCAGTAAGAAACACAAGATAACACCGGAAGTATACAGCCCCTTAATGACGCAATCACTTCTGTTGTTCTCCTATTAACAGTATGTGTCAGTCCAAACAAGACAAAGACCTTGATACTGGGTCCAGTAAATAGTAGAAGACTAAAGGACAATAGTATAGAACAGTGGGTAGGTTTCTGGTATTGTATGAACATAAATAACACATAAGGAAGGGAAACCCGAGGCCTGTAAACAGTAAATTAATATTAGTAAATTAATATTAGACAAACATAAAGGTATGTTTTCAGGCACTCGTAAGAAATAAAGAAGTAGAACACTTGGACAACAGAAAAACAACAGACGTGAGTGGCTTACCCAGGGTTCGAACCCCGTACCTTCCGTACGACAACTCCGCCTAGCTATCAAGCGAATCACACTGACCCCACGGCCAGCTAGGCATCCCCAAAAAAAAGATGCTTTACTGGCTATTTATCAGTAAGAAACACAAGATAACACCGGAAGTATACAGCCCCTTAATGACGCAATCACTTCTGTTGTTCTCCTATTAACAGTATGTGTCAGTCCAAACAAGACAAAGACCTTGATACTGGGTCCAGTAAATAGTAGAAGACTAAAGGACAATAGTATAGAACAGTGGGTAGGTTTCTGGTATTGTATTGAACATAAATAACACATAAGGAAGGGAAACCCGAGGCCTGTAAACAGTAAATTAATATTAGTAAATTAATATTAGACAAACATAAAGGTATGTTTTCAGGCACTCGTAAGAAATAAAGAAGTAGAACACTTGGACAACAGAAAAAAACAACAGACGTGAGTGGCTTACCCAGGGTTCGAACCCCGTACCTTCCGTACGACAACTCCGCCTAGCTATCAAGCGAATCACACTGACCCCACGGCCAGCTAGGCATCCCCAAAAAAAAAAAAGATGCTTTACTGGCTATTTATCAGTAAGAAACACAAGATAACACCGGAAGTATACAGCCCCTTAATGACGCAATCACTTCTGTTGTTCTCCTATTAACAGTATGTGTCAGTCCAAACAAGACAAAGACCTTGATACTGGGTCCAGTAAATAGTAGAAGACTAAAGGACAATAGTATAGAACAGTGGGTAGGTTTCTGGTATTGTATGAACATAAATAACACATAAGGAAGGGAAACCCGAGGCCTGTAAACAGTAAATTAATATTAGTAAATTAATATTAGACAAACATAAAGGTATGTTTTCAGGCACTCGTAAGAAATAAAGAAGTAGAACACTTGGACAACAGAAAAAAACAACAGACGTGAGTGGCTTACCCAGGGTTCGAACCCCGTACCTTCCGTACGACAACTCCGCCTAGCTATCAAGCGAATCACACTGACCCCACGGCCAGCTAGGCATCCCCAAAAAAAAAGATGCTTTACTGGCTATTTATCAGTAAGAAACACAAGATAACACCGGAAGTATACAGCCCCTTAATGACGCAATCACTTCTGTTGTTCTCCTATTAACAGTATGTGTCAGTCCAAACAAGACAAAGACCTTGATACTGGGTCCAGTAAATAGTAGAAGACTAAAGGACAATAGTATAGAACAGTGGGTAGGTTTCTGGTATTGTATGAACATAAATAACACATAAGGAAGGGAAACCCGAGGCCTGTAAACAGTAAATTAATATTAGTAAATTAATATTAGACAAACATAAAGGTATGTTTTCAGGCACTCGTAAGAAATAAAGAAGTAGAACACTTGGACAACAGAAAAACAACAGACGTGAGTGGCTTACCCAGGGTTCGAACCCCGTACCTTCCGTACGACAACTCCGCCTAGCTATCAAGCGAATCACACTGACCCCACGGCCAGCTAGGCATCCCCAAAAAAAAGATGCTTTACTGGCTATTTATCAGTAAGAAACACAAGATAACACCGGAAGTATACAGCCCCTTAATGACGCAATCACTTCTGTTGTTCTCCTATTAACAGTATGTGTCAGTCCAAACAAGACAAAGACCTTGATACTGGGTCCAGTAAATAGTAGAAGACTAAAGGACAATAGTATAGAACAGTGGGTAGGTTTCTGGTATTGTATGAACATAAATAACACATAAGGAAGGGAAACCCGAGGCCTGTAAACAGTAAATTAATATTAGTAAATTAATATTAGACAAACATAAAGGTATGTTTTCAGGCACTCGTAAGAAATAAAGAAGTAGAACACTTGGACAACAGAAAAACAACAGACGTGAGTGGCTTACCCAGGGTTCGAACCCCGTACCTTCCGTACGACAACTCCGCCTAGCTATCAAGCGAATCACACTGACCCCACGGCCAGCTAGGCATCCCCAAAAAAAAGATGCTTTACTGGCTATTTATCAGTAAGAAACACAAGATAACACCGGAAGTATACAGCCCCTTAATGACGCAATCACTTCTGTTGTTCTCCTATTAACAGTATGTGTCAGTCCAAACAAGACAAAGACCTTGATACTGGGTCCAGTAAATAGTAGAAGACTAAAGGACAATAGTATAGAACAGTGGGTAGGTTTCTGGTATTGTATGAACATAAATAACACATAAGGAAGGGAAACCCGAGGCCTGTAAACAGTAAATTAATATTAGTAAATTAATATTAGACAAACATAAAGGTATGTTTTCAGGCACTCGTAAGAAATAAAGAAGTAGAACACTTGGACAACAGAAAAACAACAGACGTGAGTGGCTTACCCAGGGTTCGAACCCCGTACCTTCCGTACGACAACTCCGCCTAGCTATCAAGCGAATCACACTGACCCCACGGCCAGCTAGGCATCCCCAAAAAAAAGATGCTTTACTGGCTATTTATCAGTAAGAAACACAAGATAACACCGGAAGTATACAGCCCCTTAATGACGCAATCACTTCTGTTGTTCTCCTATTAACAGTATGTGTCAGTCCAAACAAGACAAAGACCTTGATACTGGGTCCAGTAAATAGTAGAAGACTAAAGGACAATAGTATAGAACAGTGGGTAGGTTTCTGGTATTGTATGAACATAAATAACACATAAGGAAGGGAAACCCGAGGCCTGTAAACAGTAAATTAATATTAGTAAATTAATATTAGACAAACATAAAGGTATGTTTTCAGGCACTCGTAAGAAATAAAGAAGTAGAACACTTGGACAACAGAAAAAACAACAGACGTGAGTGGCTTACCCAGGGTTCGAACCCCGTACCTTCCGTACGACAACTCCGCCTAGCTATCAAGCGAATCACACTGACCCCACGGCCAGCTAGGCATCCCCAAAAAAAAGATGCTTTACTGGCTATTTATCAGTAAGAAACACAAGATAACACCGGAAGTATACAGCCCCTTAATGACGCAATCACTTCTGTTGTTCTCCTATTAACAGTATGTGTCAGTCCAAACAAGACAAAGACCTTGATACTGGGTCCAGTAAATAGTAGAAGACTAAAGGACAATAGTATAGAACAGTGGGTAGGTTTCTGGTATTGTATGAACATAAATAACACATAAGGAAGGGAAACCCGAGGCCTGTAAACAGTAAATTAATATTAGTAAATTAATATTAGACAAACATAAAGGTATGTTTTCAGGCACTCGTAAGAAATAAAGAAGTAGAACACTTGGACAACAGAAAAAAAAACAACAGACGTGAGTGGCTTACCCAGGGTTCGAACCCCGTACCTTCCGTACGACAACTCCGCCTAGCTATCAAGCGAATCACACTGACCCCACGGCCAGCTAGGCATCCCCAAAAAAAGATGCTTTACTGGCTATTTATCAGTAAGAAACACAAGATAACACCGGAAGTATACAGCCCCTTAATGACGCAATCACTTCTGTTGTTCTCCTATTAACAGTATGTGTCAGTCCAAACAAGACAAAGACCTTGATACTGGGTCCAGTAAATAGTAGAAGACTAAAGGACAATAGTATAGAACAGTGGGTAGGTTTCTGGTATTGTATGAACATAAATAACACATAAGGAAGGGAAACCCGAGGCCTGTAAACAGTAAATTAATATTAGTAAATTAATATTAGACAAACATAAAGGTATGTTTTCAGGCACTCGTAAGAAATAAAGAAGTAGAACACTTGGACAACAGAAAAACAACAGACGTGAGTGGCTTACCCAGGGTTCGAACCCCGTACCTTCCGTACGACAACTCCGCCTAGCTATCAAGCGAATCACACTGACCCCACGGCCAGCTAGGCATCCCCAAAAAAAAGATGCTTTACTGGCTATTTATCAGTAAGAAACACAAGATAACACCGGAAGTATACAGCCCCTTAATGACGCAATCACTTCTGTTGTTCTCCTATTAACAGTATGTGTCAGTCCAAACAAGACAAAGACCTTGATACTGGGTCCAGTAAATAGTAGAAGACTAAAGGACAATAGTATAGAACAGTGGGTAGGTTTCTGGTATTGTATGAACATAAATAACACATAAGGAAGGGAAACCCGAGGCCTGTAAACAGTAAATTAATATTAGTAAATTAATATTAGACAAACATAAAGGTATGTTTTCAGGCACTCGTAAGAAATAAAGAAGTAGAACACTTGGACAACAGAAAAACAACAGACGTGAGTGGCTTACCCAGGGTTCGAACCCCGTACCTTCCGTACGACAACTCCGCCTAGCTATCAAGCGAATCACACTGACCCCACGGCCAGCTAGGCATCCCCAAAAAAAAGATGCTTTACTGGCTATTTATCAGTAAGAAACACAAGATAACACCGGAAGTATACAGCCCCTTAATGACGCAATCACTTCTGTTGTTCTCCTATTAACAGTATGTGTCAGTCCAAACAAGACAAAGACCTTGATACTGGGTCCAGTAAATAGTAGAAGACTAAAGGACAATAGTATAGAACAGTGGGTAGGTTTCTGGTATTGTATGAACATAAATAACACATAAGGAAGGGAAACCCGAGGCCTGTAAACAGTAAATTAATATTAGTAAATTAATATTAGACAAACATAAAGGTATGTTTTCAGGCACTCGTAAGAAATAAAGAAGTAGAACACTTGGACAACAGAAAAAACAACAGACGTGAGTGGCTTACCCAGGGTTCGAACCCCGTACCTTCCGTACGACAACTCCGCCTAGCTATCAAGCGAATCACACTGACCCCACGGCCAAGCTAGGCATCCCCTACCCCAAAAAAAAAAAAAGATGCTTTACTGGCTATTTATCAGTCAGTAAGAAACACAAGATAACACCGGAAGTATACAGCCCCTTAATGACGCAATCACTTCTGTTGTTCTCCTATTAACAGTATGTGTCAGTCCAAACAAGACAAAGACCTTGATACTGGGTCCAGTAAATAGTAGAAGACTAAAGGACAATAGTATAGAACAGTGGGGTGGCTTACCCAGGGTTCGAACCCCGTACCTTCCGTACGACAACTCCGCCTAGCTATCAAGCGAATCACACTGACCCCACGGCCAGCTAGGCATCCCCAAAAAAAGATGCTTTACTGGCTATTTAGCAGTAAGAAACACAAGATAACACCGGAAGTATACAGCCCCTCAATGACGCAATCACTTCTGTTGTTCTCCTATTAACAGTATGTGTCAGTCCAAACAAGACAAAGACCTTGATACTGGGTCCAGTAAATAGTAGAAGACTAAAGGACAATAGTATAGAACAGTGGGTAGGTTTCTGGTATTGTATGAACATAAA